>CM041531.1:20576642-21306642 GCA_023238725.1 Scortum barcoo
AGCTTGCCTCCCTGTTTGAGACAAGTGGGTTTTTTGTCGAGCAAATGGAAGAGAAATTTACCTGCGCCACTGGACAAGTTGTGAAACAAACAAAAAAAGTTACTGCAGGTCTTCAAATTACGTGTCAGTAAAATGAATACTTCAAGTTTTAAACAATATGTCCAATTCAGAATGCCTTAATTGACCAATCATGAGCCAATCCAAGTATACAGTAGAGAAGGAGCCCTCGCAGATCAACCATTTTACCTCAGAAGGACAGTGTTCCTTTAGGCTTCATAGCCTGGCCAAACAGCGCCAAGAAGATCTACAACCGTGATGTTTGAGTCAAAAAGAGAATGAAAATTCATTAACAGCTGGAGAGATAAATTTGACTAGGTCCCTTCCAACAAAGAGAGGTAATGTTCTGTGACGTCTCCTGGGGGAACCCAACTCGCTTGACAAGTAAGAGATTTCAGCTAGCTAGCGTTAGCGGCTATGTAATTCACTAGATAATGGTAATGTTAGCTAAGCACCAACCTAGAAAATTATTACCTGCTCTCATTGAATCAGCCACATTGACCCAAAAATACCTTTTGAGATTAGCTAAGGTACAAACATACCTGACTGGATAGGAAGGAGAACTAGCTTGTTAGCCAAATTTGACAATTAGTGAAACATGAGGCATCTTACATAGTCACATTTTAATGTATTGTGCTCAACTAACCTCCCATTTTTGTCTTTCCTCAAAGCTTTTGAAGAAACTGATATTGTCGACAGGAAGGAAGGGCTGTTGGGATTTAGTAGCAATGGATTAGCAGTCATTGAGGGATGCAAGAATAGGGCAGCTTCTTGGCTTTTTGGACATCCCATACTTCATCTCCATACACTGCATAGCTCAGCACCTGGAGCTTGGTGTGACTAAAGCAATTAAAGAAAATCTCAATGTGGTCCACCTTAAGAACACACTGACACACCTATATGACCAGTACCACTATCCCCCAAGGTGCTTCACCAGATTGCTGTGGCTCTGGAGAAGCAGGTACTGAAGCTGCTCGGCCTCTATGGTGCCTGATCGCTAACCATATGTGCATTGTGCAACAAATTTGAGTGCTAAAAAAGTGCAAAATGCAACAGGAGATGATGTAATGAAAACTCTTTTTTGCACATTGTATGCGATCCTGACCTCCTGACCAATGTTGAGGACATGGCAAGCACGGTGAAGAGCCCCAATCCATCATTAGTTGGCGGAAGAGCGAAACAGGTCATTGGCTGTTTTAACCCTTGCATACTGTTCAGGTCAAATTTGACCCGTTTTGACATTTGACAGCAGTAAAAAAAAAATACCCTAAACGTCATTCTTTTAGCCTGAAATTTGATGACTTTTCCTAAAGTGACCCAAAATATACAAAAATGAAAATATTTTAAAATTTCTTGCTTTTGTACAGGTACTACAAATTTTTGTACACTGAAGCTGTTTTGGGTCAAATTTGACCCGTATCCTAATTGAGATGGATTTTAGATCTACCAGTGTGGGTCAAATCAGGGAAAATGGTGGTTTTAGGGAATCTTGAAACTGTGAAACTGTACAGGCCATGTTCTGTGTGTGTTTTTATTGGGGACAGATGTGAGAGAGTTCAAGGGGGACCTCGACACTGTCACGAGACCTGGAATTATGAAATCATGAACATGGGCAAATGTGGTGGGAACACATTCACATTCAGCTTCCTGCAGAGACACCTGCTGGTCTTTGAAGCAGCTTGAGGGAATCTCAAAACAATAAAATAGTACAACAGCATAGGAGTGATCATATATGGTGCACAAAGGGAACGGAAGTCATCCAGAGGTCAGAGGGCGCATTGACACAGACACAAGATCTGCACCTGCAATACACAAGCACCTGCAATATAATAAAATAAAATCTATAAAGCAACAAATTTGAATCAATTTGGGTTGGGAGGGTGGTGGTGGGGGTTTCATAACATTATAAAGGTACCTGAGCTGCCATTTCAGTGACTGACATCATGGCAGCAAAACGTGGTGTGCAACAAGCCCTTGATCTGATCTTCCAAGATCAGGAGGTTGATAGTGATTTGGAGGAGGATGTGTCAGAGCAGGAAGACAATGTGGAAGAAAACTCTGATTACAGCCCCTCTGATGAAGATGACTCTGATGGAGAGGTGCAGGCAGCAAGGCAGACGTTTATGTCAATAAACAGTGCTATCTGTTGGTCTTCACTTCCACATCAAGTTGCAGGCAACTTAGAATGACCCCAGGACCCACATAACTGGCCATCTCCCATTCATCTGACATTTTGTCAACGATCCAGCTCTTCCACCCTCCAGCCATTTAAAAAATTGTCATTGCAATGACAAACATGGAGGGAAGACCATGGATGTGATTGACCCACATGCCTACATGGGGCTTCTAATACTGGGTGGTGTGTACAGGTCCTGAGATCTGACTGCTTTTAGTCTGTGGGACACTGAGAAGGGAAGACCAATATGTCGGACCACCATGTCCGTGGAAATGTTTTGTACCATATCGGCGGTTAAAGATGGTTAAATCATAAATTGAAACAGTTCCAGAATATTAATGCCATCTTCAAATTAGCTAAAATATATTTAAATCATTATAGCTTTTATGTTTTTATGCCTTATGTACAACAGGACATGATACTGTGTAATAGTTTTTCTCTAAAAATGAGTGTTTCCCTGCTCTCTGAAAAAATCATTAATGATTAATCATACATTTAATGATGTGACATAGGCTATTGTAGACATTGTAAATAGATCTGTACTTTAAAATTTGGTATAGACATTAACTATGAGGGAATTACTGGTCGAAGTCAAAATTGACCCGGACCAAACTGTGAAGGTATAAAATATGAACAGTATGTAAGGGTTAAGAACGTGCACCATGTAATCTTCTCCTGCGTGACACACTTGAACATCTTGCCTTTTTTGAGCAAAGAGTTTCAGGAAGACAATAAAGTTGTTTGTCAAGAGGTTTAAAGACTGGAGACATGTTCCCGGAATCTGACTTCACTCAACACAGAAATGGGTCCACAAATAACTAAAATCTACGAAGCAGTGAAGACCAGTGGAGGAGACAGGAGTGCACTTTCAGGTTCCACATGCAGTTCCAAGCTTGGAAGCAGAACAAGCTAAAGCGATTGGTAAGAGAAATGTAGTGTTAGTTAGATTATGTAAATTGGTCTTGTAATTTAATGTATTGGTAGTTGTGTAACTCAGTGATTTTGTTTTGATCCAAATAGATGCCATTATCTTTTACTTAGAGGAGAGGCTGAGGGACCTTCAAAGGGACAGTCCAGTCAGTAAATTCAAGGCCTTTGATCCCTCTTGCTTGCCCAAATAGTATAGGTCAGAAGCCAGTGCCAGGGCTCAATTCAGAGGAAGTGGTCAGGAGGATCTGAAGACACTGACTGGGCACTTCATTGTCCTCCTGAGTAGGGAGGGCGTAAACACAGAGGATGTCATAGCCAACGTTAACGACTACAAGATTTTTGCCCAGGGGAGAACAGCTGTTCCAATGAGACACACCTTATTTTTCTGAGGTTTCTGAAGTCATGGGTGTGTATGACTATAAGAATTTGACACAAAGTTTTGAATGATTGGAATAGGAATTCATTTTTCAGTTGTCTTCTTATTCTTCATCCATCTTCTTCATCTTCTTCATCCGCTTGGTCCGGGACCGGGTCGCGGAGGCAGCAGTCTGAGCAGAGATGCCCAGACTTCCCTCACCCCAGACACTTCCTCCAGCTCTTCCGGGGGGAGGGGGACCCCGAGGCGTTCCCAGGCAGCCAGCCGAGAGACATAGTCTCTCCAGCGTGTCCTGGGTCTTCGCCTTTCGACTCAGCTCCTTCTTCACCACTGACGGTCCGGTACACCGACCGCATAACTGCGGACGCTGCACCAATCCGCCTGTCAATCTCACGCTCCATTCTTTCCCTCACTCGTGAACAAGACCCCGAGATACTTGAACTCCTCCACTTGAGGCAGGACCTCTCCACCCACCTGGAGAGGGCATGCCACCCTTTTCCGGTCGAGAACCATGGCCTCGGATTTGGAGGTGCTGATTCTCATCCCAGCCGCTTCACACTCGGCTGCAAACCGCTCCAGTACATGCTGAAGGTCCTGGCCTGATGAAGCCATCAGGACAACATCATCCGCAAAAAGCAGAGATGAAATCCTGTGGTTCCCAAACCGGACTCCCTCCGGCCCCTGGCTACGCCTAGAAATCCTGTCCATAAAGATTATGAACAGGACCGGTGACAAAGGGCAACCCTGCCGGAGTCCAACATGCACTGGGAACAGGTCTGACTTACTGCCGGCAATGCAAACCAAGCTCCTGCTCCGGTCGTACAGAGACCGAACAGCCCTTAGCAAAGGCCTCCCGGACCCCATACTCGCTGGAGCACTCCCCACAGAATACCACGAGGGACACGGTCGAATGCCTTCTCCAGATCCACAAAGCACATGTGGACTGGTTGGGCAAACTCCCATAAACCCTCAAGCACCCTGTGGAGGGTATAGAGCTGGTCCAGTGTTCCACGACCAGGACGAAAACCGCATTGTTCCTCCTGAATCCGAGGGTTCGACTATCGGCCGAATTCTCCTCTCCAGTACCCTGGCGTAGACCTTCCCGGGGAGGCTGAGAAGTGTGATCCCCCTGTAGTTGGAACACACTCTCCGGTCCCCCTTTTTAAAAAGAGGGACCACCACCCCAGTTTGCCACACCAGAGGCACTGTCCCCAACCTCCATGCAATGTTGCAGAGGCGTGTCAGCCAAGACAGCCCCACAACATCCAGAGATTTGAGGTACTCAGGGCGGATCTCATCCACCCCCGGCGCCTTGCCACTCGAGGAGCTTACGAACTACCTCAGTGACTTCGGCTTGGGTGATGGACGAGTCCACCTCAGAGACCCCAGCCTCCGCTTCCTCATTGGAAGGCAAGTCGGTGGGATTGAGGAGATCCTCGAAGTATTTCTTCCACCGTCCGACAATGTCCCCAGTTCGAGGTCAACAGCTCCCCACCTGCACTGTAAACAGTGTTGGCAGAGTACTGCTTCCCCCTTCTGAGGCGCCGGACGGTTTGCCAGAATCTCTTCGAGGCCGACCGATAGTCCTCCTCCATGGCCTCACCGAACTCCTCCCAGACCCGAGTTTTTGCCTCCAGGACCGTCCGTTTGGGCTGCGGCTTTGCTTGGCCTGCCGGTACCTGTCAACTGCGTCAGGAGTCCCACAGGCCAACATGGTCCGATAGGACTCCTTCTTCAGCCTGACGGCATCCCTTACTTCCGGTGTCCACCACCGGGTTCGGGGTTGCCGCCACGACAGGCACCAGAGACCTTGCGTCCACAACTTCGAACTGCCGCGTCGACAATGGAGGCAGAGAACATGGTCCACTCGGACTCAATGGACTCAATGTCCCCAGCCTCCCTCGGAATCTGTGAGAAGCTCTTCCGGAGGTGGGAGTTGAAGACCTCCCTGACAGAGGGCTCGGCCAGACGTTCCCAACAGACCCTCACAATACGTTTGGGTCTGCCAGGTCTGTCCAACTTCCTCCTCTGCCAGCGGATCCAACTCACCACCAGGTGGTGATCGGTTGACAACTCAGCCCCTCTCTTTACCCGAGTGTCCAAGACATACGGCCGGAGATCAGATGAAACGAAACGACAACAAAGTCGATCATCGACCTCCGATGGCCTAGGGTGTCCTGGTGCCACGTGCACTGATGGACACCCTTATGCTCGAACATGGTGTTCGTTATCGTTATGGACAAACTGTGACTAGCACAGAAGTCCAATAACAGAACACCGCTTCGGGTTCAGATCGGGGAGGCCGTTCCTCCCGATCACGCCCCTCCAGGTATCACTGTTGTTGTTGCCCACGTGAGCGTTGAAGTCCCCCAGTAGAACAATGGAGTCCCCAGACGGAGCACTATCAATCAAGTACCCCTCCCAGGGACTCCAAGAAGGCCGGGTACTGCTGTACTGTTGCCACTGCTGTTCGGCCCGTAGGCACAAACAACAGCAAGAGACCTATCCCCAACCCGAAGCGCGCAGGGAAGCGACCCTCTCGTTCACCGGGAGTGAACTCCAACACATGGCGGCTGAGCTGGGGCTAGCTATAAGCAAGCCCACACCAGCCTCGCCGCCAGCTCACCCTGGGCAACTCCAGAGTAGTGGAGGGTCCAGCCCCTCTCAAGAGAGCTGGGTTCCAGAGCCCAAGCTATGCGTGGAGGTGAGCCCGACTATCTCTAGCCGGTACCTCTCAACCTCCCGCACGAGCTCAGGCTCCTTCCCCCCCAGCGAGGTGACATTCCATGTCCCTATTGCCAGAGTTTTGGTCCAGGGATTGGGTCGTCGAGGCCCCCCTGCCACGACTGCTACCCAAACCACATTGCACCGGCCCCTCATGGACCTTCCTGCGGGTGGTGAGCCTACTGGAAGGCGGGCCCACGTCGCCATTTCGGGCTGAGCCCGGCCGGGTCCCGTGGGCAAAGACCCGGCCACCAGGCGCTCGCCTGCGAGCCCCAACCCCAGGCCTGGCTCCAGGGTGGGGCCCCGGTGCAACGCCAATCCGGGCGACGTAATGGTCCTTGATGTTCTTCTGTTCATGATGGGCTTGTGAACCGCTCTTAGTCTGGCCCGTCACCTAGGACCTGTTTGCCATGGGAGACCCTACCAGGGGCGTAATGCCCCTCGACAACATAGCTCCTAGGATCATTCGGGCACACAAACCCCTCCACCACTGTAAGGTGGCGGTTCAAGGAGGGGTGCCTTCTTATTCTCCTAATGATATTATATTTTTATCATTTATGTTCCTATCTTTTCACAGGAGAGGTGGTGAAGGTTCAGGATTTTGATGACATTCCTGAAAGTGTACTTGGTCCTGTCAGCCAGCACAAAAAAAGGATAAAATTCACACTGTTCAAATAACTTTCTATTTTTCATTGCATTGTTCATTGCCAGCACCTGATGTGCTGTTTTTTTTGTAGATGACCACGGCTATTATGTCCCAGATGATCTCATCTATGGGGTATGGCAATTATTTTATATTGTTTGTCACATTGTACTCCTCTTTCAATGATCCACTTTCAATTACAGTATATTACATGTTCTGTGTTGCTGCTGGATTGTGCTAAACAACAGTGCTCTCTGTAACCTGAGAGGTAGTTAGCAATAAAATACTAGAAAAAGGCAACTCAATGAGATTATGATCAGCAAGTAGCATGGTGGCAACAACAACGAAAAAGTGCGGAAACAGAAATATCTTTAACACATTGTGGATCATTGTTAATGTGATCTAAACAGAGTTTGCTTTAGTTTGCTACAAATCTGTCATATAAAAGTACAAAAGCAAACTCTCCAATTTGTCCACAAATAGTGTATCTTTTAGATGATTTTATATTATAAGCATGTGAAAGATCAGTTTATTGGTATGAAGATGGAGGTGGAATAATAAGCCATACAAGTTAGCACCATTATAATATATTCATGATTTAAAACAACAACAATATAATATGATTAGTTTCACTCAAAACCTTTGTTCTTATTGTAATGACAATCTGGGATGCTGGGGTTGAGTGCTAAGGCAGTTGGCATATCTCATAAATAAGCAGCAGCAAAAGAAAACAAAATGGCTACGATACAATAATAGTTGAAGAAAAGCTTCAGTACATTATGTTAATTCACTAATGAGATCAGTTCTAACATGATTATAACACAGCTGTCCCAAATTATTTTCATATGCCCTCCCGCTTTATTTTTTTTTGGGGGGGGGGAATAAGACGTGGCAATGTGCCGCAACTTCACCTTGAAGTGCTTTAACACCAGTTGGACGGCTAGCTGTCGTGCTTGGAACCAGGCTTCAGGAAATGTAGCTGTGGAGAAAAAAAATATCTATGAGGGGTTGTGAGCAAGAGAGCGGTTGCCATGGTGATGCAGTGGCAGACGGGCTGGGAGGGCTGATGTTGGTTTCTATGGGCCACAGGACGTCAGATGGGGTGTGGAGTGGCCAGGGCTGTAAATGAGCGCTGTGAGATGCGTGGACGAGCCAGCCTGATGGGAATCTGTGCCACACCCAGGCCTGAAAATTTAGGGAACCTAAGGTCCCTTAAATCCCTTATATTTATATATAAGCCTGATCAAAATGCCGGCCAAGTTTGCATTGACTGAGCATGGATTTTACAGGCTGCTCTTCATATGCAGATGAGTGTGTTTAATTGTTGCAGCACCTAATTCCTAATGTATGAGAGGAAAGAGGAAATGCAACCGAAGATGTGTATTCAAATGAAATATTCAAGACTTCTAATGAAATATTCTGTCAGTTTGGAGTTTCTATGGGCGACTCTGCCAGTGGAGCTGCTTTTAAGAAGAGGGGGAGGCTGCTTTAATGAGCCTCTGGGCAGCCACAGCCAGCCTTTTAAACTCTGCCTGTTTGTTTAGTGGCCTTTATTCTTTGTCTGCCGTGGACTTTTCATTGCAGGATGATGTATCAGAAATTACATTAATAGCTTGTTGAAATCCTTTGTGCACCATTTCTGTCTTGACAATACGCAGGTGATCATCTGACATTTTTGAAGTCTGCTTCCCCGTCTTGATCTGTATTTCTGATATGCTCAATCACGAGGATAATCATGTCTTGTGGGCATAGAATTTATTGCAATTTATCTCTGAAACAAATTTTCAATTAACAGGGAGATGGAAATTGATACCCCATCAAATTTGATAAAAAAGAAAAAGGGAGATGAAATTCTTACAGTGTTAATTTTTTTTACATGTTACTAATGGGCATATCTAGATTGCTTAATTAGAGACACACTGGATATGTTAATTATGCCAAGAGGAAAGGAGCTGGAGTGTTAAATTACTCCACAATGCAGTGGCTCATTCACTAAAAACAAGAGGCATTTTAAAGGTTTGAAATGTAATCACAAGGGTACAAAGAGAATTTAAATAACAGTGGCCTTGATTATGTCCTGAGGTGAAACTACAGAGAGGAAGAGCAATTTTATACTCTAGGGAGGTGCTTATCAATGTTGGCTGTAAAACATTTCCTGTTCAGCTTTTAAAATCATTTTTAGTGGGTGCACTAATGAAGCAGCTGAACTTTTGATTATGCAATGCAATCAAAACTCTTTGTTGAAAAAAATTAACTGATACTACATTCCCCTCTGAACAATTACATGCAGTAAATCAGCACCTAATCACCAATTTGCCTGCTTTCACTCTGAGGAAAGTTGTTTTATTTTGGAGGTTCACTCTGAAATAATAAAGACCTTTTTTCTGAGCACCACGTGTGGCAAGGAGGCTGCAAGTGCTCCTAGCTTTGTCCCTGCAAGCTCTCCACGGAGTTAATCAGAAAAAATGCCTCTGCATGTGTCATTCATAGCTAATAAATACTCATTTTAAGTTTTATAAATATTTAGCAAAGAATAATGCACAACCGTAAGCGAATTGCTTATAACTTGACAGCGTCAGGCAATTTCAGCTCTGTTGTGATCCGACTAGCAGGAGTTGCTCTTGTTGGTCTCGTTGTTGGTGCTTACTATATAGCTTTTTATAATCCTAAATTAAAAATAGAAATAATCTTTAATTAATATTTAATCTTTAATAATCTTTAATTAGCTGGGACAGGAATATGAACAGTCACATACTCTATGAGATGCGTGCTGATCTGGAGTTGTAGAAGGAGCTAAAGACAGGTGAGACAGCAACCTCCACAGTTTATTTCTGTTTGGAGCTCAACACCAGTGGATACTGACTGATTTGCTTTGCTACATCATGTCTCACTGAGTTTGTACAGACAAGTTGAAGTCTCGGAATTTGAAAACCTTCGAAATGTTGTCAGTTACGCTGACTGGAGCTGACAGCGAAAAAGATAATTGCATAATTAACAGATCGTAAATTTAGCTAAAATTCTCAGAACAAGAGTCAGGAGTTTGCACTGCACCTGTCATTCTACACACACAACATAAATTAAGGTTATTATGGATTGAAGGCACACTGAAAGCAAAATTTATCCTAATACTGCAATACTACATCATTAATGTCATGAATACTTACGTTTATCCTTTAAAACAAAGTTCTCTGGCCTAATTTTTCTAACTTTGCTCAGAAAAGCACCCCCCTTATGTGGTATCTGTTATGTGGTTTCCTTCATGTTCATTTGTTTGGAGTTTAAACATGTTTGAATCTGTAATACAATATTGTTTCAATGGAGCAACATAGAACCTAATTAATCACAGCAGAAAAGAACCAAATTCTATTTATAATCCACTGTAATTAGCCTATCTGCATGCATAGAATGAAATTAGGGATACTTACATTAGGTGTTTAGTGATTAAAAATGATTTATTGGGACTATTTAAAGAATGAAAATTAAAACAATAACTAATACATGGACCCCCCCCTTGCTTTTTATCCATAGAAAATTGAAAGTTATCCCAAAGACATTTGAATTTTACAGCTAAGTAAAAGGGAGAAACGTTTAAAGGTGACATACAGTCCCACGTCCTCCATGGTAAACAAACACTGACAGTTTTAATGAGATTTTAACTGAGATAGTTTTTTCCCAACAGAGCTACTAGCTCAGAGTATAAAAATTGCTTATCAAAGTCACGATGCCATGTGTCTAGTTTTGTAGTACTTTTGTGCCCTTATTGCAAATATACAACATCAGTGGGAGCTCAGATGTAGCAATAGTTGTTTGAGAGCGACCGCACAGTGTTGCTTTATTTATTTGTGGATATAGAGTCTCTCTCCCTCGTGTTCTTCTCCTTCTTTGAGGTTTAACTGTTCCGCTCCAATATTCAAGCCCTCCTTCGTTGCCTTAATAGGACCAGTGGTGTAGCAGATGGAGCTTTACAATGAAGCGTGTGTAGAAAATTAATTGTCCTGAGGAGCAGAGTGTTGTATGATGCTTTTATAAGTTAACAAATATTTAATGTGTCCTTCTGAGGAGAGAAAATGCCTGAATAATGCATGCATCCAAACTGGATTGTTATGCTAGCTGGATAGTTAGCGTGTAAGTACAGTCAGTGGTTACATTGTCAAACCTTTTCCCCTCGGACCCGTGATGAATCTGTTGTGTGAAAATAGATGAGTGGTTTAACCAGGTTATCAAAAAACATGCTGAATAATGTAAGCGAAGCAAAAGATGAGTCACAATCTACGTGTGTGTTTGTGTGTGTATGTGTATGCATGCAGGATTTACGCAGGAGTCAAGGTCGAATCTTTACACGGAATGAGATTTTAAGTACACTTATGGTGGTGGAGTAACAGATGTATGTATGATCCTGGGACAAAGACCGTGCCATGGTCATAAAGATTGCCTCAGAAAAACATGGATATTTATGATGAGTATGACACACCTCCCTCTAACGTTTTAGTGGAAATATTAGTGTTTTTATTCATTACCCGACCCAAAGTTCTTTCATTTTACTCAGTGCTTTGTGCATCTCAGGTGCACCTACCTTAGCATCCCAGCAGAGGAGACATAGATGCTGCATTGGAATGAAGACTTCTATTTGACATTGATGCACCTTTGTGTTATTATATGCAAATTGACCGAGATGAAGGCGGGGGCTGTTTGATGTGCAAATGATGATTTTGGGGCACTGCAAATGTGCACACCACTGCTTTTCTGTTAATTGCCTTCCCTGTGGAGTCAAGAAACTTTATTAGAGAAAGAATAAAATGTGAGCCTGAAGAGAACGGGTCTCGGCTTCCACAGTTTGAACCAGTGGAGGATGTAGTGTATTCAACATCACAACACTGAATAAAATCACAGGCTATGATTTTACAGAGTGCTCTACATTTTTATGCCAAGCAGAGCCCAAGTCTTGCAGTGACAGAGGGATTGGCTTTCAAATAGAAACAGAAGTGCAAATTGCAACACTACAGTCCCTTCTGAAAGAAGAAGGGAACAGTCAGAGTGAATATAACCAGGGTTAAAAGAAATGCAACATGTCTCTGGCAGTAATCTTCATTGCACTGCTCCAAATGTGTGTGTCAGGATCAGATACAGGCTACCCCACTTTTATTGATTCCCTTGGTGCTCACACTAAAACTGTAATAACTGGATGTTATTACACTCTATGGCCTTATCAAGTATCACCATTTCTTAGTATCTTATACTACACCAAGAAAAGGTCAGTCAAGGCAGAAAGTTTACAGTAGCTACAGGACTACTGGCTGGTAGTATCACTCTGCATTATTTACTATTTTATAACTGCAACTTAGCATCCTATCAATGACCACGCTGCTGGGTGAAAATGAATTACTTTGTCAAATCTGTTCCCTTTGAATATGTGAATGACCCTCTGATTAGCCTCAGATGGTGTGTAATCAAAGACATAGAGTTCATATCGCTTGCATTATGTATTACCAGTTGTTGTCAACTGGCTGTCGAACACATCACATTACAAAAAGGCCAACACATCCCATGTGTGCACCAACCACAGCTTTATAGGCAACTGGTTTTCGGGGCTTTTCTGATGCTCCACTGGAGGCAAGAGAGGGCATGACTCCCACTGCACACAAATCAGAAACACGTTTTAAGACTTATTGACAACTATATGAGCATAAAGCAATGGAGCAACACTTTATTTGTTAAGAAAGTCACCTCTTTTAAGGGGATTATTTTTCCTTGCGTTATCTTCCTAGGCTCAATGATGTTGGAGCTCAGTGGAGCTTTCAGCAGACGTTCATCAGACGTATGTCAGAAGCATATCAAGTGCTTCTTGGACATAATGTTTTAGTTTTACATGACATACCCGGTGAACTGAGACTATACATAAGCTGGTGTCTGGCTCTCTGAGTCAGATCTAATCAAGAGACCTTACTCAACAGACATTTTGACTTGTCAAACTCGGGTGTAACTAATTATTAATGGCTGCAGTCCATTTAGGTGCTCCAGTGTCGTGGACCTGCAAGCTGTCTCAATGGCTCACATGAATGGAGCTGAGCCAACTTTAATGTTATGAGTTACATTTTTTCTTTCCCTTCTTTAACGTGTCAGAATGTCGACAGTGAAAGATGCTTATTGAATTTGCAGAAGGGGAATTTCAATCAAGTTTTATAGACTAGGATGATCAAGAAAGTTAATCTTAAGACATTGTACTTGTATGATATTAAATTTTCCAACGCAAAGTATGGATTAAAATGAATGGATTAATATCATTCTCCAAATGCAGGGTCTATAAGAGATTAATTACTTTATGGAGATTAGACTGGCGTTATTTCATATTTTTGGTATTATCAAATCCCATGAAAGACCTAAACCAGCAATGTGTTGGTCCATCTCTCAATACATCGTCCTGCCGTCCTGACATCTCCCTGAGTCTCTAGTTGACTTTGTTGCACCTGTAAGAAAATCCTTTGGCTTCATAGTTTTTAGTGACCTCATGCAATGCCCAGCTTAGGTCCGCCCAGTTTAAACCTGAACAGAGGTCTAATCAGCCCACTGAAGTGTAAACACCTGCGTGGGTGTGCTACGCCTTTAAAAATGGGTCACGGCTATAAAGTTTTATTTTATGCTCTAAAACAGCAGCTCATTGCAGTGTTTCCGAAACATTTCTCAAACAGAAGTAAAAAGTATACTTATTGGGAGGCTTTTTTCATAAGTAAATTAAGACATACTTTGTCATTTAGTGAGTATTTACAGCACAGAGATGGCATTTACTACATTGTAGATTCTTTGTTTTTCTAAATACTTTTTTCCAGCTCCAATAAGATGAATCGGGCCTTGGCTATATATTAGTCCAATAAATACATTGTTAGTTGTTGACAGTAAGACAAAAGAGTGCAACCATCCTTATCTTTTAAGTGAAGCATTTAATTTAAAGACACATGAGTTGCATTCCCATCGAGAGAGCTGTACAGCACCATGTTTTCATGTTCAGCATGATTGGTCTCTAATCATACGGTACAAGCACTGTATCCATACAAAACAATATAGGATTCCTTGAAGGCCATGGTTTGTTTTGACCGTGACTGCAGCAGCAGATTGTCTGATAGGAACACAGCCAACTTGTGAATTCTCAGTGGCTTGTGGTTGTTCTTGCAATGTGCCGTTGGTCAGGCGCTTCACCAGCACAGCCCTCCACTTTCTCGCTGCAGGGAGAGTGTTGTTTGCTTGCCTCTTCAACAGCATTTACAAGACAACAGCTCTGTTTTTGCAGCATTGTTGTTTGGTGGTCAGAACTGGAGAGAGACTCAGGCATTGTCTCATATCCTCACAGGAAAAACAATCTGATTGACCTGTAACGATTTGGTGTATTGAAATTCAGCTTCCGTGAGCACTCAGGCTGTTAATATTCTAGATATAATGTGTATTATCAAGAAATAATTTTAATATTGCCATTCTGAAAATGAGTCTGCCGTCTCCTGAATGCTGAGAAATCCAATGCATCACTGGCCAAGTTGTGCTGTACGGAGGAACTGAATCATTTGCTCTCTTAGCACGCTCACAGCTGCCTCTAGATAAGGCTTTGTCTTGTGTTTTAAGCAGATATTTGACGCAAAGATGGGTGTTTTCTGTGCCTTGGAGGAGTGAGCAGTAAAAGGAGTGCAGTAAAAATTGCCAAGGTTGACTAAGGACAGATAAGAGCCTCAAATTTATTATAATTAAGCAAGCTGCCCCTGCCTCTCAAGCTGTTGTACTATCTACTTCCATTATGAAAACAGACCAGAAGAGCAAAGGAAGGCAAGGAATAATAAATAAATATTGGTCAGTTATTCAGAGCTAATTTCAGGTAGAGGAGTTAAGGAACATATCAGGGGTAATCTTTGCAATTTCTGTCATATTAATATCTCCAGAAATTACCTTGAAATATTATGTAAAGATATGTGGGCACTTGCTTCTAGTTACACTGACGATAAAATAATTTTCGAAACAATAGGCCTTCGATTGTCACTCACTACTTACACCTGTCTACCTCCATTGTTTCCTTGTCCAAGTTGCAGCGCTGCTGCTTTCTTACCTGGTGTTTAATTGCTTTTGAGCTTCTGCTACCTTTAAACTCAAACTAAAAGGGCAGCATTTTTTCGTGCATTGGAGGGTCTAGCTAGCTAGCCCTGCTAATAGTAAGCTAGTTAGCAAGGCATGCTAACATTGGCAGCTAAGCTAGAGCAGATCATCATGCTGTTAACACGTTCCTTCCTTCCACTTTTTTTTGTTTGTTTGTTTTTTTTGGGTTTTGTAAAGGCTAAAAAAAAAAAAAAAAAAACACAAACACTGCCCGCCAAACTCCTACTGTGTTATGGCTTTTATTGGAGCCATGTACTGTACACACCGCTTGGCATGTAGGAAAAGCCAAAGCTTGACAGACCTGCCACGCTTAGTTACGGTTGCTAAGCTATGATTGAACAATCGCAGCCTGGTGTAGACGAAAATATTTTCTGTTCATGTTTCCTGAGACATATTTTTCTCCCAATGAGACTGCTAGTGGAATTCCTTAATTTATGCTCTCTGTGTGGTAAATTGTTCATTTTGAGTGTCCACAGAAAGGGAGGAAGACCCTGAAATAAGCCCAAATCCCATTCCCTAAATAGATTAAGGTACAAGAATGCCAGCCCTGGATGTGTGTTTGTGTGTGTGCGCTTGCAGGTGTGTGTAGATGAGTGCCTTTGGGTGTGGGTGTACGCATCCAGTGACAGTGACAACACAACCACTCCAAGAAAGAAAGGTTTGTGAGACCTGGGCCTGCAGTACGGTGGGCTTGGTGATTAATAGGGGGGCAGTACAGGAGGTCTGCAGAATGATTAATTGAGCTCAGGACCTCATCTGCAATGTTTTGATGAAAATGAAGAGAGGATGAAGGGCCCTGCCAGGGCGGCGGTGGTATGTGCGTGTTGTGGGGGAGAGAAGACAGCAAGGTACTTTAATGAAGCTTTTATGTATTGGTATACAGCGGGTGTGCCCGCGTGGATGGTCTTATGTGGTTATGTGCGACGACTCTCTCTTTTCTCACCTACCTCTCACTTTCCGGCATTAAAGCTCGACACCAACAAAACACAGAAGGATCCGAACGTCTTCTCCTCACCAATGCACAAATCATTTAACCTTGCCAAGCACAAAACCACAGTTTACAGTTGGGCTTTTGATAAAGTTTAATTTAACCTTGCCTGAGGGGACTGACATTGTGCTCTAGTAACTTTATCTTATTCTGTTCAACTACCTCCTCGAGTCATGCACAGTTAAGAAACGGATCCAAAATGGCGAACAGGGCCAGTGTAGAAGATACACCTTGAGAGGGAGCATGAAAACACCCTTTTTCAGACGAGCTGCAATTATCACTCAGCATGTGAAGGGCTGACTTGTGCTCAAGAGGAAAGTCACTCTACTGTGTTTGCCTGATTGAAAATCAGTTCTCATAAACACTGCAATCACCTTTATAGTCTCCCTTAGACAGTTTGATCCTCAGGGGCTGCAATAAACACCCAGGGAATATGAGGTGACATGCAGTTGCCGTTTTGTGATAAGAGAGGAGTGATAGCCTACTTTGTCATGAATGTATTTCCTTCAATTGACATTAAAGATTAAGGATCTAATTGGTATGTAAGCTGCAGTGTGTAGATTGGTCTACAGCAAATCAAAACAGATTTTTCAGAGGCAGAATTTCTGCTTCTTCAACCACCATATTGTTCCTTAAATTGGTTACCAATGAGTGAATCATGCACAATTCTGTGGAGATAACTTGTATGTACTGTACACTCATTTGTTTCAACCTTTCCATAAACGACTGCCTGTTTCTGACTCATTGAAATAATTTTTTCCTCCCCTATTACGAGATGAAGCTCGGCAAGAGATCTTCACGCGGTGCAGTGCTCAGTTGAGCTTGGTCCATTGCAGCCCCTACAGGCTCTGTAAACCTTTTCTCATAAATTCAGTAAGCAATTGTCCTTGTCTTTCAGCAATTACTGACTTTTTATTCTGTTTTTAAGGACACATCTTGTGCTTTCAGTCCTGCAATTGTTTAAAGCACAATCTGTGAGTCAGTGGATGTGCATGAGACATTTTAGTGTCGTTCAGTAAGCAATAAATATGTAATTTTTTGAATATTAAAACCTGAAAAAGCTCAAAAGTTGTATTAACCTTCTGCAAACCAGGAAATCTACAGCTGCTTATAGGGGTTGAAGTTATGATATACTGATTTGTATACAAAGAGAATGGTATGGAACTGACACGGCATGCTTAAATTTCAGCAGCACAAATTTTCATTCAAATCTTCATTTATTACAGCAAAACTTGCATTTTCCGCATTACAACCCGGGTGGCAGTGGCGACTTTCCCCGGATAAAGTGGCTCACAGACGGACAAAGCAATGGACCCACTCTTAAACTCTCCTGTGTGTTAAGTGGCATACTGTTCTTTCCAGTTTTTTTCAAACAAACATAGAAAAGATGACTACAGACGACAAATGTTGAAATTGAAGTGAGGTCCAAAATCACACCTGCAATTACTGATTATCGTCATAGGTGCTGTGACAGACAACAAATAGAAAACCTATGAGATTATAACATTAACTTAAAGTTTTTTATCGTGCAGAAAAATTACATAGAAGCAGTTGTTATCAAAGGAATTCTTAAATCTCAGGCTCCCTCCAACAATGCAAAATATAAGAACAGAATAAAGTATGTATAAAATAAAATATTAATATAATAAAACTGTGTATATTATAATAAATAAAGGTAAGGATAGAAACAGGTTGTTTACAAGTGTTAATAAGGTGCGAGTGAAGTGATGCTAATGAGCATGTGAGCTCAAGAGTTCAGACGTCTTATGGCCTGAGGGTTGTAGCTCTCCCTGAACCTCCGTCAGACAGTGACGGGAAGAACATTTTGTGATGGGGTCACTGGGGTCTTTTAAGATCCTGTTGGCTTTCTTCCTACACTGCTGGGTGTAGAGGTCCACCATGGATGGATGTGCTGAGCGGTCTTCACCACCCTCTGTAGAGCCTTAGGGTTGAGGGCGGTGCAGCTGCCATTGCAGGTAGTGTTGCAGCCAGTCAGGATCCTCTCCATGGTGCACCTGTAGGAGCTGAAGAGCATCCTGGAGTCCATGTTTAGCCTCCTCAGCCTGCAGAGGACTAAGAGCCGTTGTCTTGAGCTACTGGGGTTTGCATTTGCATTTTGCTCACTGATTTTTATCACAGTAGGTGAGTTCGAGACAGAGACAGCTTCAAGACATACTTCATTAACATGAGTTGCGAATGAAAATTTAAGTGACGCACAAGAAAGAACGTTAAAACATATACATTTATTTTGCTAGTCAGCAGGTAAACTATGGATCAACAAAATAAATCTTTAGGTGAGGTCTAAGTACCTTACAAGTACCTTAAGTAGTGGTAATTATAATAATATCTTCAGTGATAGATACATTGGATTTCATGTGGCTGTATCACAACAAAGGCCACACCATGATTCTCCACTTTAACTCTTTTGATGTGAGCGGCATGGATTGGAAATCATTGGTTTGCAGTAGTAACAAATACAACTCTGCTATATAAGTGGGAAAGTAATTAGAAAACACGGAGGTTTCTATCTAATGAGATAAGATTACAAACAGTAACACTGAGTACGTCAGTGCATTTTATATAGAGAGGTCATCACAGAGTGCAAATACAATAATAAAAATCTAATTATAACATTAAAATGCTTCAGTATACTGCTTTCATCAGCTGAGTCACTTCCTTCAGAAGAAATTAAAACAATTGTGGGCATTTTATTCAACAACAACGGGGTGATATACAGCATTAGGCTAGACTCAAACGTGCCACTTAAAAGGCTTGGCTGAAAGCACAGCTTATCAATACAAATCAGCTTCCATCCATCCATGCCTTCTTTGTGAAACACTTGAAATACCTCTCCAGAGAAGCAATTAATGCTCAAAATAGAACTCAACACAATATATATGCGGTACTTTGCATTATATTGTCATGTCAGTCAACTCAATGTCAGCTCAAGATAGAGTTGTCTTTCCTTTCAGTTAAAAAAAAGATAATATAAACAAAAATAAAAATAGAGCTCGATATAATTGTTCGGATTTAGAGTGACATGTTGCAGCTGCTCAGAACAACTGAATGTGACAGGACTAACTTCAGTGCTGTTTTGTTTCTCCTCAGGCCAGTCTAAATGCAAAAGAGGTGTAGACTGAGAGGGGAGGATGATTTCTGTTCCTGGGGTGGCTCTGACTGTATATCTCAAAGAAGCGGGCTTTAAACCCCCTAAAATGGATCCAATTACGAAGAGGGCTTTTTGGTGACGCTTGTGGAACTGTGTGTAATTGTGTAACCCTAATTTTCCTGGCACGGAGGCTCTGACAGAGGCCTGTGATCTCCTCTAAGCCTCTTCTCTCAGGCACGATGCTGAAATGAGATCTCGTCTTAGCTGCAGAAATGCTGAAAGTAATATAACGGACACCAAGAGAACAAAATCACCTTCTTACAGAGAAATCCCTTAGAAAAAGGGCTTTAGCTTCAATATCTACACAGGCCCCTGAGCTGACATGATGCAGTGAAGAGGGTTGTGTGATATCCACTCGAACTACGTCATAGTTCTACGTTCTATGACGAGAGGACGCAGAGAACATGTTTAATCTCTCAGGACACTGACTAATTTAATGTCAGCATATGCATGATTTCAGCATATTAAAGCTGCATACTTACATATTCTTTGAAGAAAAAAAAAAGCTTCAACATTTAAGGCAGATGAGGAAAACCAGCAGTATGATTTCACCTGACGCGTATCCCTCCCCCCACCCCTCCCTCTCAGACCTCATAAGCAGCAGCCACATCCTCTGGCACGGCAGTCTAATGGCTCATAAATGTTCTATAGCAGTGCATAATAGTGCAATGACATCTGGATATGCCGTGTCTACCTCGACTATTGCCAGTTCTTTAAGAGGAGCTCACTGTGATGAAAAGATGTCCTTTGTCTGTCTGATTGAGTCAAATAATTGAAAACTGGATAGAACCGGGCTGTAAATTAAAATGAATATAATTAATATAAGGACCGTTTTGCTATATAATGTAAAATGTATAATTAAAAACCCATTTATTTATTCTTATCGTCATCAATAAAAATGGAAAGGAGATAGTCAGTCATTGATAATAATGTAACTGATTTTTTTTTTTTTCCCTGATGAACGTGAACTGTTTTGAATGTTTGTAAGAAAAATAGATTAAGGAAGGGTGAAAGTATATAGAGGGGCTCGTGGGGGGGCTCTAAAATTACTGCAGATCGTTGCAAATCTCCTGCCTTTGATCTTTGCAGCCATCAAAGAGATCTGTCCTCCCAGAGTCAGACACCCAGCTACATAGGATGCTGCGATTCATATGCTTTGAGAGAACGTCAAACAAAATCTCTTCATTTCTCTCTCGCTGGTCAGTAATCTGGACATAGAAATACTGTGAGATTGTTGCTGCCCGGATCACAGACTGCCAGCCACCAGTGCATACAGCCGTTAGCTACGGCAGTGCTTTGCTTTTACATTTGTTATTGTGCTATCAGTGTATGAGTACCAAAAGACGGAAAATGGAGGCACTGTTTGGCTTTTTTCCTGCACGTCAGGACAATGAATCAAACATTAAAATCCATTTTCCGGAAATAAACCTACTGAAGATGTGGTGCTTTAAGGCTTGATGCCTACTTAATTCCTCCTTGTGCCTTTCTATCCCACATGGTGTTGAATAATTGCTTATGCATCTTTATACCATGTTACCATTTCGCTGCTGGAAGAGCCCAGCTACCCAATGAGGAACATGAAGATTACACTTAATAAACCTTATACCTACTTAAAGTGACATGGTATACATAATGAAGTGTATCAGATTAATTTAATGTTGAGCACCAAACCAGTAAGAAGTTGTTCTTGCACAGTTTGTCAGTTGTTTATTCTAAAAAAACAAGACACAGTTACCAAATACTCAACCAAAGAGTAGTCGGCCACCATTATTTTCCACAACAGAAGACTTCCATGGATGTATTTTAGGAACTGGATTCTGCACTCTAAGATGGCGCTCGCTCTCTTGAATGAAAATAGCTTGTTGAACCCATAAGCAAGAAAACATTTTCTACCTTCCTGGTTCATCCCCTGGTCAGCTGCCCACTGCACTTTAGCGTTTCTCCCACTGGCCCTGCCCATGTGTTTCTGCTTATCTCATAGACATTTACATTGCGATGATATCACACAAATAAATGGCTTTTCTAGGCTCTGTAAAAGTTTTACAAATTATAAAACCATTAGAAAATCATTGATTAAAAATTCTAATACGATGAGTAATAATTGACCTTGCAGTTGTCGTGTCCTGTGAACAGTTTTACAGTCTCTTTTATAATGGCTGTGTATAGAGAAAATGCTCTCTGGACAAAAGGGGATTTTTTTTTCCCCCATTGCAAAGCTCGAGTGGCAAATGGGAGAAATTGGCAACAACACTGAGTGGCAGTGCCTTATCGAGCTCTCTCAGTGCATTCATGACAAGTTCTGGTTTGATTGGATTTTTTATATACGTATTTTCCCTCTTAAAGGTATTTTAAGGAGTTTGGATCACTATTTTTGCTACAAAGCCATATTTTTACAAGGAGTTTTTTTTGCATCTGATCAACAACTGGTGCCTGCAATGCGCAACAAAATATACCAGTTCATGAAGAAAGTCGGGGAAAAGGTGGAGGACTGAGGACTCTGAATATTCAGAAAGTCTTGCAAATGTTTTGTGAGGAAGGGCTATGCATTCAATGTGTTATTCAGGTCATCTTGTCTGATTTATATCCTGTTAATGTCTTTTACATATAGACTGCATGTGCTGAGTGAAGACATTTCTAGATTATTTCACGTTACCTTTTGTACACTGTACGCTCATCTGCACTAAATTTTCCAGATTTGTGTCTCCAATCTTGATTTGGTAATAAATTAACACAATTTTACAATTTTATTATCTCCTAGTATTAATGTTTGAGATAAAACAAATATACCTTCCAATAAATAAAGACACCTAACCTTGCAGGCTAGTGCTGCCTCTGCCATTTCTAAATTGTGCTTTCTGCATAAATGTTACAACTTTTAAATCACCTTTTCCTCCCCCATGACTAAATTGCTAGACTGTAGCCCAAAGGTCCCTGCAGCTATAATCTCAGTTATTTTTGTCATGTCACAGTGGCAAAAGCATTTAAACCGCTCTCTGTGCGCGTACCCCGGCCATTTTTTCTCCCATTACCTTTTTAGGGTCACTACAATATTTACAGTTGTGTCATCAGGGTGCTGTTAACCTGTAGCTTGCACTCCCTACTGCTGAAATGACTCCCTCCTTCCCACAATTGCTCTGGGAAATTAAGTTATTCGACTGTTTCCCATACTGTGATTCAATGAGAGGAAAAATGTAGGCTGTACAAAAAAAAAAAACAAAACAAAACAAACGTAAATGTAAATGACATTATACCTTAAATACATTGTGTCTGATCCATGTGACTTCCTCTAAAAATAGTCTCTACAGTATACATGTTACTTGATGGGACTTTCTTGATAAGTAAAGGTTCCACGGGACCTTGAAGAGGCAGCGTGAAATGAATCTTCACATTCGATCCCTCGTGTCACTCTTCATTTAGGCGTCTCACAGCCGTTTGTGCCAATCAATGACGTGTTAATGACAAAAAAGGCAAGCATCAGCCCAGCCAGTGTACAGTAATTTATCATTTACCACCATGAAGTTCGGCATCAACACTGTAGTCTCTCTGCACCCATCGATCCATCTTCTGTTTATGAGATTTATTCAAATGTTGTTTTGCAGCTTTCTCAAGATATCGGCGATAGCCTGATAGTAATGGTACACTGTCCGAAGCGTAGACAGTGATTGCTTGTTTTTACCATAATGGAGGAGACGACTTAGTGAGGAGACATTTAAAATTGATCTTTTTGCTGAACAATGGAAATCCAATCCACTGCAGGATTCATTTAGTGGACTTCTTTATTGCGATGATAGCTGAACCTAAACATTTCAGTTTGGTTTTGGTTTAAACAAAAAAGTTATCACAAACATCTTCCCTCATAAAATATTTGCAAAGCAGATTGTTTGAATGTTTCAACCATGCATCGTTTTTCTCCGCCTTTGTTAGGTTGCAGTGTTCTTCTTGCAGTTTTTGGCTCTGTATGCTTAAATTTCTCTGTTGCCAACCATTGACCATTTTTTTGGTCAATTAAAAATACAATGATTTCTGTCTCAAACATATGACTACTCTTGTTGGTGGTCATATTTTTCGCATGCCAAATCTGTGTGAACCGACATAAATGCCAACCTGTTTTCAGATAATGTCTCATTTTTTCTCTGCAGTTTTTATGTTTTCATTCCCTTCTATGTCTATTTCAGTAAGGAATAACCAGGCTCTAATGACCTTAAAGGCCTTCAACTCCATGTGCAGTCAAGTCTTGCCCTGCTGAAGGTAAACTTAGTCCATATTGCACAATTGTAATGGCGTCCATCTCCCCGTGACGAAAATTGACAGATATGTACCAGTAACGACTAAATCACTTGATGAAGGAGAATAAATAATAGTAAATTCAATTACCCCCTGTGCTTTCACCGGCATTCACGCGACATTGGGAGTGTGCATGTGGGAATTTGTCGTTCAGGAGACATTGATTAATTATGCCACACACAATTAGCCCATCAAATCGAGTGTGTCCTCCTCTCCTGTGGAAAGGTGATGTCAGAATTTTATGGGGCATTAGGCAGTGGTGCTCCTTGTATTTTCTTAGAGATCACCAGAGAGTAAGAGCACCGGGGTGGGAGGCACATTCGCAGGCTGTTTTTTGTATGAATAGGGAATTGTGAGGCCTGCAGGGTAAAGAGAAGGCTAACTGATCCTTTTAGACCAATGTCAATACTGATAACCATCACTGTTTGCACTCCCAGCAGGGTCCATGGCCTGCCTGTAACGTCTGTGGCATCTCAGTGATTGAGAGAAGAAATGACAGTGAGACAAATTAAGAGAGCAGGCGGAGATGGCTGCCCCTATAGCTCCTCATTCCCGAATGCAAATTGTCTCCTAATACTTTGCTTCTAGGTTTAGCCCGGACCCTGAATAGCGAGAATCTCACTCAAAATGCACAATTATTATCACATTTTCTACTAATGCTTTGTCATGGATATCAGGATTTGGTTTCCATGTTGAATTTAGCTCTCTCTCTATACACTGCAATATATAATCTACCACCACAATTTAACATTTCCCCTCATAGTGTACTGTCATCTCTTCCTATATGAGAGGTCCACTTACCAGTTTGCCGCTCTCGCCGAGTGTGCTTGCGTGTCACTGTCAAACCTCACGTTGCCAAAGCTGCCAACATGTTGCCTCGTTGGTTTAAGAAAGTTTTGTGGAAGTTGTAATCTGCAATACTTTAAAAAATGTCTTTCTTCTTTGATGATGAGCAGTGATTGTTGCACTCTGCGGAGATCAGTTGTCAGTCGAACAGTGTAGCGAGAACATTTTTTGCTTTTTTTTTTTTTTTTTCGGTGGCTCTTGGTACCCCTCTTCTGATGGTCACTGACTCATGCTAAACTACCAGTTCTTTCATTTCATTCATTCCAAAAATCTTTGTTTCCTCTGCATGGAAATGGAAAAGTCATTCGTTACTATGCAGAGGATGGTGTTTCCCCAGTTCCTGCACCAGATATGTCGAATAGTGTAGCAAATATAAATAAGTTAATGTACTGGGTTTAGATTCTGTTTTATGGTTGTGATATACAGTGAGGAAGATAATGGATTTGGATAATAGATGGTTTCTGTGCCTGTTCAGTAGTTAGATTCTTTAATGCACACAGTAATAATTTAGTTGTGGGATTAATTTTGTATTCCTTATTAATGTATTTTACTTTAGATGACCACTGTAAGCAAGTGTGCCATGTTTATACGTGTTATCTGCCAACGAGGATGCCATAAAAGAGCATCATAAAGCATCAAATAAATTTCTCAGGGAGCTCATAACAAAACTCCCTCAGGCAGCTTTTGTGCTTTTGTCTTTGATTTTGCAACGCCAGACATTGCGGTTCTCTGTCCAAAAAATGTGCTGCAACTTCACGGTGGTGTGAAAAAGCTTCGGTTAACCTTGTCATCCCTTATTTCTTTCATACTTCACAGCCATTTTCAAGATGACAAACCCGTATGTGAGGGCCTTACAGATAACCATCAGTTTCTGAGGCTTTTCTGGGGACTTCACTGAAACAACTTCACTTTTTTTTTTTTGGTTGGGAATTGCCGTTGTTGTTCATTCACCAGTTCCCCTTTCATGTGATTGTCATTTCAATTTTGAAGGTCAATGTACAGTTAATCTGTGCAGGCCATGGTCTGGAAAAGCATTTCCATGACAACCATGTCAAGGGACTGACTATGAATACAGAAGATAATCTGCAATCTGCACACATTGCTTCTGTATGAAAGAGAGTTGCCAGTAGGTAAAGGAAATTGCAGCACTCTCGGTGAGTAAAAACAAAACGCTTCCAAGAAACATCCAGGATGATCATCCAAGCAGTTAAGCTGTCTATGAAAGAGCTTTAGCTTTTCAACTCACTTTACTGTGATCAATTTGGGAAAAAATGTGCACAGTGTATCTGTGTGATAGTGTGTATAGAAAGGAACACCTTTGCCTTGAGAGTAAAGCGGGCAGAGTGTGTGCTTGAAGTAGGTACTTGCTGTTCAGTATGAAATTCAAAATTGGCTCTATAGTGTATATAGAGATTGATGACATATTAAAGGAAAAGTCTGAACCCCCCTAAAGTAAGGGGGATCCAGTGTTTCTGTTGTGCTGTGGGGGCATTTTGTTGGCACGGTTTGAGTCCCCGTAGAGGGAAAGGCCACTGCAGATCAATACAAGTTGTTCTGCGTGATCACCTTTATCCTGTGATGAAACATTTCAATCCTAATGGGAGTGGTTCTCTTCCAGGATGACAATGCCCCCATCCATAGAGCACGAGGGGACACTGAATGGTTTGATGAAGATGAAACCGATGTGAATCATATGCTGTGACCTTCACAGTCACCAGATCTCAACCCAACTCAACACCTTGTGTGTGTGTGTATGTGTATGTATGTATGTGTATATATATATATATATGTGTGTGTGTATGTATGTATGTATGTATGTATATATATATATATATATATATATATATATATATATATATATATATATATATATATATATATATATATATATATATATATATATATGTATATCTGAGAAAGCTAAGATGTAAACTGGACCTACAGGACCACTGGAGCCTGCAGCTTTCTTGTCGGAAGCTATTGATTCTCCTTTAATGTGAAACATGGATCTACATCTTTCTGTGTGCGTTTAAGGATAATGGCTTGATGAAGTGTATATGATATTTGCCAAGCCTCCTTTTGGAGAGCTGTAAATGTCCATGTGCATGTGTACTAGCCTCAGCATTAGTTGGACGACATGGGTAATCTTTACAGTAGTATTATATTACATGCTCAGATGAACGTTGCATTTTATGGTCACTCGGTGCACAGTGCTCCCTCCTGTGCAGATGGCTTGGAGAGGGATAAGGTCTGCTCTAGTGTCAGGGAAGAATTTTTATTTAATGTGATAAATACTACTCTCCTGCCATTATTATGCTGCTGTCTTTCAGGGTACAGCCATAACTCCCTGAAGCTAATGCATGTATGAGTATATGCTTCTCACACATACACACACACACACACACACATCCATACAACATACTACCAATATAAGACCATACCTGCATCCTGATGAGACTAAAACAGTAGAGTTAGACCATAATTCTACCCTAAGCAGGCGTTCCTTGTGGTGAGGCTTGATGTTTTAACACCGGAGTGCATCTTATTCCTCCAGGGAGAACTATTGATTATATTTAGAAAATAGTGCCACAGGGGAATTATTTTAATGCACACTTCGTGTTGAGAGCCAAAGGCATGTGATCACATTTAATGAGAAGAACAAGATTCACTCTGTTTTATTAATGGGATGCCGCTTTCACCTGGGCTCTACTATGGGAGTCCAGTGATAATTGATGAAGGTCTAACGTACTTATTTATTTGTCCAGCCTCCTAGGAGGAGGTAAAAGCCATTCCTAGAGATACAAGTGTATGGTCGGGAAAAGCAAAGCCCCGTCTAATCCCCATCCTGTGCCTGCAGTCAACTTCTTCTCCAATCACACTGGACTCCCCAGCTCTCCTCTATTAATCCCTGCACACAGAACATATTGTTATTTTTGGCCAGCTGCATTGCACTTTGAGCTTAACTCAAAGTCTGGCGATGCTGAACTGATTACCTGTAACCTTTCTTGAAAATGGTCAAAGAATTAGGAAAAATATGAAACATGATTGTTATCACCACTGTCATTTGGGTGTATTTTATTTTAGCAATTAAATTAGCCTGCGTATGAAATAGGATGTACTATATCCTTTTGTTGTTGTTTTTGCCCTGGCCTCCTTTCTGAGATAGCAGGCAATAAATGTGTCATCCTGAGACCAATGCGTGGCTCTAAGGGAAATCTCAGATCTCTCTCAAATCATCCGTTAGAGAGAGAGAGACAGTGAAGCCACTGAATTCACAACTTTTTTTTTTCTCCATCCCACTTACCTACAACCATCTGCCTCATGGCCCAGCCCACTTAACCAAACTAAAAGCCTTCAGGAGAAGGAGTGGCTCTCTAGTTGTAAGGGTCAAGCTCAGGCCTTTTAGTCCTGTATTATCGAGAGTCCTTTAGTTTCAAGCCCAAATTGTAATGCTCAGCTGAGGGATGTGCTCATATTCTCATCCATGACATTCCCCTCACGTTAGAAGAGTACTCTACTGATTTTAGTGTTGATCTCCTGTAACGCTGTCAGATTCACAATGGACAGTAAAGATGCAGCAGAACCAGAAATTTCTTCTTTGTCATGCCACACATTTTTCTTTGTTTTCAAACCTGGAGGCTACATTACCTACAATACAACTAAACCGCTAACAGTTTAGTCGTAGATTTTAGCGTTTTCTGCTTCTGGGAGCTCACGTTGCCCCGTGCTACTAATGTCAAGTGGAGATGAGAGCGGGACTGCAGAGGTGTGGTTGGCTCACTTGCGAGTCCACACTTTCCACACCATTGTTTTTCTTTCATTTTCAAACTTGTAGTCTTTAGCTGTGACCAAAGCTGACTTGAGTGACATCACGTGAGGCAATTTATCTGACTTCACAACTTTTCACATCCGTAGTAGTACAATATTAAGGCTGACAAACAGACTCTGGTGGTTACAAGGTTAGGGTTAAAATTGAGTTGGAAGCCTTAGATTTTTTTACTTAGCAGTGCCAAATGCAAAGTGCTTGTGATACATCATGATTAACATGATTCCCTGACAAACACAAAAACATGTTATGATTAGAAATCTCTAAGACTGCATACTATACCTTCCACAGTACTGCAAAATCTTTTGAATTTATTTTAACAGTACATGTCTACAACAACAAAACAAAAATAGACAATAACACTGATTATCAAAGCCTGGATCTTGTCTGGAAATTCTTGGATGAATTGTACAATATTTTTAAATGAGTTAGAGTAATACCACTGAGCTATTACTGTTTAACTTCTATCACTTTGCTGATATCCTATAAAAGTTAGATTAAATTTAACAGGAAAATCCAGGTACAGAATTTATCTTTTTTTGCCAGATAATATGAGGTAATAGATGAGAGAAAACCAAAATGACTTTATAATTTGCTGCTATGTGGCACTAGCTGTAAAACAAATAATTTGTTCCTTGGTTTATAATCTAATTTGCCACCACGTTGAATTGAAATGAAAAAGTCTTGGTAACTAACAGGAATACAGACAAAAACACGCAGCACCAAACACATTGTGGCATCAAATCCTGACATCTGAGAAGCTGGAACAATCAAATGTTTGCCACACACACACACACACAAAATAAATACTAAAAGGATGAATCGATTATCAAAATAATTGCCTCTAATGCAGGAGAGGGGGTCTAACTCTGTCTCATAGTTTACTCCATCAGCCTTCTGTAAATGAAATCTCACTGTTCTATTGTGTGTTGTCGAGGAAACCGATACTTGTACAAACACATAACTGAATTCTGAATTTACCTGACATTTCACACATTTCCAGCCAATGTGAGGCAGTTCAGTAAACACTTATTGGCTGTCGCTTTTGTTTGATTACAATTACAGACACCTTTTTTTTGCTTCCTAACATTTGCATGGGGATGTAATCAAATACAATAACAGACCAGTACAATACAATAAAAGTAGAGAAATGTCTCATTTAGGCCTTATGACTTTGTGATTTCATGTGATTATTTTAAAGCCCTGTTTTGTCAGGATGCCAGGCACTTGGGTCGCTCTCAGGTCTCCCGTCAAATGGCACCGGGTCTCAGAGATCCCAGTCTGTTTGCAGGATATTGGGCCATGTGGGTCATGACACATGCACCCCTTTGGAACAACCTGAAATAGCAGCACATATGTCAAACATGGCTCCCACTACATTGTCGCTTGTCTGGCTCTGGCCCAATACTGTCAGCCCATACGACTCAAATGCATTTCCTTCATTTCCCACCGATTTCGGTTCCATCTGCTCTCACTCAGCGAGGGACTGGAGATATTGCTGGACACCCGAGGTTGAAGGAGCACACAGGCTGGCGACCTGTGTGAAATGCTGGATGTGTGTCGTCCAGATTTAAATAGCTGAAACGCAGGAAATTCAATAATAAAAGCAGATTACTTTTTTATAGAAACAGTAAGCTTAAATATCCCACAGGCTCCTTAAAAGAAGGCTTAGAAGAAAGCTCATGACTTTAAATCTTAATTTAATTATATACATTTCCAAAGGCAATGCACCAGATAATGTTGCATTCAGTGCGATGGATGGAAATTTTCTTTGTATCATTTTTATATGTTATTACAAGCATACAGGCCTACTATATCAAAGATTTAGGATGATCAAATGGCTCTTTCAAGATAACAACCTGTAATGCTTCACAAACAAGATAATTACAAGTGTTTCACTGAAAACACATCAAAGTGAGCGGCAGTCCCTTGATGAGTTGGAGTTGGAGTTCAGAATGCCAAGAAAGGACACCGTACTTTGTAAATGTACCGCTGGGTGCACAATACCTGCAATCTGTGTGTCAGAGTAGCGTCCAATCAGACGGGCTAATGAGTGGCACGATTCCAGAGGAATCCCCCCCCCCCCCCCCTCCCATGCTGCGCAAACGTGCGCTCAAAGGAAACATCTGGCCTTTATCAGCGCTCTGGCCCCCGCGAGACTGCCACTTCCCGAACCCTCATGACACAGAGCAGGGCGAACATCACTGTCCATCCATTTTTCCCTTGTAAACATGTATCAAGAAAACCTGGAAGAGCAATATTTTAACTCTGTTTACAAAAGTGAGTAGGCGGATGATTCTCTAATATCAAAAGCCCTGAAAAGCTCAGTACAAAAGTGAGAAGTGTTGTAAATCCGGCGAACTGAGGGGAAATCATAAAATAAACTAAGCCAGGAGTGGGGTGACGGTTACCACTGCATTTAGAGTCTAAGGGTTTAAGTCCGGGAAGAATTAAGAGATAAAAGTTTCCATTTGACAGCAGAAGAATGCTTTTGGCCTCTCATGCCATTCTGCGCGTTAGCTGTGCTGCAAAACGATACAGCAAAACCAAAACGGCGGCTTTTACTCTGAAAGCATGACTCTGGCTTTTGTAATCAGGCATTTTTTTCTTTTTATAATTTCTCTAAAGCTCCCAGTCTTCTAACAAAATACATGTTGACAAACAGAAACGGGGCCGCCACACTGGGACACTGGGCGGAAGCGTGATGCACGATGAAGACCTTGAAGAGAAGTAAATTATCTCCTTAAGTGTTTCCTCCTTGCGTGCTATGCTTTCCATGGTGGTGTGGCTCAGGTGCCGTGAGTGGTTAGTGACGCTCCGAACAAAGGGTGAAGTGAGTGGGAGAGCCTCCGTGAAAGGCTGGTAGATTCATTTTTCTCAGTTTATCCTGGATCCGGGCCAAAAATGGTCCTGTCTGTAATTTCATTACCAGTCTTTAGCACATCTATTTATTTAGTGACATCAGCGCTGGAGTTTACTCACCGTGCAAACGAGAGACGTCGGCACTGGCTGTGATTTTTAATAAGATGTGTACTTAGTTCCTGTTCTAATTAGCATCATGCAGAAGCCGACTAATGCACATTTGAGTTGACATTGCTTATATAATTTAACATTACGGGTTTTAATAAAACACCCTCTTCATGCTTCATTTCCACTGATCACCAGCTGCTGGGTCAATTGAATAATTAAGAATTTAATTAAGCTTCAGTTTGGATCACAGTCTTCTAACACAGTCAAGCCTTGTACTCTAAAGCATCGGTAGCAGAGATCAAATAGGGAAGGGATGATGTGCCAAGCAAGAATTTAGAGATGTGAGCTCGATCATGCGCTGAAATGGAAAGGTCTGAAGTGGCTTATCTATTTGATCTCTGAATCCTCCGGTTCCACTCCACAGAGTGGGGCTGTTATTTTTCTGCTTGCCCATATTATACTGCAGATTCCAGTGCAACCCTCTAAGGTATGCAGCATTTCAGTCTGTATTATCCCTTTGGACTGCTCCCCTCATCATTGCCAGTATGTAATACAATACATTCTATTGACTTCTTGGGAAGCGGCTCTCACAGTGAATTGACTGTGTTGCTATGGCCTAAAGTAGGCTAATTTCACTCAATGGTGCATGTTAATGTTAAATGAAGCCACTGAACCCTGCAGTATGAGAATATTGCTGCCCTGCCTGTGTGTCTCCATATATGAACACACTTTTTTTTTTTTCCTCCAATGTTTGTTGTGTGTGAAAACTGGCTGGCTTATGGGATGCTGGGTGTTGTAATTGGCTGTATTGTTACACTGAGCATCATGGCGTAGATCTACTATATGTCCACCTACAAAAGTAAATTATATATCATCCTGTGTCACTAAAATGCCGCATCTTGAAACTCTCTATTTGAGTAACTTAACAAGTGGCAAAAAGCACACAGTGATGTTAAAGAACACCTCGCAGGAGACTGTCAGCCACTGAAAGTCTACATTTGACGTGTCAGTTCATGTGATTATACCGCTGTGTTAGTGTTAACATGGAGGACTGATGTTTGAGACAGTCAGGAACCGTGTGGACTGACAGATCAGCATGTGCTGCTGAGACTTTCATTTGAATAAATCGCTTATTTCCATCAACACAGGACTGCTAAGATGCCCAGAAACACAATTAGGGACTTTGCTTCAAAGCACTTCATCGCCATCATTATTATAAAGGATGTTAATCAAGTAAAAGGCCATAATACAGTTACATAAAACAAACATACAGTATATTAGAGCCACGAAAAATAGTGGCAATAATGTGAGAAGTGTGTTGATGAAATTTTGTTCGGTGCTTTGGGTAATTAATATGACTCATTTTCTACAGTGGGACATTTAACAATCTCTGTTGGTTACCAGTCTATTTACAAGCTAATCAAAAGCATTTTGTAAGCGTGTGATCCTCTGCAGAGCTATGGAGGGGCTGTTGATATTAAAGTGAAGTTAGAAACGGTCACCAATCCCTCAGACAGGCTCATCGAAATAAACCCGACTCCACGGCGTGTCATTGTTCCAAACTCTGTTAGAGATGAAACATACGCATCAGCTAATTCGCGTGGCCCTTAGCAGTTGATTTGTTGAGTTGGGAATGGTTTTTGAAGTGCCCCCTCTTTCTAACCAAATACCATTAACACTAACCGGAGAAGGAAACAACAAAGCAGCGTTTAATCAATTGTAATCGCATTGTCTCTTTCAACTTAATGTCAGTGGTGGCTCCTGTCGGTGCACAGTATGATTATGCTCTTCAGACACACACACACACAGGCATACATAAAGCCTATCTGATTTACCGCTTTGTACACACTGTGCTGACACCGAAAATCACACTAGGCATCACAGCACCTGATGAATAGACTTAGTGTGAAGTTATAGTTGGGTTGTAACCTTATGATATATGCAGGTTACAAAGCCGCACGAAGACTGCTTACGCATGAAGTAGCATTTCTGGAGCACTGATAAAACTTTATTTTCCAGAACCCCGATGTGGTGTGTTAACCAATACTCAGGGTAGGCCAGCCTTCAGATTAAAGATGACTCTTTAAATCTGAAAGATAGTCTTCAGCTGTTCCAAGGATTGGACAGTGAAACATTCAAACATACTTAGATTAGATACATCCAACCTGTTCTCACCTGCACTTACTCTCTTCTTACCTATTTTATTTATGACAAAACATTCTGCAAACTTTAGGCACAGTCAGGGAAACGCCAGTTGCTTCAAGCTATGCTGGTACTGTAGTAGCCCGAGACTTCTGATGCCTATCCATATACTCACCGTCTTTCAATCCAAAACAAGGCAAACTACTGCTTTAAAGCAATGCTTAAGATGTTTCACTTTCAGGCAGTTTTCTGAAAAGTTTATTAAACCAGTCTACAGTACATTGTATTCATGAGTTTACCTCGCCACTGTGAGTTCCCCTAAATGGAACTAAAAGTTCCTAACTCAAGAGTTTTATCTGTGGACCTGTTCACAAAGCTGTTAAGGACATTTTTTTTTAAAGTTGTGCTCAGATTAATTCTGAAATCCAACCTGAGTTTCAGTTTCACCATGCGCATTAAGAGAAATTTCCACTGATTATCTGCTCTTGAATCGTGAATGCGCTCAGACCACGATTAGAAAATAGCAGTGCATCATGGGATGCACTGCACCACAGGATGTTATAAGGATTATCTTTCCAGCAGAAGGTACGCATCACCTAACTTTCTCTCACAAACACGCTCATCCGTCTCCCTGTCTTTCTTTCCGTGCCTCTGTCACACACGACCGCACACCCACACACGCGCTGACTGGCTTTCTCTCTCGCACACGTTCTCACCTCTCCATTTCCTCTTTATCTGTTCACTTAAGACGAGCTGATGTCACTACAGTTTTGGCTGTATTTCTATCAGTCGTTCCCCCACCACACAGCTGTCCTTCAAATCCACACGGTGCAGCAGCTTTCTTTCCCCTTTGAACATCCTCTGTTCTTAATTTGTACTGCCGGTTCAGTCCACTCAGTGACGTTAAGCCCAGATTTGTGTAAATATGAAACGGGTAACATCTTAATGGCTGTGATTGTGTGGGAGTATCTTCTAATCTGAGCCCAGTTTAAGAAATAGGAGATGGTTTTTAGCCAGGGGAAAGGACAGGAGTGATCTCGTTGGCATGCCTCCTTAGTGTGTACACACTGTGATTGGTTAATAAGGGACCAATTTGTGTTGTTAAATTCACAATAACAGGCCTGCCATAATAAACAGGAAGTGAGGGCGCACACTGTTTTAGCTCGGTTTTATTCTAAAGATTTTCTTGTAAGCTAGCAACTCAACAACCTGAGTTGGCTTCACTTTTTGAGCCCCCTCAGTGCAACAGTGATGAAATTACACATCACTGTTAACGAGTAGCATTAACAAGCCTCGATCAAACCAGATCTTTAGACTTCAGTTTAATTGTCTGATTTAAGAAACAAAAAATGTGAAGAATTATATCCTGTGGCTATAGAGAAACATAATATAATGAAAGTCATCATGAAGAGTGGAGGGGGTAATGCAAAGAAGAAGTTGTTTGCCATCTTAAAGAGGAGCAAAAAGATTTCGAGGTTTGCTTATTGTTGAGAATGACTGACTTTGCAGTGTGACAATGCACTTAACAATGGCTTGCAAAAATTAAGAAATTAAGTTGCACATAGATACAGGCAGAAAATATCTTTACATTTCATTTGCATTTCATCTTAAATAGCTCAAAGCAGCTGTTTAATACTTTTTTAAAACAGGATTTTTTACTTTCATGGTTTAGCTGTGCATCACAACAAATACAGTTATGTCCCAAATCGTTGCTGTATTTCTTTCTTTTGAAGTGAAAAATTGAAGATGTTTAATTTTTTGGCGCAGTCACACAGATGGAGCAATTATTCTGGACAACTTTGGTCGCCACGAGCTCCTTCAACATCCACAAAGAAGCTTGTTATCATTTCAATCAAACGTTCATACCTCCGGATCAACCCGACTGTGCAGGCTTGTTTTTCAGATCAGTGTTAAATTGGCGGGATTGCCAAGGATAGCTCTGCATCTGTCTGAAATCCCAAAGGAGATGTGTGATTTAAAATGAATAAAAAAATAATTAAAAAAAGTTGATCAATCATTTCACTCACATGCCTGAAAGTAAGAACAAATATGCGTTACTGTGAGAATTTTGGGCCAGTTAGGACTAATTTCCTTCTCTGAGTCGCTGGATAAATATGGGCCGCGGTCTAGTTTATTTAACTGCAGCTGCAAGTTGAAAAACAAGCTGAAATAACACATATCACAACCCATTTCCTCGCGATTAGGCATGCTTCTCAGCTGCTAAATGGATTTAAGACACGATAATAAAGATAAAAAGGAGACATTAATAATTTTGTTATGTTAATTAAAGGCAAGAGGATTAACAACAACACAGGAGCCTTGTAAAGCAATAAACAGATAGGGGCTCTGACATTTTTCCAAAACCATTAATAATAAATGAATTTGGTCCCTGCTGCGAACAAAAAAATCATATGTGAGGAAGAAAAAAAAACACTTTATATTCTCACTTCACTGGAGAGACCACTGAATTTGAATTCCAGCGTCTTAAAGATTTATTAGTAATAGCAGGATACACACAGGTCAGGTTTTGTTGCTAAATTCCATAATACATGAGCTTTCATTGTCTGCACCAGTTTGAATCAGGTATTCAGCCAATAATGCGCGAACTGCAACCCCCGAGCGCGCGCGGTGAGGAGCTACACTGTCAGGGATCGAAAAATGCAGGAGTTGTGAGCTCTTTCAGAATAAACTACGCCGTGTTCATTGTAAGCAAATCATTACAGCCTAATGATGAGGACGCTAATCAGCCTTCTAACCTGCAGCTGTGTCTGTCTGAGCCGCTCTTTGTGCTTCACCTACAACCAGCGCTGAAACAAAAAGCTCTCTGCAGTCTGTCCCAGTTCAAGTTCTGGATTCACTTGAGTAACATTTCTAGACTGATAAAATATCACCCTTATCAGTTAGTTGTGTCTGACTTGTTGTTGCTCAGACGAATGTTATACACCGTAAGCTGGTCTGTTTTAGTCCTTCATGTTTTCATGTAAAATATCAGGACCGATACAGTATTCCTTTGAAAGATCCGTCTCTCGGGGCTAACCACTTACATGGTATCTGTCTTATGTCTTAAGTCTTATTTTTATTTTTTTTTACAATCTCTGTATGCCCTGTATGATAATGCATAAATATTCTTTACAAGCAGGGTCACGAGGACACTTGTGTTTTGATGTGAAGATCAGTGTCCAACCAGAGTATTGATTTCTCCCTCTTATTTCTCTGCCTTTGGAAATGAGCACCCTTTGCACCTTGAGCAGACAAACTATACATAATTACCTCAGGCTACTCTTACCCCTGCTCCTCTGTCTAACGTTCAGACTTCAACCGTGGATATTGTCCTGGCTTTCTCTTGTCTCCTATTCATAAAATTATGTTGTGAATGTAATTTTGTTGTCATTTAACATCATGTTGTTTTACTCAGATAACAATCCAAGAACAGCCTGGCTTTGACTTTGACCCCGGTGTGTTTATGACACTTTTGTTGCAAAGACACTTGTCAAACGAGCTCATTTTTAACACTTTGTAACATGAGTTGATGTTTGCTGTCCATGTAGGGGTGCCGGTGCCCGGGTCTCCATGTTTTGAGTGCTTGTTCATCGGCACAGCTCACTCACACCCCTTAATGTAACAGAGCCATCACTGTTATTAGTTACACCTGTGCTATTCCTGCGGGTCAGAATGTCTGCCATGGGAAAAGGTCTATTGGGTGTTTAAAGGTTAATGATGAGAGGAGAGCGATAGATGCTTTTGCCACCTGTGGCTTTCACTGCCGTACGCTGCTTGTCATGGTCACCGATTTGTAGACAAATATCATAGAGAGCTTGTGGACAGATTGAAATGCTGGCTGCTGGAAAATTACAGCTCGTGTGAAATAGACAGAGCTGTGAGGAGTGAAGAATATTAGCGCAAGTGCTGCGGTCCCTCCAGATGGCACGTAGTAATGTGACATTAGCGCCAGTGACACAAGCTCGGGGGGGTTTTAGCCGGCTTGATGCACGAGGCCGCGTTGTATGATCGGCTCAGAGATGACCTCGTCGTTTGTTGGGGTTAATAGCCCAGGATCTGGCTCTGGGTTGAAGCTTGGGCTTGTTTGAAGCTGATTGATATGTTAAAATTGATTTAGCGATAGTTAGCATAATGAAATGGCCTGGTTGAAATGATCTTCGGCGGTGTGGTTATTGACAGTAAAGGGCTAATGACGTTTTTAAAATATGGCATGTTTGCTGACCCCCAGCAGCCAGAGGTGGATTGCCAGTGGAACACCCAAGCTGTCCTGTAGAGGGTTTTATAACCTGTAGCTGATGACAAAACTGGACAGACAACAAAACCCTTTAGATTGTTAATTATGTGTCGTAGTTCCTGCTCACACTCACCTTTTGGCTAGACCTTAAACCCCTTTCCACCAACATCTCATCTTAGTAGGTCCGGTCCGAGCACATAACAGATGTTTTTGCATGAATATAGAGCGCTTAGTTGATTTGAATTCTCAAATGGATGTTGGAGTTGGCTGTGAAGATGTGCACTTTTGTTTAATTGATTTTATCTTTAGCCTTTGCTTCTGTGGGCGGTTGAAGCTTATTACCAGGGCAAGATAAAAGCTATCACTGGCGTGTTCAGCTATTTTAGTCTATATTCTCTCAGAAAAAAAAAAAGAAAAGAATGACATGTCCTGCACCATGTTTTGAATTCACAATCTTGGCTGTGTGTCTGAACAGCTGTGCTTATTTAGAGAACAGAAAGCATTATTGAAATCATATTTACACCTGGGCAGTGGGCGGCACTTACCATTTAAATGATTCTAATTTCCCAACCATTTGAATAAATGTCACAAACGCTGTATTCAGCTTTTGGATTGGCTGCCTGCAACAGCTGGCACGAGCTGCTAGTCAGTGTGCCATATTTGATTGTGCCCGGGCTCCCACTCTCATCCATTTGTTTTGTTTTTTTCCCTCTCTTTTCTCTTCATATTGGAGAAAATGCTTTCTACATCACACCTCACCGCCCCTGCTGCCCCACATTGAGGAAAATGCAAGTTTGTCTCAATTGCTATCAGAAGCGGGTGGTTGCATCTGGAGGTAAGGGCTACTGCAGTAAGGTGTGGGTATCTGATCCCAGAGCATGGCATGTTTAATGGCGAACTGGCCCAGAAGAAAGGAAATGACTTAATCCCGTGTGGAGGTAGGGAGCTGTGAAAAGGGCGTGGAATAAGTGAGGTGGCTAGTGGGATGACCCTCTGGGGAGCACACCCCGCCCTGGACATACCCATAAAATGTATGAAAAATGATTAGGCTGTGACTAATTACCCGTTTAGTGTCGCCGAAAGTTGTTAAACAGACCATTGCCTTTTAATACCTAAAGTAAGGAATGGGATTAATTAAGCAGAAATGTATTCTTCTTCTCTGCCAAGTCTCTTTCTCACAGTCTCTAAAAACACTGTGTGATGGGGTTTGCACCTCAGGGAAATAGTTGGTAATGGCCTGAGAAAGGGATTCTCCTTTTTTTCAACTCACTACTTCTTTTTGGGTGGATGAATGAGTGGATAAGTGCATGAGCAGCTGCCTCTACAAAATGGAAGGCAGGGGGAAAAATGGAAGTTTAGAAGGAGAAGGATTTATGACTGCACAACTGTTCTTTCGAAAAGCATGACCTTTAAAGGTGAAATCCATAATGGTTTTTAATAAAAATATCATTATTAATATCCATCGGTATGGTAAAGAGTAGTGAATCACTAAAAAAAAGGTGCATACTGTGGTTGGGGGCCTGTCTTTTCTGTATTCGGCTCCAGAAAAATGTTGATTTTGTCTGTCGGGTTTCACCTATCTGGTTGACAATATGCATGCTGTCTAACTTCATCTCCTCAGTAAACACTTCCATCAGTCAATGACACTTAGACTGAATACCAGCAGCAAAAAGGTAAAACAAGTTCACAAACACAAAGCTAGATGCTATATCATTCTTTTGGTGGTGTGCAACAAAACCCCTACATCTTGGGGCTGTAATCACCTCAACAAATTAGCAGACACCGATTCTTTAAATGCATAAACTTACATTAGTTGAAGACTAATGACATGAAAAGAATTCATCTAAATTGTTCAAAGTTGATGATTTAGAGGTAATTTCTCTCCTGGAAAAACATTTACATACTCCTAACATGCAGCAGCAAATATGTTTCGATAGGAACGTGATGCTTGGATTATGTTTTTTTTTTTTTTATCAAAACAAAATTATTAATTAACATATTTGGTACAACACATTTAATTTGTTTTCATATTGTATCTGCTCTTGCAATATATCATCTGATTAAAGTATGTTTAAACATTTTTATGCTGTTTAAGTACTTGGTTAATGTCAAGAAAAGAGTATTGAAGAAGTTAGTTGTGACAAGCACAAGGCTTGATGTGTTTACTTCATTTATATTTAATCTAAACTACAACCTTCGCCTACCCTAAACAAAAGGACTTTTGTCACACTCTTGTCTCAGGATGCAAACCCCAGTCTCTCAAAGTCCCGCAGAGAATAAATGTTGCAAACCCCAGCTGGCTCCAGAGGGATCAAAATTTTGAGTCGGAGCAATGGTTGAAAGCGGCGGTGAACATTTTAATAGCAGTGCACAATTACACACTCCTCCTCCAACTAGCTTAATTCTTGTGCAGCCAGCATCGGGCTCTTGCAAGATTAATAGAAAACCTGCTACAGTTTGGACTACAACTCAGTGTTCCATACATCTTTTATGCAGTACGAATCATCATCAAAGGTATCCTTGAGACATTTCGAATCTCAGCCTGTTTTCTTTATCAATCAGCTCATTCAGGAACCTTGTTACCCATAGGTTCATTGTTTTATATTCTGATCCCAGCATATACAGTAGCCTAAATTAAAACTCCAAGATGCCAAAACTGCCAAAAAATGTCTTTTATCCCCTAACAGATTTCAGTGAGAGACACCAACTAAAGGGATATATTATCTAATTCTCTGAGATGTGCATTAGGCAACCATGGCAACACTGAAGCATGTCAGTATGTGTGTGAAAGAGGATCAAAACCAAGCCTGTTGTGCATTTATCATACAGTGAGTAATGTGCCTGCCCCTCATTAAAATTGGGCAAAACCTAAGCAGCGACCGCACTCATTATTTGACAGTTTCCTCTGCAGTGCCTGAAGCATTGTATTTTTAATTGCAAGACAAATAGGCTTACGGCTGTGATAGGCATGATGTGGTGCAACAGTATCACCACCATGAATCACTAGTCATGTAAATATATGTAATGTCATGTAAATTTAACAATTACAGTAGCAGTAGTTTTAAAATAATTTAATGTGGCACATTAAACATGTTTACATGTTTAAAACATGTTTAAAATCATGTTCAGCGATCCGTTTTCAGAAAGTTTCACACAGTCCACATTCACAGTGTAGTTTATGTGATCTAGTTTCACTGAGTATAGACAATGTGCACTCAGTTGTATATGGACAGTGTAAATTCAACCATGGTATGGCTGTTGAGGGATCAAGATGCTGTTTGTGGGATTGCACTAATGATTTACCTGCTTTATTGTCAGTGGTTACATTATTGTGTACATGGAAATGGACTGCAGCGCAATGTGACAAATTGGCCTTTTTCACCGTGGACATTCTGACTTTTCAAAGCGAGAAAGGAACAGGTATAACTTACAACATTAATTATTTCTCCACTCTATCAGAAGTGTCCTAGTAATTCATACCAGTAAGCCAACATGCACAGTGGCTACTGGCACACTTAAATGGAATACAGTTATTATTAATGTTATTAGTTACACAGTGTTTGACAAGTAAAAATATCCTCCCATGTTCCTGATGCATCTTGAAGAACAGGACAATAGCACATGGAGGAACTGCTCTGGATCTTCCGCTCCTGTTGGTGTGTGATATTGCTCGCTGCTTTTAGAGTGGAAGGGGATGAAAGGAGCTTAATGCAGCATCTAACACATCCAATGATAAAGCACTCGTACTTGTTTTTTAACTGTTATCATCTGCACTGCTGGTACGCTGGCACCCTTCTCTGTTATAGAAAAGAAAGGGCCACAATGTCCCATGTGCCTTGTGCCATTTGCCAAACTCTGCTGTCATGCAATATGGGACCACAAAATGAAAAGTCCTCAGTGGTTACCACACTGTAAAACACACACTGCACTTTTATTAAGGAGAGGAGAAAGAAGAAGAGTGCAAAGTGCAGTAAAATGCACCATTTGCACTGCTCAGGGGTCGCGGTAGTGCACTTTTGGTGTTTTATGGCGAGAGGTGTGAAGTGTAATGGGATGAGATTAAGATAATTCATTTACCAAACATTATCAGTGTGTGTGTCAGAGGCCGGCATCAGTTATGGCCAATCACATCAGCTTCTGTCAGCCCTTTTAAAAGAGACGCTCTCCTCTCCATGACCTATTGACACTAGAGTATGTACAAAAGGAAATTTATATTTAAAGCTTCACAAAACAGCAGTTTATTTCTCATTTTTGCCATACCTGCCCATGCTATGCATAACTATGTTATGGTTATCGTCAGTGAAAGGCTAAATATGCTCTCTTACATGGTTTCCTGCTACACTGTTGGTTTGCTGCAAATGTAGGGTGTGATGCTGAAAATGAAATAGTTAAAGTATAAGACCAAAAGAGAAAGCTCATACAATCAACCAGTTTTTAATAGAAGATGATGCTTTAACTGTATACTCTGCTTTAATAGTTTCATTGGGATCAAGGTCATAACTGCATCTGTGCCAGTTGATGATAGTCACTTTCAACATCAAAATTTCAGTGGATTGCCATATTAAACATACCTCCTACTACACATTTCCTCCTACTTTGCTGTATTGTGAGCCACCAAAATACCATTCTGGTGCAGGTGAAGAACAGTCTCAGCACACAACGACAAAAATGTCACTTTTGAGTTTGAGTGAGAGCGTTTGATAGTTTGATCTATAAAGATAGATTACATTGTCTTTGTCTTTATGTAACATTTTTCTCGTGGAAAATATATAGAATCAGGGACTTTGAGTTTTCACTGTTGCGAGTGTCTTTGAAAAGATTTCCATAATGTCTAATTTATTCCTGATAATAGTATGTTGCTACAGCTGGCTTCTTACAGCTCTGTGCAAGATGGTAAATCCGTTCTGGAGACAGCAGAGATCAGTCTGTCAGCTGGGAGATTTACAATTTACATGCTCTTAAAGTTCTGGTCCGACACAGAGGGTGCCAGAAACCCCTGCCAGATTGCCAGACACCAGGCTAGCAAAGGGCCCGCGCAGCCATTTAACGGCTGTGCTTTCTAGGCTTTATAGCCCATGCTGATGCACTGAGGACGCAAGCAAAAGAGAACATTGATTGACCACTTGGACAAGGCCGGGATGCCATAACTTAAAACTGCAGCCTGATTGCTTTTTATCCAAGCTACATTACAGGCCTTTTGCTGCCTTGGGATCAATTTTAAAGGAAAAGCAGTGATGTTTGTTTGTGACAAAACTTGGCATCCATCCAACCAACTACACTATATCCCACTGACCCCTACTTAATACCTCTGTTAGAGGAATAATGCACTATGATGTCTCTTGAGAACACATTTAATCATCAAATCCTCAATCATCTGGAGCATGTGAGAGTACATAATAGCAGATTTTAATGACCAGGAATCATCATTACAATATTTCCACGTTTGAGATTAATGACCTCTAATTAGTCAGTGAGCAGATATGTTGCAAATTAGTGTCAATACTTTGTAGAGTCTCCCCTGGTTCTGAGGAACCGAGCCCCAGCCCTGGACCCAAGTTGACCAGGGTCTAACGTATATTCAGTCTAATCAGGTAAGGCAGGGTCTCAATTTAAAGCCACTGATCTTAAGATTTGTGTATCAGTATGTATTGATCGTGTCGGAATTATTTGAATTTGATTCACTGGTATTAAATTGTTTATAAAAAGATTATCTTCTGTGATTATTACCCACTTGGCTGCAGAATCCTTTATTGTTGATTCAGAAGGATTTTGGAATTAGTTTCTGAAACTTTGTATGTGTTCTGAGGGCGTTATTATGGCAGTATTTTGATGCTCTGTTGTGCTCATGAATTGATAGCACATCATGCTGCTGCCACTTTTGGTGTTCTTGGTCTGTTCGGGTCCACCACAGTTTGGATCAGGTGTAATTGTCCCCACGTCTGTTTAGAGTGGATTTGATGTGCACGCGGGTCCTGTTTCAAATCAGGTCTCTGTTTCTGTGAAAGTTCATTTGTGCAGACCAGAAAGTCTCCACTCCCCTACACACTATCCAAATTATCGTGTTTTCAGGAAGGCAACGGCACTCGAACAAGAAATGAAAAATTATTTTTGATGGTGTGACAAGGAAACACATTTTGCACACATTCATCCTTTTTTTTAAAACTTAATTTATAGTTCTAGTGCGCAAACATTGTTTTTAATCGTATTTTACCAAGAGCTCTGGGCTGCTTTTTGGCACGAGAGGTGCTCAACAAATTTAGTTATTGTTGTTGTTGGTGTATCACTTCGATAACTTTGGGTGAATGAAAAATTTTAATTTTTTATATTTAACATTCAGCAACTTGAAATATAAAAGTTTGTTGTAAAGGTTTTACAGCTCATGCCAAGTCGGGCATTTTACAGATGAGATTAGTTTCATCATCCAAGAGTTTTATGTGATCCTTTGTTACATTCAATAAATAAAACAGTAATTATCACCTGAACTGACACGATCAGAGTCTTACAGAGCTGCCGTCAGAGTGACATACAGCGTGTGAACTAGATCATTGTCAGAGCCTGTTGACAGATTTTTTTTTTTTTTTTTTGGTCCTCTTTGCCTAATTACGAACTAAACTTAAGGGAAAACACTGAAGTTTGAATTAATTTGTGTTTATTACTCCTGTTTCTTCCAAGCACCTGACTTAATGAAATCCCACAGCTATTAATCTTTTGACACACCTCTGAGCTACTTTGTCAGCAAGCCACCGTGAGAGCGCAAACCGAGCCTGACATTTGACTAATTGCAGTCATTTGAGAATGATCGCTTCTATAATGTATTGGAAATGCACAGCAGCGTAACACAACATTCAGGCACCCCTCTCCGTCTGGTGACCCATTTTACAAGTCAGAATTAGGAGGAAGCTGTCGAACCACTAAAAAAAAAAAAAGGCCCTGTTCCTAATCGGAGCATGGTAAGCCCAATAGTAATTATTGCAGTCTTTTTCTCCCTGAGGTCCAGTCGGATTTTTTTCCCACAGTCGCCAGAAACACAGGAAAGAAAACTGCGGCGCAGTCTCCCATCCAGTGCTGCGACACAACCGAACTCCAGCTTGCTCCCCTCCCCTCTGTTTCATAGTGGAAGAATGACTCTTACCTGTCCTTGGCACCTTGCGAATTGCTGTGTGTTTGATGAAGACCTCAGTCGCAGCCTCGTGGGCTAGAGTGGAGAGCTCATTACAGCCAGAGGAGACAAGTGCATAGGAAAGAATGAATAGAGGAGAGTGTGCATGTGTGAGGGAGTGAGACACAGACAGAAAAAGAGAGAGAGAGCGTATAGGGTGTAGACTGTAGAGAAAGTAGTAAATATGAGCAAAGGGGAAAGCCCTTTGTAAGGTGAAAAAAGGGGCATTTGGGGACTCGCCTTGTACATTGCACCTGTCTTATCATCATTTAACTCTTATTTGTTGGTCTTACTAAACTGTCAGCAATTCCCTGCCTTCTTGGCCTTTACCTGTAAAATGCCATGGAAATGCTGACAGGCTGCCAAACCCCGAGCTGTCTGGAGAAAGACTGCTGCCGGCTTTTCTTTGACTTCAACCACGCATTGTGAGAATTAGACGAACGCGGACAGAGCCGCACTTAGCCACATTCATATTCCACAGTCCACCTTTCAAATATAAATTCACTTAACAACGGCTTCCACCAATTGACTCTGTCCTTTTCCCAACTCACCATTAACTTAGTAATATATATTCTGATCACGCTGAAACATGCTTCACCCATCCCTGCAGTCTGTGTCAGTGATGTTTCAGTGTAATTGTGTATTTTTCTGGACCGATTCAATTGTCTCTTGATGTATTCCTCGCTCAGCTGAGCATGTCATTACACACATCATTTGTGTGCAATTTAATGTGGTATGCAACAAGGTTACATTTCTTTGGTGGTTCAATTTGAGGACTCACAGCATTTCAGCTGCAATAATTTCTTTCTCTGTCTCTTTCTCTCTCTCTCTCTTTTTTCCCCCACTCACTCTCAGAAATTGCTTCGGTGATGATTACGCACTCCCCTGCCTTGCTCGGTCATGCCACATTTTAAGTTCACATTGGGAGATATTCCAATTATTGGTCAGGTAATGTGATGAAAACGGTAACTTTCGCTCTTTAGCCTGCTGATCAATTTTTTTTCTCAAGTGGGCTGCATCGTAAAAACTATATCCATCTGTTGCTTTATGTCCTTTTCACTGGATGTAGCAGTTGTAGGATTTATATGCCTCTTCTTGACTCTTAAATGGTGATTGTATTGAAGTGTGTTTCTGGTAAGCTCAGATGCTAAGGACTGCAGTCAGCATTAGCCACCGCATTTGTTTTACCTCTCATAGCTAGCAAAAGGACACGTTTGCCACATTAAAGTCAGTGCAACGCAGTTTGAATAGGTACAGGAAAGTAGCTGGATGTCAAGTTTGTGTACTTTTTTATGTCCCTTATCTGAACTGCACTAACACAAGTTTCCCCAACCAAGGTCCAGTACAAACACTAAAAATGATTTGGTGGCTGTATTTGATCAAGGCCGTATGCTGGCCTTCTCTCTGACCTATCATAGAATAATTATCGCCACCTATTACCTTTCTTTGTTTTGCTTGACACACTGTTCTGTCACGATGCCACTGTGTATGCGAAAGTGACAGGGTTCTCATTAACATTAATTACCGTGTGCTAAGTCATCTGAAGGCAGCATTTCGTCCCAGGAACCGCCCAGCCCCCCACTCGAAGCCACAGGCCTCCGTCCTTCATCACCTGTGAAGGTCTAATCTTATCTGCGGCTGATGCATGGCTCTTCATTAATCACTCCCCCGGCCCAATCAAATGGTGACTGATGGTTGATGTGGCCTTGTCCGGCCATCCCTCAGGTGCCGGGCGGCGGACTTGGGTTGTCTGAGGCTCCATGTGGTATGGATTCTGTGGCCAACTGCGACCAGTGTCTGTGTGTGCATGAAAGTGGCGGTGTCATCTACAAGGGGGTACACGGCATGCCACGTAACCCCGCGCTAATGCGTCCAGTGCACCTGAAGTTCAACACATTGTTCCGCTGCTGCTGACCTTGTCTCATCAGGAGCAGCGAGCGCCTGGTCTGACTTTGATTTAGCAGAGTTCAAGCTGTGATCTGGGTACTATACATTTTTCGCTCAATGACACAAAACTTTCCACTTGTTTCCACCAGAACTGAGACGTTAAGCCATTGCTTAAGTGAGCTCAGTATGTTCAGCGCCTGACCATCAGTATCGAGGATGGAAAAAGGGTGTGTGGTGAAAGGAGGCTGCAGGTAGGAGAAGGGAGGCGGAATAGAAATAGTTTGTTGTAGCAGCGGCAGGATATAAATGGCACGAAGATGAAACAAATCAACCATAGGTAGCCCTGGCTGTTGGCTAATCCATAGTAATCAGTGAGGCTGCATTGAACTCTCCGCTTCATGGACCCTTACCAATCAGGAGAGAAAACAGAGATCCGTCATCTGTTTTCCTCTGCTCACTGATGGGGGCAAGGGGCAGTGAAAGTGGAGTGTGGTAATTATCTATGAGGGGTGAGCATGGAAGGGGCTGGGGGCGTATGTTTGTGTGTTTTAGTGTCATAATCACCTTTTCGAAGTGGGTTTTTTTTTTCCCTTCCCTTCACCGTTTGTCAGTCACTCAACAGAGAGTGTCCTGCTAGCAGTGATTAAAGGATTGATCAGGGATGTGAACTAATACATGCCCACCGCTGATGTCAAAACACAGATGGCATGACTCACTTTGCTGCTTCTAAAAAAGATTTTGTTTAATCTTGTCTTATGGACAAGTCTCGCCAAATGACTTCCAGGGGGATGCGCGGTGTCCATTTGTATTGATCTCCATTAATTGCCGTGACAGTGAAATATGAAATTAAACACGAGGCGATGTGTAATGCAGAAAGTATCTCCTCGCACAGCATGCGGGTGCGAAGGCAGTGGACGTACGGGCAAGACGCACGATCGCACGCACAAACACACAACATCTGTTTTGTATGCAGTGGCGTCACAAAACGATCTTCCTGGTAGGCACATGATTTGGCATCAGTGCACTCAGGTTTTCATAACCTTTGGATGCCTCCCATCCTCGTCCTACAGAGAACCGAGGACAAAGCTCTGCCCTATTAGAGATGAATAATGAGCCTGTTGGCAAAAGAGACGTTGCTAATGTTTTGTCCAAATATCTCAAATCTGTCCCCAATGATAATGTATTCCGCGACACTGCCAAACAGCTCTATATTTGAAGAGGTGATTTCGCTGCAGATATGACTTATAAAATCTTTAGACTGGAAAAGGGAAAAAAAATCCCCCTCACATTGTAATGTCTGGCGGCTGTATAGGCATCACAATAAGGGCTTAGTTTGTTTTCCTGTAATTGATGCTTTGCCTGTGTGGCGGCATAGCTTTGTTTGTTTATGCTAATGGGTGTGATGACCTGTTGGTCCCCAATCTAGCAGGGAAATGGCAGCCAATGCTTTGGGGAGTGAGCCATTGATCTCTCTTCAGTGCCTCTTTCTTCACAGGTACTTGGGATTAACTGAGCCAGAGCAAGACAGAAGGAAAACATTACACAACCAGAAAAAAGAAAAAACAAAAAAATTACCAAATTACTTCTGGTATATGCATGTATAGCACATCAGCTTCAGGCTAATTGATGCTTGTGTGCCGTCTACCAGGCTGCCTGGTGTAAAAGTGCTCACTCTGCTTCCCTTATATCGTGCTCTTGAGGCTTGATGCTGCCTAAACAGCACAGCTGTAATTCCCTTAAGCAGTGCACTATGAAATAACTGTTATACATGAACACACAAATAAAAACAAAGAGGTGGGCTGTTATGGATGCGCTTCTCCAGAGCACCTAATAATCTACAGTGTTTCAGTGGCCAGGTGTAGAGGACTGGGCACATCCTAACCCACGACCGTCGGAAAATCTTTTTGGTAGTCTAATTTATCGAATGGTAACTAAGCTGCTATTGTTTTTGTCTATTTTTTTAGTTAAATCTGCATATCGTATGAATTACAAGGAGTAATATCTAAATACCTGGTTTACAGTATAATTTCTCTTTTTCATTTATTCTTTATTAGTCTAGGGTAATGTTTTTGTTGGTTTAGGTTTTGACCAGTTGTGGATAATTTGAGAATGCTTCTGCAGACTAAAACTGTCTCATCTATTCATCCATCCATCCATCCATCCATCCATTCATCCATTTTCTGTACTGCTTATCCTGTCTCACAGGGTCGCGACTGTCTCATCTAGTTAAATAAAAAAAAAAAGATGATAGATGGACTTGTTGTTTTATCTAAAAAAGAGAAATATAAGACATAACAGGTAGTTCCAAAGGAAGCCTGTGATTTGGAGGTAAAAACAAGATGGCTTGCATGCTTGCATATGTATATATATTTTACTGCATATAAGGGTTAGAACATTTCACAGTGTGTTCAACTGCTCACATCACTGTGAAAACTAAATCACCAAACTACCTTACAAAATATGGAAACATTAAATATTAGTAAAGTATCTTTTTACAGTATGTGAACGAAGAAGATGCTACGACCAGCTCTGCCCACTGCGGAAGGTTATGTCCACGTTAGGCGATCAGAGGCACAAAGGTCAGCTTCACAGGAGTCAGCAAGGATTTTCCTCTTTAAGACTATGACATTTTACTTTTTTTTCCCCTTTCAAACTGGAAAACACAACATCAGGAAAGTAAGGGTGAGGGGACCAGGGGAGCAGCCTCACAAAGCTGTTCCCCTGGGTAGATTATTGCTGTGTAAAAAAAAAAAAAAAAAATCTTTGAACACGAGCACTCTCCTCTCTATCCAACCTCAGCTCTCACTCCTGGACGCACATTTTTTGAAATGTCAGTTCTTTAGGACCACAGTTCTAATTTTTGTTTCGCTCAGTGTAAGTAAATAGGTCTGACTGTGAGTTTTTGTTCACAGATCCCAGGAGAGTGGCATGCATGCTCAGCAGAGAGACCTCTCACTGCAACCTCCCTCTAACATATTGATCAGGAATGGCTATTGGCGTTAGCCCTGTGAATAAAATGCTGCTCTACTGAGTTCAATTCCCCACTGGGCAACTGAATGGAGAGACAAAACCTTTAGCACTTAGGACTTTTAGGACTGCTGTTAAGCTCAGATCTTAGGTCTAGTGACGTCACTGCCAGAGACCGCAGAGAAAAACTTGGAAATGTCACTTTTGTGTGATGTTGTGTAGACCACACATTCTCATTCTGTGTGTATATATATATATGTGTGTGTGTGTGTGTGTGTATCTTTGTATCTTTGTATATGCTATGTATTTATTTGTTTGTCTGCCTGCCACTCAGCCTCTGCAGCAGACCAAGACGAGATCACATTGAAATGATTCATAAAATCAAGAGCAGGTAAGTAGTGTTGTTTTCTGGCTCTTCGCTCAAATTTTTTTGTTGACATCAAAGAGACGAAGAGGCTTGACATGTGCATCTAGATACATTACCCCGCTGAAAGCAACAGTCCCCTTGACATTTAAAATAACTGGAACATGAAAAAAGACAATGTTTATACAGATTCAGAGTACAGAATGTGCAGCGTTTTGTATCCACATTATAGGAACAGGCATTTTTTTTCTTTGTTTTGTGACTTATTCTATCGTACGAGGAGGGGAAAGGACCTCTTCATACTTCACTTCCAATTTTGAACACGTAAAATGTTCTCGAATAAAAATGATTGCTTTTATCATCTCTGTCACTGTTTCAAACGATTACACATAGGGAATCCATTCAGTTCAGTTCTAACATGAGAACAGGCACTAACCTTTTGGTCCACCAGTAACTTTCATCTCAAAGATCTGCTTTGCTTCATTTCATCGTGTTTTCCCTGAGCCTCAGAATAACTTTAGGTAGTCGAGTGATTTCCCATATATCATTTATTTATTTAGTAATTAATTTATTTGTGTATTAATCTATGAGCTATGTATTTAATATTAAATAATGCACAGTCCTCTTCATGAGAATTATGATAAACTTAGGGCTTTCTCAGTGGTCCTTTGTTTTCTGTTTGGTTGGAATATAGGGCAGTACAGTTTGGGTGCTCTTGTCAGAGACAGTTTGTGTGCTGCTATTTCGTAACAGTTTTTTGCGGCAGCTGGGGTTTAAGAGACCTTTCCTGGGTAGTGTGTGAGCTCCCGTCGTCCCCTTCAGTGGCGTGGAGACATAGGAAGGGTCCAGACAGTTATGGAGGAGGGAGTGCTCAGAGGAAGAACGTTTTGGGGCGACCGAGCTTGACAGGAGACTGGGTTCGCTATCGCTGTCCGGTGTAGCACAGCCGCTCTTGTCATCCTGTAATTCCTCTTGCTCCTCCTCCTCCTCCTCATCATCATCGCAACACAATGCGTGGTACAGAATTTTGTCACTAAAGCGGACTCTTTCTCTTGTGCCAGAGGTACGGGAAGTCTTGTGGCTGTGCGTGGAGCTGCTGGCCTCCTCGCTGGATGAATCCGGAGTAATAATGCGAGGCCCGTTGGGGATGGGCAACCCGCCGTTCATCTGGGAGTAGACCGAGGCAGTGGTGGGGGGCGGGGTGGGGGTCTGCGTCTGAGTAGGGATGGTCCCTCGACCCAGCTCCGGTCGCAGATCAGCTGGAGGCTCACCGGGTCTGCGGGCAGCGGCGGCGGCGCCAGCCGCCTCCAGGTAGCTGCAGAACTCCCAGCTATCAGAAAGCACATCTGCATTGAGGAAGTCCAGCCTGAAGGCCTCTCCCAAACCTCGCTCGCTACTGGACGTGCTGCTGGCTGTGGCCACCGTCCAGTCATCTGGCTCCAGGTCAAAGTCAAAGTCGGACGTTAGTTTATCGATCTGACCCACCACCTGCAACAGAAAAGGGAGAGCGCGAGAGAAAGAACTGATGAGACACTGTAGAGAAGCAAAAAGGCCAGAGGTGAAATAGAAAGAGATTTCATTCAGATGTATGTCTATCTTTATATTTATGTTCTTTAAGCGATGTCAGCAGTATGGAAATGTCAGTCTATTGGTCAGTTGGTCCACCACTGTGGTCCAAACAGATATATCTGTTGGATGGATTGCATGAAATTTCATACTAATATTTATGTTCCCCTCAGGATGAATTGCATAATAGTGCTTTCATCATCATTGTCTAAATTTTTATAATGACACTGCAATAAGCCTCAGCTTTGTGTTTAGTGCTAATTAACACTAAATGTTAACTAAATGTTGGCATACTAACACACTAAACTAAGAAGGTGAAAATGGTCAGTGTTACATCTGTAAAAATCAACATATTAGCATTTAGCTCAAAGCACCGCTGTACGGTCTCACAGAGCCTCCAGCGTGGGTGTGGAGTGTGTTTCTACTTAATTGCTGGATAAAATCATTTAACTGTCCACATTTGACAATAACCGTGTAGTTGCGGGTAGTCTGGTTATTATTATCTTCTTTTATCCAGGTATAATTCACATCCACGTTTGAAAAAGTGAAAACATTCTGAAGCAGGTACTGTAAAGACTAAGCAACTGTATCTGAGACCATCAAAAGTTGTTTAGGTCGCCTCATTAAAGCACAGTACACAGCACATGCACTTCTGGTGTGAGTGTTCATGACAACATCATTATCTGCATAACAATACAAAGGGCTCTTTGCACCACCACTGCATTACTTAAAACTTTCGGGTGCAGTTGTACACCTCTAGTAGTGCGATGGAGCTGTTTTTTGATAAGTAGGTGCCAGTTTTAGTTTTAGTCACACATATGACTAATTTACATGTATGTTCTTGTGCATGCAGAGGACAGGATGGACACTCAAAAATGGTGTCACACTATTTCACTGAAGAAGAAGACTGAAAACTAGTAAACAATGCAGGTTTTAAAATTCTTTAAAAATCAGCTTTGCAAATGGAAGGAAGTACAAATGTTTGTTAGACAAGAAGGATACACACTGTGTGTTTTGATGAGTAACACTGAATGTAACTCATAGTTTGGTACTTTTAGAAGCATTATAAATGCAAAAGGCATACTGATTTTCTTTTTCACAGATGTAGTACGTAAATAGACACTCCAATGACAAAAGTTGACAGAAGTGTGAAAGAAACTTCACAAAAGTACTAATTTTGAAACTCAATTTTATATAAATCTCTCTGACAGCTTACCCAATACTACATTACACAAAATTTCCAGATGCTTTACATCCTACTGATTGACCCCCCACAGGCAGGTTTCACTAAAGCTAAGATTTATTCACAGCTGCTAATAGATCTCTGTTTGTCTTTACAGCTTGCCATTATGCTACTTTTCATCCATAAATCCTTAATTGTTTGTTCATGGTTTTAAAATTGTTTTTATTTCCGCCAAGGCCTCCTGTGGACAGGTGTTGTAAATTAGCTTTATGCTACATCAAGACAAAATTAAATATCCGCTGGAATGAGGCTGTAGCATTGAAGATGTGTCGCGACTCATCAAAGAGGCTTCCTCAGCTCTGAGTGAGAGTGAGAGAGAGAGCAAGAGAGAGAGCGAGGGAAAGCAAGAGACTGAAGAAGCCTCTTAGATGTGTGCTGAAAGCGATACATGCTCAGTCCAGCGGCTGATTCATTTCGCCTTGATGTTGTACTGTAGCTACCTGGATGAATGAGATGTATAGCTTTACGGTACCAACACTTAACCCAGTGCTTTTGATGCTTGTACACTGATATGGTATATATTTAATTCCAGTGCTGTTTCAGTGTCAAACAAACTGCAGGGAAGTGTACCACGTAAAAACATTTGATTTATTGTTACCTCAAAATTAACCTCAATGCCTCTGTCATCAGCAGCCACAGCGTTGAGTGTTTGATGAATAGAAAGCACTTCAGCTGAAATCACACTGGTTTGCTGACAACACCTAAAATCCAAGCCCTGTATACTTGACTTTTTAGCACCTTCAATCAGTATGTTCTGCTCTCAACAACAATCCACTGTAAAATGAAAACACTCAGCGTTCATGCAGCTTGTAAATGATACATCTTCCCAAACCATTCAGCAATTAAGCCCAGTGGTTTGAACTCCCAAAAAGTTTTTATGTTGAACATGCGCATTTGAGCTTGCAACATAATTGCAGCTGAATAGCTGTAGTTTTACCCTGAGATTTGTGGAACATGATCCTCTTTTTCTTCTGCCTCTATAATTATTTGCAGCGCTTGCTTCTTTCTGACTCTTGTGGCTACAAATGAGTGCGATTGTATCAACAACACAAAGTCTTATCTCTGTGTTTGGAATTAAAATCCTTATTCGTTCTCCGGTTCCACTTTAAAAGAATTATGGGCCTCAGACTCGGAGTGCCGTTGTGTTCGTGTGCGCACCGAAAGCTCAGGTGATCTCCGTCGCAAACACGGCAACTGACATCTACAATGCGCAATGATCTTGTGCACATACCTCAGGATGATGATTTGAATCTAATGTAAATTGGCTCGCTAAATCCTCGAACCAAAAATAAGCACGCAGACTTACAATACCGGCAACAAAGTTAAGGGAAAGATGGTGTGAAGGATGACTGGGTGCTACTATTATGACTGCGACAACTGCATTTTAAATAGCTCCTGAATCCTCCTCTCTGAGATATTTTATGCTGTTAAGTCACACCACCTGCATTTGAATTTGGCTGCATATGTCTGCATGCATGGCTTTGGCTCATCTGTCAATGAGCTTCTCTGCAGATCTGCCAGTTGTGGCATTGTACACCTCATGAGTACCTGGACCGTGCTTCTCTATTGGCAGACTGCCCGGAGGGAATTGGGCTGTATGAATCCCCTAATCCTTGAATTACTCAACCTGTTTGCTGTGTGATTTGCCGACTTTTTACTCGCCGAGTTATTAATGTAAGACGCTTCTCAGGCCCAGAGGACGCTGAATGGCTTTGTGTACTTGATTACGCAACTTGAGCGAGCGACTTAATTTAATCAATGAGTCAAGAAATTATCTGTCAAATGTATTTCATAAGCTTGTCATGACACCAATACAGGCCGTTGGCTGGTTAGTTGTCACTGCAATGAGGAGAAAGTCACTTTAAAATGAACCTAATTTGTATTTGAAACACAAACACTATGTTGTGACACGTTAAAGGAAAGCTTAAAAGGAACAGTCCTGCAACCAGAAACTTTATTCCCGAATCACCTGAGTGTTGTTCCTCTGCAGTGGATGATGACCCTGCTTATTTTCCTTTTTAAAATGCATTCCTGGGCGTTAACGGTAAGCTGCGTGAGCTTCCACCGCTGGTTAGCCTGACCCCTGCCTGCGGTATGTGGGCTAATTTAGCTTGATAAGTGTCTCAGCTTGAAGGGTTCTGCTGAATCTTTCTAGGTCACAATGCAGCACATGCTCTATGCAGCAACAATGAACACTAGTCTCTGCTTTTTCTTCCAGTCAGAGAGTTTGTGATGAAGGAGCCGTGGAGTGAATTGAAGGAGCAGATTGCTTTAGCACAAAGGATGAATGAACACATCAGGAAACAGTCATTAACAATGCGCGCAGTGTGTTTAAAATAGAAAACGCATTATGAAAATCTACAAGAGTCAAAGATAGAATGCAAAAGTAATTATGTGACTTTACAGTGAAACGCTTTACAAAGGGGCGCCAACATATCGGCGCATTAGTGAGGAAGATGCCAAACGTCTTTTTGAAATGATGCTATAGCAGGTGCCATAGTAACACTGTGAAATTAAGCAAACATTGCGTGAGTAAACAGAATTAGTCGGATGCTCAACCCCTATGCAGTAAGCAGCTCATGTTTACCGTACTGACACTTCCTATGCACATTAATCTAATGAGACAGAATATTTGAAAGCACCTGTGTGGGTGGACAACACACACAGTTGCATGTTTAGACTGTGATAGCTTCTTCCAGTGCTTGAAATGTAGGACTACTGGGCAAATACTTGTTAACGGTACATTTAGCAAAGCCTTTTCGACCTCACCTTTGTTTTGTTTTCTTAAAATTCTGGCTCTGGAGCTTGAAGCTGTGATAAACCTCCGGAGTTAGGCTGCGTATCCCCCGTGGACTTTATGGCGCTACTACTCTACAAAGTTTATGATCCAGTGATGGCACATCCTTGTGACTGAAAAGACTCAATTTGCAACACAGTTAAGCAGTAATGTATAGTATACACGTGGATATAAGTGCTGGGGAGTTGAGTTTATCTTCAGTCCTTAATTTTCTCTCAATGCCTCCGCTGACAACTTAACTTACTTTCTTTACTGTAAATGGTGTCTAGTGGAAGCTACTAAAAACTATGATGATGAATATAACGATATCACTGATTCCGTGTGAGAATGATTAGCACACACATTTTCGCAATAAACACATAATTTTTTTTCTTTTCTTCTTTTTTTTTTTAAGCAGGATTGCCCAACCAACGCTAAGCACATCTGATCTTGTTTATACAGTCCATGCAGAGCGATAAGTGGTATTGTAAATGCTTTTTTCCCTCTTTCACGGCACGCTATCAGCCGGCAGCCACGAGTCAACTGTGGTCACAGCACCTGATCAACACCGAGTTGAGTCATTTCAGAGCTCTCAGAGGTGCTTTAAAAGAGAGGCAGCCTCGGCAGCATCAGGCGAGGGGTTTATTACTGTACCTCAACACCTGTCTGAGATGATTGGGCTGGGTAATTGAGGGTCAGAGTGAAAGAGGGCACTTGGAGCCTTGTCTGTGACAGAAAGGTACAGTGAGGGAAAAGACAGGCAAGGATAATCTAACACAGAGTGATGGTCAGTAATGTAAAAACTCTCTGAAGAGCCTCTTTTCTCGTGGAGTGGTGATTTGGGAAATAGATTCCACACTGTCCACTATCATTACAAGAGTCCTTCTGATATTCAGCTCCACCTGGTATCATGATTTATTTATTGCGTATGGGTACGTGTTTCTTTTCTCCCAGGTGAGCGCCTGTCCTCTGTAAATGTAATTGAAAATGTACTGGAACATTTGTAGTGGATTAACTTATTCCACTACTAATGTTTCATGTGTTGTTGAAAAATACAGGCGCAGGTCAAAATCAAAAAGGTGAAAATTTGGGTGTAAAAATTGCCCTTGACGAGGTGGGCAGTATTTACCACATGTTCTAGTCACTCTGTTGATCTTTAAACAGATGTTTAGCAGGAATAGCTTGTTTGGGTGCACATTGATGGCTTTCTGTATGCAAAGGTTTTTGTTAGCTGTTTAGGGAACAGATGGAGATTGCCATCCTTTGCGAGCCTTATATACGTAAATGATGTAAAAGTTAATCTTCAACATGGTTCTAATGATCCGAGTATCATGTTTTCCATGTTTGTGCCGTCTTATTATAGTATTTATCTGCGAATGAAATGTGGCATCTGCAGCAATGCAGTCTGTACATATGTAAAAAATACATCAGGTGTGAGTTACCAAAATAAATGAGACATAACACCCTCACTGGGTTCATTTGAAATGCACGCTGTATAAGTGAATTTTCTGTGGATCGCTTCATTACGCTGTGTTCAAGTGGCCTCTCTCCATCTGTTCCTGTGCCACCCGTTTTTCCAGGAGTCATTTTCTGAGGAGACTGAGAGAAGTTTGCAGTGCTTGTTTGTTAATTATGCAGCACCCAGCGTCTAGCATGGCTTTGCTTTCTTCACGGGAAAATCTAAAATGTGTTCAGTGGAGCTATTCAAACACATCTAAGTGTTATTTCTTTCTCAACATGTCACAATAGATTTCCAGCTTGCCCCTGTGCAGCACTTCCAGCGCTGGAAGCGGTTTATGCCAGTTAGGAAGTCTCAGCAATTATCACAATAGCCTCGCATGCTGGCTTCGTGAGTACAACGTTCACAAATATTGTTTTAATGCAGTTAGCTCCTGCAGTTTTGCCGTTCGTCCTTGCTCTCCACCCAATGCTTATTTCCCCTCAATTTAATTCTCCTCAAGACGAGAAGAGGGGAGCAACCAAGCCACTCACACTGTGGTGATATGGTTTATCTTATCCCCCAGAAGCTAATTTATCATCCCCGACTTACTCTGAAAGAACATATTTACTGGATTCACTAGAAAAATTGTCCAGTGACTCGTAAATGTGTGCAATCTCTTCCAGACATCTTATTCACCATTGGATGAAACAGCGTCTTTGGGAGCATTTTGAATTTCTTGTTACGTACTTAATATCATCCAGGTGTATGTGAACGACATGCAGAATGTTTGCAGAATGTCGGCGCGCCATTATTGGCTCGATAGCTCGGGCCACATTACGTGCTAGCTCAGAGCAGATTTGTGAGGCAGGTGCTCTGACGCACACAGACCAATGCACATGCCTGCTTTTAATCTCAACACTGTCGAGTATGAAGACGGAGACAGAGACAGAGGAATTTAGACATATTATGTTGTTTATTACATGCCGACTGAATGATAGCGGAGTAGTTAATTATGATCCAGGAGACAGAAAATGGAGGTTTTGATTCTTTTATTCTGCCGTAAAAACTTCACTGCAATCCACCTGTGATTTCAACCTGACAACAGCTTCTGTTCTTTTAAGACAGAGCAAACTACAAATTTAATGACAACCATAAGCTTACAGGAAGTGAGTGTTTCATACCCAGTCCATGCAAAAATATATAAATATAATAAATATAGCTGCACATTTTTACAGATGAGTTTCAGAATCCCATTTCCCAAACTGACAGAAATTGTATTATCTGTATTACGAGGCGTTCCTTCATCTTCCTTTTAAACTATGTGCGGATAAAAGACAGGGCCACTTAACTGACGGTATGCAGCGTGCAACGCAGATGACAGGCGTTTACATGTTTCTGAAAAATCAGGAACACACTGTGCCACTGTGTGTTGCTCTCTTCATTAGCACTACATGTGACAACCTGCTACATAATTCGCGAAACGTTTCTGCAGCAGCGTCGGAAAGACCTCAATTGCACTGAGTGCGGTTGTGATTCCAGTGCCGTTGACTCTGCAGAGGTCCAGTGGGTCTGTGGGCGGGAGGCATTACAGACAAGCCTGGGGGACCTGATTTAGGTCAGGCCATCTTGATTGGTGAGATGTGTTGCGTGGTGTTGGCACAGGGATGAAGTGTCCTTTGAAGTGTTCGCTGGAAGCATTTGGTGTAATTATCCTGTCATGAGAGGGGCTATAAGCCTGAGACTTCATTAGGCACATGCCCCCTGCTTTTTCATCTTTTCTCAAAAAACACTCATCTTTATGGAGGCCTTAAAGTGCCAAACAACGCTGTGATGAGCGAAGGGCCAATACCTCCTGACAACTCACTAATCAAAAGCATCATTACAAACTTCACCGCATAATGGGCCTCATTTATCCCTTTGGGGCTTTAGAGGAGGTGGGCTTCTGCAGTCCTTGAGGCCTGGGAAATCAACCACTTCCTTAGCCAAATTTAGGTCATTAGACTGGGCAGACTCGTCCACCTGCTGTATGGCAAATTCTGAAGGTTTATACTATTATGCTTGAGAGGTTATGGGTTGTACAATCAGCAGAGGAGCAAGATGGGAACTCTGTCTACCAGCAACGGGGAGGCAGCAGATGCAGCGTGCGTCGGTGCTGGCAGAGCACACTGATCATTTATTGAGGTTCTCCTTCATTGCCTCTATCCGTGTTGAGAGGCCTAGCGCCGGTAATGACCAGAGAAAGATGGTAGTGCCACGCTACGGGGCTCCTCACCCTGCCTGCTTCCCTGAGATAGCACTCGGATTAGGCCAGAGTACTGTCAGGTCACGCCGCTCACATGTGAGGGGAGGAAAAAAAAGGTGTGCATGTGAGCGCAGCCAGGACACACTGACCCATTTTAATGACTCAGTAGAGTTTTCATTAACAACATGGTGTCTTTCTGTCGAAGGCCAGCGAAGGTCTAAAGTGACTGCAGTTTGTCGGAGCGTGGAAAAAGGTGCGTGTGTGCGTGCGCGCGTGTTTATGTGTGTGTGTGTGTGTGTGGTTGTGTTGGGTGTAGGTGTGTGTGGTGGGCTGGAGGGTAAAGGGTAGTTGACCCATACTGCAAAAAGGGGAGAATCTCTCTGGCGTGGGAGAATACAACTTTTACAAGAACCGGCTCAGCCCAATCCAGCAGTAAATCCCTCACCCTGACACTTCACACTGCCAATTTGTCTGCAGGCCAAACCAGTAAGCAGATAAGCAGCAAGTCTAACCCGAAAAAAAAAGAAAAAAGATAGAGTACACTTCTGTAGCTACGTGTGTATCCCATTTTGTGCTGTTGGCTAATAATACTTTCTGTTTTATGAGGGTTTTGATGACGGTTGAAGTTGATTTGTTCCAACAACAATGCCTCACATCATTCTCACTATAGCAGCAAATAGGCACTAAAAACTGCTGTAAACATGTTAGTACATAAAAATATCACAGCATAATATAAACAATTTTTCTGGGCTGTCAAAGCCGCTTTGCATCAGATGCTTCAGTAGTCTAGCAGAAAAGTTATGGGTGAGTGAAAAATTAAATATATACATGTCTCATTACAGACTGAGTCATTATGTTGGAATGAAAGCTTAGAGTACTTTGTAGAGGATTGGGTTGTTTTTTTGGCCCTGTATTGTTGTTTAGAGGCACTGACCTATAAAAGCAAGAACAGTAGTAAGAACGGCAGAAGTTCAAACAGTCAGTCATTTTATAATTGTCATGATTTTGGTCAGTATGCAAAAGATATAGGAGAAACTAAGGCAAAAAATAAGGCAAACTTTGAAAGCTAGTTGTTTTTGTCTCGATTGTCAGTCACTCTTTGTAATAGATTTTACACATTTTGTTTAGAAATTGCAAACTTAAAGTCCATATTTTAGGCTCCTTTGAGATGTTAAATGGCACAAAAGCTGGCAAACATTTGGATCTCACACTGTACATAGGCACAAACGCAACCAAAAGATTTACATATGTTGTCCGTGTGTTAGTCTAATTAGGACAAACAGACTGCTGTTCTACCAGTCACTCGTTGCACATCCTCCATTTCAAAGTTATCCAGAGCAACATAAAAAAGATGAAGGACGGTTGGAGGGACAGAGGGATGAAAGAGGGGAGACGGCCAGGCAGCAGGCGAAAGACTGATTGGCAGCAAAATAATCTTCCTCATCCAAAACTTATTTTCACATTTAACTTACGCAGCTTTTTTAGGATCTCATTGTCAGCTTTGTTCCACTTTTTGTATCTGTGAGGAACATATTCATATCTTGGCCAAAATACGACCGGCAATAAAAGTTCTTTACAACATCAGGGTTGATTTGCACCTCGCTCACATACATCCACATTATCACTCATACCCAGTCACACACGGCCATCAGTGCCTTTATCGTAAGTGAGGATGAAACCGTAAACCCTCCATTCAGCAAAACATTTTGCAGCATCCACTCCCTTCATCCAACGAGACTGAGGGTTCTATTTATGGTTGTGTGAGAAATGATCCTTGTCTAGTGTTACCATGCAAAAGCTATCACCTGCTCTCTTTTTGTAATTAAAAATCCTTCTTTCCAAATTCCCGTTATGGCTCCCTTCACTGTCTGTCTTCCCGGGCTGGGGACAGATGATATTGCTTAATGACAGCTTCCATGCGGCAGTACTGGGTGTTATTTCACAATTCCAGGGGTGTAAATGGATTTAAACACCCCCAAAAATCTGAAATAACACACCAAGGTGCAAAAAGAAAAACTACCCCAAAGGCTTACTTTTTTCTTTTTTTTTTTATCAGAGGAGAACATGTTTTTACTGTTTTCCCTACAAGACTCTGCAGTTAGATCTATCAGCTCTGTTGGTGGTTTAGGGAAAAAAAAAAGGAGATGTGAATATACAGTGTGTTGGTGGAGGATCAGATATGTGGATGCGTAAAACTGGACAACTCTGACTCAGTGTTAATCACTCAGGTATCATCCACGACAGCTGCTAGACTGTCTTCAGTTGTTAACATCACTGTCGCTTATGTCAACAAGTCGCAGTCGCTGTGAACATTCAGGCGCACCGGTTCTGGGTAGTAAACGAAGGAGCTGTTTTTTTTTTTACTCTGTGTGTTTGTAACATTACAGATGGCTTCTTTATTGACACAATTTGTGTCAAGTTCAGTGTCAACTATCCATCCTGTTACTGCTTGTCTTAAGCAAGCAGGAACCACCATTTCTCTGTAGTGCAGAAATAACTTAAGCTGCAGTTCCTATACCTACAAGGTGTTAGCTGCTGTAAAGGTGTGACTATACAGAAGGAAACCTTCAAGGCCTAAATACAAAGTTAAATCGATTCAGGTTTTCAAAAGGCATCAAAGAAGGTTTTGCGCAACAAAGTCCTCCTGCACATCAAACTAGGCCATATCCAAACATCAAGATAAGTAATTTTTCAGTGCCCTCTAAAACGCCGACATGTAAATGCCGCACACTGGTTTGATCTGCCACCCCTATGGTCAGGTTAGTACTACTGTTAAGTATACAACAGAAGAACGAATGCTGGGTCTGTTTATAGCTCAGCCAAGTAGACTTGTTTTTATGTCAGTAATAATGGCAGTCACACAAAAGCAGTACGATGTGCCAATTTTACAGTAAAAATGAGTAGTAAGTAAATAGGAGAGTAAAATGTAAATAGCAACATTATCAATTGAATGCAATAAATGAAATTATACTGAATTACATGCATGCATCATTTCCTGTCAATCTGTTGCGTGTAGAGGCCATTTGAATCCACCGTGGGAATGATTTAAATAGTTTAACTAAAGTTAAATACATTCAATGGCTGTTGCAGAAATAAATGTCTACCCTAAATAGTAGCAAAAAAAAAAAAAAAAGAAAGAATGTTTAAAATTATAACTCGAGGTAGAAGAAGGATTGGCCTTGATAAAAAACCCAACACAGACTCTTGGTTTGGAGGCTGGATGTAAAATGTCGTCTGACAGTCATGTGCTTTGTCAGCTAACCTCAACAAACTTCTTCCTAAGCCTTTTTTTTGTGGAATTGTCATGGCTACACATCATTTCTTTGTTATCATGAGAAGGCAGACATTACTGCCATAACCTCTAAAGGTCACTTGTCTGGAGAATATGAACAGAGGTTGTTTTTAAGCGTTTGAATAACCATTGCTGCTGGTTTCCTGGTTAGGACAGTCTCACCGCTCTACATGGTGCTGAATGAGTGTGTAGAATGTGCTAATAATTTGGAGACAGTTGTTGGCAATGTACAGTAAGATATACTACCATTTAAGCGCCATGACATGTTATGTCATTAACTATTCAACTATTCAATATGCAGCCCTGCTCCATATGCAATAATGTATCAGACCATCATAAATTATGTGAGCATTTCCCTCCTTTCATTCAAACGCAGGCCATGAATCATCTATGCCTTTCTGTAGGTTGCACTGGTTTACTGTGTAGCATATGTACTTGTTCACACTCAGAACTCACACACCCAGATGAAGTTAGACATATCCATCAACAACATGCCAACAACAGGAAGTATAAGTCCTGCACTAAAATGTAAATGAACGACCCTCATGTATAAGGCACAAAGCTAACCAATTTGCTCAGGGACTTGTTTTGTTATAGCTCTCTGTATTAGCTTTCTTATAATTGATGATGCTAATTAGCTGGCACCTAGAAATATGTATATATGTGATTATTGATCAGTAATCAATGTCAGTTATTAATGATTGCACCTGCCACAAGTGATTCATTTTTGGCTGCTTATGGATTTTCAAGGTACCCACCTTGAGTGCTGTTACTATGCTGAATCACATCTACGTTTACTTGCACATTTAAGCCTGGTCATTTAAAGTGAGTCATAATACCACAATGTCTCCCACAGCAGATGTTGCACCGATCTGCACCATGAAGCCTTCAACAAACACTGAGCTAAAAGAACTACTCACAGGTCTTTACCACAGACTTTTTCACCATTTCACCGACTTTGCCCTGGCGTGCATGACAATGGACTACAACTGTCTTTTCCGCATTTCTACCATTTTTCACTGGGTTACAACTTGGGGTTAGTTTTCATTGCTGCTCATTGTTGCCGGGCCACGACTTCAGATGAAATGTCCGGGCTGAGAGAGAAGCAGCTAACCCTCCTATTAATACAGGGCATGCAATCAATATGCCACTGGCATTTCTAGGTTTCCTTGGCCTGCAGCGCTTATCTTAATGGGAGTGTGCTCCCATTTTCTTTTATTGTGTGGACCCATATATCATTACCCACCAAATATAGCCGGATCTACCATGCTGAAGTGAAAACATTGAGGCTCAGAGAGAAAAAAAACATTCATGCAATTTATTTCTATTTTAACCTTCTCTTTGCTGCTTATGGCGGTGGTGGTAGATCTCAGGAATTTATCTATGGCTATTTCATTTCTGCTCCATCTTCTTTGTCTTTGCTTTTTACTTTCAGACAAAGGCTCTCTCCAAGTTTGCAGGACCATTATTCCTCATGAACCATACCATGTCTGTAGAGAATAATGTGCTGTAGGGTAAGGGCTTGATATATGCCGAGAAACATATTTATATGGACAGATATGTCCAGCCCCCCTCCTTCCTGTTCACCTGGAATAATCTTGAAATGATGCGCGCTTAGTCACATGGTGCATTATCCTACTGAAAGACTGTGACCATGAAGAGATACATCTGGTGAGCGGCAAGGTTGCATAATACATTGTGGCATTCAAAACATTCTCAGCTGTTAGGAAGGCAACTACTACACCAAGGAGCATATTTCATGGCAGCACATCACCTCCATCTTTTACTGATGGCGACACTGGCCTGTTATCTCCATGTCACAAGGAACCCTGAGTTTCTGCAATTCCCCCATTTTATGACTTAGCCATCACTAGCCTAGAGTGGCCTAAACTTGCACTTGGTGGGGAACCTGGCATGGTTTACTGCTGTCGCAAGCCATCCACATTTCCAAGGTTTGATGGTCAATGTTTATGCTTAGATGCCTCTTTTCACTTGCACTAAGCACTTCCTTGTGGCCGCTCTGTTAGCTTGAACAGGTCTCCTCTGACCTCTCATCAGCGGAGCATTTTCGCCTTCAGGCCTATGACTGTGACTCACTGTCTGGAGGTGTGAGCTGTTCAAAATAAGCATAAGTCTATTTTACCTCGCCCTGGTAACCGATATGCTATGATAGGGTCCCATTTACAGTGACGCATTAATCCTGAGGCATTATTGACTTTTTAAGTTGCACTCAACTTTAAAACATTTCCATAAATAAAACCAAAAACTGATATCGCCTTATAAAGACACACTTCATTCAGTAAATTTAAACCTCCACAGTAAATTTGTGAGCCTTAAAAAAAGGGGAGGGGGAATCATTAATCCTATTCTGTTAGACATATATTTAATCCACAGCCTGTTTCTCCTGAGCTGTAGATGGGAGAACAAGAGAACCCTAAGTAGTGAAGACTTCAAGAGACAAAAAAAACAAACAAACCTGTAGCTGCTCTATTAAAAAATAATTGGAGATTGAATTTGTGTACTCGTAAAATGTTTGTTTGAGCTTTTACACCCAAATGAGCTTTATCTGGTGTGGTGCTAGCAGTTACGAACCAGAAAATGTGCCCATATCTCTGTGAAATCACCCTGGCTTCTGTTACTGTGTTCACAATGTCGTACCCGTGCTCACTCAGTGGAGCAGATCAAGTATTTCTCTCTTGATGACACAAAGAGAGCTTCGACTTCTTTTTTATTATTATAATAGAACTGTTCATGTGCACATTAGTGCTGTTCCTGAATCGCGACGTCCAGATTTGACCCTGAGTCGAACACTCGGTCAAACCGGACGGCAGTAGGGGAAGTTGTGCCGGTGTGTTCCTCAAAAGAAGTTTTGTGGACTTCATTGATAGTCAGCGGCGGAGCTGGGAGCGTCACAGCGTCGCAACAGACACGAGTCGCGCTGCCCTACCTCGTGCTGTCTGGTGTTGGCGCTGCCCTTTGTTTTCATTACCCTTCAGTACTGTAGTTTGTGGTGAGGTCATTCTGAGACGAGACTCAGCTGGCAAAGTTCAGCCATGCTGTTGCTCCTGCATTGCTCTTTACATATTCACTGTAACTATTCTCTACAAGGCCAAGGTGAATACAACAAAGGTTATAAAATCACAGTGAGTAAAGGTCATTTATTTGATGTGGGCATTGGGTAACAGAACATTTCATGTATAAATCATTTATATGAAACTATACAACCCAAACCTGCTTTTTTCTCCAACTTTTGGTACTGTCAGATGAAACAGACATAATAAACACTACTCACACTTGAATGAGCTTTTAAAGAGAAATTTCTATACTATCCAACAAACTTTATTGTACATTTATGTAATTTAGCAGCATGTTGAATGGGACCACCTTTTTTTATGTACGTATGTACTGCAAATCCTTCCAGATCTGTAGTTATTTCTATGCGCAGAGGGAACCACGCTGGCAATGGTCATGACACCTGCACATACGGCGATGGGAAGTGACAACAAAGATCTTGAGTGATAGCGCCCACCCCCACCTCCCTCCTCGCCACCGTGCTGAAGTAGGCCACAGATATTGGCATGACTCACTCTCCCACTTCTTTTTCTCAAAACAATTTGTCATTGCTTCCAGGGTTATGCCATTTCTATCTGTGACAATCTGTAGGGCGGTCGCCTCAGAGAGTGACAAAACCTGTCACAGTGCGTCACTTTCACTCTTTTTCCGGCAAGCGGCAGGTCATCTTTGAGTCTGCAGCACCTTTATCAGATATGGCAAGTTCCTCCTAAAGCTCTGCCTATAACAGGAAGTTGGAGGAGAGGAGCCGGCGACTTTACAGAGACCTATTTGCAAACAAAATCACTGGGAGACATTCCCCACAAGGCACCATCTGGCTGCCACACATACCTGCCTCCATCACTCCCTCACCATCGCTTTCTCTATTTATAGACGCTCTCCTGTCCACCCACCCACACACATTGCATCTTGTAAAACAGCAACCAAAATGTAGCAAACTGAAGAATCTCCTTCAGGCAATCAATCGTCAGGGTGACAGATGTCAACACATCTCCCCATAATGTGCGGATAACGTCTTCCTAACAGTCTGCCGTCACTTACAATAGAAATGAACAATCAGCCGGCTCCTTGCCAGACCTTGCAGATGATAGCGAGGCCAGCAATGACCTTCTTTGTCATTATCTGAACTCTTTGCCTATTTTTAGCTTGGCTGTGTAAGAGTAAGTAGTGAGATGAGCTATGAGATAGAATGAAGGTAAAAAAAACGAACTGTGGGGAGGGAAAGTGGGGGCTGGCGGTGAGGGGAATTGGGCGTGATCTAATCTTTGTGTATTCCAGGTTGATACTTTGTGATGATGTGGGATGCCAGCCGTCAACCACCAGTGGGCTATCAGAGTTATCAATAAAGCAATTAGTGTCTCATCTCTGCGGGTAGTGGGCTGAATTCTGATCATTGGTCTTATGTTATTGAACAAGCATTCCCCTGTGAGGGAATGATATTGAGAGCCCTAACACGGAACGTGCACTTGCAAGTTAGTCAGGCATTTGCTGCATTTTCATAAGCTCCGCTGTGACTATATTTTAAATGCTATAAGAACCCTCACAGCAATGTCCTATTTTGATTGCAATGCTAAAATGTCACATGCGATTAAACTTAAGCAATGAGGGACTGCAAAATGCTGCCTCAATGATACATGTTGTCTTTGTACTCAAACCTAAATTCTTCCTTATTTACTTGCGCATTTAACATATCCTTCTCCCATTTATGCTCAATCCAAGTTTTTATCCTCTCAGCAGAAATGAACTTTAACAAAATTCCAGTGTAAAATACAGCCTTTGAATATGAAATTAGTCATCAAAATCCAGATGTGCTGGCATGGCTCCCCATTAAGAAGCAGCAGCAGCAGCCTCTCTCTTTCTCTCTCTCTCTCTCTCTCCCCCTTTTTTTTTTTTTTTTTTGGATGGATTTCATCAGCCATCTCGTAGCGAGAACAATTAGTCAATGTGCATGGATCAGCTCCTTTAATTACATTGTGAAATATTACACATAAGCTTGAAAACATATTGATTACCGGCCTCAAATCTGCAGTAGTAGAGTACATGTATGTTCCCCTCAGAGCAATACCACAACTTATTTTCCTCCCAACAATCCTCTTGATTTGCGTTCTAATGTGCGTGTGTGTATGTATGTGTGCCTCTTGATAATTATAGGTTGCAGAGTTGGCAGAGAAACATGGTGGTGTGTGGAGAAGCGCTACCTCACTCACACAAGCCCTTCCGGCTAGAGGAGCCTGGTAAACAAATCACCAAAGTGAAAGAAAAAATTCTGTTTAACTAGGGCAGTATTTTAATGCACTATTCATGTTTCTCTCCTATTTTCTCAATTCATTTTTGACAGCTCTTGTCCCCACTGTAGGGACGTTGGTGATGGTCGTCCAAGTGAAGGCATACCACCAGATAACTGTCTCCTTCTTCGGTATGCATAACCAGAAAAAAAATATGATTAACGCAGTTCATTTGCATTGAGCTGAAGCCAGTCGTCAAATGTCTGCTCAGTTAAATAAGTGCAACTCCAGAGTGGATGAATCTGGATTGTCAGGCTCTTGTGTTGTTGATGTAAATGTGAAGTCCATGTTGGCCAAGCAGAAAGATAGACCATTGTAACGTCCATCGTCCATCAGATTTCCTCCCTTCTGCTATGCTCTGCTCTGCCGTCTAGTTATAAAAAAAAGACACACAACATAGTGGAGTTCTCTACCTGCATCCTCCTGGAACATTAAAAGGGCCAATTACCACAGACAAATAAGCAATGTACAGTGAAAGTGAAGGACAGGAGAGGTAATTTTCCCTCCTTTTCTTCTCTCACTTCATCTCTTGCTTTCACGCTTTAAATTGCCAGTCCATAAACAGTGGGCCCATTGTACTGTGCTGTTGACACAAATTGGAAGGAGTGAAGAATGGAGATGTATTGTTCCATGTAAAGCATATTCATCTTTGCGATAAAGTTGGCATTGGTGGGGAAGGGAGATTGTGAAGTCAGGCGCAGCACGTAATTAGCAGGTAGGGGTATAGTACGGACGCTTGGTCGAGCCATCTGTGGGAAACAATTGTGAGGATCTCTTGCGACTGAGCCTCCCTCGCTTCTCTGTCTTCACCTGCCTCTCTCCGTGACCCCCCGTCCCTGTACGCTCAACCTGCCAGCACGTTGCCTCCTCCATACCTACTGTAGTGCCTGTTTGCGAGTTCTGCATGATGCAATAACCGGTGTTCGCCAAGGCACCTTCTGATGCAAGCGCCTCGCTTTTCACACACCGTTCTACAAGGTTCCTGGAAACATTTGAAAAGGGGCCGCATTAATAATCCATGGATTCTGTGTCCATGCGTAAATGCGGCGCCAACCTACAAGCGCAAGTCCTTAGTTGGCCACTGTTTTGACACCTTTCAGGGTTTCTCCCTCTCTCTCTGGCAGCTGAGCTTTGATTGATGACAACAAAAGGAGTGGTGAAATCTGAGGGCTGGATGGAGAGATAACTGACTGGCTTAGAATGACTCAGTCTGTAGCAGAGAGTCAGTCTGCTGCAGCCCGGAGGAAGAGAGCGAGACAGGAGTGCAAGAGCGAGAGGGAGCGGGAAGGGGAGAAGGTATCACGGGGTAAATGAGGCCTTGCAGTTCGGTAGTGCACATAGCTTCATCATCCTTGGCCCATGTTTGGGAGGCAAACATGACTGGGCTAATGCTGCTTTATTTAAGAAGAGAAACATCCCCGACAGTCAGAGTGATGTGACCAAACACACAGCGGGGCCTCGCCAACAGTATTCTATCTAATCAATCTACCGCGGGAGGACGGAAAACACGCAAGCAACACTCACGCAAGAATGCACACCTACAATGGGCACCCACGGAACTACAGTACTCGCGTGCACGCTCCCACACACACAGCCAGTTTCATATCTTCTGGCAGATGCTCATACACCCACGCAAACACATGCATCAATCACAAGCTCTTTTTTTTTTTTTTTATTCCTCTCAAATGAAAACACTGTGCCATACGCACACAGCAGATACATATACAGCACACGCCAAATCAGACTGACTGCCAGGCTGGCTCATGCTACTTTGATCCTGATGGGAAACCGTGATTATTCTGATGGCAGCTTGTACATCTAACCTCGGGGTTGTAGAGATTTTTTTATATTTATAGGCTAACAGTAACCCTTAAAAATGTGTACTGCAGCTCTGACTGCATCTCTGACATCATCAGGCAAATTACCTCTCGTGTGACCTTGGCTTTTATGCGGTGAATCTACACGGACGCAGAGAACGTGCAACGTGATCAGGTCAGTCACGGAAGAGGAAAATGCCCCCCTCACACACACACACGCCTCTCTCCACCCCCTTTGTAGCCATCATTTATGCTTCATGTTTTTTTTGTCACAAGGTGATGGCTGCCAATGATGTCAGAGTGGCGGCGGGTGCAGTGTGGACACTGGCGTCGGGGGCTTTGGCGTGCTCTCCCTCTTTAAATAGCCCCAGATCTAATCTGCAGACAGCAGCAGAGTTCTGACAGATCCTGCCTCGGTGCCTCCTCCCACTAGGTGACACATTCTTTATTTATTTTTCCTCTCCTCCGCTCTGGTATTCACTCCATGGAGCACTGGCCCCTCAAGCTATTGTCAGTTCCGTTCTCCTTCCATGTCTGAAAAACCAAATGGATTTACAGGGTTTACTGTCAACCCCTCCCTTTTTCTGGGCTTATGAATGTGGCACAGTCTTCTATTTCCACTCTTTTATTTTTACACTGTCCAATCCTTTATGATGACTTGGTCATTCTTCTTATCATGTGGTGCTGCTGTTTTGGCTCTGGCTTTACTTTGTCTGCTTTGCATGACTTTCTCGTGCTATCAGAAAGTGTCTTGACCTGTGGACAATCTTTGCTCAGCATAGTCTGTGAGGTGGTCCTGGTAGTTGTGACAGTTTCAAAGGCAGAAAGCAAATCTGAATAGTTTGAACCTTTAAACCTTGTTGCTTTAGCCTGAGAGGAATATGGAGAACATACTTTAGCATGAGACCGTCCTTAATTCGGCAAATGCCCCAAAGCAACATATGTTTTGTTTCAAGTGACAAAGCCTTCAAACGTCTGTAGTAACTGAGACTCTTGGTCATTGGGAGAAAAACAAAAGAAAGGTGACATTTTACAGAGCGACAAAGTCCAGAGAGGGACAAAACTGGGTCAACAAAAGGTTGGACTTTTAACGTGGAAAAGCGCTTGTTTCCCATCTCCTACACCAAGTCAGCATGATTTTCTCTCAACCACGATCATTCTGTAACAATAACCATGTGGTTATTGTAATTATGACAACAATGGACAACCACCGATCTTAACAAAGTTGTCATTTTAAAACAACCAGTTTCCAGTCTTTATAAACTCTTTCTACCTTGTACCTTTCCTAACAAAGTTGTTTTGGTGCCTAAACATAACCAAACATTAATTATTGTGTTGTCAGATCATAAACCAGATTTATTATTAAGTTTTGGAAGACACTAACAAACAGTTAGTTGGAAGCTTGCTGATTCCATTTTTCTTTTCAATATATAAGAAATTATACCTTATACCTTATATTCCTTTTCTTATCCAATACCTTTGAGAAATGTACAGCTCCAATGTGAAGATCATGCATGCTTACGAAACCTTCTCATTCCTTTGATTAAGGTTAAAAAGCAGGTATGTCAGAGCAGTGAATTATTTGCCCCCACGTATTGAAACCTATGAACTGTGTTAAGACATTGTTCATCATTAGCTTTTGTAATAGTACTCCAGAGATGCATTGAAACACAATTGGCTCCAAAGTCTTTCAATGTAGACACAAGTCCTGACTATATGACGATAAATGAGCGCAACTCAAAGGAATACCTGTCAGTGTTTCCTAACGCAGCTTCTGAAACCTTCTTTGACTTCTATTTCTTAGTATGTAGAGTTTCACTACCCGTTAAAAAGGGAAGACTTTCATAATAATTCCTGACAAGTTTTACCTCATGACTTAAGTGTTTAGGCAGAAGTAACCACTGCACCAACAGAAGACTTCAAAGCCATGGGATAATCCTGAGGCGGTAGTCTCATCATATGTTGGCTTGCATAGCCATTTCAATGTAAATACCGTGCATACCATCCCTCTCCACGCCATGCTGACAAGCCTGAAAATTAGCCACAGTAATATGTAATGCCACCGCCGCACTGTATCTGTGCACTGCATTCGGTATTCTAGAGGAGGCAGCAGCTGTGTGGACTTTGGAATATAGTTTTACTTTATGCAATTGCGTGATGACATGGTGAAATCCGTTTCTGTGAGATATTTCTCTCGACCCTCCTCACTCCATGCACAATTAATTTGATACAAGCTTGAAGCATAAATCCTAGATGATTATGCTGTGTTCAGGACAACACCAATGAATATTTTCATCTTCTCAGGACTGGAGAACAGCAGGAGACAGGGAAATTAGTTTTGTTGTATTATGTAGATGCTGACTTGTTCTGCAGCATCGACAGGATTCAGCAGTGGAGGTGTGTATGTGTTTGTTGGGGCGGGGGGGGTGTCAAGGTTATTAAAGTAAAAAGAAAAAGACACAGCTAAATATAATTTTGTCTGTTTTCATGTTTGTTTTTTCTTTCCTTAATTATTTATTTATTTATTTTTACAAAAAAACATTTTAACGACGGCAGGTGTTCTGTCTGTGGATTGTTGTCACACTGTGTCTCTTGAGCAGCGATCCTATGAGGCGAGACTCTTTGGTAATGATCAAAATGTAAATGTAATCGTAGTAAACCCCACCCCCTCCTCCTCTGTCCCCTTCAGAACACAAGCGCAATTAAAAGCGCAGTCGTTCAGGCTGGAAAGTGGCCAGCTGTTCTGGGTTAATAGATGGGCTTGGCCAGACGTCTGCGAGGTGACCGCTAGCTGGCAGCCTGCTGGATAAGGTTGCAGATTGTAAGTGGACATGTACTTTGCTTCTCGCTGTGTGCAGTTGTCACCGGGGATGATGAAGCACCCTGAATCTCCCTCATTCTCCGTCTTTAGCTCCCTCGTCTCGGCCTTATTCTAACCTTCCTAACCTTTCTTTCTTTTCCAAGGCCGAAGCAATTGTAGTGCTGACACGTGGGTACCGTCTCCCTGGCCCCTCCGACTTTAGATCCCAAAGTGTAGTGTCTCTATTGACTCAGGGGAGTTCAAGGACTAAAAGAGCATGGTAAAAAGAAAGACTGAGATGGGGAGGAAGAGATAGCAGGAGCCAGGGAACCGTGACCTTTGATAACCCATGCCCCATCTCTAAGAAAAACAACACATACTGTGAATGGTGCTTACTTGGCACCACCCTACTGTACTTCTACATACACGTGCCCTCCAACCTGGAGTTAAAACAGCGCAGGCACAGGCAAGATCCGCTCTGACCTGGAATGACATGAAATGGCATGCTAAAGTATGTACATTGCTCTAAATATTCACCCAGTGTGTCCCGGTTACAGCTATTTCTTATTTCAGTACTGCTCTGCTTAGTGGTTTCATTTGGCATCTGCTCTCATTTCCAGAGAAAAAAAAAAAAAAAAAAAGAGGAAACAGAGCAAGATGGGGGTTGGTGTGCTCGGTCAGCCACAAATGTTACTTTAGCTTTTCCTGTAATCTTTGAAGTAGGGCTTTGTTATCGACATTGAACAGGATTGTTGGTCAGAAACGAGCAGTAAAAGTCTCACGCACACGCTGCCACATAAGTAGCCCGGGAAGCTTCCCATGCAAGTACTTAAGGGAGCATGAATTATCCATGTCTCACTGTATATTATTAAAAATCAAAGCTTGGAACATGCTATATTTGATTGACAGTATAAGAGCTGCCAAATCACAGCTAAAGTCTATTATATAATGTCATAAAAAATTTTGTCTACATCAGCAATGTTTGTAAATATCGGAATAAAATGGCCTGTATTGCAAAATGTGATCGATTGAGAAACTCACAACATGCTGAATTTTCATCTGCAACTCAAACTTTTCAATTATGTATGTGAATATACTGTACCTCCTCAATAATTTATATGGTCAAACAAATGACTGATTGGGCACAGAAGCATTCACGGGCTAATGCAAAATGGAGGGAAATCAGAGTCTGTGAGGAGGGCAATAAATAATAGGTAATGTTTGCAGAGTCTCAGAAAGATCCTATCAAAATGCATATGAAATATTCATTTAATGGGTCACACTTTATTTGGATAGTCCAGTGGTGAAAAATCGGTGTCCCATTAAGTGGCTTTAATGTGTCACTAAAATGCCTTGGGTGTTTCAAATGCTGCTCATAATTGTGTGAGAAGTAGTCAATATATCTCTGGGCTACAGTTAAACTTATGGCTTGGGTTACTTCAGTAGTACAGTATCCTGAAAGCCTGAAAGCCTTAATGCAGTGGAAATGGAGGAGGAATACAGGAGTGAAGTCTCTTGCAGCTCCCTCTTTGGCTTGGTCCTGGCCTGATTAGTATTCTATCTGCAGCGTAGGACACTGGTCTAAATTTAACCAATAAAAAGTAAGGAACTGGACTCACCCTTCCAACTCTAAGAGAACAGACCTGGACTGCTCCTGTACCTGCTGGAGGACCAATATTTGTGTTTGTTTTTTTTCTGCCGTAGGCCACAATTCTGGCACTTGTGCAACAGTCTTGTGTCTGGACTTGATTGGGTGCTTCTAATGACTGCTGGCAAGATACTTTGGGCCCACACTTACACCAGCACAGCCCTGCTACAGTACTGTATCGCTGGGATCCAGCACTGAGATGCCACATCAATAATACTTCTCAAGTTGTGGGGCATTAGGCAGGCACTGTAATCAGTGGTAAGGATAATCATGGACAGAAATATGTAGGTCTAGAGCTCTCATATGCAGAGCCGATGTTAAGAAGCCTCCATGTGTAGCTATACTATTAACAGTTGGCCAGTAATGAAGGAATAAATGGGGATAAATGCAAGACACAAAAGTGCTCTGTGTGTCTGCTCTGTAATATGTCAGGCAGCAGTAGCTTTTAGTCCCTCATCTCTCTATTCTCACTCTGAACATGTCACTAAGTGTCCTCAGATAGCGAAGGCAGATGCTCCTGCAATCACTGCAGTCCACCCAATTCATTAGCCTCCAGATACCCAGCACTGATCTCAAAAACTCACCGTTCTGCTCCAAGTAATGAAAGTGGCAATAAATGGATAGCTTTGTGTGGAGCGGGAGAGGGTGAAAAAAGAAAGAGCGCGCATCTATCAATTAAATGACAGGGGCAGAGTGTGTGCAGTGAATTAAGAGAATCCGATGGCCTATTTTTCCTCTCTCATTGGAAATCATCAACACTAAATACAGCAATAGCAGATAAAGGAAGGAAATCCAATAAAGTACAAAATGGATGGAAAATACAGCCACTGACTGTCACAAAAGTTTACAGAAAAATTCTCCACTGCTTCAAAATGGAGATCGCTGTTAGGGGTTGCTAAGGCTTGCTGTGGTGCACCGTTCATCAAATGAATGATATGTCTAAATTGAACTGCTATGCCAGATTGTTTCTTTATTGTCCTCAATATTGAGAGCACACAGCACCTCCCACAAAGTCCAAGATTTTTTCCAGCAGTTCCAAGGTATGAAACACTGACAGTTACTTTGACAATGTGGTGTGAAAGGAGGGTAAGAAGTGAGTGGGCGGGCTGAGTGACGATGTTGTTAGTGGTGCCAGCGCTCTTTTTTTTTTTTCCCTTCCTTCCTTGATACTTGTTTTCGCCTTTAATAACTCAATGCCCCTCAAAGAGATGATACCCGAGACAACCTTCAATTGTTTCTGTCTCTTCCTTTTTTTTTCCCTACAAGATGATCGCACCGAAATTATCTGCCGCTTTTTTATTTGCCAGTCAGAGATAAAGGACATGCATATTGAGAGATGTACATGAGTAGAAAATAAAATCCAATTTATGAATCTTCATGGATCAGAGGTTTTAGTATCCTGAGCATTTGAAGCTAGTCATTCTAAGATAATATCCAAGTATGCAGATTTACCTCGGCACTCCTCATTACAATGCAAAACCGTTAACATTGCAGTGCTCCTACATTATTTATTTCATTATTTGTTTGTTCAAGGATGTGAGGCTTGGTTGCACCTGATCTTGCTGATACGCCTCTGCTTTAATACGCTAGATGCTAACCAAAGTTAAGATTAAGCAACAAAGTTTCCACACTCCTCAAGGATATTCGCCGGTGTCCTAGGATCAGAGATCAATATTGTATCTTCTGCCTCCACTACCCTCTCTGATAACAAAAACAACAACGTATTTGTGAGGTGAAAGTAGCATTTATTGATCCTTGTTACATGTTTTCTTCTATATTTCTGTGTTATGCAAACAAGTGGAAAGAGCGAGGGATTCAGCTATTAAGCCAATAAAACTTCAAAAACGAATACTATGACATATGGAGGTTAAACAAGAGTCAAAGCACGTCATTGTTGAGAAGCACGAACTCTACATTATATCCCATCAAGACGACCTGTATTCAAAAGTGAAAATAGCTGTGGCTTATGGGTGGTTTGCTGCTCCTTCTCTCTTCCTGAGCTTACCCTCATACATATGTATAGTGCTGAGGCAGGCAGGCAGGAGTGGGTTGAGAACAGCATGAGGCTGTGTTTTGCACTGTGTATATCTAATTGCCTGACCACCAACAGTTACAGCCACATTCAAATCCAACACTAAATGTTTCCTGAGCCGTTATCCACTTCCCAACCCTGAAGCCCACCTCCCCAGAGCCCCGTAGAGGCGAGACAAACGGCCCGTCTACCTGCGGCGAGCGGAGGCCGCAGTCAACCTTGATCAATCCGTCAATCAGGCGGGGACTGTCAGAATGAATTTCAGAGCATCGAGCCCCTGCTACTTCTCCAGCAGGATTTTGGCTTCAGAGCAGTTTCCTGACTGCCAGCGTTACGTCCGTGCAATTAGACCGAGGGAGAGGTAGTTGTGTCACTTTCCTCCAGGTGTGCGGACGGGCTGCATCTGGTCAAGCAGAGGAGAGAGGGAGTCTGACAGAGTGCACCCGTCCAGTACCGCTACACCTTTGCATGGATGTGTCAGAGCAACAGTTTTTTTTGTCTTTTTGCTGGAGGCATCAATTAGTGGAGCCGGAGAGCTTTGCGTGAGATTTACATTTGCAGCTATGTTATGTGCAAAGGTCGCGCTGTCTCCTACTTGCGTCAAAGTGGAGTACTGAGGGAAAGTTTTGAAACCAGGATCCCTTGCATGTCTCTCACTCTTTCATGTCATTCCTCTGGAGAGACACACAACTCTGCTGATGAGCGCGCTACTCTACACTTACACTAAATGTTAAAAACGGTTTATCTTTAGTTATTAAGTTTCTATTCAACTCTGAAGTTCTAAAACAATCAGTAGGAGCAGCTTTAACTAAAAGCTCTGCGAGGATGAGCCCCCCCCTTTTTTTTTTGTTTTTTTTTGTTTTGAAAAATCAAAGTGGGGCACCATAATGGCAACTTCGCAGTGGATTCAAAGCACTGTAGACTTGCTCCCAAGCAGAAAGAGAGGGTACATTGATCTGAGCAAAGTGGTATGATAAGCAGGGAAATTAGGTTTTCATTTGCATTGAAAATGTGGGGAAATATGGCTGGAGCTCACAGGCTTGCCAACTTTCCTTAATTGATTTGGGAATTTTGTTGTGTCGCACAATGGGTACAGTAATTCTCCATACAGAGGGTTCATGTTGCCTACCCAGATTGCCGTGTGTTCATTTTGTGTCGTTTAAATGGCAATCTATATTTTTGACTACGTAAATACTGCAAGTGTATTTACATTGCTAATGTAATTACATTAAAAAGATCAAAGATTTGGTGTTTTCTTAAAGATCTTTTTTCAGTTTTTAATTAGCTATTTTGATTTACTTGTTTTTGTGATGCTATTTCTTTCAAAAGTCTGAGAATAATAGCAGGTTCTGTCATTGTTTTGATCTTTGGTGGGGCAACCTTTTTGTTGATGATGGGATTTCAGTTTGTGCTTTGTCTGTCTTATTACATTTTAACACAGTAATAAGAACAAGAATTATGTGCCAGTAATAGTTATTAAAAACATCTTGCCTAAATTATATTCACACACAGTAAGTATACTGACAACAGTGTGACAATGTTGGAATGCAAAAATAATGTATTTATTTACAATTTTTTGCCAATTTTAACCTGTATCTCGGTGGGTATACTTAATTCAGCACTTCTTGCAGTTCCTTGTAAAATGCCTTTAAGTCAGTGAAGATTTTTTTTTTCATTTTGTATGCTAATTTTCCATGTAAAAACATTTACATTGCAGTAAATGCCCCCAAAAGTGCTCTTTTTAAAAATGCTCTTGTGGTTTAAAGTCAAAATCCAATTTGAATACTAATTTAGTTCTTGTACTTTCTGGAAAATTGCGTCTTCATTGTGTGCTGTGCCTTTAGCCCTCCATCACAAAAATCTTTTGCTCTTCCTAACTGATATTACATTTGATTATATTTCTGAATGATGCCGCGCCACATCGCGTTCTGTCCTAATAATCTGTATCTACTGAAAATACAGTCAACTAAAGGGAAGCAAGAAGGTCTCCAGTTGGTGTATTGTAACTTTAAAGGCATTTTGAGGTTTTTGATTTAGGCAGTCCCCTTGATATCTTTTCCCTTTCTTCATGATTTAGACATAAAGATGTGCTGAAAACACAGATCCCTTTTAAAGAGTGTGTGCCACCACAAATTTAGCTACTCGCAGCCCATTTAATATTGCCTCCATTTAGGTCATAGCCGATGTCATTGACTAAATGTAGACCAAAGCTATTTTCAGTCGTTACAAATGACTCCGCAAAGCAATAGTGACGCAAGACAGATGGATCTGATGCTTCTTAGGGGCAAAGGACTCTGAAATTCCAGCATCAGTTAAAAATAAGCGAGTTCTAAAAAAGAAGAAAATACAAGCACACAGATGGATAAAGGGATATCTTTCAGGCTTCTTTGTGAACTCTTGCAAATATACTTTGGCTAACAGACGCGCGACTCAGCTCCCAGTGCAGATGCAGAAATGACAGGTGTTAAATAGCTAGACCCAGTTTTTTTTATTGTCGTGCATCTGCGACTGACATGCAGCCATAGAATTATAGGATGAACTGCTGACCCTCTGGCTCAGAGGAACACACTTCCCCCCCGGCCCTGCGCGCACGGCTCCGGCTCTGAAAGAACTGTTGTCTGCAGGCCAAGAGATAAGCCTTCTGTCTGTCTGTCCATCTGTCTGTCTGTCTCTCTTTTCTTTTTCTCTGTCTCTCAGCTCCTCATCCCCCCCACCCCCCCTCTGCCTCCTTCTCCACGTCATCTCTTGATTCTCGGTCTCTAAATGTTTTCTCTACTCACACAGACACCTCCACAGACTGCGACGACCATCGGATGCCCTGCTCTGCTTTACCCTTGTCCTATTTGTTTTGTGCTGACAAAAGCCTCCCCACTCAAACCCAACAATGGATGACCCGAGTGTCTTCACCCTCACCTGACTCTGAAAGTCCTGACTGTGGGCAAACCACTCCATCAAGCTGCCCTCTTTGCCAACGTGAACAGCTGATTCTAGGAGTTATAATTCCAGCTCTGACCTTGATGGCCACCGCGGAGGTCAACATCGCAGCTGCACCTCCGCTTCATCTCTCCTTCCTTCTTTCTTCTAATCCATGTCAGTGGCTCTGAAGCCAAACAAGGACAGGCTCTAAACATTAGGTCAATTAGTCACGTAGTTTGCCTTTTGGCAAGTCACAGATGCATGCAGAATTGATAATAAACCTCAAGCTGCAGACTGGGCACTATGATTTATGTGGAAGTGCCAGAAAATTTTGCTCTTTGAGGGTCATTGCAGTCATGATTAACCTTAAGTCCTTGGTCACACACAAATGGCAACACTTCTTTTTTCACACTGGCCTGCATGCTGCGTTGATCATCACACTGCATTCATTGACCACTGAAACCATAAATGTACCCTTTTCTACATTTTCTGCCGTTATCTAAATGTTCAAAAAAGTACAGCAGAGTGGATTTATAATACGGTGTAAAATTTGTTCATCCTCATTTGCTAACACAGCAACAAAGTCAGATATAGTAATATATCACTTGTAAAAACAAATCAGTCCATATCTTATCCCCTCCGAAAAGCCATTCTTAGTATCTCTATCAGCCATCTCATTTCTGGAGAATAATCTATGCTCACTCACTGGGAGCCACAAAACCGTGAGTCATAGTTGAATTGAGGACAGTGGAGCGGCTTTACTTGTCAGATTCAGCTATTTCATACTTTCCTTACCACACATAGAATGCAAATATGGGTTTTGCAGCGTTGAAGTAGATATACTGTACGCGTGTGCGTTTTTTTGCAGCTGTACACGTGAGTCAGAGTGGATGAACATGAGTACGCCTTGCATAATGGATTCACGGAAGAAAGGACCATGGGTAACGATCGACTATGTAACTACTGTATGTAAGGTATATTGAAAATTTTGTATTGCGTGCTTTTGTATGCAAGCTCAGGAGAGTTAAAGAAGCAGCGCTTATATTAAGTCTGTCAATCAAACCATATTAATTTCAGTCAGTCATAGAGTGCATGACCTCACGGAGTTGCAAGCTGCAGTGGCCAGAGTCAAGGTGGCCACCACTAAAATCAATGGGATCTGTCAGTAAAATGTTGATCTTTATCTTTGAATTAATAAAAAAAAAGAAATCTTTTATTCCACTTGTGTAGACTTGTAAAAATAGTACAATTAGAGCTTGAATTATTGCTGGTAGGATCACCCTTTGTTCTGTTGGCTCTATGACAACCTGAACACCAGAAACATAAATCCTCTCATATTGTGAGCAGTTTTTCTGGAAAGGCCTTAAGTCAAACAAAATGCAGGGTAAAATACTCAAGTGTAGTCAGGGCTGCAACTAACAATTATTTTCACTACTGATTCAACTGCAGATTTTTTTTCAGATGAATCATTTTTTTGTTTGATGTACACAACATCCTGAAACATGGGAACCGTTTGGCATTTTTGCTTGAAAAATTACTGAAACTATTTGTTATTAAAATAGTTGCTGATTGATTTTTAGTCAGTCTACCAGTCAATTAATTGATGTTAATGGAGCTCTTGCTGTATTGCAGTAAGATACAAAATTATATTTTGAGTGTCCAGCTTCTCTTAATCTATTCCTATGCTAGATGACAGCTTTGTATGTTCTTTAATACACCCATTTAATATTAAGTGACCACATTACATCCAGTTGTATTAACTAAAATCCCATAAAAGCAGAGGATCTGTTCAGATCTCTACAAATCTGATTCCCCCATTGCTTTTTTTTTTTTAAAAAAAGCCCAATACAAGAAAAGGATGACACCAGTATTATGGGATATATCTTAACACATAAATCTGGTTTTATCTTTGACATTTATTCATGTTTTTTGTTGTCAAACAGTGAATTCAAGTGGCACTCCAAACATTAGCCTATGTGCAGTATCTAATATTTTATCAACATCAAAATGAATAAGGATCATGAGGACCCTTCTCATGACAACAGTGGATACCAATACAAGACACATGTTACTATCATTAAAGGTGTGAGAAATCCATAAAATTCAAATAATAAAATATTGAATAGTGTATATAGGAAATGGAACAAATCATCATTTTCCTTGAATGTTCGAAACAAAGAAGACAGTCCAGAAGGTTATTAACCTTGGGAATTTGCTAATGCATGTTCATCAGTCAATTCATCAGTAAATTTGTTTTTTTTCCCTATCTGCTTTCTGCATAATCATAATTAGGATTTTTCTCTCTAATCAGAACCTGCAGCACACGGTCCACCGCAGCCCACATCAACCTGCAGTCCCATCCCCAGTTAATATCCTTGAGAATAACAGCAGACCAAAAAGTCTAATTATATTTTTCACCCTGGTAGACCTTGCTGTATCGCCTACTTTGCATAAAAGTCAGAAATCTTAGGTTTCATCATCTTGCCCATGAACTGCCAACCACACAGGTGACTGCGCAGATGACAAAAATTATTAATCACCCAAACAGTTTGTTGACATGTTTTGTCCCTGTCTGCTCTTAGCTGTGGTGTCTGAATAATTAGCCTGTCCTCTCTGCTGTGCCTCTTTCATCTTGCCCTGCCCCACGTTAGATGGTGCGTTGTCATGCTACTGACTGACAGTGGTGGCAGCCATCCATGCCGTGCCACTGGCAGAGTGTGAGCTGCCAGCGCAACGCAACGAGAGGAAGGGAGAGGGGAGGGGAGTTTCCAGAAACATGGAGAGATGACTTTGAAGACACTCTACAGGGTTACATTTTGTGCTTTTACATCTTTAGACTCAGACTGTAAAGGTGCTGCCCTTTGCAGGGAATCACAGTGACTGTGGTGAAACGCGTACAAACATCATGACAAAGGTCACTTATAAGCTGAGCAAGAAACACAACCACCGGTGAATTCGTACTGGAAGTATAACTCATTATCATGGCCAACTTTTTCACCTGCAGCCCCACCACCTGCTCCACCAGCACTTACTGACACGAAGGTCGCTCCACGTTGAAGACTGCTTCCCCTTGGACATCATCCCCAAGGAAATCTAACAGCGGTCCAATTTGCAACCAGCCACCTAGCCAAAAAGGTTGAAGAAATAGTGCACCAGTCACAGTCTCCAGTTCCCCGTTTGTGCACCCAACTCCCAGTATGCAAAGATGTATTAACATTGATATTTGTACCAAAAACTGGTATTGGCTCAGTTAATGTCAGTAGGCTTATTGTAGACCAGTTTCACCCATCATAAGATTCAAATGTTCACTTGTAAAATAAGTAAAAACAAAAATAACTGATTCATTCAACAAGACAGGGTCCACTCAGGTCCAAGACGCAGATTAACTGTGACACCCTGGGCCAAGCTTAGACACCCTGCTTTGATATTTAGACAGACAGCCTCCTCACAAAGTGAAGAAATTAATGACATTTAAATGTTAAATGGATCTCTGTCTAGTTGGCATTAATTAGGTGGATTAGAAACAAATCCCAGTAAGAGAATCTAATGTTTTGGCATTTCTAAAGTCTTGTTGCTCACATGGCAAGGTGCATTACCTCTGTATTAGCCTATTATTCCCTCCAGGAGTCTGTGACCTCCCAATCAGAGAGATTAATGCAGATTCCACCAATTCCTGCATTATTTACCAGAACTCGCAGTTGTGTCCATTCTTTGCAGTGTTTCCAAATGGAGGAAACGGTTTAATGTTGAAGTCGAATTACCAAATGTTGTCATGAGCCCAGGCCAACTTAAGTTAAACTTCAACCTCAACAGACCAATATACATGCAGATACGATGATATATCAGAGACTTTTTTTCCTTCTAAAGTCATGTTCTGAGGCACTGCTCACTCCCAGGCTGTGCTTCTCTCCCAACGAGCAATGCCAATTCAAATTTCAACAAACCATTCTATACACAAACAAAAAACCTCAAACTGACCATTTTATTTACGAACTTCGTGACTACACAGCCTTAAAGTAAGAACAGGCTTAATTCGGGCTAAATATATCCCCTAAAGTCACTCAACTTTCTTGCAAGCTTTTGGAAGAATACCAACTTTTTTAACTTTTGACCAACTACTACAGTAACTTGCAGGAAAATTAGTGTTGTTGACACATTGATTTTTGATGATTGAATTTAACTTTATTGCTGGATGGCTTTAGTCCATTTTTGTTCATAGTAATTATTATCTGACCACCTGACGCAAATTGCTGCCATGTAGAGAACACCTAGAGCTACTCTGATCTGTTCAACTTCAAATAACTACTGTGTTGTTACTACTCCGACTACATGTCTCACAGTAAAGTATATTGTAATTATTTTAAAGTCAATATCATTATCTCTATTAAAATGTTTGCTTTGAAAACTGAATACATCTTCAGTGAATTCTCCACAGATTCTTACTTGTTTAATGCTGTAGAGTTGCCTCAGCACACTCGTTTTCAAGGGCCAGAATCAGACATAGAAAATAAACAGAGACGAACAAAAATGTAAGTATTGAAATCGTAACTACGAAACTATCAATATTTCCCAAATCCCCGAAGACATGTTGTTGACAAGTCTGATAGAAACTTTGCTTTAGCAACAATGCAGCTGAGATCATTGAAAGAAAAAAAATGCAATGTAGAGAAGATTTTTTAATTTGCAGTGTTGCTGTCTGGACTCCAACACAATCAATAAAACAAGTCTAAGTGAAGACAGGACAACCTAGCAGATGTTGTGCCAAAATTTATAGACCTTAAAAAATGAGTTTTCCATGGCGGTGTGTCCTTATTTTGTCCTCTGTGTGCGCGTGTGTGTTGTTTTTTTCAGGACACAAAGAAACTATGCCTGGGGAAATGTGCTTAGTAATAAATGACCAGAGTCTATGCTAATGTATAACTCTGACAACTTCCTTATACAATCACTGGATATTTGTGTTTTGAGATAATAAGATCACAACTCATTGCAAGTGTACTTTATAGCAAGGTAAGCAGGAGGCTGAGCTTCATTCATCACAAACCTGCGAAATGTTTTCTAAAACACACCAACAGAACTGACACGTTTCAATTTTTCCACCCTCATTATTTAAACACAAATACGTCGTAATGAATGACTCTAATGATGAAAGACTTTTAATGTGTCAAACTTCAAGGACCCATTGTTTCTATAAGTTGTCAGGCTGTATGTTATTCTACATCTCCTTTTCCTTGTGTTTCCTCGTGCTGTGTGCCTATTTGTTTTAACTATGACAAATTACTGCCAAATCCTCTTCATCCTTTTTTATTATAATTCATTGGACTGATAAAATAAGGTGACCAATGACACATGCTGCACCCTTATACAATAAAGAACTTTACAATGTACTTTGCACTTTTTCAGCTTCTAACATTACCTAGCAAGCCATGAATCCAAGCATTATTGTATTACTCAGCGACTTTCCTCACCACGCAGAACGAACCAGATGCAATATGATTTTCCGTGGTTTAGATACAGACATATTGAATATTCATAGCACAGAGAAACCACCTGTAAGTTATCTGTGAGCACCTGTTTGACATCGTAAGTCAAGATGGACACGCCATGTGCATACACTTGAATTTCCTCAAAATACCTTAAAAAAAGGCTCTCAAGTTTTTAAGTCCAGAGGATTCAGACGCTCCGTTGTGTGCCATCAGAGTTCAGCTATTTCTGCTGCTTAAAACCGAACAATCTCATTTGAAACTGGGTTGATTTATGATGCATCACAGACTATGGCTAAAAATAAAAGGGAGAACAAAAAAAGTGTCCTTATGAACCCTTAGTATAGCGCAGTTCCAAAGATTGTAGCTGGATTAAGCAGCTGTACCGGTGAGTGGGTTGGCCCACGCTGCCCTGAGCACCCTCGCAGGCTACGGAAATGGAGGAAAATATATCATCTCTTCAAAATGAGATCACATTATTAATTTGCCTTTCTCATTATGCCTTACTTGCATGTGTACTCTCGGTTAAAAAAAAATTAGTCTCCACACCTGGTGAAAGAGACCGTCAGCCTAATAGAGAGCAAGCTGTCCCTCTGCGTACAGTATGCTTTGACACAATGAAATGATGTAGCTATTCTTGGAGGCTGCTTGTGCACTTCGATGGATGCCATTTTTCACACCATTAACTGCAGCCTACTGGTTTTATTCACAGCGCAGAGATAGGCCAAAACAATCCTAAACACGCCCACGAACGAGCACAATTGCAACAATTGATCTAAGCTGTTCCACCCAGTCTGTCGCAATTCTGTGCAGCAGGAGAAACCATTATCTCCATCCACCGTTCATCTCTCCCTATCTCTCTTTCTTTCACACATTCTCTGTCTTTCTTTGCTGTGCCTTTAACTCCCTTTTTCATCCTATTCAGCTCTATCCTTGCCCAGGGACAAGCAAAAAGGGTCGGTGGCTGAATCACAGAGCGCAAACATGCACGGTTAAAAAAAATAAAATAAATAAAAATTCACCGCTTCATCTGTAACTAGCCCACTAGTAGGCGTGCTAGTTGATAAAAATCAATGAGCAAGACTAGCACAATTTTTTGGAGTGTGTACCTCAGCAGAGGTCTAACCTAAAGCCCTCATTACAGTCTGTGCTGAGTGCAGGGTTCGCACAGGGAGGCAGAGCTCAAAGGGCCAGCTAATCCAGTGGGTCTTACAGGCATGATGGGCTAGTCAATATGCTGGGCCTGCATCCTAAAGAAGCTGGAGTTCCACAGCACAGCTAAGTAAAAGAGGCTCAGGGGAATGCTTTGCGTGGTGCAGTTTTATTCTCTCTACAGCTGTCAAGGTTAGACGCTGCTAAAGTCTTAACCCGTTGTTTACTGCTACTCCCTCCCTTGTTGTTCTCTGCTCTCCCCTTTACTACTCAGTAATGCTTAATTTCTAATATGGGGAATAAAAAGATTAGTCTGTTATTGCTGCCACGGTTTAGGTAAAAGCATCGGATAAATGCCAGGTCAGAATCAGCGTACAAAATCACCTCAGCCAAGAGATGATTGGACATTTTACTTCACATCCCGAAGCCTTATCAGTCCCGGGAATAACTGAGCCTCTGATTCATTCAAAGTATGGACAAATTTATATGGAGCTCAGCTCAAGGCGGCAACACAGGTGTGGAGATGGCAGGGTGTTTTGTGTTCAGCGAAGAATAGATAAGGCTCGAGGTACCTTGTTCTTGTTGTTTTCCTGAGCAAAGAGAACTCCGCTGGAGGCACGTCACCAAGTTTAATTTAGGAATTTAATTTCCACACACAAAAGAGGTCAGGCAAGGAGGAACAAATTGACAGACACGGCAGGCGGGTACTTGTCATTTCTGCCAAATGGCTTTTAATGAGAAGAAACCCTTTGGCCCAGGTATGTCAGGTTGAAGGGTACTTTCCTCTGTGAGTGGTTAAGCTCTCAGCGCTGCCCACCGAGTGTTGTTGGCCTGCAAGGACAGCTGGTTGCCATGTTCATAGGTCGGAGACTGGGCCAAACCCTGCCTTAATCTGGAGTAAATGGATTCTGTGGTGGAGAACAGGCCGGGCCGTCCTCAGTGGAGATCACTGGGCTGTGGTCAACTGGGCAGTAAACCCACAACACCGGTGGCCAACTGGAAATGGTTGCTTTGTGGGAAATTATCCACCAGGACACAGCTTTGTGACTGATTGTGGTTTCTGATTGGAGGTATTCATTTGGACAAATGGACAGAACCACAATCTCCTGCTAAAATGATCTGATCTTCAGCCAAATTAAGACATTGTTAGTAGTCGGATAAAACATTTTTTTTTATTTATAAGGTAATTACTTTATTATGTTGGTACATACATAGTAGAGGTCCTTTCTTTAGTCAAATGTACTTGTTTGCCCCATATTTATCCAGACTCTGTGGCTATAAAAATAGATGCACTTAATTTGGGTCAAGATTTAATCCAAGTAATAAATTGAATGGCCGGTCTGTAATTTTTTTAAATACTTACTATACTTATTTACTATAATAGTTTTATTTCTGCAGTGACCCATTTTCCCCACAGGAATCATCAAATTTCCTAATATCTTTGCCATGCCCTTAAACGTTCCCTGAAATATTCCCTTATAATAGGATCAGCTATTTCATGGAATGAGTGTGTTTACCGCTGTCCTTTTATATTGTTCTACTCCCTGAATGAAAGCACTCCCTGAATGAAAGCACCAGTGATTACCAGAGTCCCCTTCATAGTTAAATGTTGAAGGATTCTTGCTAGGCAGTTTTCTGCTTCTTTCCCTGCTCTGCAGCAGCAGCAGCAGCAGGGGGAAACACAGAGTGAGGAGAGGATATGGACCCTGCAAAAAAAAAAAAAAAAAAATGGCCCTTTGATTTTGGCTTTGGTCTCCTTTGGGCTGCCTCTGGGTTTGGAACAGATTTGGTTCAGTGCTGAACGCAGCAGCTTCTGCAGAGGGGGACCGTGGTTCCCCCCTTGACGTGGATGTGTCATAACTGGTTTCAGTCTCGATAAGGAGACATCGCAGGCTGGCTGTCAGATCTGGGGCCAGCTATTTGGATACCTCCCCCTCCAGACCAAGCTTTAACAATGCAGCATTGAAGCACGCATCACACATACGGCTCAAACCTTTCTGATCGAATCATTTACATGGCAGTTTTCTTTGACAGACTCCGTTTTAGTACAAATGGCTTAATTTGACAGCGAGGCCAGTGGGATCACGCGGCTTGTATTGGGTGATGAAGAGAAATTGAATAGACCAGCCCATTTGTGCCACTGTGTCTGCCGTGGTGCCCACAGATGGCTGTAACGTTAAATGGGATCGGGTCCTGCGTATTTAGTGGTGGACTAAGCTTATCAAGCATAAGGTTGACTGTTTTAAAAAACAAGCTGAACCTTCAGGACTTGACAGTCCTGATAGTTCGGCTGCTGCGCTTTGTAGGTGATTTCCAGTAGCATCCATGACTCACTTTCAAAAATCCATCATATACTCATATAGCCAGTCTCTTCAGTAAAACTGTTAGTCAGAACTTCATCTCTAAAACACATTTGAGGACGCCTTCGCCTGACACCACTGTTTTCCTGCTGCTGGCCTCCTCTGTCTTCAGGCCTGCAGCTGAGCAGAAACAGTGAACCAGTCTCCAGCACTACGATGAGCATGTGCAGACAAGTACCACAAGGCTGACTGATGGAGGCCAATGTCCTGGACGTGCTGTACTCTGCTACTGATAATTGCTCTTTGTCCAGCTTATAGTCACTCCTCTCATTTGGAGCTTTAATTCTACAAGTCCTGATTGCCTTCCTGTGTTCATTTGTCTTGAGCTGAGCACAGACGTGCAGCATCGTCTGCTCGTGGTATGATTCTGCATAATAACTACATCCACATAATAACAGTCCATCATTCCTGTTTGGTTCTATATAAAGATGTGTAGCTCACTGCCAGCCCCCTTCCCCTCAGAGTCCATGCCACCGCCTCCTATCCCCAGTCTCGATTTTTCGATTTTTTTTTTTTTTTTTTTTTTTTTTTTAAGCGCTTCATTAAATTCTTTCAATTTACCAGTCTGTGTCTTTCTAATAAGCAACATGAGTGCACTCCTACATTTGCCTTTCCTTAGTTGCCCTTTTCGTTTAGTGAAATTCAGTTTTACCAAAAAGAACAACATCGGAAATTTCAGAGATTCCCTTATGTTCTGTTTGGTGCCATTTTGTCCCCCTTGTTTTTCCTCAGACTTCTAAGTCCAAGGTTGACATGATACCTAAATGAATTATTGCCTCCGGAGTTGCCACTCCTGCAGTATTATTATTACAAATGGAGTAGTTTATCAGTATGTTACCTTCCAGTGTCCTTCCTGTAGATCCTTCTCATTTTACCTTCCATGAATCCAATAATGGGATTCACAAGTAAGACAGCCTACATTTGAGTGTAATAGGCTTTTGAAGAGAGCAATCTTGAAAAACTATTTGTGCTCTGTGCCGCGTTTTTTTTCTTGACATGTAAAGGAGATTTACTGCCTCACTGTGGACCGCACTGTGGCATGGACATGAAACTACTGATGCTCTCCATACTTAAATAAAAATGATCTCTCTAATAAAACATTTTAGGAATACTAATGGTTTATGTATTGTTCAGTACAGATACAGCAATTACAAAGATTAAGAGACTATAATTTAATATGTTTTATCCACTAGTCTGGAGGTAGGCAATCACATGGCCTCACATACTTTAATGGGAATTTCCTTGGTATTGCTTTTAATTTAACCATCATCGTCATTGCTCTTTTATCAGGTTCCCTCAAAATAGCCATTTACTTGTGTTTGCTAAAATAGATATAAGCGTACAATATGTGACTATTAAAGCCGGATTTTTGCCGTGGCACTGTCCTCAGCTCCCATTTATGTGACAGCAGTGTTTCTTCTATATGCATTCAACAGTGGTGCAAGGACCCTGCTGGATAATTAGCACTGCTACTTTAAGCAGCCAGAATCGGCGATGAGCGAGGATTATAAATGAAACCCGCCCGCTTATGGGCATATTAGGGGTGGACTCGAGGTACAAACACTAGTAGCAGAAATCCACAATTTATTCATGATTATAATGTTAAGCCTGTGCCTCGATGGTGAAGGTTTTTACTACGCTATGTTTTCTCTGATGATCTGATTGGTTAAACCAAACTTGTCTGTCATGTACCAACTTCCTCCAAGCACAGTTCCTGTTGTTATTGGTTCAATAAACTCAACACTGCCTTGGCGAGTTTCTTTGTTCAGCAGTGGAACTGAACGGGAGATAAAGGTATGGAGCATGCTTGTCTTCAATTTTTTTCCATCTACTTTGCGGCAATTCCTGCTCTTCTGTGCTGTGATTGGCTAATACTTCTACTCATGATACCCTAGCTCCACCGTTTTTTCCTGTCAAAGGAGAGAACTGTAAGCCCACGCTGGAGAGAGAGAGATTATTTTTGCTTTTATTGGATACTGACAGTGGAGAGGCAGACAGGAATTGAGGGGGAGGGAGCGGGGCATGACATGCAACAAAGGTAGCCAGTTGTAACTGAAATGGCATCAGTGGTGACCATGTGGCATACGCTGTAACCATTGGGCGCTCCCAAGAATTGCATCTCATAATATATTTTATGTAATGGTAATATTTTTCCCTTCCGTACAAATATAATTGTGCATTTTGAATGAGTTCTGTCTCCAGTGCATCATACAGTTGCTCTTAATTTCCTACCAAGGATCATCTCTTCTGTGACGGTGTGTCCTAACTATGTGCCCCGAGGATGGTTCTAAAGATTCATATGTGACTCACTGCCTCAATTTCCTAGTTGGTCTTTTTTTACAAAACAGGAAAGAAGTGATTAGTTAATTTACTACACTGACACTAATACCTCTGAGGGCCTAACATTAAGATAATAAGGAGCAAATAACTTTTTTTCTGAAAATACTTTGATATAAAATAATTTAGCTTATTTAGATTACTTCAGATTTCAACACACAGTCTATAAGTGTATACAAATATGTGTCAAAATCCCTTCTTTCTCGTGATTCACTAAATATCCTCTTGTGGCACAAAATAAAACTCACTGCTGGACAAAAAAAACCTAGTGCAAATACTGTGATAGTGATTAAGGTTTAATAGTTTGCTCACCACTGGGTTCGATCGCACTGCACTGAGTGTTGTTAGGAGTGGTCCAAATTCTTTTCCGAATTTCTTTTTTCTTTTTTTTGCTAGATGTGAGTTTGGCACTTGTTCTCCATGGAAGGGACAAGGAGGAGGATCAACTCTGGCAGAAAAGAAAGTAAGACCCCTAGGTGACCCCTTTAAGGGAATTCTTTGTCTTTATGAGGAAAGCAAGCCATTTTGGAGGTGAAGGTCTTTCTAAAAGGACAATTATGATTCTGGTTATGTCTTATTTCCCTTGTTTGTGCCATCATGTTGACTCTGTTCAGTATTTAATCACGTTGGTTATTAGTGCTTGTTAATATCAGTTAGGTAACACCACATTGTGTTGAAGAAACTACAAATCATTTGGGATGAATAATTCTCATGTTTGAAAGATCACAAATCAGCAGCGGTACTTGTTTCAAGAACTGCAGCTCTAGTTGCCTTTCCCTGGACTTCTCACAAACCAGGCCAAGTGTTGGCAAATCAATCTGTGAAATTTATTTAAACAATCTTCTGTGTCATCTCTTTTTATAGATGTGAGAGTCCCCCTGGGCCTTGTTAAAGTTCTTCTTGGGGCTTGAAAAATGTATTCAATTAGAAAAACGGTAAACTTAATCCTCATTTAAAATGTAGTAATAATAATAAAATAATAATAAAATCACTCCCTTCACCCTGACAAAAATCTACTGAACATACATTTTTTTTAAAATGTTTCATGAATAACGCTACAAAGACAAGACAAATGCAATGTACGTAACTCCGAGGCAATGGACAGATGGCTGACTCTATTGCAGTGTGACTAATAAAAGGGTTGAAATGAGGTGTTTTAATCATTTTTTTGGATTCAGCTTTTGTCCAATTGGCACAGTTACGCCACACGTATGTGATCCCGAGCTGCGGAAGCGGTCCTGTGAAGTAAGCGGCAGTAACAGACCAGTAGCTCCTTAATTTCTGGGCAGCTACGTGCTTTGGAGTGTCAGCTTTAACTTGGAGCACTGCAGTATCTCCAGTTCCCCAAAGACCTTGTGGGTGATAATCAGTCATTACTGCTCCTTCGCTGAGTTATTTATTTCACTACATCCACACGGCAATTCATCATTTATTTATGTGACAGTTGTTATCTATTATGTTGTTCCTTTCATGTGGCCAAGAATGAGAGATTTTATGGAACATTAGGTTTCCATGCATCTGATGGCGCTACATTGATTCTGTTTCTTCATCTCCCGTTGACACAGTCTGCAATCTCACAGGTCAGTTAATTGCAGGATATTGATACCGGCATTATGACCGCCACTGCAGCTAATATGATTCCTTAGCCATTTCAATATGTGGGATTGTGCTCCCCCAATAAAAAATGACATTTGAGCCACTGTGCAGAGCCCTCTCTAATGGGGTCTGGGATAAGAATGGTAATATGCGTTGGAGCTGGCAGAGGCACAGGCCGTGTTTTTGTTTATAAATAGCTCCAGCCAGCATTATTCCACTTGCAGTTGTCCCATAATCATCAATCACTCCCGCGCGCAGGCCGGCTTCTCCTGCTCACCAGAGAGAAGGTGCGCTGTGAGCTGTGCCCTTGCACCTCCAACTGTGCAAGTACATAAAGTAGAGTGCGGCGAGTGGGACAGGGCTGGGAGTCGGGGAGAAGGGGGGGGGGTGAGGTTCCCTGTGCGGTGATGGAGTGAGTTATGGCAGCTTCACCCTGGCTGTTCAGAGCCCTCCTCCTCCTTCAGGTCATTACATGCGCTAACATCCACCATTTCGCTTCTTCAACACATTCAGAAACGCGCGCACGCACACACTTCCTCTGCACCCCTGATCAGAAGCAGGTGGGAGGTTAATCATGTGATGTGTTTGGAGGATGTGGGATGGGTCAGACACAACTGTTTGCTCAGGTTTCATTTGTCTCTGTCTCCCTATCTGCTTTCATCTCTTTCTTTGGAGGAGCTTTGCGAGAAGAGCTCCGAGCTTTGAGAACACTGCGGGGGGAAGATCCCAAAGAGATGATGAGGGCCATTTTGTACTATCACACAAATGAACAGATGCAGTCTTGATTATCGGCCATCACACACACTTTTTGCATATTCTTTCTTTTTTGATTCTGTCCATATTCGTGTGGATGCATGTAAGGAATCATACACGTCTCTCTCTGCTGATCCTTGTTCAAACTGTGTACTGTACGCACACGCAAATCTCCCAGTGTTACCATGGCAGTTGCAAAAATACAGTAGGAATCCAGCTGATCCTTAACAAAATGGTTATATAACTATTGCGGCGCTAAGTCTCGTATCTTATCTAAGCCAGCCTCTGTGTTTCCTTTCAGCCTGGCTTTGCTGCCTTTCAGCAGCTCTTCACATCTACTGTACCTCCCACAAGACACCACTGAACACATGAAGGACATTTGTAATTGGCGATAAGCAATTGTTTGATTGGAAAAGGAAGACAGCCTCGCCGCAGCTGTAATCAACAGTATCCTCCTGCTACAAAAACAACAAAAAAAAGTGAGATCTCATCACTTTCAAATCTTAATCAGAATCTCCATGCTGCAAAAAAGAATTTTACACTTAATTAAATGCAGCCTACTTGAGAAGCACACCCACCTGGCACCCACGTTCTCTCCCTGCCTCCGTCTCTTCCTCCCCCTGTTCCTCTCCAACGTTCTCTCCTGCCTCCTCTCTTCAAAACCCCCCTCCACCACCCCCCCACCCCCCCTCGCCTGATATGTGCGAGCTGATTCTGAGCCTCACCTCCCGGAGTTCCTTGGCCACATCCTTGAGCTCTTTGAGGATACCGTCCAGCTGGTTGATCACCATCTTCATGTGGCTGCGGATGCGTTCTCTCGGGCTGGGGGTCTCAGAGGTGTCCCGGGCCGGAGCTCTGCTGAGGGACATCCTTTACAGGGTGACGTGGGGCCAGTGGCCAACAGGCTGAGGGCGTGGGGGAGCCGAGTCGGGGTCCATGTCTTTGGCTACGAGGAGCCTCAGTGCTACTGATCCGAACAGGGGCCCCGGCCACGCAGGGAGACCTCAACATCTTAAAAGCACCTGAGCAGCCAAAACACCTTGCCTCGCCCGCACACTCGGCACAGGGTCACACTCTGACATCCATGCCCTCTGACAGATGCTTCCAAAGACGGAGAGAAAACGAGCATGGGAAAAGTCAAACGCTGTAAATCCATGGAAAAGGAAGAGGCAAAATACATGGGCTAAAGCTGGTATGAAACTCTTACATAATCGTGTTGAGCCAACTCATCTTATGTGTCAGTGTGTACGTTTGATATTGTTCCCGAGGAGATGCTATTTAAAACGCCTATCTATGCAGGGGAGAGACTTTTCCCCTCTTCCACTTGTCCTGTACAATCTTTTTTACTTGTGATACACAGTGGCATAATGGCAGGCTAACATACAAAAGTGAAAGCAGAAAAGGGGCTCGCATTAACCCTTGTTATACAGAAAGCTATCCAACATAGATAGAAAAATAGAACTCCCAGCAGTGGCTCAATTTTCAAAATTATCGTGTTCTACATTATTGGCCAGCGGGGACAAGATTTGCCTTCTAAATATAGTCCATCAGTGAGGCTGCTGTCTTTTAAGAGAGAAAGGACAGATCCTGCTTTGAAAAAAAAGAAAAAAAAGGGGGAATATTCCTCTGTGCAGTGTGGCGTTTCCTCCTCCAGGAAAAATAAAAAGATTGTCAGTAGAAACTCGCATCAACATAAACTCTGCTCCCCGTCCATTTTCTTTGCAGATGATGACTTACTCATGTTGTCCTTCATTTCTTGTTCATGAAAGGGAGGAAGGTAGGTGCAGGTCTTTTTCACAGAGCGTCTGATCTCCTCCTCTACCCCCCCACCTCCCAAAAGCAGGGCTTATTCCAGGTGGCGTGAGATCACAATGAATTGATTTCCAAGCCAGCGGAACGTGACTTGTGATGAGAATTTGTGGAGGGATGACAAAAAAACCATGGTGTCGATGAGACACAGTTACAAGGGGGGCCGGAGGGCGAGTGAGCACCTTCCCCTGGAATTCAGGTGGCAGCTTGTCTTATGCAACGGCGCTATCCAAGTCCTCTCAGAAAACACTGACCCACAGCAGTCCACAGGGGTGTGCCCAAAAACCAAGGGAGCAGAAAGAGAAAAGGATTCTCTTCTCTCGTTCAGTTGTTGCTAAGGGAACCCGGTCTGCCTCCTTGTGCTGTGATTGGATAATTATTTTACTTCTTATCCATGTAGTGTATGTTTTCTCTGTGGACTCTTTTCAGAGAGGCAGAGAGCTCTGTGCCATCCAGCAGGACGAGATAAATCCTATGAAAGCTTCCCAGAGGAGCCCCAGAGAACAAGCAGGGGGGGGAGCTTCTCGCCAAATCCAGGGCGATGCCACTGCCACAGGGTGCGCTGGCCAATCACACATGGCACCTGGACAGACGAAAAGGAAAGCAATCACTTATTCTCTCGTGCCTCATCCTCCCCTGCCTCTCCGTTCCTCCCTCTTTCTCTAAATCATAGCAGCACCAAAAAAGATAAGGCAACAGAGACAGAGTGAAGGAGACTCGGGACAGGAATGGACAGGAATAAACTGCGTTGACGATTTTTAGCTGCTGTTAAAATGCATCTCTTGCTTCAGCAGCACTTGCCTCACCTCCACGCACGCACACACACACGCGCGCCAGAACACACACCTACTCACCTTTCCTGTGCATCACTTTGCTGTTGCTATGCCCAGAGCTCACTGTCCACGCACAGCAGGATCATTCAAGCTACACACAACCTGCTGGTTCTTTAGCAGTCCCTCCGTCGCACTCACTAACATCTTGTCTTCTCGCCGCCTTGCTCTTCTCTCTTCCTCTCTTTCTTCCTCTCTCTCTCTGTCTCACACACACACACACACACACACACACTCTGTCTTTTCTCTCTCACACATACGCACGCAGGCACGCAGTTCTCTCCCTCCCTCCCCTACTTACTGTCTTGACAGAGAGAGAAGCTTCTATCAGCGGGGTTATTTCACTCTGAGGCTGTGGCTCATCAGAGGAGGAGTAGAAGTGGAGGATGAAGCTGTGGAGGAGGAGGAGGAGGAGGAGGTGGAGGAGGAGGAGGAGTAGGCAGGAGGCATGAGATGGGAACGATGAATGGCCCTGATAGCACTCTGAGAAGGCAGAGAGGAGGCTGAAGATGACTAAGAGCCAGAGCGGCGGGGAGGGCTCCTGCTTCGGATGGTGATGCCGCCGCGGCCGCTACCATCACTCAGATAACTGTGCTGCCGAGAACGCGCCAGCCGTCATCCCCGTCAGCGTTCGCCTGCATCAGGAGGCGGCAGACAGAATGGCAGAGCTGCTGCTGTGAAAAAGGAGCTGTGTGATTCCTGTGACAGCCTCTCCCTCTCTCTTTCTGCTTGTTTTTCTCTCTTTCTCTCTCTCTCTCTCTCTCTTTCCCCCCCTTTCTGTCACTCTTGCTCTTTCCCTTTCTCCGTCCCCTTCTCTCTGCCCCTGCGCCCTCACTGTGTCCTCGCTGACTGCCGGATGAAGGGAAGCTGATGCCAGAGTTTATCGTGGGGCTCAGGCTCCTGCCAGCACCACTCGGCTGTGCTGCTCGGCTCTTGTGGAGGAGGGGCCTGCCGCTTTAAAGGCACAGTGCATCGCGCGGTCCCTCCTCTGCCTCGCTCCTCTCCTCTCCTGCCTCGCCGTCCACACTCCCTCGCTATCTCCCCTCTGTGCTGCCTATCTGGCCTTTGTCACAGTCCTATCGTGGGTGTTATCACTCTCTTAAATCGAGATGAAGTCTTCCTCGGCCTCCAGCGAGCGGCCTCTGGGGACGAGGTGTCCAAAAAACCCCTGGCTGTTACATCATTAATATACAAAGCAGGTTGGTGTTTGATGACCTCATCTGACTGGGAGACAGAAATAGTGAGGGAGGGCCAGCCTGACTTTTTCTCTCCCCTGTCCTTTTCATCAGAATTTTTTAAATTTTTTTTCCAAAACAACAGCCCTGCATAACCCCACCAGAGGCAATTATACTAATATGAAATTAGTTTTCTGAAGGAGATAATGTAACAGTAAAGCAAATTCATAATGACAACTTCTTGAGCAATGCATGCCAGTTTCCAGAGGGTTCTGGCAGATAACCGTACTGAAGAGCCAGAAGCTCTGTGCATTCCTTAGCATAATTGTGAAGAGAAATGCAGAGTGGATTCAGGTTAGGTGGATCTTCCATGCAGATGAATTTGTTCAGGGGTCCTCTGTGGTTTCTACTACGAGGATCACAGACGTTATGCTGATGCTGTAAGGCTAATTGGGGGAATATTCTGTAGTATAATAAATTCTCTTTTGCATGTTTTTTTTATTAATAAGTGATTTCACTTGGCTTTTAAAAAAATATAATAAAGAAATGCTTCGCATTCTGTGTTATCCTTATCTAAGTACACAGTCACATTGTGTCATCTTAGGACTTCATCAAAGTTTTAATATGTCATCACATTCGAAAGCACACTGTGGCTCTGCGTGGAGTTGAGGGACTGCAATGGGATCTTGTGCCTTTCCTCGCATTTACACATGGCTGCTGCTGTGTTGCACAGACGAGATGCTTCTCACAAACTGCTCCCTGCATGAAACAGGTGTCCTTGAGCATGTTTCCTTTGTAGCTTCACTGCTTAGTCTCTCCTTACATATGGGAGGCTCCCTCCTTAGAACAGAGGTAACAGTTTGCAGCACTTTTTTAATTTTTTTGTGTTTTTTTCCATAGTTTCCTTTTTTTTTGTCATTGCAAAATACCTTTATGTGTGGCTATTCATGGTGTATTTAATAGAGTTCTCTCTAAAAGAGAGAATGTATACTAAATGACCTCTCAGTGGAAAGGCCCAGGTGCACAGCACAGATAGCTCCATGTCAGTGATGCCTTCATTGGAAGGGAATTGGATTATTTCTCCCTGTAAAATATATTTTTTTAATGCTAAGGTCATCCCGACTCGTGAGTTTTACTAGGAATCTGGAGTGGGTCCAGCAAAATATTGGTTCCACTTAATATTTCTGCCTTGGATTTATTGTGCCATGCCGTTTATGGAGACGTTTTATAGAACGTAATTTTTTCAAGCCAGGCACAGGCTCACAAACAAGCACAAAGATGCATAAACACACACACACATCAAATACGCACACATAAACACCAGGCTGGGCATTCTTATCTGGAGGAAACTATATTGGTCATTTGGTACCATCAGAATAAAGCCCAGGAGAGACTTTATATGGCTTGCATTGTTTACCTCCCAATAAACCATCATTCTCCTACTTATTTGATACAGCAGGGATCAGTTTTTTATTATTTTGCCTACCTTCCTTGCAGTTTCTGGATTCACAGCCACTGAAATAGAACGTGCACAGGATTTATTTTTTATAACAAAGTGAAGAGAGGCGAATAACAACGATCAATACAGATACTCACTGTCCACGCAGCACACATGTATGGTTACGCGGATGGGTAAGATGAACTTTGGAGCACTTCTGCTTATTTATTAGTGAGCAAACACACGCTCAACCACAACAGCCTTCCATAGGCCTTTCTCGGAGCATTAATAGTATTAACATCAAATTGCTTACATACAAGACAGTCAAGGCAACATGTGTACAGAGGACCCCACCGAAAACAAGTGCGAGGTAAGTGAAGGGACAGAATAAGAGACCCAGGCTCAGTGACTACAGCCAAATACAACCTGATTTAGAGAACAGGAAAAAAGAATAAAACTGCTACACATCTGTAGCAACTGCACTGTTTGCGATGATGGTGTGCCACTTTTTTTCTACATTTGAATCACCAAAATGAATTAGTTGTTTTGCTGTTTTTACTGTTCTCACTAGCGATTACAGGATAAGAGGTTCTGTCCTTTGACCTAAACTATTGATCTTACAGAATTGGTTAAAATCAGAGAATCCATAACACCTTGATAAAATGGCATTTTGATTGCATTTTATAGGTTGACGTTTAACCTACAATGGGAGAACATAATGGCAACAACAGTCGTTCAAATTTGTTTCTAGAAGGAATTGAGATTTTGGGAAATATGCTTATTCACTTTCTCTGTAAGAATAAAATTATATGAGGAAAACTGCTAACCTGGCTCTGTCTAAAGTATAAAAAATAAAAATCCACCCATCAGCACCACTAAAGGTTAGTTTGGTTTTATGTTTACAGTAAAGCCATGAGAGAGGTCTTCTCTTTCAACACTTGGCAAGAAGGCAAATAAGTGTTTCCTAAAATGTCAAATGATTCCTGTAACCAATTAGATATCTGAGTTTTATATAATGTGTGGATTTACTACATTTTTGCATTTCTATAAGGATCTGTGTGGGACTGTGTTGCCTCCAGCTTTAAGAGTATAAAACAACCCCTCCTCCAGCAATACATCACTCTTTCCTCCTCGCTAATTAGCTCTCATTCAGTCCTCAATACTTTCGATTCCCTTCACCGCTCAAAAAGCTGCAAACACACAGAAACCTCCAGCCACCTACAAGGGATTTTTCTCTTACGTGATTAAAACAAAATCCCCGTCCGTCTTTTCACCAGTAGTCTTTTCTGCCCATCTTTGAAGTTTAGCGTGGAACTAATTAACATAAATGTCTGACACACCCCCTCACTATGTACATAATTGATATAATCCTACTTTTCTGACCTGAGACTGTCCATTCCCAACAGAGGGGGGGTTGAGACACACTCTGAATCTGAAGGTGACTTAGAGGGATGCGTCACAGAAAATGAGATGGACTAGATGCAGGTTTGCAGCCACTTTCACTAAAGTCCACCAACGGAGAAAATATATCCATTATTATTTGTGTTTTGGGGCTATGGTTATAAAATAGCACTATGTTTTTTTACACCCAGACTCTGTACTCTCTCACTCTCTCACTGTCCAAAGGTAGAAATCCCACACCATCATCAATCAGCAATTTCTGGGCCAGGAATGCACAGTATCTCAATAACAACAAAAACAAAAAAAAAAACTGTTCAGCAAACAAGCAGACAAGGGAGAAAATACAACCCTCATCACACACCGTCAGGAGGCAACATCCCAATTTTTTGAACCATCCCTTTAATTAATCTGAATGTATTATGTTTTTCCTCTCCTGGCCATTGTGTGGCACTGTGGTGTAGTTGTGACGTGTTGCTTTCTTTCTGCTCTGGCTGAGAACTAAAATGGTGGACAGACAGACAAAAGTTGCATGTTCTTGGCATTTGACTTCGACGCACTGAAATATTAATTGTTACTTGACACGACTATGTTGTGAAGACAACACACGACAACAAGACACAGAATCAAAGAAGGATTCACTGCGGTTTTTAATGCACATTCCACACATATGCATGATTAAATAAAGAGATCCTTGGCAGTTGGTTCATGTCTGGCATCATTTATTTAAACGTATGTATAGTTAAATGATTTCCACTGATAAAATAGACTCTCATGAAGGGGATTTAGCATATTTACATATAATCTATGCCATTGTAATTCCATAGTTGATTTTTTTTGGCTGCATGATGACTGAACGGTGATTTATGTACCAATGGAATTGGAAGGAACATCTGGCATCTACAATATGCATGGCCCAGCACAGACATCATGCCCTGTTTTATGATTTCCAGTTGTGTCCTTGATTTCACAGACAAACACTAAGGGACAGGGAGCTCAGAGGCCCAGCCTGTCCTACAACGACACCAGTCTCTCCTCTTGCCTGTCTACTGACCTTTTGATATTTCAGTCTGCATCCTCTGCGCGCGTTTGTCTGTGTGTGTGTGTCTTTGTGTGTGTTTTCAGCAGTCATGCAGCATGCAGAGGAGCAGAGGCTGTCTCAGACCATAACACCTGTGATGGATCAGTGCTTTTACACAATGAAATGAAGCTTAAGTGTTTGATTGATTTCTCATTTGCTTTCCTCACCAGTGGTAGAAATATAGCCAGTGCATGCAGCTGCGCCGGGGCCCCTTTTCCTCAGAGGGCCTGTGGTCTCATTGTGAAGAGTGGCCCTGCGTCATATTCAAGACATGTTTTTGAGCTGAAATTACTCAGCCTCAGTCCTCAGTTTCCCAACTGTGGATCTGTCCAGTTATGATTCATGATGAGTTCATTTGTTACTGTGGTTAAGTGGCTTCAATTTACATAACTGCCTAAACAATAGTTCCTTCATCGTTGTTAAGTTGATGTGATTTTGTGACTATAAATCGTAGCCTGGGTCATCAAATCAAATACGTTTGTGTTTGCCTCGGAGAGGATGGAGCCATTAAAAAGTCTTACACATTACTATGAGCTGCCACTGATATTTGATTAAATTTCTAGGTCAGTTTAGAATATGCCCCGCTAACAGTGCACTGCTAAAACATTGTCAGAGTCACAGTGGACAGTTTTTTTTTTATCTGAATCAGTTCAGCTTAACCAGATATATTGTTAATTTAATTCCATGCGTTCTTCTTCCTTGTCAAAACGTGGCACCTACATTACCTCCAGTACATCTTGAACAGCAACAGCTCGGTCTGAGATTTGGGTGTGTTATGCTACAAGTGACTAATGTAGCCTTGAGCCAGTAGCCTCAAGCAGAAATGAAGAGCGGGCTACAGAGGTCTGGTAACCTCACGTCTTCCCAACTCCATTCCCCAGATTTTTTTTTCATTCTCAAACTTGTAGGCTTCTGCCCCAGCCAACGCTGCAAGTGACATCACCTGAGGCAATTCATAAGGTTTGCACAACTCCCTCTGGAGCCACAAAATGCTTTATACAGCTTTTCACATATACAGTAAGATACCAATACCTGTAAACAGACTTTGATGTGTAAAATTTGTTGGAGTTCTTGTCTTTTTTTTTAAGGGTCACTCAGACCAACTGCAAAAAAGTCTCTCCGGACTTCATCTCTTCATTTTGCCTACATCTTTACCTTTCATTCCTGAAACATTTAAGACCTATCCATCAATGAAACATGCGTCAAAAATGACCAAAATTAGATACATTAACTAAAGAGGTTAATTAAAAAAAGGAAGTTGCAATGAGTTATCATGACCTCAGTAACTAAGCTGAAACATCCCTAAGCTTCTTTACAGCCTTCTGCTAAGCTTTTAACATGAAACAGCTGCAAATCTTCAACAGCAATACAGACTGGCTTTCCATTTTGTATGTTACCACTGCCCTAATGATAGAAAGCAATATGCAATGAGAAACCTTAATGCATCAACATTCTTTCATCAATAGCTGCCACTGGATGATATATGTCTGGTTAATTTTTTTATTGTTATCCTGTAAATCCATGTTGCTGTTACATTTACTCAAACATGCCAAGTTCCCCCCTCTGTGGTCTTTATCTGTAAAGTAGATTGTGCTCGTGTATTTCTTGCTGGCCTCTGTTAATAAAGTCAAAACAGGACATGGGTCAAGAGCAGCTTCTTCATAAGAAATGCAAAATTGAATTTGTTTCATCCAGCCATTTTACACCTGAGATAAATCTTTGTTTGACTGCTTTGCCTGAGTAATTGTTCAACAAACATGCAGAAATCCTCAGATCTTGTAGGATTATTTGAGTTAACATACTGCTGAAATAGTCTATCCAATTGCTATCAGGTAATATTTTCATAATTTTATTGTGATGGCAGACTTTCTGCTTCGCATTTATGTACACATTTGCCCCGGCTATGCGTTTTCATGAGCAGTTCAGAAAAGTGGGATTCATCGCTGTAGAAAATGGCTTTATCTTGCACTGTGGAAGGTGATAGAAAAATGTACATCGTCAGATGTGCATCATGTCAATGCACAATCCAGCCTTTGATCAGGAAGATAAAGACGGGGAAAGATAGCAGGACAGGAAAATTCAAAGCTGCAAGTCATACAAAATATCTTCACTACAAGCTTATGCAACCTACAGTATATGTATATAAATTATTCAGAGATTGAATTTAAAACTACATTGTGTAAGCTTTGTTGTTGGTTCATGATAAGCACCATTTTTGACTACTGTGCTAAAGTGATTGCTCAGTTGAATGGAGTTTTTTTTTTAATTCTATTTATTTATTTTTTTAAATCCATCTTGCGTTTGCAGTTTAGAGAAATTAGCATAATTTTTATCATAAGGAAAAACCTGTTAACACCTGTAGGTCAGTAGCCATGTGGATAACACAGTCAAATAGCTCCTGTCATTTTTAAACACCTAAACCAATCATGTTAGAGTGCTGTGAGCAGCTCAGGTTACATCAGCATAAACACTTTTTCCCTGTGGATCTGTGTGTGTGTGTTGCTAATTTGCAGGTGCAACTATCATCCCCACTCTGCTGAACAAAAAGCAAGGTGTGACCAACTCTGCATTTACATTATCTGTGACAGTTGGCATCTCTCAAACTGGCACAGCGCTTGAAACTGAATGAGGGGATGTCACTCAAAAAATATTCTCCATATTCATGCAGACCGGGGAGATTTACAAATCCTCTCAAATTGTGCAAGGGATAGGACATAAAGGTTCAAATTCACCGAAAGATTAGAAAGAACATAATCCATAATAACGTTTAATCCCATAGTGTTTTTGGGCTGTTTGGTCCTATTACCATGCCGCCGTACTTTAACAGTCAGCCCAGTTTCATCTGTATCTTTCAATCTGTTCTTTCTTCACTTCCCCTGCGTGTTCACTTTGCTCAGGATGCCCTCTCTGTCTCCTTGTGAAATGCTAAGTAGTCGTCCCCCTTTAACCCTGCCCTTCTCTCAGAAACTAAAGTATCTTTGGTGTGCTGTTTGCCAAGAGCTATAAACAAGTGTAATAGAATTGCAGAGGGGTTAGCCGAGATAGCCGACTGTGCATCTCGCATCACCCCTGGCTCCCCAGCCGCGTGCTAACAAGCCCAGCAGCGCCATTGCGAATTCATGACGAGTCGCACCAATGTGGGTCATCTCTGCTGCCTCTACACCCAACCCCCCCCCCCACCCTACTCACACCCCCGAACCCCTTTTGCTCCCCGTACTTTTATTTTTGAGCACCTGTTGCGTATTTGACAAGCATTATTTGTCTCAGCTGCGCTAGAGACTTAAGTAGATCAGATTTATTCTGCATTTATTCCTGCCAGTCTACCTCACTCGAAGGGAGAGCAAAATCATCATCGTGTGTTTGTCAGCAGCACAAGAGAGAGCTTAATTAAGGAGAGCGCTTCTAAAGTGGGAGATTTTGGGGAGGAAATATTAAAAAGAAAGCTTTTGAGAATTACTGCCATTTTCCTCGCGTCAAAATGGCTTGATTTGTTGTGCAACATGCTGAATCTTCGGTGTCCTCTGGGGCTTAACACATTACCTCTGGAATGGCGACGCACCGCTGTTGTGACAAACCTGTTATTTCCACGTCGACAGCATCGAGGCAGCTCAAATGAGATGACGTGGAGAAAAAAAAATCTGTATCTTTACGTCTACCATGACATGATTTTTTATTCTTTAGTCTTCTATATTGTTTGCTTAATGGACTTATAATATGAAGTCTGGCTATCTGGGAGTTTTACAGAGCTGCCATATTGAGTCTATAGTATAACAGTCAGTCACAGGACAGCTGATGGGCTTTTTCTGTGCTGAGAGTTCGTATCAAAGCTGTCACGTTGTAAAAAGACATTAACATGTATAAATTCTTTACCGTGTGCCTCCACTGTCTATTGGTTGGGCTGGACTCCAACAACTGGTATGCCACATACAGAGTTTGAAATAGTACGCCAACATAAATTTGCTTCTTATTTAAGAAATCCAGGGATTCATCTTTAATCCTTCTGTTGACAGTCGTGAAAGGAGAAATGGTGGACATTAAATGTACGCCTGGTTTCCTCATTACATATGACTCTGCTGCGACACACATCAACCCTTGAGACTGTTTTCCTAATCAGCATCGACAAAGTTCTCACAGTACATCAGGCCCAACCTTCAGGTGCCGGCTAATGATGCCTTTTTAATTCCTCAAGAGGAGTCATTACTTGATTCAGATATTTATGGGGTCTGAAAGGGAAGAGGCATTCAGGCAGAGGAGGGGAGGATCGCTCGGATAAATGTGCCAGAGAAAATATGAATATGAAAATGTACTGTGATCCAGGGGCTAAATTATTCAGCCCGACCCCGATGCCTACTGCCACTCTTGTTTCATTGCCTAAGGCGGCCAAGTTCCTCTCGCAATGCCACGGTCTGGAATCTTGCAGGAGACACCAGAGGAAGACTGCCATCCTCTAGTTAGCATTTGTAGAGTAGCAGTCAAGATCTGGTGTAACGATGCAGGCAGCTACAAATTACATGAATCAATGGATCAGTTCATTATGAGCTCAAACTCACTTCACGATCTCACTTCATCAAAGTAAACGCTCTCCCTCGCAGTTCCCCCACAGAAAAAGAAAAAGATCTGTTTGTGATGAAAGTTTATGTAATATTCAAATTCACGGCTTGTGTGTGAATCTGCCGAAGACGATGCAAACTATCCGCTCCTGAATAATTAATCATTGGTCTGGAAAAGAAACATAACCCACCCCCATCTGTGTGAATGTGTTTGGACTAAAGTAAATTAAATCTTACATCTATTTACATTCATTGCAGTTAAAATCTATTGATTTTTTTTTTTAAAGACAGCAGGAACCCATGAGAAAACCAGTCAGACCAGCAGATTTAATTTCAGAAAAAAAAAAGAAGCTGTGTGTGTTTGAGTCTGCCCATATGCCCATAACATATCTTAAATTCATTTGTTTATTTGTACCAAGTGAAGTAAGATGGTCCTAAAGTCAGACCATATTTTTTTTTTGCCACATTACCATGGCTGTATGGAAGGCAGTGCCAGTAGTTAGTTGGTCAGTCGTTTCACCACTTTATCAGTTGCTGTGTACATTTTGTGTTTACAGATGTGTGTGGGCCCCAGAGGACAAATCCTAATGAGGTAGGTGATCCTTTGGTGACTTTTCCTGTAGTGCTTCTATAAGGTTGCGGTTTTGAGTGAAAAATATCAACAGCAATAAGATGACTTTTCTTGAATTCATGCACATTAATGTTACTCACATGATGAACCGTAGTTACTAAGCAACAAATTGGTATCAAATGTTAACATGCTAACAAGATGCTAACAATGAGGTGCTAAGAAAAGATGAATGTGCAATGTGAAGGTGAATGTGGTAAGTTTGTATCTCCAAGCATTACAAGTACAGATTTAGTATGCTCGTGGCTGTCTTGTTTACACCGAAAAAAGAAGACAGTTGCACATATGTTTGTTTTTTTTTTTCGAATGGTGATCGTAGAGAGAAAAAACTCTGTTTTATAAATATTTTCAACACCATGTTATTTGAGTTGATGTCAGGACAGTGGATCTCCCCAAAAGATGAAACGTGTCCTTATTCCTACCCAAATCACGTTCACAGTACAGGTTAGCGCAGCTCCAATCTAGAGTCTCGGTACAGCAGATTTCAGGCTGAGCGGGGCCTCCGCCCTCCGATTCTCCCCACTCTCATCAACACATCACACAGACAGAGTGCTGTGCCCCCCTATCCTGCCCACCCCTCGTCACTGACTCATCACAGCCTCTCAACATGTGTCAGGCTAGCCAGCGGCCTCCATCTGTCTCCCCTAGAGCCAGCCAGCCATGTCCATCCCAGAGAGCCACACAGGCAGAGAAAAAGTAATTCCCAAGACAAAGTGCGTTATGCCATGCAGCCGTTCCCCTTGAAAATGAGAACTCCATTTGGGGAGCGGGGGTAGTTTAGCAGACAGGCCGCTTGCTTGCGTGTCAGAGAGGCTGGGAAACATGGCCCCGGCCACGCAGTGGAGAGCTGCGTGGCTGTAGATAGTGAGAGGAGATTTGTCATCCTGAGCCACATGCTGACATGATGTTGGGCTTCTTTAATATAGAAGAACAAATAATGCACACAAGCTGAACGAAGTACACATGGACACACACATGCCCACACAGACAAACACATAAAAACAAATGTGTATAGATGTGTGTTTGCATGTAAAGCATACCATACATATCCACACGAACAATACAAACAGTGCACAATACATAGATTCTCTTTCTTGTAAAATATGCATGTTGTAGAATACTACAAATACATGTGTATGTTTTCTGAACTTTATTATGAAGGTTATCCAAGGTACCACGAGGCAGTAGCCGTAGCTCACATTTGGAAATTTACCCACTCAGCGACAAGTTAAATCTCATCAAAAAAACTTTTCGTTAATACTTAACACAACTGCTCACAGCTGGCAGTAAAGCGTAGTGCTCTCACGCCATGCACTATCCACTACCTCTGATGTGGCGTCTCTTTCTCTCTCTTTCACACACATACAAAGCTCATGCCCAGTGTCTCAGCAGGCAACCGGAGCGAAAAATGACAAAGAGATTAGTACCCACTGTGTGTTGTCTTTCGGGATTTGAGATGTAAAATATCTGAATGCACAGAGCAGACATGAATGCCTCCATCCACAGTGCTAATGAGAGCGTGAATAACATGGACAGGGATAAGGAGCAGAGGACAAGAGAGCGTGTGGCCGTGCTGTGTCTGCTGAACGCCACTGCTCATGCTAAAATACGATCCTGGTTTAAAGCCGTGGTATGGATTTTTAAAGAAACATGAATATGCTTTTTCCTTATTCCAGACACATGTTACAGATCTAACCAGCTTCTGAATCTGTGGTTTTGCAGCCACTCTGGGCTTTATCTCTTAAAACTGATCCAGAACGGTAGTTTTGTTGATAACGAGCAAACGTGGAGGCATCGCCAAAACCATCGGGTGTTATCAAGTCACTTGTAATGACTACGCCAAAGCAGGGACTTGCTGAAACTTGTGTACATCTTGAAGCACGTGCAAATCAAGTTTGCTTGAATGTGACTCACCCAGTAATCAAGCAGTTTTCAAGGCCTATACTTTTGTGTTGTGACCTGAGCTAAGGTAATAACTTAAGTAAAGTCTTTTTGCAAGAGTAAAATATATCACAATTTGATTAATCTCTGCCTACAGCAGAGATTGTCGGGGAAGATATAGGGACAGGGGTTAGAGAAATGAGGGAAGGAAAGAATTTTTTCAGCCAGCCAAATATCAACGCCACTTGCACAATGACAGCAGTATAAAACACTCACGAAACCCTTATCAGGGCTCTGCTTAAAATTAATCTTGTAGCCTTGATTTATTTTTAAAGGCAGATTTTCTTGAAAACTCTTGAGGCAAAGGCACTGGAGAAGGTGACATTACCTCATCCCACTGGCACCGTGCTTACTTACTTATAAATCATATTTCAAGGCAGAATATAAAATTAAATGACTTATTAAGGTGTTTTTGCAACAACGCTGTCACAGCTTCCAATTGGGGTATAAGGCTGGTGGTGTTTTTTTTCTTTAATGAAAGATGAAGGAAAAAAAACAATGAAATCTTGCAACACAAAGAATGGTTGGCACCGTGTGCACACACACACACACACACACACACACACACACACACACACATCCATACACACCTTTCCATATAAAAGCGTCACCTTGCCTTTCAGAGGGGGCTGTCATTGTCACAGTGGATGTATTAATTTACTCTGATAGCATGTAAGTAAAATAGGTTCAGGACTGTGTTGAACTTTCCACTTCCATTACTCAATTTAAAAAAAAAAAAAACAGGAGCAGAATGTTGAAATCTTTCTTTTATGTTACTATATTCACTGAAGTTTTATGTAACTATGTTCATTTTTTCACCGTGTTCATTTTTATCTGTAATATCCGTCACCTTCTCCTATTGAAAATTATCTCACACATAACTGCTTACCAATCAGGGATCATTACGTTTTGAGAACAGCAGTACAGGGTTGTCCAAAACTGGATCACGCAGCGAATGTGAAGGCACGAATGTTCTCGCTTTTACTTTGTTGTCAGTCGTCTAAACTAACTGCTGCATCTCTGTCAGCCACTGCCGCCTTTCCTGTTCAAAGTCCTCTATGTATTACGGCTCGCTCACTGATGATGCTGATGGTTGTTCTGTGGAGAGAGATTGGGCTATAAGGGAATCTTGCTGATCCACAGGGTAAAACCAGTTTTTCTTGTAATCCCAAGGGGGGACCATTTATTACAGCTCCCTGTGAAATTTATATATGCTTTGCATTAATCACAGACCTCTCTGGGTGAAGGTCCTCTCACTTTAAAGATGGTTTATTGCGTTGCGGAGGTGCTAAATACACGAGTTCCTGTTGTCCATGTCTGCCTGTATATCTGTGAGTTTGTTCGCATTCATAAATGTAGCTGTGTGTTGCTGTACTGTATCGCTGCATTTACAGGTGTGTGCATGTGTGCGTATGTGGACTGTTGCATGCATGCGTGTTCCTTCCTGAGAGGAAAAAGAGAGGAATAAAGTGCTACAGAGTTTCATTATATGTGGTGGCTGAAGGCAGCCTATGATGCCTTGTAAGTGCATCAAGGCTACAGCTGTGAGGAATATCAATAGCAGGGAGACAACAGTGTGATTGTTTGTCGGTGTGTGGATATGGATGTGTCTGTGTATATGTGTGTGTAGTAGTTGTAAGTGTAGGTGTGTCTCTTCTCGTGGGTGGTTGCATAGTGAATACATTTATTTCTGTCTTTGCCTGTGCATTTGTGTAAGCCTCCACATGTATACCCAAACCCATTTATATGTATGTATTCCAATACATCTCCATCTGCTGGTTCTGGTCTTTCTGCATGTGTGTGTGGAAGTGTGGGCGCGTGGATGTGCACTGTACATGTGCCGTATTGTTCTTCATCTCTTTATATACCACTTGAGGGCCAGGCTCCCCATGAAGACAACAGGGGTCCTAACAGGGCGCAGTCACTCAATGCCAGAGTCTGTCACTCAACACTGCGACTCCCTCCGTTCCCTCACTGCTCATACGCTGCCCTCTGCTCAGCTGTCTCGCTGACCGGCAAATGATGAGAAGTGACAGCCAAGGACAGCCCTGTGCTCAACCACAGCCTTGGAATTGAGTCACCATGCAAAGTAGCAGCATGCCCACCAACACACACATGCATACACTTTGAGGCAGCCACACATGGAGGCCTGCACCCTCTACCACTTGTACACAAACCCATGTTAATGGAGAGGAATTAGCAAATCTTAATTGCTTATACAGGGTGTAGCAGCAAAAACTGCATCAGTATTTATAGTGAAAGTGTGTTATTTGTATACTTATGCCCAAGGACAGTATTGGGCTTATTTGAAAAATATAATCAATTATTTAGTATTATTAACTATTAAAAAAGTATAAAGTACAGAAAGGGTAAATACAGTATTCATTTAACCAAAAATGAAATACAAAATGAAATTTTAAAGTGGTTTGATGAGCAGCGAGACTACATTTGAAATTGAATGAACTGTTAGCTTAGCCTGGTGCCATGTCTCCCCACACCACGTCCGCTCCAAACTAACAGGTCACAGACAAGTCTTTCACAAGTAATAACATAACATGATAAAGGTTAATGCATTACAACACTGATTGTGGCCGCGTTTTTTTATATTTCATGTTAGTATATCTTCAACACATCTCAAATACAGTTAACACAATACAATAAAGAGTTTATTAACAGATAAAGGGAAGTTTTGTGACCCCCATTTCCAAAAAATATTTTAAAAAGAAGGAAAAAAAAAACATTTAGCCACACACACCACAAATTCACACACACATACTGTTGAATGGGACACTCATAAATTACAGTGAAGACTTGACAATTGTTGTAATTTTCACTGAATGATGTGTCATCATCCTGCCTCTGAAACATCAAACATCTGCATATTTCTATGACAACATCAATACCAAAATCCCTTCGCTCGCTCCCTCCGTTAACAACAGACTTTATGTTTGACAGATAACATGTCCATCCATATAAAAGTGTTTTTAAAAAGAGCAACACATCCTAACTCCGTTTAATGCGTACAGACATGGAATGGTAATTTTACTGAAAACAGTATGGCAACTGAATGTCCATTTAAAGTGCGAGCGCCTGTATGCACTGAAATAAACAACAGGAGTGCTCTGCATTTATCTTGATGATGCATTATTGATCAAATACATCCTTCCCATTACTTTGGGCCAAAACATGGGGTGAGTTGGATCCTGCGAATCTCCCAGGTGCCAAAGTGAAACTAATGCAACTACATCTTATTCTTAATGAGACAGTACTATGGGTCCTTCAACGGCAAGGCTGGTTGTATTAAAGATTTATCAGTGAAAAGAACCTCTCTAACGCTGAAGCGTGATGCACTGTTGATCTAGTAAAGCATGCACTATTAAAAAAAACACACAAAAAACATTTAAGCAATCTGGGGAAAGTGCAAGCCAATCATTGGTACAATTTAGTGTTGGTACTGCTAAATACAAGGTGACATAACACACACTATGGTGAGGTAAAATCACAAATTAATAATAGATGCAGACTTTTGTTTCTGGTGGTGAAATGGGACTTTGACTTTCTAATTTCCCTCCCTCATTATAGTGGGATTGTGTATTTCTAAAAGCCAGTGCAACTTTTAAAAGCCAGGGGAATTGTTGATACAGATTTTAATGGCAGAATCTGCAATACCTTTACATATGCTTTAGAGGACAATTTAAGTGGAAGCTTTATGAGACACTTAATTTGAGCCGTGTGGGCAGTCCAGGAGATTCTCTAAAAAGAACAAACCTTTTACCATGGAGGAATTGTGCATTAACACAACGGCTCCATTTCTCAGAGACATGTGAAATGAGAGTGTACCCTATTTTGTCCCTAGTAGGTTATCACTAAGGATGTAGAAAATTCTTTCCAGGTTCTGTAAGGAGATTGGCGGTAGCAACCCTTTGAAGAGAACAAATTATGACCTCCACCACACAAAAACCACATACACAATGACAGAGTTTTAAGGAATAGAAAAAATATTTATATGATTATTTAGTTGAACTTCCAAAATGTATCTTTCAACATATAATTGTCTTTTTTTTTTCCAACAACATGAACCAGTTTTTTTTGTAAACCTGTCCATTTCAGTCTTTTTCCTCTTAATGTCACTTCAATTGAAAACATAGTTGGGCCCAACAAAATCAATTAACTCTGAGATCTCAGGAGAAAAAAAAAACGATGTGATCCTGATGAAGGTGGTTTTCTTGAAAAGGCTCCTACCACCCCTCAAGAAGGTTTGGCATCCACACGTCTCCAAGGCACAGCGACTATTGTCCCACCATCGTAAGAACAGCTCCAGTGGTCGACAGAAAATCATCCCTCAAAAAAAAAAACAACCCCAGCCTGCACACAAGTGTGCAGAACCATTAAACACAATCCATTTCCACAGTTTCAGTTTCTATAATATTTCTCACATTGTCATAAAGGCATTAACCATAAACATTTCAATAACAACTTGGCCCTTATTCTCCTTTTAAAATGACAAAATAACACATATTGTGGTTCATTATAATTTCCAACCACACACATTAACTTAACTAAACAGTCCAAATACATACATATTACTCACATGTGGTTAACTAGCCATGCACATTTAGCTGCTAGGCCGCCATTTGCAGACAAGTGCGAACGGCCACACAGCTCAGCAACACACACTGCCTCACACAGCACTTCATCCTGACTGGTTTGGTCTAGCTCAATCCTCCAGCAAAATAAAACAAACTCAAATGCAACACACAGGGCGGAAAATGCCAATTCACCAGCCTGCACAGCTAACTCACCAGGATGAGAAATCATGGCAGCGGAGTTCCTTCCACGCTGACCTCTCCCAACAACACCACCAGCTCCACCTGCCTGAGCAACATGCTCCCAGTGTCTGTGCGGGGTAAAACGAAACTAGGCACTGCTAATGATGCATTGAGGGAATGCATGTAAATCTAGCCATGGTCTGGGAAAAAAAAATGCTAACCTTTATGGTGAACACAGACAACAGCCTTGAGAGGGGCTCCTCTCTGCGGATGGCTATACTGGGATCTTGCAGAGACACTGACACATCTTGACATGAAAGAAGTCGGTCTGGGATGACTTCACAAACTTTGGTGAGCTCCAGCAGTGGCTAGCTCTCCGGGGCGCAAAACAGATCGCGCCTCACACAAGCTGAATTGCGTGAGGCCAGAAAGATGCTTGGCCTTGGTACACAGGAGCTGGGGCCTTGAGGGCTGAAATACCAAGCTACAGACAATGATGTTCTCTATCAGTCTCTCTTCTCAAAGCCGATTAGAGTACTGGGGGCCTAGGAGAAGTGACTATATCATCCCTGTCCGTCTGGAGACAGCTTTTTCTCAGCCAAACCTCCAGACACAAACTGGCAGAGCTCTGAGGGATGCGGCTAAAAATCACACCGAGAGTAATGCAGTTTAGGAAACTTTGCATCGCTGTAGAGCGGTTAACCTTGGAAAAGGGGGGCGGTGGGGGGTTGTTTATTGCCTCAATCAATCAGTCTATATATTGACATATAAAAACGATCCCAACACGAGCACGGGCAGTTTTGGTTTTGAGTAAAATGTGTCTGAAAGCTGGTTATATGTTATTTAAGCTCTGTCAAAAGGAATGACAAATGTGCACAATCAGTGTGGATCGCTTTTGAGGTAATAGCCAAGTTTTATATTTGAGTGGGAGAACTAATTTTTCACTGACACCTCCACTTCCCTGTCATTCACAGACTTAGCCATCCTCCCCGAATAAAGGAGGAAATAAGAAAATGTCCTTGAGTCCTCTGTGTCTATCTATAGTGTTTAAGCCCGGAGTGTCCAGGTGGGGGTCAGATCAGTCCAGATGTTTCTAGGTGGTCCCTGCTCCGTCCAGAGGGGGCAATAAACAACACTGTGGAAAGCTGTAAACCTGGGGAGTAATACAAGATGACACTGAAATATGAGCGTTGGTATAAGGCCTACACAGACATACGACATAGGAGTATGTAAGTTATATTTATACACCACATTGTGTTGTTTTCAGTTACTCAAAACAAAAGAGATTTATAAGGAATAAAAAAGGTCATTAGGCACACTCTAAAGTTTCACCACTGTGCCATGGACAAATATTTTAATCTGCATTTTTCATTAATCAAACTTCAAAGTATTGAAAAATGAATCTGTATCCACACCAGGAGCTCACATTTAGCGATAATAAGGCGATAGTCTACTAAAATCTGAAACGATCCTGTTGACAGCTCTCAGTCTCACTTTGGCTCCTGAGCTAATGTTGGCTAATGCTATAACTGCACAAACTGACAAGACAAGCTGCTCAGTCGTACTCCCAAGTCGTTAGGATATGAATGTGATTTTCTTAAAAGTATAACTGATTGATTCCAGCTATTAGTTGTTACCTGCTAGCATTAAGAGGCGGTCACATCACGAAATGACATTGACTCATCCATGTGGAATTCATGGGGCAGAAGCACGGTGACAGAGTAATACTCGCAGTTGGTGAAATTCAGTGACTGGCGGGCTAGCCGTCAACCCAGACAGGCCAGCGTCATTGTCACAGCACCTCTCAGTACCAGATGCGCTCGGCCTGGCAGTCTGCTCTGGGTTCTGCATTTACAGATGACGTCACACATGAACACATTATGACTGGCTGTATGTCAGAAAGTGTACGGATGTCAACCAATGATTACTGCCAATTAAAATGTATTTAATTCCTTATTAAATGATTATTATTAATAATTAAATAAGTGTAAATAAGAAATAATAATTTAACACAAGAAGATATATTTTCTTCTCCTTTTGTTTTTGTGCCATTTACATTTTTTTTTTATGTGTATGTGTGTGACCATGTATTCTATAGAAACACATACGACATGGCGTCTCTACCTCTACATAAACAACCACACAATCAAAATTTGGTATGCGGAGTGAACACAAGGCATCCGTACACTTTGTGACATACAGACAATCATAAAGCGTGATCTGGTAAGTCATTTATAAATGCAGGACACCAAGCAGAGCTGCCAAGCGGAGCACACCTGGTACCTAAAGTACACCGCTGCTGTTTTCTCTCTTCTGTTCTGTTATCTACTCCCTGACGTTTGGTTCACCGTCATTTTATTTGTTAAATAAATAAATCTACTGAAGAGAGAAAATACAGCTTGTCAGTATAGTTTGGTTAATAACGAAATAATAAGTTGACAATGCTTACTCAAAACATGTTATCTTTATAACTGTCAATCAGTCAATCATCTGACTCAGTTTGCTTATTTGTGTTTCTTTCAATGTGCCTATCTGGACACAGCATGTAGATTTGACAGGACTTCTTTCTCCCTACAGCTCTGTCACATAAGTCCATTGTCCACATCACACAAGCAAATGTCAATCTGGGAGGTTAATATCACGCACAAAAAACATCATTTTTTCTGGCTACATTTCATATGCAGTAACATAACATTAATTTATTGAAAGCTACAGGCAGGGAAGGTGTAAAAGTGTTCACTGCAAGAAGCGATGCTGCCAATTGTTCCAGGAAATGACCATTGGTACAGAGAGAGCTGTCAACCTAATCTGACCAAGAAAAAAGCATAGGTCACCTGACAGACTGACAGCCACTGTCTAGAAAAAGTGTTTCTGTCAGACCATCATATATCATATCCACATATCCATACATATACACATACAATCAGTATATATAAAAAAATGATTATATATAAGTTATACACAGGGTCAAGCCTCCAACAGACTGTAGAGCAGGCTAAACTTCTCTCCTCTGTGTTGCACTGCTCTAAGTCTACATACTAGCCAATCAGAATAAGCTCAAATCTTGAATCAAATCAGAAAGCGGTGTTGCATCCATTTATTTACATGATATCAAGAAGCAAAACTATAGACTCAAAAGACCCTGTCTCTGGCTGTAGCTCAACTCACTGAGTCAGTGTAGTCTTTGCCTTACCTGACTAGTAACGGCACAAATGTCCTCAAATGTGAAATGGACTGGTATGGAGAGTCCATCGAGCGAGAGTTTATCACCCATTGTAATTACAGATCTATGAGCACAGACAGAACTGGTCATACAGCAGCAGATTGATGATGATGAGATGATGATAAAAATGAGATTTAATGGATTTAAATAGTAACATGTTCATTTCAGTTTGTTGCTTGCAAAGGAGTGCAGTCGAGCACAGAGCCCAGTGGAGAGCTTCATCTGTGTTGATACTTCTATTTGTAGAATTACAACAAATTAGTTGTTGTTTGCCTTTGTTAAAATCACAAAGTTCTCACATTGTAATAGCAACTGCTGCTGAAGTCCCTTTTTCCTTCTTTTAAAACTTTAAACGTTTTCTCTCAAATAGAACAGTAAAGCAAGCGTCAAGGACAGATGTGTCACAAAAGCTCGTGGAACAGCAGCTAGCCCAGAAGTGTGGTCAGGGCCTCGGTTCTCTATTTCTTTAGAAGTTTTATTTGCATCTACTAACCATTGCTGTCAATTAAATGCATTATCACTGTGAGCAGTACAATATTTCCCTCTGAATGTGGTGGAGAAGAAGAAAAAATAGATCAGAACATGAACAAGGTTTAAAGTGTGTGCTTTTGAGGAGCACATGTCTAACAGAGTTGATGTTAAGTGTTATGTGGATGCCCACAGTGTATTTTGTCTTTTTGACACGGCCTCCAGCAGTATTGTTTTATTCTGCTGCCACCTTACCACCCATTCAGCTTCACTTACTGTTAATCAACTTTCCTTCAATGTTGAGGGAGTTTTACAGCAGTAGGAAACAATAAGTGGAAGGAGTAGAGTGCATGGCCCGCTAATGGGACTATTTCATTCCATTTAAAAGGGCAATATTCAGCCCAGCTGTTTAAATAAGAATTGCTAATGTACCTCAGGGGCTTGGCGATGGGCATTATCTACCAAACAGGGCTCCATCTGGCAGAGGCACACTGATTTTTATTTTTATTCCCCACTGTTTTTACTCAGGTTTGTTTTATATAGAGCAGGGCAGCCATACTACAGCTCCACTATGTAGTTTGAGCATCACAGGGGTTCTCTGTCTCTGAACATAGCAATGCCTGAGCTGAGCCTGCTGCACATTGCTTTCCCAACTTTCCCTCTAGAAACAAATCAAGACTGTCTTCACACCCATTCAAGCACATTTGTGTACACTGAAACCATGCAAATCAGCGACAGGAAACAACAGGCATTTTCTCTAAAGACTGAAATTTGCCTTTCACAGGAGGTTTTGGTTGCCAGCTGGGGAAACATGGACAAGATCGCAGCCCCCTGAGCAAGGTATTTAAATGAGGCTGCCACATCTGTGTTTGCTTGGCTACAGGGGGTAGATCTTGCTACAAGCCAAGGAGCCGGAGGCTGGGATGATGAGCTTGTGAGGTCTGTGTTCAGCTTGGTCAGTTCCTCTCTGACTTCAATCAGATTCTCTGTTAGAGGAATTTAATTTGCATCACACGCCTCACCGGTCAAGTCTCCCATTTTATCAAAGCATTTTCAGAGGCATCACCCCTACTGACTTGTCTCAGCCTGGTCTGAAATGCACCTCAGCATTTAAGCTTTAAGATGGACTCCAGTGGCGAAAGCGATGCCTCGGCTATTTTGTTTCAAAAGCGAAATATCATTTTCAATTTTTTATGATTCCGTGCACTGTATATTGTGGCTCAGCTCAGTTACACAGGAAGGCAGACAGAGTGTCAGACTTACTTAACCCACTGGAGAGCTGATTTTGACCCAGTCTGTCAACCCAGTCAGAGGTATCCCTCCTCCCTCTCCATCAGACTCTGCCTATCACGGAGAAGAGGCTGTGTCAGGAAGATGCACCGGCATCAACTAATCTAATTGGACATGAAATGCTATTAGCCTCCTAGCTACAGAGGTTCAAGTTGATTGGGGCCTGTCATTACAGATTCTCATCTCCTGATTGGGGATAGGTGAGCATGGATTATCATCGCTGCTTGATATGATGCTAAGTTCCTCCTCTTGACAGCTGAAATCTGTGCACCTTGGTCCCACCCTGTGTTCCATTATGGTGATATAAGAGGAAGGGCAGGCAAACTCCATCGCGCATCATACATAGAGTCTATCCCCAGTCTCCTTCATGCCTTCATGAAGAGCTCATCAAGCAAGCCACCGAGAGGCAAGCACCCCAGGTGATCATTTCTACTACAGTCGTTAGCTTGGAGATAGGGTTATGGCGGTTATTGCAGATGGTTGAAAGGCCAGGTCCAGTCAGCTGTAGAAAACATGCAACTCAGCTGTCTCTTGGGCCCACTCATTGCTTGAGCTCCACATTAAATGATCAGAGTAAAGCTGGCAAAGCATATGGGCAATCACATTCAGTTGGGGAAGTCCAATTTCTGGGCTTGGGTCTCATTGGTAATTTATTGGGACCGAATGAATCCATTTAACTTTTTTTCACTGCTGCAGCGACGGCGATTAATGCAAATAAAGTGCAATTTTGGTACACCTCTCTGGCAGACAGTTATTCAGTACACATTTTTTGTCATCTAGCACACGCTTGCAGTAAAGAGCGATCAAAATACAACTTTCAGTGTGATTAAGTCTGGGTAAGATGATTGAGAGATTCTTACCAGTAATGTCATCTGCAGCTGCTTGTATATTAAGTAGGATCCTTCTTTTTGAAACTGATAAAATACTTAGAATACTTAAAATTTAGCACCAAGATCTAGTGTCATTTATGCCCAACCAGATTTTGTCACAAATTTGATCCAGTCATGTAATTGCTATTAGTCTTTGAAACTCTGATCAGCACAGCCTATATAGGAAAAAATATAGGCAACAGATAATAACAATAACAGAAAAAACATTTAGTTCCACTACAACTTCCTGTAGTTTGTCACGTGCACTTGTGTCCCAATACTGCAGCAGTGATTGTTCTTGTATCACCTTTCTGGAAATTACAAGCTTAGCAGGTTTAGCAGACTCTTGTGGTTTCACAAGTCTGAGTGTATGATTTCCATTGTGTGGGGGAGTTGAATTAGCAACTACACAGCTCCTCTCAAAAAGAAGATGAAAGGTTCTTCTCACTATGAAGATATATAACTAGATGCAATTTAATGGAGAGTCGTCAGCATTTTTTTTTTTTTTAAAAAAAGCTATTTTAATAGCAGAAATTTTGATTGTTGAGCTGTATACACAGTATCTGTATTTTTTCATAATAATAATAATTGTGGTTCAGCTATGTTTTTGATTGATGAAGGGTTGGTTGTGGCTTTAGTCCCTATTTGCACATTTGTGTTGTTGTTGGCGCTGTCTAATTTGTTGACATGTACTGACACAAAGCGTCTCTTTATCGCACCTCGAACCAAAATGCGTCTGTGATTGAAAACTATTCACCACGGCTGAATTTCCTCATTTAAAATCTTTCATTGGACAGTCACACATTTGACACATTACATTTCATCACAGCCAAAGAATAATGGCAGTGTAGCAATCCATGTCATTGATTTTTGCTTATTAATGTCAGGAACTGATACACACAATGAGCTGATATTCCGTATTTTTCTCCCTTACATATTTAAATAGCTTGGATCCTTGGATTTCTTTTTGGTTTTTTTGCTTTTTTTTTCGTTTTTTGGCCGATTCTGACAGCCTGTCAGCAGCAGTTAATATAAAAAAAGCACAAAGATTTATTGACACTGAGATATAATGAAGCAGTTTACAATACAATGCAGTGTGGGTATTACTGTATTTTGTCTATTTCTGTTAAGCTTCTTGAATTAGTCTCATTTATCCTTCAGCTTTTATTACATGTTGATTATGGAGACTGAAAAAATATAGTAAAAATTTATTTAACAAACCAAGAAACAATTTTAGTGTGTTTGCAGTAAACATAAGTTTCAATAGAAAACCCAAACACTTCATGCACTTATTTTGTTTTTCTTTTCTTCTCCTTGTACTTCCCCTCTGGCTGGTGTTGCCTTTCCCAGAGTTCATGAGAGCAGCGATGCATGGTGACCAGACGGAATAATTACCCAGTTTCAGCTCCATTGTGCGGCAGTGCACATTGTTTTTGCTGGAGCCATGGCCACCACCATCTCGACAAATCAGCTGATAGATTGGGAAAATCACAGGGTGAGCTGCGGTAATTTATTTTAATCCCACCTGGATGATCCTGCCTCAGTGTGTGTGTCAACTGAAAGTCTTTACCATCGCTCTGATTGACAGGTGTCATAATCCCTTGATGGATAGGAGAGGTCTGTGCCAGGATGCTGATGATTATGACTTAGTTTTGTCTATTGTGTATGTGGGGGAGTGTGTGAGTGTACGCCTGTGTGTTGAGCGAGCGCTCCACTTGGGCATCGGAGAGTGATGAGCCGTAGAAAGTATTAGACATGTAATCAGCGGGGCTGTTCATCTCTCCATTTGGGTGGGTAAAATCCTGAGGGGCAAGTGTGGAGCGTGGATACCCCCCCTGAGGGCCCAAAGCACTGCAGCTTCTCAATGCCTGCCTCTGTAGTGCTCGCACAGGAGTGGCGCTGATGCAACAAGAAAGGCCCCTACAAAGTAGATTTTCGCTCATATCACTCTCCTTCCTTCTGCATCTGCTCTGCACGGCAAACAGTCTTACGCCCGTCTCTTCTACTTCGCCCCACAAGACTCGCTACCTATTCCGGCTTGTCTCTCCTCACTTTGCAGACGCAGCCCCTCCTCTTCCCGTCGGGCCATTTCATTATGCTGTTGTTGAATATACTGCTACCAATTGTGCCAAAGGAGTTGGTTTGCTATAATATGAAAATCTGACCTCATCTTGCCGAGGTCATGGGCAATAAACACCTGACAAGAGGGTGGGCCGACGGAGCTTCAAATTCTAATCTTCTCTTAGCACCCTGTTGGTTCGCGGTGTTACCAGGGTCAGCTCGCTTCCCCCTCCCAGTGGTCAGTTGGAGCCAGATGAGTGTGGAGCATTTTATTTCCATGCCTCTGCCTTCCTCCCTTCCCCAGCATCGGATTTATTGATATTGACCTTTTGCTGAAATTAAGCGTGTGGATCCCTGAGCAGCGAGAGCAAAGTTTAAACGAATTAAAGAGCACTTCACCAATCAGCAAGGCAGGGCTCGAGCTGTCTCACAGGCTGGCCCGCTGAAATTAAAATCATTTGCACTGTATCAAAACCTGTTCACAGGGCAAACAGTGCCTAAGTAATCTGATTAGGTGACCCATCTAAAAAAAGAGCAAAGGATCTCCTGGCGTCTGTAAATATTACGATAGAAATGACAATAAAGAATCTGGGCACATACAATCCCCTCCAGGGACCTATGTAAATATTACAAAGTGATTCCTTCATTGCAGTCTGAATGCAAAACAAATTTAATTACTTTGATCATGCTGTTTAAGTGTATGCATAATTGTTTGCAATCTAATGTCTTCCAAGTGACTTCTTACTTTCTCTTTGGATGAACTCAGGAGACGAAACACTATTATTTAAATCAAAGATTTCAAACAATCTTTTTGACACTATGTATATTTCTATTCAGCTGTTTTAAGCTGATTTTGAAATTGCACATATAAACCCTAAATCATCATATCAGGAAACAAGATTTTATGAATAAAGTACCATTTACACGTTAGAAAAACTTTAATAGGGTTAACAGGGTTTCCAATATGTTGTTTTACATATCTATGACAAGACAACAAGAAGAACTGATGTGGCCACAGTGCCACTGTAGCTGTCCAACATAAGTTGATTCAGCCCCACTAAAATGGAAACTGATATAAATGATCGCCAGCTAAAGTCATAACTTGAAATTAGTCAGTTCCCACAGCAGTTAGAAACAGTGGATTGCCCCCACCTGCTTTGGTTTGAGTCGCTGCCTGAAGTGGGGGAGTTCGAGTATGTCATTGTTCATTGTGTTCATAAGTGAGCATAAGAGCGGTGTGAAATTGACAGGAGGATTGGCGTTTCAACTCTCACCTACTGCCTTGAGCTCAGGCAAGACAGCGAGCGGATTACGTCACAGTTTTATATTGTTGAAATGAGCTTCCTGTGCTGTGTGTTGTTACACAGGCTGAAGAGCTTAGACTTCCAGGGGGATCTTTATGGTAACTTGTTGCTCTATTGCGGTGAATGACGTGCTTAGGGCATCTGGTCTGCTTTGACATCTTTTGAACAGTTGCCATCCTGTACCCTAGCCACACAATTTTGGGAAACTCAGAGCATCCTGGCCTGGGAATACTGTAGTAGGAGTTAGGAAGATACATGAGCTGCTTTTTTATCCTCCTGCAATGCAAGCAGTACTACAGAAAATGGCTAAAAATGGATGGATGGACACATTTATATTTACATTCATTCATGTGGCAGATGCTTTTGTCGAAAGCAATAAATGGGGTACAATCCAAGCCCCACCAGATCAAGCAGAAGCAATTTGGGAATAAGTGCCACACTGCTCACTTCCAATTTTTCACCTGACACAAGTGCCACAATGTTGTAAGTGCATGAAGACATGAACGCATCCGAACATAGTGAACAACATTTTTTTCCAGAGAGAGAGAGAGAGAGATGCGGGGTATATTAGGTGAATAGGTACTCTCGGAATAGGTAGGTCTTCAAGCTATTTTTGAAGACGGAGAGGGATTCTGTTGACTGAAGTGCTTTAGGTAATTCGTTCCAACACCGAGGGAGCACACAGGAAAAGAGTTTGGGCTGAGATTTCCTGTCTCGCACTGATGGTAGGACTATTCAGCGTTCACTGGCAGATTGTAGTAAATGAAAAGGCCCATAAACCTGAATGAAGGAATTCATGTAAGTCTGAACACACACTCAATATATCAGGGGCTTGGGTGGGGTAAAATATGGCAAAGTGATAGGAGGCAAAAAATGTAATGTCTATGTGGAATAATCAAATTCTCTATTGGTTCTATTGGGAAAAAAAATTCTATCCACTCATCTGGAATAAAGTTGAAAGCTATTTGCTGTTCGTCCAAATGACTTATTCTATTCTCATGGCAGACAGTATTTGCGGGGATGTTTCACTCCCTCCAGAAACACATGGCAACATAAAAGGACACCTCTTTAGAAGGCACCAAAAGCCCGACGCCCTCTAAATGTGATGTCTCCTCCCTAGGCGGCTCCCATGCCACTCTGGGCCGGTGGCCTTTTTGGAAATTGTGGAGAACAGTGATGCTATAACAGTGTTGTAAGCAGCAGCAGACACCACCCTGCGCCTTCTCACACCGTGGTTGGAGTGCTGGCTGAGAGCCTAGCAGCCACTTTCCCAAATAATTCTGTTAGTTCCCATTTTCACTACTATGGCAGTCCTTGTTGTCTTTGAGGCTAAGCTCCTGTGTCCTTCATACGTGTCAGTCCTTCCTCACACATCAGTCTTCTCTTTTTAATGCCATTACCCCTGAGATGTTTTAAAAGGCACCAGCTTCTGTTTTCTTTGTATAGATCCCCTCCTCTAATGGCTCCTGAACAGTTGGAGGAGACCGGTCATTGACACCCATTACCCTATATTCTCTTACAGCCCATAGTAGGTTCAGTGTTACATGTGCATGGACATGTATACAATTGTGTCTACTCCTTTACAGCCCTGTTTGTTCATCTAGGTGTAGTTGAGCGAGTCTGAACTTTCCTATTCTGCTCTGAGGCCCAGCTGCTCCCCAGGTGACGGCTGTGTGTGTTCTGCATACAAACCAACCTGTCAGTCTGCAAGACACGGTGTACAGTTCAACACAGCGCCCTGTTACTGTCAGAATACAAAGGCGCCTTTGCCAGTGCAATGCAAACAGAGGGAGGAACATGGCACTGTGCCTTAAGTGCATTTTGATTGCAAACGGGGTATTGGGGTTGTAGTAGAGTCTTTTTGAGGGCCAGTGGGGGAGCCCTGCTCAACGGTGCATCAGCAATGGGGGCAAAGCTCTGTATCCAACCACCTCTTGTCATCAGGCTAGCATGGCCTGGCTTATCTGTGTGCATATTTATAGTCATTTGCATTTATTCATGAGTTTATTTGTTCCCTTTCTTGTCATGATAAGACTTTTGGTGGTGGACCTGGCTGTGAATAATCCGCCGGAATTGGCTCTTTTAAACTCACCTTTTATTTAATTCATTTTCTTATTAATATTAAAAATAGCATAATTATTTCCATTTTATTTCATGTCAGAGTCCCATGCGTTCTGACAAAACGTGGTCTACAGTAGGGAGCAGCCATTTGTGTTTATCTCTGTTTCTTGAGAGAAAAATTATTTGGACTCGGGATGAAAAAAACTGAGGGAAATGGGTATGTCTGGGTTTCTTCAGCTGCGTGACAGTGATACTCCATTACACTGTTTCCCATACCCAAACACAGTGTACAGTTTCAAAGTTTCTCAATCGGCAATTGGTACCCAAACAAAAATAACCTGGCCACAACTTAATTAAAACGTGCATTGAAGGTAAGTATCTCATTAGCCACATGTGTGAGGCGGAGTGGCTGACTTAATTAAGACAAGGCAGATATGAGACAAACTCAAGCAGCGGTGGTGGGCCTCCTCTAGATGATAAATCTAGCAAACCACTTCTAACCACTATGGTTTGAGATTGAGCAACAATTATTTTTTCAAGAGTATCCTGGCTGATAAAGATATTCATGTTGTCCCCGTTGACTTTTACATTAGTTCTCCTCATAACGTTCCCCGGGCTGATGCTCTGCTGCGTCACATGTGGCCTTCTCCTGTTTCCATCACGTGTCGGGGCTCAGCGGTGGTCACGTAAATGAATGACCACAGTTACAGAAAGGTTGCAGCTTCAGCTAACCTTCAGGTCATCACTGGGGGAAAAATACTGACGGAGTGTAACAAGTGTAAGCGTGTAAACTCATCTGTCTGAAACAGCTTCAATTTTGTAGTTTGAAAGAATAAAAAAATAGAACAATGCAGTTAGAGCCGCACAACGAACATGCCACTTGACTAAGTAATGCGTGCAATGTAGCTTCCCTTGAAGATACATGTATCCTACCAGTGCACAAACACACATTTGTTTAATTGAATGATTGGCAGGCTGTCTAACCCATCCAGTTCCAAAATTCAAGCTAACAGGTGAAGCTATGTACAAAATCTGAAACTGTTAAATGTCTGCTGCGAACATTAGCTCACTAATCCTCTCGCAGTCAAACAGCCTAAGCCCTGGATAGAAGAGCAGAGCCAGTGGGAAAGGGAGAAAAAAGGCAAATAATAGCACTGTAAACTGTTATCCAAACTAGGTATTAGCAGTAAGAGAAAGAATTAGTCAATTTGCCCACACAGGTATTGTGCTGTTAACGCAACAGTCTTCATGTTCCCACTTACAGCAAACAAACTGGCCTCTGGGCTAGCCCCTGCTGAACGAAAGGCTAATTTTAAACATTGGTGATGTTGTTTTTTGAGTGAAATGCCTTTTTATTATTGTCATCGCCAAGTCATAGTTTTAATTTGCCCAATACTTGGACCAAATATGTGCAAAACTTATGCTAATGCTCCACTGTACTCAAATCAGTGTTAGCATGCTACCACTCTAGATGAAGATGTATGATGAACACTATTCCTGCTAAACATCAGCATGTTAGCGTTGTTACTGTGAGACTGTTTATTTTGAAAGGACAGAATACAGAAATGCTAAAACACAACAACCAGTCCTCTTTGTACTTGAATGTATTTTCCTTCTATAATTGTCATTTAGAATAAAGTAACACTCAGACCTCTTGCAACTTGTCAACTTAAAGGAGCCAGATATTTTCTCTGATTTAGACCTCGGGATAATTTAGCAACCTTTCAATCCCCTGTGCAAGAGGACACTGCTTATTTGATGTCGAAGCAGGTCAAAGAGAAAAAATAGTGGAACTCATTCTTTCAGTAGTGCACATCAAATAAAGCAGATCAAAGTCAAACATTAAGAACAGAAATTCATCTCTGAAGTTTTTCCCCACCATAAGTGTGTGTGTGTCTCAGTGTGTGTGTGTGTGTGTGTTTCTTTTGTTACCTCACCGACCCTGACAAGGAAACATCAAACAGAAATACAATGTTGCTTGAAGATGCTTTGTCTGTCACATGAAAGTGATCACATCTATTAGTCTTCCGTAAGAAATCACTGTATCCCACTGTATTTCTTTCCTTTTTTCTCTTTTTTTTTTTTTTTTTTTTTGGTACAAGTTATTAAACTACCAGTCCTTGTGAGTGTTGTTTTGTAAGGTTGTCAGAAATTTGAAATTCACTCGTGGAACCTCTTCCCTTTTATCCCAAACTCATGCTGCTTGGCATCTATTGCAATCCAATGCAAAGCTGCAGGGTGATTCAGTGGGATGTTTACAACCTTCTCATATAACATTGATCGACGCTGCATGGCTGCACAGGGGGCTTAGTGCACACTCTGTATGCTTGGCGGTGGAGAGCTCCTGACCTTCTATTGACAGTTCTTATATTGGGTGTCACCTTGTGGATCAATTCCCCCTCCACAGTAGAAAACTGAATGCCACCCCACCTCTGGGGAGCCGGCGTATTTGGCATGTCAAAATTCCATATGGATGATGGGGGGGATGGAAATCTAATCATTCCCCCAATGCTCTGAATAAATCTGCCTGCAAAGCATTATTCCAATCAAAAACATAATCTCCTAAATGTTTGTATTCATCAACCCTGTCACCTCTGCTAATCCGCGCCTTTGCTTACTTCTCATTGGCATCCTGGTCCTAAATGCTGCTTTCCACATAGAGTCATGAATATTTAACATCGCTGCTGACTCATAGGAGAATGATTTTCATGCCAGAACCTAACAAAAGATTTCCATTTTTTAACATGTAAATATGGCAGAGACAATTACAAAGCAACAACAAGAGGCTTTTATTCCATCAGTGATTCACAACCCTAATCCCTCCTCTCAGGCGATTTGTCCTCCCACTGGTGGAGATTGAAAATGTGACGTGTCTCAAGCTTATGGCCCAAACTGCCATACCCTATTCATACAGTATTTGTTTATTATTCCGTCCGACCTTTATTTTGCCTTGGCCCCATGACAAATCGTGTTTAATATGAAATGTCTTGACTGATATACAGTCCAATGTGTTTTGAATTCAGAGTCTACCGAACCCTCCCTGCTTGTATATTCTTGTATAATATTTACTTCGAGGGCAAATAAACAAAACTGCTCATGCTGGAGAGAAGGGAAAATGTTTCTGCTGTAAAATCAAGAGGGGCGATGTACGACCACTCCTTGACAGCTGGCAAGGAGTAAGTAATCTAAACCCACAGGAAGTGACTCTTCCGGCAAGAGGGGAAAGATGAGAGAGGGAGGCCAGGCTGAACCGAGAGGCCATGGCCTCTGTTCATTATCCCTGAGTGACACTGGGACTGTGTGAAGGATCGCTGCAGGCAACGTTACATGTGCTAACACCAACAGGTGCACTCGGTGGTCATCTGAGGTGTGACAATGGTCACGAGTAGCCGTGAAGGATTGTTAGAGATTATTAAAGTCTGGCTCTGTTAATGGAGAATGAAACCATTACCATTATTTTGATGTAGCCCACGATGCTCAAATATCTCAAGATCAACATGACAAATCTAAAATGACATGCTGTAAAGTATTACAATCTTGAATTTACTTTGATGCCGTTACATGCACTCGGCACCATTTTGAAATCAACAGGTTCCATAGTTTTAGTTTTAGAAATTATACATTTGAAACTATAGATCTGCCTGAATGTCTTTTTAGAGGGATTTATTTTTTTCTCCCTCCCTCTGTTTATTTTAATTAAACAATTACTCAACCGCAGTGTGATTACAGCACTAACAAAATTCCAAAGGAGTATAGTGAATTGCAGGCTATCACATTTCATTTGTCTGTGAAAAATCCTCCTCATTGTTCCCCTAATGAGACAATTGATTATATTTGTCACATATTGACTTCTGTTGTTGTTTCTTTATTTTTGCTCCGGCAAAGTCTACCGACGGCGAGGCATTAGCTCGGAAGAAAGACGATGCCTGAAGATGTGGTTCAGCAGCTGTGTGGAGATGCTGCATTCTCGTGCTTTAGCGTATACATTATGCAGTGTATCGTCCCGCAGTGATTGAATAATATAAGTAATACACTGTGTCATTGCTACAGTGGTGTTTCTGCTTCAGGCACTAGAAAACTACTCTCTCCTTGTAAAATACCTTGCTTTGTTTTGCTTCAAATGTGGTGCTTCCAGTGCAAGCTGAATTCTACTTTTTAAAACCTAAAATAGGAGTCATGAATCGTACTGTTGCAGCTGCACATTTAAACCAGATATTGCCAAGGTGATTCACTGCCTGACAAAAAGGCAGTCTGATGAAAACGTGCACAGTATTGCATCTTCATTGCAAATTGATACTGATTACTATGGTACCAACAGAGGTCAGCCATTGCTAATCAACTTACTATTCAAAAGGATGAGTAGTCATGTGTCAGAGGGTGAGCAGACCATGCTAGCACTCAGGTAAAACTCTGCAATAATACTCCAACTCCAAGCAATTTGCATTTATTATTCTTATTATTTAGGGTTATGTTTTATGTTAAAACACCGTTATCAAACTACAATAGTCACTCAGAATGTGTATAGGCATAGAGCCAAAAAGTAAAAAAGTTAAAAGTAAAAGTAACACAGTCGTGAACACTAGAATCATTTGCAGCATGGACAGTCCAGCATTTCTCTGTCCCACAAGGCTGTTCAATAATCTGGAGTCGTGCATTGGGAGCCAAGGTATATTGTCTTCCTCTTGTATTATTAATGATACTGTGGTCTAGCCCCTGACAGAGCAGGATGAACTGGTCTGCAATGAACCTTGCAAAAGAGTCAGCGACTTTGCATCAATCCATCTGAAGTGCAGATCAACCACTGAAGATATGTCAACCCAAGGTGAGGAGGAAAGAGATCAGATATGAATCAATGAATACTGTAGCAGGAACCTTTTGTTTTCTGCATGAGGTACAAAATGGCTCGAGTTACACTTCAAGTTATCATAAATAAATTTGTAGGCCGGTATGATTTCATAATCACATATCCATTGTTAAATAAAAATGCGTCTAGCTTTTCCCAAACTGAAATCGGTGTGAATTTACTTGCAAAACACATTTTAAGGTTAATTGAAGTGTTGTGCAGTTAGCTTGTGTGTGATGTTGCCTGTCGTCCCCACGTTTTATGCTCTGTACATTTTTCTTCAGTTGACTTTAAAAGAACTTTTAGAGGTTGTTTTATCTCAAACGGACCTCGATTTCCATCTTGTTCTCAGCCGGGGCTCACCCTCTCTTCCTCGCCGTGGATCCACCTCCACCCTTGAAGGGCATGATGGATTCCCCCTGTCCCTCCTCGTCTTTCTCCCCTTGTCTCTGCGCCTCTTGTCTTCATTCAGCCAAACAAGGTGCGAGCGCAGTTCAGATGCTTGTCCTCTTAAAGGGGACACCGGCTCATTCATTAGGACGTAAAGCTTGCGGTTTTCTCCAACCAAATTGATTGACAGAACGCTTCTCTTTCCTCTCTCACCTGTCACAGCTCTGTTCATCCTGCTGACACCCCACCAATTCTCTCTTTCGTGGATCAAAGGATTAAGCCTGGGAGGACAGCAATTGCTTTACCTGGGGGTTAAGATAGCAAATAACCAAAACATAAATCACAAAGCAGATATGTTCAGTGCTGGTGATTGTAATAAGCAGATACTTTGTCAGCAAATATGGAGCAATTATAGCACATGGATTTGAACGTCCGGGGTGTATTCAGACCATATTTATAGAACATGTAGAGCAGTGTCATAGAGGGCTTAGTGTGGGTTTAGGCTCATGAAAATTGAGTCACATATTCTAAAACAAATGCACAAGTGCTTTACGTGCTATTGGAGGAGGAAACTATGGAGACTTTGAACCATCTGCTAACATCAGTGTGCTTAGCGGTGCCTCTGTGACTATATTAAAATACTGTAGTGTATATTTAAACGTGGACTTAACACCTCTTTCACAGCTTAACATTATATAATGTAATGTGTAAAATTGTTTGAAGCCAAGACTGTAAATGAAAGTGAGTGTGAATTTTAAAAGAAATGGAAAAATCCCACATATTTCTAATTTGGATTAACCCACACAGATTGAAGTATTTCTCTGACTGTGTACTTAAAGCAAGACTGTAACTTTTGCTAAGAAAGCAGCAGCAGCAGTGATCTCTGCTGTCAAAAGTAGTAATCACGGGCTGATGGCATTAATTGTATGGACATATGAGAATCGAAGGGTACCGCATTAAAATGGGAGGGAAACACTGGGGGAGCAGACTGACACAGTAAACTAGGATAGATAGGAAGATCCTAAAGTTACTTAAACAAGCAAAGTAGCTGTCACAAACATACCTTTTGTAAATCTTTCGGTCCAAATCAGCTATCCAACCTTACAGTTACTGCTCATTTCCAGCTAAGAGAGTTCCAACAACCCTTTGGCAAAGTTGCTCGGTCTTTGGCTCAGCGTGGTTTATACTTCTGAACGGCTCATTCTTCGACTCAGGAGACACACACTTTGTGTTGAGAAGAACACGAATCTGATGCTGAGCAGCGGCTCTCACTCGCTCTTTTTAGCTCGGACGGTGTGTGCAGATATGTTAACCTGGCTTTTTTTGCATAACTGCACATGCAGCGTACAGAAACAGCGTTTTAGAATCACTCACCTGCAAATCGAGTTTATTCGAGTCGTTCAGTAATGTAACATTACTATTGGAAACACACATATTCAGACTTTGAGCAGGAATATCTGGAATGTTTTTACACCTGAAACCTTCAGAAAAAGAGGCTGTAGGGCAAAAACAGAAGTTACTATGGGTGTGGTACATTATTTGTGTTACTTGGAGATCGAACTTCTTGTGTTTTATAAGAAACTGTGTTGGTCTAAACAGCATATGTTACATTACGTTTCTCTTGCCGTAGTATACATTGGACATCCTGCTCTGAGAATCTTGGTATGGGCTATATACATAAATATATGATTTTTATTCAACTGGATTACTTTTACACTGTTTATACTGTATGAAGCCCTGTTGGTTTTTCAAAATAACAATGTTCTGGGTGCAACAATGGCAGCGTCTTTGCTGTCCAATCTGGCCATTTTCAGCCCTGAATACCATAAATCACTTTTCTGTTGCTGCACCATGCATACATTTCATTCCTTTCTCATGGGTACACTAGAGGAAAAATCTTCGCCAAGCGGGGAATGTCATTTGCATATCACTGAATGGTGTCGTCAAACGCTGTAAATCCACAGCTCTTGATCCTCAAGATCTTTGTTAGTCGCCGATTTTTACAGGATCTGAGGCTCACCACATCCTCAACCACATGAAAACGGAGCACTGGGAACACAAGCATGTAGTGAGATCAAGACATGCAGAACATGGTGCAATTATTCAGAGACCTTTCACGGGACTGTTCAACCTCTCCGTCAATAACAATTCCATTTGTAGCCTATTTTACTTAAATGGTTGCTTGTAGCAGACAAAAGACACCAAATGTTTAATCTCCTAGCCTCATTTGGGACTTGTAAGGAACAGTTTGTGACAACACACAGAAAAACTGTGTTAGTATTTTGTTTTTAATCATGACTCTGGTGCCAGGCAGGTTGGCTACTATGTGGAAGTGTATTTAGTGAAGCATGGGGTCTGGACAAACCCAGTAGCAAATATTTGGTTTATGTGTTTGTTTGGCCTTGGCTGATCTTTCAGTTTATGGTTGTTTTATTTGGTGTTTTTTTCCTTTTGGCACAAGAACCAGAAACTTTTTTTTTGCTTTTTTTTTCCCCCTGCAACAAAGTCGGCAAAATCAACCAGTAAAAAATAGCCAACACATGCTGTGAAAGTGTAGTGGATAATGATGTCATCAAAACCATTTACATGTAAATGTTATCTGAATGAGGGAGCATTTCTGGAAACTGCCCTGAAAATGATGTATTGACATACTAGAGTGTGTGTGCGTGTGTGTGCAGTGGTTCATTTGTGTGCACTGTGACATCCCCGTTACATTATTGCTCTTTCAGCTGTTGAGTGTCTGCTCCTTATAGTAATCCTGACGAAGGTAAAAAGCAAAATCAAAAAAGCAAAAGTCAGCCTTTTTTTTAATTTTCACTCAGAAACACCTCTTCATTTTGTCGGCAGATGCCTACATTTGTGTGGAGTGATGAGACTGATTGTGTGAATAGTGAGTGCTCAGCAAAGGTCTTGATGGACGTGGAAAAAGGACATTTCCAGTGACAGAGTATAGTAGATTAAAGATTAGGCGATGGCGGTCTGAATGGAGAGCTTGGACTTCTTGCTGGATTGCAAAAGCTTCAAATAGCGTCTGATATTTAAAACGGACTCTTTTGTTCATGCGGGAGCAAGAACTCCTACAGCAATTCATTATGATAGGCTCTACGGAGAGAGAAGGCCTTGACAGCACTGCTCACTAGTATTATAATATGCAAGTACTGCATATTAAAGCCTTTTCTGTGTTGCTGCTGTATTCAAACAAAAAAAAATCTAAACTATTTAACTTTTTAGCAGAAAGTGCTGAGTTTTTCCAACAAAAGCCATGTGTTGACAGTTTTTAAAGCTTGGTTTCATACACATAAATATGCAGTTTATCTATCCTGTGTACTATATAATGAAATAGTTTCTGAATATGTATACTACTCTAAATACTGAATGTATGATTATAAATAATATTAAACACTGAATAGTGGTCATTTGTCGATTTCTTAGGGAGGGGAATGTAATGATGGAACCAAAGGTTAATAACATTTGTTTAGCTGAATCTGAAGGATAGAAAAGGTGCACGTGTAAACTCAGCTATTAATAGTCAAGTCCTGAAAGCCACAATTTTGCTTTCTAATGATTGATGATTCTGATGGACTATTGATTCTGTTTACTTAAACCCTCTTTATTTTGGCTTAAATTCCCATGCGATGCAGTCCACGTAGATGTTACTGTGATGTTGGTAGCATGTAGACACACACGTGCTTCTTCCAACTGATCCCACGATGATCCACTCCCCTAAAAAAAAAATCCAACGTCGACTTACATCTTGACAACTGTAGGGCTTGGCCGGTCTGTCAGGCTCATGTTTCAAGAAAACTGCATATAGTGTTCAAAGCATGGGAGATAGTGGAGATAGAGAAGATGAGCCGTGATGCCTCTATAGGGGAGTGGCTTTGTTTCGTTATTTATTGGATTGAGGTTGAATCTGATATATATTTGTCATTATTGCTCATTCCTGAGAACATTTTCACCCATATAAGTGAAACATATTATTGTAAAACATTTTAGCTTGTCTCAATATGTTATTTGGGTGAACTTTTGTTAACTTCTGTCTAGAATTGAGGCTCAGACAACTCTTTAATTCTGACCAACTTCTATCATGGGTGGCAGGAGACTGCTGGGTAGAGAATGGAAATAACCGCTTTCCTTACAGGATTGGCACCAGCGGTTATTCTCATTCATTATTTAATAGCTTACACTTTTGTAATGGAATTTGTAATTGAAATGTTCTTCTGGGCCAACAAACATCACGACACCTGCAGTTTAGTCGTTTGCCACAGCACTTAAATAGCATACACAGCTCAGATCCTGATCGTCAATCTGAAAACTGAGACAAGTGGAGAGATGGCTTCCGCATGACAAACACCGATGTGAAACGTTTGTATTTTAAAGTCTAAGGGCCAGTGGTGTCAAAGTCTTTTTGGAGAAAAGGAAGGAGCAGGATACTACTGATTTGACAGGTTAATAAAAAAATAAAATAAAAGTCTGAGTATCTGTAAGCCGCAAGCTCTGTCTGCTACAAGGGGCTCTGAGAGGAATCCTACAGCGGTTTCCAGATGGCGTATGACAGACCTCACAGAATTCGAGATTAATGGAGTCCCATCCCAAGTATTAATCTGATGAATCTGGATTGCAGGACTATTTTTTTGGAGAAAAGATGGGGAAAAACCTGAAGTAACAAGAGAAGAAAACTTTGACTGTGTGATGGCTGGATTTTGCCATTGGGATATTTATACTTGTCTGGAATATTTTAAAGGGGAACAGTATGATGGTGGAAAAACAGGACTTAAAACCTTTTTTTTTTTTTTTTAATGATTTTTAAATCTCAAAAAAACAAAAGAATTTCACACGCTGTCGATCAATTGGACTCTATGTTATTACATGTATTATAATGTATTGTTTGGTAAACCTTCATGGTTTCCAACACCACCTGTGTCATTTCATCAAGTTCTTTTTTTATTTTATTTTTTCTAAATCTGGAAATTCACACAATACACATGTTTTGAATATTCAGGAAATAAAGAAATATTCAAAGGCAAGTCTAAAAATGGATAAAAGACTCTGCACTATGTTTCTAATTACACTGTAATTTCCATTCTTGAAGCCTGACATGTTTAATATGGCTTATTAATGTTAGCTTGTTTGGCTGGTTTTAAGAAATGGCTGTTTAATAATAAGTCTCATCATCATTCATGCTGAATGAACAAAGCCTGTGTGTTACTGTACACCAGGGAAACTTCGTTTTTAAAGTTGGTTAATCATCACTATACCTTACGTGTGACAATATGGCTGGTTCTGCCCCGCAATCTTTATTTATAATTAATATTCAGGTTGAATTGCAAACAAAAACTTTGTAAAGTTTGCTGGTGTAAATATCAGCCTATGCCAGCCAGGTCCTGTACACAGATCTGTACGTGGACGTTCAGTCTGCAAGTCCAGCACCTTCTTTTGGCAAGAAAAAGTCAACAAGGATCAGTATGGTGGTGGAGGGTGCTGGAGAAGTCATTGAGTGGATTTTTAAAGTTCACCATCGAGCAGCCACAAGTGTACTATTGGGTAAGAGATGTCTGGAAGTGTCTCAAGTCTCCTCCACTGCAGTTTGATGACAGGGATGTTGAACATACAAATAGTAAATGTTTATTTTGGGGAAGCAGGAAACCATTGTTTCTGCAGCCATTTTTCTGCCTTACTGTAGGTAGGTTAATATTTTACACATAGTGCATGTTATTACAGTTTTAAAAGGTTAATTCCTTCATACTGTGGATAATTGAAAGGAAAATGTAGCCAGCCAGAATGTCTGCAACTAATTACTGTTTCCAATAAGTACGGTGAGTAATGGTTATAATGGGCAGCCAGGGTTCTACCAGGAGAAATCACAGAAGACGACCATTAGAGCACATCTGATTATCAATGGATGGCTGTAAAATCCTGGTTGAATAATCAAGTCAGTACCAATGAGCATTAAGGCAAGAAACATCCAGATGTTGCCTGCGCTGTGCCATCTGATTCGCACCTCTGGCTAGTGTCTTCTTCATAGCCACCACCAGAAAGACTCATGGGTGTTTACTGCTATTTGAGTTCTCCATGAAAGTTGAAATATTTTTAAAGGTTGCCCCTAACACATCCTTGTAGTTTGTTTGTGTGTGGGGGATTATTGGTGAACCGACAGTTGAAACAGTACCCCCAGGACTCTCAAACCACTCAGCTGCAATGAAAAGACATGCTGTTAATTAAGGATCATGAAACATTGTTATTAAATCTGATTTCGTTATGCAAGAATGTCAGTAATCAAGTATACACAAACAACTTTATGATTCCTTTTGATATTTAAGCATGTGATTTCTCTGATCTCTAAAAGTTGTGTATGCTGAATCGGGGTAACTGATCCGCCAAATATATACTGCAGTTAAAAAAATAATAATAATAGAAAATATATATATGATATAAAGAACAAAAAAATAGGTCTGCACTCAATCACTTTTACTTTAGTCTTCCTTTCTTCCTCCCCTCTCACACTCTCATAGTCACAGAGATGTTAAAGCAAAATGTTCTTAGAAACCTTTGATATAAGTTTCCCATGGCAAATAAGGAGGTTATGCAAATATGGATGAATGGCTGGTGAAGAATTTGGCTCCATGCAGCGATAGGGACGTGTGACCTCTCTGCTGTTCTCAGGATAGCTTAACGGCCCCACACAGTGGTGGTTTTACTGAGCCCCCTCCCCACCCTATGTAAATTTATAACGCATACTGAATGCATAAGATGTTTGTGTTCTGCCTTGGGAGGCATTATGTCAAAGGGTGGAAGGGATTTTTTTTTTTAGCCATGCTAGCAGTATGTCTCTTTGAATGGCAATATTGAATGGCAGCTATTGGATGGATTAAAATGAAATTTTTTACACACATTCATGAACCCCAGAGGGTGAATCTTAATGACACTGGTGAACCCCTTGTGGGTAGTCACTGTGGAAGCTGATGAAATGGCATTACTTGGAAGAAATGACACAGATGTTAGCATACTGAGCTGCTCCTGCAATATAGAAAAGTCAAGCATAAATGAAATGGGAGGTAAGAAAAATAGTCCATTGGCAAAGGCTGTGTTTTCCAATATGGTGATTTCTTCCCCTTGAAAACATGAAGGGAACATTGATCTTTTATTTATGACACTGGGAATAATGAGCCAGTGCACATAGTTATTATGAGACTTTTTCTTTTTGACCAGATAGAAGTGATGCTAAGTTAATTCTGTGGCTACTGCTGAGCACCAAGCATTGGTAAGGGTTCTATTGCGACCATGCTCCAGATTACCACTCGGTTCACTCCTACATTCCCTCGGTGGCCGCGTGCTGCAGTTGTACACGAGCGAGAGTGAGCAGTTCCGCTTTGGTTGCTGTGTTGAAACAGAGCAGGCTGCATTGCCTCAGGTAAGGAAGAATGGTGATGCATTTGCATTTCCTTAATATCCTTACTGGCATAACTACACAGAGATCTGTGAAAGGCATAGAATGATTGTTTGAATGTCTACTGTGACGGCCCCAGACTCTGTCAGTTCTCCTCTTGCTGTATTGTCTCTTTTCCTTTTTCGCTTGCTGGTAGAGATGAGCGGAACCATCCAACCTGATGTCTGCCACCTGGGCAGGCCAGGCGTGACGACCAATGCGACGACCTCCTGAGAAGGCCTCTCCTTTCAGGTGCCTGGTGGACAGCGTTTGGTTGTGTGGCTGCATGGAGTTAGCCAGTCTCTCTCTCTCTTTCTCTCACCTGGCTTCCATCTGTTTGTTTTTATTGTGTTTTGTTTGCCTCTAAATTTTGTCATTAGGTGATTCTGCTAATCCTACTGAGTGATAGTGCTCTTATTTTGAAAATTAGAGTGAATATACGTTCGAGCTCTGTTCCTCTTACTAAGGTGCTCACCAGCTCGCCTCCAAAGCCCCTCCCTGCAGCATTGCTAGGTCTTATTCTTTCTTTTTTACTCACTTTTCTTCATTTCTCTTCTGTTTACTTGTTTTTTGTGTAAACTGCTGTTTTGTTATTGCTTGGTCGTTCAATTGTTCTTTATCAGTGGTCACGTCTACTTTAAGTTAATTTCCCCTTACGTTATGTAAATTAAAACATATTTTTAGTTTCACGTCATGAGTGGTCTCCCCTCCCTTGTCCAGCCTGTTGTGACTGTTGTGACACTGCTCTGATAGATAAAATTCATAAACTGTAACTTTGTCCGGAAAGGATTCTCAAATTGGGTTCAGTATTTTTATAGTTGGAACAGAGCAAGTGTTTTGCCACAATATGGTGACCTATTTCTCTTATCAACATACTGTACTAATAGACTTCTGACATGATGGATCATGGGATGAAAAGGCTGGCAGATGACTGAAGATTTAATCGTTCCCCATGTATTATATGAACTATGAATTAGCAAAGATAACAGGCATGCGTTGCCTTTCCCACTGCATGATTGGTTTGGGAGTCTCAAGCAATTTTAAAGGCTTTTGACTTAAGTATGCTTAGTTTGCACATCTGATGCATGACCCAGTTATGAGGGAATTTCTTTCTGGATTCACAGTTGATTTTAATGCTTCACAAAATGAGCACAGTATGGTATTTACTATTTACCGCTCACCAAGATCACCATTTTAATATTCTCTGCAGTAACGTGCCATTTAAATGAATTAGTTTCACAGCAGTTTTCATCACATGAAACCTCTGTTTCTTAATTTTCCCTCTCCTTCAGCGGTCTTTAAAGTGATCTTTAAGTTGTGTCTCTTAATGTCAGGTCTTGTAACACTGATAATTTCTAAGGCACTTTAGATGCAAAGCACTGCCAACACCTTTCGGGGGTAAAATGAGAAAGGAGATTGCAATGGAGTCTGTCCCTTTCCCCAGGGACAGTAAATCCATGCGGAGCGTACTTGTCTGGAACTCCCTTTGAATACAATTGAAGTGTTCAGAATAGCTTCATCTTCACTCCTCGCCTGAATCTGTGATGCTTAACATATTCTCATCATTAAAATCCCTATAATGAAAAGTGTTTGTGTGAGTCTGAGATGTACATGGAAAACATTAACATTTCTGTTTCAAGGCCTGAACACAATTAAAAGTGCATTTCAAAGGATCCTATTTAATGTATTGTAGTGTTCAGAATTACATGAGGCAGAAGCTTCTTTCATCTTTCACACACTACGCACATTTTGTCAAGGTGTATTATCTTTGTGCTTTGAGCTGAATGTCAAGATTAGCATAGCAACAGACTCACAGTGAGCATCCTAATGTGCTCATACATGATAGGTATAATGTTTAGCATGTTCACCACCATAGTTTACAGCGTCTCTATTAGATTTGTAGGTAGCTAGTTATTAACCAAGGTACTGTACTGGACAAATAATTACATTAAAATACAAATAATGATAATAATAAAATGATGATGCCGCTTGATGAAAGTTATGGGATCACCACGGTTATTACAGTTCATCTAAGGTAGACATGAATGTGTGTACCTTATGCCATGGCATCCATGTAAAAGTTGCCAAAACATTTAATTCAAAACCACACATTTCAACCTCACGATGGCATGAAACCATGCACCTCTGTGAAAAAAACGTTTGCCAATCCATCTAGATTATGTTGAAATATCTCTCATCTTAAATGAAAACGCCGACCTGCTGGTTGCACCTGATTAAAAACTCTAGACAGCATCATTATCTAAACAAAATATCACAACAATCCATTCAAAAGTTACAGAGAAATTTCTGTCTAGATCAAAGCATGGTCCAAACCAATGGAACAAACCTTTCCCAACGCAGCTCAGAGATGGATACTCTATGTTAAGTCACTTGAGATCGCTTTGATACTTTTAATTCTCATGTGCTTGCACATTTTTCTTAAATAACAATCCATCAATTGATTTTATGGTTACTCTGCATCAGGGCTTCTATGACTACTATTATAAAAGCAATTTCACCTCCCGTGTCTAAAAACCCTCCAAAGGAGTAATTAGCCAGAGACCCCCACCACCACCCAATTATCTCATCAATTAAGTTTCTAAAAGCAAGTGAGGACTTAATTAGGGAAGTGTCTATATTGTGAAGATGCTTAAATGCAAAGCTGTCAGCCCCACAAATGGTGATGAGGTCCAGTGGGCTTTTCGCCCCCTTCACCGAGGTCTGGACCACCATCTCGTCTATCTCACCCTAATGAAATCTCTCTCTAAATCCACTGCTGTCCCCTCTGCTGCTCAAGTAAGCCTCACTACCTCACTACCAATACTAGTGATGTGCTGGAAATCTATCCAATTTCAGTAGGGCTTTTGTTGTTGAATCTCCGAGGTCCAAGAAGTCTCTATCTTATTCTGCACTGTAATGTGCAAAATCAGATAGAGGGCCCCAACAAATCAAAAGTAATTAGCTCAAGGGTTGCACACAAACTTGCCTGAGAAGCAGACATGCAGTGCATTATAGTGCAGTCACGTATAGACTCTTTATACTCTATACAGCTATGTGCACATCCCAGTGATACACACAGAAAAAAAAAATGACGATAAAATGTGCTCACATTACAGTAGATTTTCACAGAACTTGAACACATGAAGAAGTTCTGCAGTCTATTTAAAATGCATAGCCATGTTTATTGATTTGCACTTTTCACCCCTGTTGACCTTTAATCAATGTAAGCTTTACCTATTTCAACTCTCAGCTGATGCACTATGCATGTTCTGTCTTTGGCACTGGCAAGCATGATCTGAATGGTGAGTCCAAGGCTGAATCAGTCAGTCCTGAATAAATCTGACTTTATTCAGCTGGCAATAAACTGATTCAAGACTAAAATAGTTTTTCCTATATGTGCTTGACTGTTTGTGGCCGGTGGAAGAACAGCAATGCTATAAACAAAAAATGATGAGAGGTTTGGAGATAAGGCACAATTTCCGTGCTGTTTTGACCTTTTGATTATAAGGACAGAACTCTGTAGGACTGAAGGATACACAGGGAAGTGTTGGTTTGGGCTGTATTAAAGTAGACCTTTTCTTTTTGACAAAGAAGAGTGTGATTGTGAACTTTATCAATGTGTGTTTCACCTGTGTCTTTTCAGACTCTAAGCAAATATAATATAAAAGTTGAGACTGAGCAGAATTGCTTAAACAGTATCAGTTTTTGTTATTTTTGTCATTTTGTTTGATGCAGGGTTCAGGAATTAAGGATTTATCAGTATTGTGTACTCAGAAGAGTGATACACACATGGACAAAATTGTTGGTACCCCTCTGTTAAAGAAAGAAAAACTCACCTATCATTTTTGTCCTGGCCAGTTTTTGTTTTTTAAAATGATTTTGTTGAACCACAATTCAAAAGCAATGTCTGATTTTCATTAGTTCATTTTCAGTACATTTTTATTTATTCATTACTTTTGTCAGTGTCAAGTTATTTCAGTGACCTTTGTGGGTTTTTCTTTCTTTAACAGAAGGGTACCAACAATTTTGTCCATGTGTGCATGCTTATACAACCTCATGCAAAAATGATCATTTGGACCTAGTAAAACAACACCAACTACCAAAACAGTTTTTTTAAGCTTTGTGGACATATAGTTAGAAACTCTAGTGCATATACACAGAGCTACTTCTTCAAAGGTTTAATTTGACATTATCTTTCTATTTATCTAGTCTTCTCTAAGAAAAACATGCCCATGGCTTCTAGTGGTCAAAGACGCAATAGGGCCTTCACCACAGTATATCAGTAAGCAGACTACAATGTCAACAGACCTGTGCAGGTCCATCAAAGTGTTACACATTTTTCATTTATAATAGACAGGGAATCAAAGAACCCACCCTTCGAACTCAGAGCCAGTTACACAATGTCTTCTGCTGCCCCCACTTCACTATTTGTGTGCCTTTCATCCCATCCTCTTGGAGAGGGACAGCGGATTCTCTTTCTTCTGCTCCTCGGCCTCTCTGTTTGATCTCTGTAATTCAGCTAATGAGGCTGGGCCTCTGGCAGGCAGCTGGCACACACACTAAAGGCAGCAGCACTGAGATGTGCCCCTAGATCTCAGTTAGCCGCATAGCGCCACCCCATCTGACTCAGCAGCCAACTCCGAAACATCCAGGGCCCCGTTGAACAAGGTGGAAGAATCACACTTAATTACCTGCTGTTGGAAAATCAGCAGAATTTAGAAATAATGGAATCTAGGTCAGCTTGATCTCAGCAGTAACACCACAGAGAGCTGTGAGTTGAACCTATCAGGGCGATGCCAGCAAATTCATTTCACTCTTAATTTTTTACATGTTTAGAGTACAAAATTATTAATCTTATTTTGCTAGCGAAATAGAGGACTGAGCAATTTGTTCCACATGATGAAGTAGAGCTGAAATGTTCTCCTGTAAAGAATGATTTTCATTACATTGAAATTTTCAATGCACGGTCAATCGTTCTATTGGTCACACCCCCGTTATAAAATAGGTGGTGTCCCCATCAATTCAACTTTGGCACATGTCAGCAGCAACCTCCATTCTCTGAAAAAAGTATATAAGTTATTTGTAGTGTGGAATATGAAATGTGCCAGACAGATTTGTCTCTGGAGTGCTGGGAGGGCTGGGGAACATCTGAGTCAGCGGTCTTTGAAGCAAATGCAAACCTCTCAAAAATGCTAATCTTTGATTTCTTCCAGATTAGTGGGACTCAAGCTGAGCTGTAGATGCAGGAACACAAGTAGCTGGCGGCCATCCTGCTTCTGTCTCCTAAGCATCTGATTAAACGGAAACCTGATGCTGTATCCTCTTATTGTTGGTTTTGAGAAAAGGACAGTTCCTGGTGATGTTACGAAAGATGTTTTTCTCAGCTTATTTTGTCACCAATATTTTGATCTAGATGCTATCTAAATCTAGAGGTCCTGCATCTTTTAAGAGTGTCAGTTGGAGGCACGTAGAAAATCTACACTGTAGATAAGAAACAAAAAGAAATTACGTCTTGAGCAGTATTCAAAGAAATGTTGCTGGCTCTTTGCGTAGTATTGGCAATCTCCTCACAGTGGCCCCCTTACAAATAGCAGCAAAGGTACCGCTTACAGCGATGAAAATAAAGAGCGTATCCATGACTGGGTGGAGGATGACGTGCTCGTTGTTGGTGCTCTTAATGCCGTGTCTGTTTGCTGTGGTAGCCATCTGACCTGAGGTTTGTTCACTCAAAGTGAAAGCTTCCAGCCTCTTTGGAGTGAGGGTATAGAAGCCATGCCTGCTCTGTGCCCTGCTTGAATGCCATGTCCCGGAGCCAAGCGCAGATGGCATGAAAGAAATCCTGAACTGTAGAGAAAAACCCAAGGCATCCACCTGGGGGCTCACAGGGTGGCATCATGGTGGAACAAACTCAATGTTCACACCACCGGGATGCAGCTCTGCCACAACTTGGGGCTTTTGAGTTCTCAAATTTTAGCACTCTCTGCTGCAAATGTTTAGACCAAAGGAAATAAGAAATATGATGGACATGAGTCTGCATATGTGAATTACCATAGTTTAACTGCTTACTAAATATTTGAAATCCTCAATGCAGCATTCACAGGTGCAGGTACAAGTGCGAGCAGCTCTAAGTGTGATCTCAGTGATCTCAATTGAATTTAGCCAAAAGTCCTCAAAGTTGGCAAAAGAGTTTCAATTAATAAAGTCATTCATTTGTTTAATCAGACATGACACAGTGGTCTGTATTTACATATTTATTCAACTGAGAAAACATTATGTCAGAGCCCTCGGCACAAATGTCATCAAAAGCGGAAATTTGAAATTCCAATCCTCTGCATGAGAGACATCACCGAGGGGAGTAAAATGGGGGAGAGGAGCAACAAATAGATAATCTGGCAAAGCATTTACTCAGCAACTTGCTGCAAGTCTCAGGTGACATATCAATCTTGTTAGGTGGAGACTTGTCCCTTGTTTGTGATCATGTAAATGTTCCCTGAAGTAAAGAATCAACAGAAAACATGGAGTGTTCGATGACAAAGTGGATGAAGTGCAGCTTCATGCTATCATTGTATGTATCTTAAAAACCCAAATTGTTTCATTTCACTATAACTTGCATTGAAATCTTAAGTAATCATAAGCATACATGCCAAATGGATGTTCCTCTCTGTTTAACAATGTCAGCTGCGATCATTAAAGAACTTGAATAATAAATATGTGCAGGTGACCAGGCCTGGCTACAACAATGACTGGGCCAGAAGTGTTTCAGGAAATGATTAAAGATCTGTTCATCATCTGGTCTTAACTTTAAATTACAGAAAACGTGGGACATGCCAGAAGATGCAATTTTTTGCCTGCACAAAGAAAAATGCTGTCATCTCAAGTCCAAGCATTTAAAATATGGCTAACTGGAGAGCAGCTGGGGATCTGTAAGTATTTTAACACTGACATAATGCCTTTTGCTCCAGAGAACTTTTGGAAAAGGGGACTGTTCAGCTGCCACAGTAACAAGGAATTCGGTGACAGAGAAAGCGCTAGTGCCCAGAGGTGCCCCAAACTATTCAGTTGGTACCATTGAACCACCTCCACAAACTATGGCTCCCTCCAGAGAGGTGACACAGCCAAACTCGACGGTATAGGCCTGGCCACACTCCCAGACTGAGCTGCTGCTGTCTTAATCCAACAAAGTGAACTTATCAAATCAATCAATCACAATCAAAATACTTTATTTGGTGTTCAAGTTGCTTTCATACAGAGAAACACAATAGAAATAAATATACTATAAACAGAATATGTATAATAAGAAATAGAAATGCAATAAACAGAGTATGTATAGATTCTTAAGTTTCACAAGGGAAGGCTTTACTGAAGGGTTGGATTATATTGCATTAGATTATCAAATTGCTCCTTATTGAGCTGTAGCCCTGTCTCAATTGTCTTTTGCCAAAGAAACTGCATTTTCATCAGCCCCAGCTGATTTAGCGATTTTTAACAAATGATAATATACTAACACACTAAGCTAAGATGGTGGAGACGGTAAACACCAGCATGTTAGCATACTGATGGTATCATTTAGCTGAAAGCAAAGAACATCCTCATACAGATGTTAGCAAAGCTGTAAACAATTGTTATTTTCAGTGCTGATTTGAAGTAATCTATCACTTTTTTGATTGGGTCATGCTGAGCACCCTCTCACACTCTGCACTGTACAACTGCTCTTGTCCTTGTAGACCTGCATCGGTGTGTCTCTGCACGAATGTTACTGATAGGTTCAGTATATCTGTAAATTTATCATGCTCAGTGGTGACAGTTTAATGCAAATTCTTAAATTTAATTAAATTAAACTGATGGAGTTTGGGGTGGCGGCAGAGTCGGTGGTTGTGGGTATGTAGGCGTGAAGAGCCAACCATACATGGCTCCACAATAACGAGTTGAAGCAGGCCATTACTGGGTGTGGTGTGAAAATGCTGAGAAGGGAAAGTGAAGGTGAGCCCCACAGGACTCATTTGAGAGGAACGTGGTGCTGAGAGTAGCTCAGAAGCCACACAAAAAAAAACACAATTACACATAATTACAGCTTGAAAACTGTGGGCAAAGGGGCTCTTTATCTGCCTATATTGGCTCAGCACTCCACTGTGCCTCTAATTGCTATTCTCCTACTTGTGCGTATCACTTTCTGCGCCAGTTGCCGTATATTGTTGAGGCATTCACAAAGCATACCTTCAGTATACTCTCCTGCTTTGAAAATTGTTTTGTTTGCCCAGAACTTATGCTTATGGGTCTTCCATATCTGTCTTATTTGTACAAAGGACATGTACAGCATGGTATACCTACCTGCTGCATTCCAGATAAACATTGCATTGGCTTGTCCTGAAATCTGCCCAGCTCCTTCATTTTGTCTGCATCTAGAATACAGCACAGTGTGTTTACATGGCCATGGAAAGAGCTTTGATTCCCACTGAAAGCATTCATGCTAAAAATGTCCAACCATACGTCTCCATAATGCACTTTAGACAAAGCCGTCTACCACATGTGGAGATGTGTTAAGCTCTGGGGGAAAAATGGTCAATATATAGTGTGTGTGGTCAGTATATGTGTGTGGTTGGTATATGTATGTGCCTGTGGAAATCAGCTCCATTCATGTGATGAAATGACAGGAAACACCAGGGTTCTGTACACTACACTCGTCATGTATCCATTACATTTAGTTGCTTAGGGGGACTTTCAGCTCATCTTGTTTATCTTTTAGTTCCTGCTGCTGCTTTCACCTGATCATTGTTACCACAAACCTTGCCAACAATGTGGCTAGAATGTCTCTCAGCTGAACTTATACTTTCTTGAGATTGCTATCTGATCCGCCTATGACACATGAAGTGTAAATAGGATCAGTGACTGTATCTGCACGATGTTCATTCTAATTTCTGTCATGTTATGTTTAGAGAAGTAAAAGTATGAGATTATTGAACAATCACTGTCTTGGTTAGCTATTTGAAAAGTCAATGCCGACATGAAGCATGAGGCAGGAGCCTTTGACTGAAGGAGATGCATGATGCAAACCCCAGTCACCAGTGTCAAAGTCCTGTGCCTTGAGTGTGCCATACATCTACCCCGACCTTGACCCTAAATCTCTGCATTATCAGTTTTTCCTGCATTGGAGAAAAATCGTTTTCTCTGAACCAGACAGCAAATGTGTCAACCTCTTCCTAATTTATAAAAAACTGGAAATATGGCTTACTCCACTTGTCTGCACTGCTCTATGTTTGCTGCCTGACAAATTTCTCCAGCTAGAGCATGTCATGTATGCTGGTTTGCCTCTTTTCACCACACCAGATTCCTAATGAGATTAGTGTCATCCCCCAGCATGGCATAATGCTATCAGCACACTATCACAACACTATGGCTTAGTTAACAGTTCCCACTTTATATATAAGGGACTGTTGTGTGATACTACAGTGCATAGCTTGAAAGATTTCACGCAGTCACTTGATAAACTGTGTGTGTGTGTATATGTTACTATTGATGTGCTTTCTCCATGCACTCTATTGATATCTGACTTATTGCTTTTCTTATTTATCAGATTTTTTTTTCCTTTGGTCTCGCTTTGTCATCGTTTTCCCTGTGTCTAATGTTACCCTGACCCATTTGCTCCCTTCACAGCAAAATCCAATATTTGCAGATACGCTCCCTGCCTCAGCCTCTGTAAATATGTTTTCAAAATCCCATTGATGTGTTTTTTTCTCTCTCTGTGCAAATGGAAGGCTTGTAATTAGATTGATTATTTTAATACATCTAGACAGAATTAAACCCTCCTGCAAAAGAAACTCAAATTTAGAAGTCATGAGCTATGGCAAAGAGTTTACCATTTCTGTGCCATGGATGCAGACCTCAGAGACAATATATGGAATACAGACTTAACATTATGCATGCAGCAGTGTTGAATGAATAATGTGCGTGCCTTTGGTCTCCATTCCTCTTCTGATCTGAGGTGTTAGTGACATAAATCCATCTGTCGCTTGATGGAAGAAAATGTAAATCTTGGACCCCTTTGCATATCATGTCTAATTGGCTTCAGTCTTCAAACAACCCTGCCTTTTAGATGAATCTTTATCAGATGGATAGTCTAGCCCTCTCATTTAATAACCCTCTGTCAGATCCCAAATGGACAGCATGATCTCACCACTCCCTCACTCTGGAAAATTTGCATCTAAACAATGAAGTTCTGTCCAGTGGACCCTCTATATCTCCATACGTTCATTGAAGGTTGTGTATTGCACTGAGTCAACTCAGAAACCTATATTTTTGCATACAAAAACTGTATTTGGGCAGCCATGTGGATTAAAACCTGCATTCAAGTTGTTGTTTTTTTCAATCAAGACGGGCAATCTGCAATTATCCTAACCTGGAAGCCATCATTGTTGTGATTTCTGACTTTCGGTTTACAGATCCCATGAGACTTCAGTTTGGCTGGTGTTGTATAAGTAACGTTGCTTGTGCCTCATTGTAAAACGTACAAACAATGGCAACCTTACTAAAGTTTTCATGGCTTTCCTGGTGACGTAAATGAAAGGAAGAGGCGGGTTCAACCAATTCGTTTCAAGATAAAGGTCAGGACTTTGTGGGAATGTATTTGTTTGTCACCGGCACTTCAATGAAGCAAACTACAATCTACACCAGTTACAAGTGGCTAAAAATTGAGACAGCCCCGTGCCGTTTTCATTGGAATAAATGGGGAGTGTCACCATCTAGCAAGATCCCACTCAAGCCATAACATTCGTCCAGACCTTTCTCTGAAAGGTTGTCGGTGTCAGGACGTCTACCCTGCAATAACAGCCAGACTAATCATGACTATGCTGTTGCTCCTACTCCAAGTATGAAGGGCTTTTTTCATCTGTCTTGCTTTTAATATGTAATATTTTATAAGTTGCTGATAGTTGTTTTTATATGCAGCAATTTTTTTCCCCCCCAATATTCTGTATTTGAGTATGTGAGTGTATGTGAGTGTTATGTGACACAAGTGGCTTGTCAAAGATTTATTGATTAGATAGGCAAAAGGTAATAACAGTTGCATCTGTATGTATACAAGAATTGGAAGAAGAATCAGAAGCTGCAAACAGAGCTGACATGACTAAAAGTCGTCCATTTGCATTTTCATAGGTTTTTGTGTCTATGTGTCTAGGATATGTCCCTCTATATGACATTTACTTCAGAAGAGGTTTTTCATACCTTCTTAGAAGCTGTTCAAGCGTCTGCATCCATGCTGGTGTACTAGTCCACTTCTCCTAGTCCAGTGTGGAGGTTGTAACTAATTAAGGGGAAGGTGCTCACTGACATCTTTAAGGTAAGTGTGTCCATAGTCTGCCGCATTGTAATAACTTTGATGAACTATGTCTACCTGATTTTTGGCTCCTTGTCCTTCTGACTCACAGTAAGTGAACTCCACCATGCTGCTCAAATTCAGGCAGTATAGTCCAGAGGTCAGAGGTCTTACTGCCACTCTTCACATGAGGAAATAAACACTAATTTCTCTAATTTTTCTAATTTCCTTAAACTGTAAATACGTTTAATATTTTTTAGTTGTTTGGCGTCCTCTATTACCACTGCTATCTACTGACTGAATTTGTCATGTTTGTTGTTACCAGTTAATAGCAATAAAACTTGAAACTCTGAAGAGGTTAACTCTTTGTTACACTTTTGTGTAACTTGCTCACACATGGAGTGAAACAGGTAACTGGCAATTTTCGGGTGGTGTTCATCAGACTTGAGCAAATTATTTATGTCAAGTTTGTTAAACTATGAAAGTTTGGTGAATCCAGCATGGAACACCAGCAAACCTCAGAGAAAAGATTACAAGAATTTTAGCATAAAAATACAAAAATGTTCTTCAATGACAGCCAATATGTGTGACCTCAACTAAAAAAGGGCAATGTCCTGTAATTGTTGGTTTCTTTCCATAACTTCATGACAAATCATGACCAAGATGTTTCCCTACCTTAAATCAAGTAGTTTTAGTTGCTTACAGGCTTTTATTGAGGTGTTTTGGGGGGATTTCATGTCCAGAATGTGGAGAGCTGAGAATGACCTGCAATTACAAGATTACCAACCGGACTTGGACTCTATCCCCAACTCCAGCCTCAAGCCTCAATCTTAGATCCATGGTCCACACCATAAGACACCAGGACACCCCTTAGTCACAGACTTAACCAAACCTTAACCATAGGGATGATTGGGAAAACGCTCATATGAGTCATTTTGGAAGGCACGAAGCACAAAGAAAAATATACACTTTCAAAAAGATGTGTTGCAAATTCCTTAGATCAATGTGTAATTTTACTTGACTGAGAAATCTAAATCTAAAAAATGAAAAATATTATCAGAAATATGTGTGATGCACAGGCAAGGGCTGAACCATAGTCTTTTCCTCAAGTACATTTTCAAGATTTTTTTATTTGATAAAAATTAAATATAAATTCTAATGTCAGTCATAACATGGTAATAGTTTCTGGCCTTGGTCCTTAGACCAGAATGGCTACATATTGTGCTGGATCCCAGGTGTCCTGCAGGGAGTTTCCCATCTCCTTATCACTTTCACAGTGCTCAAGCAGGGGGAGCTGGGAAATCTAATATTCCGCTGCATGGTTATGGAACAGACTAGGTCACTGCTCATGGTTTAGCAGTCTTAAATTGCATCAGGGAGAACCATGCAATGTACATTTTGCTCCCTAACTTCAACTCATTGGGCGTAATGTATATATTAGTGTAGGCAGGTGCTGGAGTGAGTGCAGCTACAGCTGTCAGCATTATTGCAAGGTATGAGATATTGGAGCAGGAGATGCCCATGGGTATAGACGTCTCATGTACAGGGCCTCATGCTTTATTGCATTGCCTCTCCACCTTTGTATGTGAAATCATTGTTTGCGTTAGTCTACATGTAGTGATTTTATATACAAACACTAGAAGTATTTAGTAACAGTCAGAAAAAATGTGGCAATATCAGCTGCCAATGAATTGGAAAAGGGATTAAAAAAATAAAGCACTCAGTGTTAAAGCACCAGTGTTTCCTGGCTATGCTTTGTTTGAGCCCACATGCCTTTAACAGTGTTCATGTAAAACACTGTTTTTCAACATATTCCATTGACTAACAGCTGTGCTCTCCTCACCATTTTACAGAATGTACAGTAAAAGGGTGAACTAATGTGCACCCACACATCTTGAAACAGCATTATGGCCCTTAAGAGGTTACAAGCCTAGTAAAAAGGATGGCTATCCATTTATGTGCCTTGGTCAAGTGTTGCTCTGAATTTATTTATAACCTCTACTTACAACTATTCACCTGGGTCTAGTGCACATTTTGAAAGGGAAAGGGGACACAATAAAGCAATAAATAGATTTTAACACCAGTTAAAGAAGGTTTCGTGAGTGAGGTTCTGGAGTGGGCAGGTTGAGAGTTGAGGTCCTGGATTATTTAGACTTCGTCTTCCCCACTTCTGTTATTAAGGATGTTCATATGGGTTAAGAGTGGCTACTGCTGGGCATTGGTGAGCACCCACCACACCTCATATTAAACACGACTGCCACGTTGAAGTAGTAGATGCGGATGTGACATACCATGTAGAGACTATCCTCTGAAGTAAACGACTGCATCAGTCATGAAAACAAAAACAAGATATAGTTTACGTTCATGTGACAAAGCCATGTAGCAGCCATGGCGATTATGATGAGAGCAAAGGAAGAGGTGGTAGGAATGGATACCTTGGTCAACAAGACATCTGACGTTATTGCAGGAGACCGCTGATAATTTCCTCTTTCCAACTGACCGTCAATGTTTTTGTAGGCATGCCCTCCATGTTTGCCTAAAGTGTTATTTTTATGTGACCATGATGACAAAGCTCCCCTAACTTTAGCAAAGTAGCCATTTTAGTCCATACCACAGTGTTTCTTTGACCATAACAATGTGCTTTTATTTTCCCAAAGCCTGATTTTTCATAGACCTAAGCAAATAGTTTTTGCTGTTAAACTTAGCCAAGCCTTAACTATAGCATAAAAACTGATCTGTATCTCAACAATCTTGAAGTTAAGACAAATAATTTTATCCTGCTGATAGGGATATCAGAGGAGAAAACACTTCTACTTTTCATTCTAGAAGGCAGGGACAAAATGTATTTTGTTGTTTCACTTGGTGGACTTTTAACCATGTTGCAGTGGCACATACTGTATCACCACAGCAGCGTAACGTAAGAGTTGCATAATGCCACAGTGCCAATGGTACTGCCCGGCCATATAAAATGTGCATCGATGGCAGTAGCACACCAACACTCATACTGTACTGCACAACACCCACAAACCATAAGTTCCTCTAGCACAAGACATACAGCAAATGGTCTTCTGATGGGCAGGTGTTGAGTGTAAACTGTGACAACTCATTATCGGTCACTCACAATGCACTTTGTGTGGCCTGTAGTCTAGTCCAATAGAAAGTCAAAGAGGATCTTTGAAAGAAGTGCAGGATCTGCACCTTCAAGGAACAACCTGCACAAATGTAGGTGAGACAGAAGTATTTTTTTTATTAAATTCAGTTTATTTTTCATAATTCCCCTAGTTTTCTCCAAATTTGCAATGTCCAACTCCCCATGCATAAAGACTTTGCCAATGCTAACTCTCCAGTTAGTCTGAAGAGGATGTAAGCTGCCATCTGCTACCTCTCTGACACATGTGGTCACCAGCTGCTTCTTTTAACATACCAGAAAACAACTTTAGTGAGCAATGAGGAGAACCCTTACAGGCTTTCCCACCTGTGAATATGGCCGACTGTGCATACTGGAGCGCATAAACAAGCTAGAGGTACCGCCACCATCAAACCATGGCTCTTAGTGTTGGTGGAGGGGAACTTCACACCTGAAAAGAAAGTATTCTATAGAGCCAAAAGGCATTGATAGGCCATTAATTCTGTTTCAGTAGGAGAAGAGATGTTTCCTCAGGGAAAAGAACAGCTGACATTGGGTAGTCTCTGTCAGTGAGAAAAGGACAAACGTTTCCAGTCTGATGCTGTGCAAAAATTCTGCAACCACCTGAACATCAACCCTCCGGGGCTGTAATTGTCCAACTCTGGCACATAAACTGCCTTCAGGGACAGTAACCTTGTGTGCGCCCAACATGGGACCATTTTTTTGAGGCGAGGGGAACCGAGACAACCCTGCTTATTGATAATCTAACCATTCTTAACAGCATGTGTATTCTTGAGGTTTGAAAAGAAAATTGTGGAGGGCAAGATGGTAGCAATAATGACCATTCCTGCAGCCTGACAGGGAAGCATTTTCTACTTCAATTGTGAGGCATAGCAACTGTTTCACTTCATCTAAAAATAATTTTAATGTGTGGAAGATGAGCTGTAACCACTCGGAGATACACTGTGACTTGTAGGGGACTAATTGGTTTGCCAAGAGACACAATTGAGTTTATTATATGTGCAAGAGGGCCAGCGGATAAGGTTGGACTAATATCCAAAAAGTATTCAGTAGTTCCTGTTGTCACTGTTAGTTTTTTAGTCTGATGCATCTCTCTTTGGACTTTTTTGAAAAATTCCTTTTCAGGACCACAGAGGTCCCCATGGTTATACTGTGGATAGGTTGCCAGTGCTTTACAGAGTTAACAGAAATGGGCCGACACTGACATTTGCTGTTACAGGCAATTTAAAGTCTCCAAACCATCTCTCTTGAATGTCTTTGAATTATGGGTGAAAACCACATGAACAAAAAGAGAAAATGCTGGGTCTCGGAATAATACTTCTTCTTGCTGAGAGGCAACAGTTCTTACCTCTGAGTCACTATGTCCACTGATTAGTTCTACAACTGCAGCATCTTATTTGACGTATGTTATTTCCCAATGTCCCTACAATTTATTCCTATTTTAAGTGCAGCAATAACTAAGATATTTCTCTAAATGCAGGTTGGTACCTGACAGTAAGTTTTTCCCTGGAGGTTTAAAAGATGCAGGTCAGAAATCATTTCAAAGTATGCCCTTTACATAATATCTGGTGTGTCTTTTTCAATTTACCTTGTTTAAATACATGCAGTGAGAAGATATGACAAAATAATTTGGGTGCAGACTGATCTAAAGCAATGTCTATGGTACCTGGAATTTTTGGCTGCAGTTCACTGGGCCTCTAATACAATGAAATAACCACATGCACAACTGAAATTTTCAAAAAAGCAGAGCAAGTTTGAAAGGAACTCCTCAAATTAACTTGTATTCTACAATAGCCAGCATCATTTTGATAATGAAATTAGATGTACCTCATGTAAAGGTTTCATGTTGGTATCACCCCATTATACTGTGATATTAAAGATATCGACAATGTCACTATTCAACTACTTTTACATGTTGAGAATGCAGATCAGTTTTTGTTAATGAATTAATCAAATTAAGTTGAGAGGATGCATATAATTAAATGTGTATAGTCTAGTTTCCCCTTAAGTACTTTGGAGCTACTTGACAGGTAGGTTTATTATTTACCCTAAACTGGAAAAAATCTGGCTGAAAAAAATGAATAAAAATGGCCTCACCCAATACACATATGAGGGACTCCTGAATAAAACTCTATCTCTCAGACGTCTTGTGGCCAGAAGTAAGCTTTGGGTGTTGTGGGCAGCTCCTAGGTATGTGGTTGACAGTATAAATACTCCTTAAAAATAGTAAGCATATTCAGCAAATTGTCACTGAATGCTGTATATTAAATCACTGTGTACTACTATGTGCTCTGGATCTGTTGTTTGTGTAAAAATACATATAAAATGTAATGCACAGATTTTTAGATATAATGCAGAGCCAAAAAATGAAATTTTAATGTGGAAGTGTTACAATGTTATATACAATACATTATTAATGATTCAGGTCTATAGAAAGGGCAAAATGAAGATGTAAATATCTAAACCTTTAGAATAACATATTGTTAGCAAACATGTTTGATAAAGTACTATCGTTCATGTAGCAAGAGAAATACTCAAGTACAATATTGTCGGTGTTCGCTCCCGTATTCCACTGTTTGACGTGTGCTAGCGCCACACTCTTGGACAAAGAATCAGATAAGAGCAGATGTGCTGTATGCAGTTTTATATTTCAATTTGGCAAATCTTATTCATATCTGGAGAGGATGCAGTTTTATCATCCAATTTGCTGCATCCTGCCCTGGCATTCCTTCAATAAATAGGTTATGGTTTATGGAATTGATGTGAGGTATGGGAATGTCAACATCAAGATGCAGTAAAGTTAGGTTTATGTTTCTTGCTACAGCAGCACAACAACTGTTGAGCACCCACTGGTGTGCTTGCAGGGTTCCCGTGCGTGTGCATATTTGTGTGCAAGCATTGGTTGTAGATGACCCAGATTGAAAAAATATTCAGATTTTATGTACTCTACTCCGGGGAACTGAATATTTCATTGTGTCATATGGTCTACACTCGTGGGGGGAAATGCAGGCAAACGAGGAGACTAATAAGTGCTTTTCACTCTAGCTAGTATGTAACTTCCCCACTGATAAGTGAAGGTATTAGGCCCTACTTGGGTCTTCTCTAAGAGTGATCAGCAGTTTCAAAAAAGCACTGTGTTTAGATGGACCCTATACTAGCACTGTGACAATCCCATTAAGAAAACACTGTGTGCTGTTAGTGTGACGCAAATTGGCTACAAGTAGTCTGGCTGCTCTCCAGGCATGACTCAAGGTGACGGCAGCAACACAAAGGCACAAAGTTGCTGTCCAGATCAATACCAGCATATTGAAGGCATAGGGGCATAGCCACTTGTTTAATGTGGTACTCTGTAATGAAACTAAATAGAGGGAATAGTTACAGGAGGAGAAGGGAAACCAAACCAACAGTATATGTTGTCTGTATGCTGCTCAGTCAAGAACAAAAGAGGCAGAACACAATTATGCCTGTCCCCATCCTTTAGCCAGACATGAGATCCCCAGCAGACATAATCACCACTCAGATATGTCATGAGAGAGGGGCTCTGTGGGAAACAATAATGCACTGAAACACAGAGAGTGGCACACACAAACTCGCTCCCTCTCTCTCTGAAGAACTGCAAAATAGAGATTGAAAGTGCAGATACTCTTAAATGCGGGGTGTTAAGAGGTAGCAACAACTGGATAGACATACTGTACTTTGAATTACAGGGGGGGTTTGATGTATTTCCTGTGCTGTTTGACAGTCTTGGTGCCCACAGAGAAAAACCCCAGATGCCACAATAGAGCAGAGAGAGAGAGTACAGAGCGAAGAATGGTATCGTATGTCAATGCTTGCGTCATAAAAAGAATTATAGTTCATATCTCTGGAGCTATGCTCGTGTTCCCCTTTGTTTTCAGTTAATGTTCACTTTCTTTTATCTTTTAATGCAACCATTCGTCTCAATGCCTAACGCTGTGGCAAAAAAAAAAAAAAAATAAATAAATAATAAGACAGCATCCCATTTCCCCACAAGGGTAAGTAAATCATAGATTCCACTCAGAATCCTTCACCATGACTTCATCTAATCCCTTCTAAATCCATGTGTTAAGTCAGTGATCAGAGAGACTGTATCTTTTTGTCCTTAAGTAAAACAAATACACAGTTTAACTGAATTCAGATTCAGATTCAGATTCCTTTATTAGTCCCACAGCGGGGAAATTTAACGGTGCAACAGCAGTAGACAGTAAGAAATGCAAGACATAGAATAAAATAAAATATAATAATAACATAAAATATAAAAAATAAAAATAAAAATAATCCAAAGATAAATAATTATAACTATAACTATAGTATACCTGTACGTAGTACAGAGGGAGTGTGCCGGAGAATATACATTATCTTCATAATCTAAAGATTCAGCCCATTAGAGATTATATAATTCATTATTTTGACAAAACAAAGGCCGTTTCTCAGCAGCCCATGATTGATATTTTGGTAACCTGCTGTGAACTTGACAGCCAGCGTGGGACGAGAGGCAGGTACAGGCATGTCAGTGGCATTCAAGCGGTACAATATGATTTTACTGTCAAGGCTTTCTCAGCTTTGCACTTAAATGACCTGCCTGTTCAGGCAAGGTCGAAAGTGCAACAACCAAGACATGTCTAACATCATTAGTGTTTAATTAAGTGATGTGTCCGTGAGCATGGAAGTGTTTAAGCGTTTGTACATGACATGTTAGGCATTTGACCTTTCTCACACAGAAAAACACACAACTTGTATACTTTCTACACTTGTGACAACATGTGACGGTGAAATGACTGATTACCACTTAAATCAATTGTAACTATGTGAATCGTCTCTCCGGGAAATTGCAACCTTTTTTTAGTCAGATTTTCAGTGAGGATTTTAACTTATAAAGGAGAACATTTACGTTGCCGTTCTGGTACTTTTACTGAAGTAAAGGATTTGTGTACTCTTCCACCACTGGCCTACATACCAGTGTTAGCTGTTATTTTTTGATGAATTATTGTTTAGCCTTGCTAATGCTTACAGAATTCAGTACTTCCATTATTATTAGGCAGTTGTATATGGATGTAAACATCTGAGCGCATGCATCAAGGGGTTCAAATTGCTTTCAGTAATAAAGCTCTTTGTGAAGACATAAGTAGACCACATTATTCATCTGTCCCATTTCAGTCACAGGATACACTAAAGGAAATGAGACTAAACTTACTTTGTGGTAACAAAATACTTTATAAAAAGTAGAATTTTGGCATCACTATGACAAAATGTTTTGTGGAGAGACCTCCTTTCTTTAGTTTTAAATACAACACATACTTTTTTTTGTGCATTACATAAATTGGACATTCATATTCATGTTAAGATTTTATGCTTCCTGTCTCCCACATTCACGTCTGTGTTCCAAAATTCAAACATTTTTTTGTTTTGTTTTGTTTTGTTTTATTAAGAATTAGCTGGACTTGTTTTAAGAAAGACCCATCTGTAAAGTAAATGAATCATTTGTCCTGATGGAGCATTGATTTGTTAATCAGAATCAGCTGACTCTTAGAATCGCCAAGTGTCACCAATCATGCCCAATCAATACAACGAGTTTGTCCTTAGGAATTGACACTCTCTCACTCAATTGCTGTTCACATGGAACCCTTCTCCACCTTCCTTAAAAGGTCTCATTTAAGTATTTCCTACTACCACCAAGATCTGAGCGAGAGCACCACCGCTGTCTGTTGCACCTTGCTGTTACTAGGCCAGTTGACTGAGTTTTGGGGGAATTGAATTGGAAACACATTTTCATGAGGGATCATTTGCTGTCTCACCTTCACTTTGATGCCGTAGATTATATCACTCACTACAGATTTCAGAGTCACGAACATCTGTTACAATCTAAAAATATGTAATCTTAACACACTATTTCTTATAATTTATAAATATAGACACACCCTATTTAATGTGTAAATATACTAGTTGCAGATTGTATTGCAACTGCAATGGCCACAGGTACGTTTTGAATGAGTAATTTTGCCTTAAGAGGGTGATAATTAAAAATAATTTAAGAGATTGTTTTTAAAGTTGCCATATCCTTAAAGAAATACATCCACAATATTGTAGATGCCCTAGGTATACACAGTAGTTATGTTTCTTAATGAAGTAACAAGCCAGTTTTCTAAGATAGTGGTTCGTCAGTATTATGCATTTATTTGCATGTGTCTTCTTATGAGCATGTGTGACTAAAGGCAAAGAATATACATGTCCATGTGAGGTTCACATCATGCATGAACTGTGTATAAAAAGCCTGTCAACATAATTTTGGATACATGTAAACCACACTGATATTGAACCTTGAATATTCTAAAGATGGTGTGCCTACTGAAATATTTAAATATAATTCAAGGAAAAGTTACCTTCAAGGCATCAAAGCAGTTTTATTCACAAAGAAATTAGTTTTTTTAAGATCCTGGGGCCACAGCAATATATAGAGCGGGAGTGTGTTCTTGCATGGTAAGGGCTAAAAAATACATGTGAGGGCTTTCCTCAAATAAGAGAAGAATATAAGCTAATTTAGAAAGTACCCAAATGTTAAGTTACTACCCATAAAACCTGAGCTTATGGCAATTTTTACAGCTTTATCAACATTAACAAATTGTTCAAGGGAAAACACAATTAGACTTATATTTAGTATTTAAATGAGCAGAAGCTATATTTAATTTCATTGCTATAATGAAATTTACCACAATTGTGTGAAAAGCTGAAGATAGCCCTGAGACAAGCTACAGAGTTTTGTACAAACTCATTAGGAGATTTTGTAGTCTCTTGCCATGTTATAATTAGCTTTCATTACCAACAATTGTGTCAACGGTAACTTCTTTAATCAATATTATTTTATTATCAACCACATGATTACTTGTATGTGAAGGGCGTCACGTGTTGTGATGAGCTCATGGAGCTTTTGTCAGCTTTGGAGCTTTCTAGCATACTGCAGTTCATTGCTTTGGTTTTCAGGCCTGCCATTTTACTGTTTTAGTTTATTCTTGACGCCCTCATAGCATCATTGTCAGTACGAAAATGCTGTTGTTTTCACTGAAAAGCTATAAAATCTGACTATACATTATTGGCACACAACCAAATAGCAAACAAAGTTAGCAAGCTGGAGAGTACCGTGGAGCATCTGATATTTTTACTCCAAATGAGCTGCTAAAAAGTTCGCCATATCAACTTGAACAGCGGCAATACGTTATATTTGTAGTGCTCACAGTTTCTTTCCACTGCCCTCAAGTGGCCAAGATAAAACCGTTATTGCAGTTTTAAGGAGACAAGCAAATAACATTGTAGTTAAAATCGGCAATAGAGAGAATCTTAATGCCACAGTGAATCACGCAGCCTACAGTCTCTGGCAATATGTGGAAAGGAAGACGTTTGAAGTCCTCCACGATTCTCCTCTTGTAGTTGTTTTTTTTTATTATTCTGAATTAAGCTGCAGCTTCTTTTAGGCCCGTTCGGATGAGTGGGCTTTCATTGTATGAGTAATCACTTTCGTTAGCGCTTTCGTTATTGACCTGGCGAATGCAAAAAGGGGGACTGTGCGCTTTGTTTGTATAATCTGAAATGAATAGGCTGACTGTGTTGGCATTACTCATTGTCATCTGGAATATTAAAAACAGACGTCGTCTTGATGTCAAGCTACGTATCACAGGAATGCTCCCGAGCACAATCATTATTACAGGGAAAAGGATACAAGCCAGTGTTAGAGAAACAGAGGAGGCTCTCCTCAGACGTGGATCTTTGGAAATCCAGTGGTTTACCAAGGTGAAGTCAAAACTCAGGGCCAGCTCAGGGCAAAAATATGTTTATGCTGACTCCAGTACCTTTCCGAACAGAGAGCGGTGGCAATTTTGCAAGGAAGGACAGAGATTACATTGGGAAGAACTGGGGCAAAGCCAGTAGTAAAGGGAAGGAAAGAAGAGGAAGGCATCTGGGTAAAGTGCACACAACTATGATCATAAAGTCATTTCTTTTGTCTGTGTTTTGGAAGGAAAATGGAATTAGTTGAATTACAAATAATTTACACATAATTATAGGTTTAGGATCTGGAACAGCAGATGCCTCCTTATGTAACACAAATGTGACTCAGGGTAATTTCACACTGCATGGTGCTAAATTTTAAATGTAATGGTTTTTAATTCAGATGCCGAATCTGACTTACTGCAGACTAATGGGAATAAAATTCATTTGTTTAGAAGTGCTATTCTGTGATAAGACCACAGAAATAAAAAAACTGCTGTATTGCTTTTTACATGTTTTTTTCAAATGGTTGACTTATTTCTTATACATTGAATTGTCACTATTTTATTTTTTCAGGTCCTACTATAGTACAGTCCAAAAGAAATGTGTGTATTTGGAAGCAGTCCATCACGCCATGATTTGTTCAGATTTTTGGTTTTGTCCTATCCAAAATGATCGTGAAATCCATCTTAATGAAACCAGTCTAATATAGGACTAATTGATCAAAACAATGTCATAATTACAATCATGGCAGTGATCTGGGCTCATTACCCCTTCTGGATGCAGGAATTTGTCCAATTGAGTGGGTGCTGACAGAGCCATGCTCTGCCTTTCCAGACTTCTAATTTCTTGGTGCCACGTGTACATCATTTGTCTTAGACAGAAATCTATTCTGAATGGAAGGCTTTCATTAAGTCATCCAATAATGAGCCTGTTTGTCAAGTACAAATGCCAGAGTGCTGAGGGATCATTCAAGGGCACATTTTCTGTGCGGTATCAATATGCTGCTCTGTTCCCCCAATACTCCAAAAAAGAAAAATCTAATATGTGCTTCTCTGTAGCAAATATTACCTAGAATTAAGAAATTACCATGATACGTGTCTAAGTGTGTGTGTGTGTGTATATGTGAGATTACAGACTATTTTTAGCATTTGTACTGATGGTTATCTTGAGGTCTGTTGATGTGAAGATGAAGAAGAAGACTCCGCCGACGCTGTATTACTTACATATAAAGTTTATTGCAAGAAGACACAGCATCTATACAAGCAGTGCACATTGCTTGTGAGAGGTTCTCTGCCAAATATGAATCCCCTCTCTTCCTATGTTTTCTGGGAGTTCATATAGTGAAGTTGTTTTTCTCACCTTTGACCCCCACATCTGTTAACCAAGTTAAGGGACCCTTACCTCACCCTATAGGCAGCCAGGGGCCCCAACATAAACATCATGCTATAGTCTAAAACCCTACCATATTCTATGAGTCTGTGGGACATCAGATACTTCAGTACTTTTGTTCTTTTTCCTTTTCTCTACATGGTGCCGTTTTTCTCTTTCTTTTTTTACATTTTTAATTGACCCCCCCAGGTCCACTCACATGTAAACAGTCAATTCTCACTGTAATGGGGTTCTACCCCATCTGATCAATACACCAGTCCCAGCAGGGTCACTGACACTGTCTGTCAGCAGGTCATCTTGTAGCACTGATAGCACAGTTCTGATTTTCTATTTCTGTAATGGAAAGGCCACATGCCAAAGAAGTAATTAGCCTGTTGGACAGTTAAATTTCTGCAAGAGACAGTGTTCAAGACAAGTCCTGCTGATGGAGGCTTTGTAAGTGTGCAAGCCTCCTGCTGCATGAAGACAAAAAGACCACAGAGCCTGTCATTTAGCAAAGGCTTGAGGTGATTTCCCACTAACTTTAATTGGCAGAACAGTCCACTCTCCCCATCTCTTCCTTTTGCTTTTTACCCTTTATGTTAGGTATCTAATTCTGTTCTTTCAACCACATTGCAGCCTTTGTCATGTATATTTTAATACATGTCATGTACTACTCAATACAGTTACAATACTGTTGTAGAATAGTTCAGAGAATGATGTACGACAGCATAGTTATTTCCCCACCATCACCCAAACCACACCCTTGGGCAGGTGAATGCGAGGCTGACATATTACATACAGCATGTGCAACAGTCTCCACTGCATCATGGGCTGATGTAATATATTACGCCTCTGAAACACAGGGGAGACAGAAAGCACAGACGTGATGTGCATGCAGCTGAAGTTTGCAACAGAGAACGTCCTGAATTATTTAATACAAAACAAGGCCTGGGTGAGTGCTGAGGATAACAGTTCATTTAGGTAATGCATGGTGAGAGCACTGTCAGATTTTCCCCCAGATACATTCTTAACACATCCAAAACAATAGCAACATTAAGCCACATTATGTGCTCTTGCAAAATATTGCCAATGTCATTCATCTTAAGGGATCCCAGGCCTTGAAACCCTTGGAAATAGGCAAGAAAAATGAGGTTTTATTTAGCTAAATTTTATTAATTTTAAAATAGCTTCATTCTTTCCTGATGGATACTTGTGTTTATTGTTGTGGTTTTAATAGAAATAGCTGCATCATGATAGCCTTATTTACAAGAAAGTGTGTGTGCAATGTATGTTTCTCTACTTTTTTGATAGAAGAGAGGGCCATTTGTGGTGGGGTGTACCTCGCGTACAGCCTCAGATAGAATACAGGATCCCTGACGTGTGTGTGACTGAATGATAAAGCTATTTAGTACAATTCCTCTGCCATATATGTCCAGCAAGGCATCCCTAACTAAAATAAATGATGTTTTATGTCTGGGCCTGCGCTTGCTAAGCTAGCCATGCTTTGCACCGTAAACAAGTCACCAGGAGCAATAAATACCAGACTAAGATGTATTTCCTGTGCAGACAGCACAATCCTAATCTATCCTAATACGCAATCACGGGATATCAGCTCTGCGCGGGTTCCTGGTGAATCACTGTGCTGTACAGTATGAAGTGAAGAGATGCTGTCTGAATGAAACAGATAAGCATGTGTGTGTGTGCATGTCTGCATGAGTGGTGTGCCTGTTGGTTTTTGAGTGACAGCAGGCGCTGTTGCCCAGTGGAGATGAGTTCGCTTTAGATGTTTTTTGCATCTCGGCCTTTCATGTGGAAGTGCAGCGTGCCCAGTGTGTGCACAGTGTTGCCTCAGCTTAATGTTTGCTCCCAGTGTAACCACATCTTCAGCGCCTGCTGTAAAACACCAGGGGCTTCACAAAGTCATTTTCCATCGCTTATGGTATAAATTTGTAAGTGGGAGCATATTGTCTTGCTTCATAAGATGCCAGTCACCCCGAATTTTCCAAGTGTCAGTAAAATAATTCAACTCATTAGGCTTCCAAGTCTTATCAGTTGTTTATGGGATCACAAGAACCAGAACTTTATTGGTGGGTGATTCCCTCAGGCACTCCCTGCCTTTTATCAGGGCCTGTATCTCTGTATCTTGTGTTAAGCTTACTGTCATCAAGGAGCCCTTTCTCATCTCCATCCACAGTAGTTATCACTGTCCCTATTAACACAGAGCACCATTGAAAAAAGCCAGCAGCCTCCAACTGATCTTATCAAGGTCATCCCCCTGGATAGCGCCGAGGAAAATAAAACAGATAAGAGATCTTCCATAACTTAATTAGCTTTTTATCACACAATGCAATTACAGAATTGTCAAGCCGTTGGTGTAAGAGGCCAGGAACACTTTGAAGGAACTAACAATAACAAAGTGGTCAATGCCACTGGGAGAGCGATGGCCCTTTTTGTCTCTTCGGCTAAGGGCTATACCTCAGTACTGAGGCTAAATCAGAGGGAACAGTGTGGTTTATTTAGCATCCGTTGAGTAATGGTAGCCCAATGCAGAACATACCATTCTTGGGCCAGAGCACCCACAGAGATGCTGATAAGAGAGATTAATGGTGTTGTCTGAGTGGCTGGCATACGATCAGTGCTTGAACAACCCAAATGTGTCTGCTATCTAAAGCATCTGTATCCCTGCGAAGCACTGAGCTGGATGAGGCAAAAGGACAAGATGTCACATGAATAAATAAAGCAGCAAGAACAAGAGGGTAAAACAGCCCAGCGCCCGTACATTCTGGTTAATGCACAAAACCTGCATTAAGCCAACACATGAGGAAGAGACGGAGAGATGGAGCGAAGGGGGGGGGGGAGTATAAATTATAAATAAATCAAAAGGTTAAGCAGAGTAAACAAAGAGTTTGAGTCACAATCACACCGAATATGGAAATCTTTTTGTAAGTGTGCTCAAAATTTGCATGGAAATTGCATTTTGGTCCCATGCTCTTTTCTGTGAGTGTTTGTATGTGTGTTTATGTGGCGGGCAGGGGGGTCTATTATCACCTTTGTAATGTCACTGCTGCAGAGAATCACGAACCGCACTGTGAATGTGATCTACTTTTTCTCACATGGACCATTCGAAAAGAAAAGTACCAAGCAAGTAATGATCAATGCAGGCAGGGATAGATAAGGAATATCATTTCAATAGAAATTATGTTTGAAATGTGTGAAATATCATATGGAAAAAATGTGACTTATATAGTGTATTACCCAGTGTCAGTGGCTGGATTAAAAATAAATAAGATTATGTTTGTTGGTCAAAGTTCCTGCTAAACTGAGTTTCCTCAGTGACTAAGAAGTTCCATCCAACCAAGTAATTTCTCTCACTGTGTGCAACATAGTCCTCCGATGATTTCCTCAGGGCTGATCGCAAACACTGGCTACTGGGAAGAGTAGCTATCTCAACAACATCTGGGCTGGCTGGAGAGCCTCGTTCATTCCCCCACAACAATGAATTTGAAAATGTCAGCAGAGTTAACTGAACTCAGTCTTATTGGACTGACACCACCACATTGTCCACAACATCCCTCAGTGGTTTCGTAGTGAGTGTTTGAGCAGTGTGTTTAGATTGCTGGTTTTACCTCTGTAGTAATTATATAGCTGTAACAGGCCCAGAGCCTAAGTGCTGTAGCCATATTATCAGAAGGGTAATTTCCACAGGGGATTGGGGTGGACATGTCCCCCCCATCTTATTTTTGTCCCCCTCACTTTAACACCTTCAGATTGTTTTTTTTTCACTGACAGGCCATAAAACCATGTGTTTTTATTGTCCATGTGCCAAAATCCAAACTGGAGAAGCTTTGAGTTGATTAAAATGTTAAAATGCTCATTTGAGTTGCCCGCAGTTATTCATGTGCACTCAAGACATTTAAGCTTTACAGGCAGTAGCGAGTGATTTGCAGCCTTTGCTTTGCCCCGGATGTAGCCTCTCAGGGAACATTCAAGCTGCCCTACCTTCTTGGTGGAAGTGGTTTGAGCTGAAGGAGACTGCAGAAACTGTCAGGGCTGAAAAAAGTCCACAAACCCCTCTGCATTTTCGAGAATGAAACGAAACATTATTTATCGACTTTACTGGGCCATCATTGACATTGGAAATGGAAATTGATAGGGAAAAGTTTTGTCCAACAAATCTTTTCTAACACAACAATGTTTATCCAGAATTATCAGGTGTCTATCAAGTAAATAATTGGTTTTGTGCTTTATAATGTAACACAATATTAAATGTAATAATAATTTTATATGTGCCAGTGGATATAAATTTATATAAATGAAAACAAAGACATATATATTATTTGTATCTACTTTATCTTGTTAGTTTTCATGAACCTCTGATTTCTTTGTGTTAGTTGATGAAACAGTTACCCTGCTAACATAATGCTGTAGCAGCATGACACTGTCAAAACACTGACCAGACTCCCTTCCTGAAAACTGAATAACATAATGAAGGACCTTTAAATCAAAGTGTACAAGAAACAAAGCTTGCATTACCTCTGCAGCAGCATTCTTACTATCTTACTTTATAATGTTCATTATAAGCATACTGCCATGTCTTCTGTACAGAAGACAGACAGCGTTTACTCCGACATCAAAATAGTTTTTGACAAATATCTGTGATCTTCAACAAGTAATCTCCACATAAAAGGGAAATAATTACACAGGCAGCAAGTCATGTTTTCCTTCTCACGTTGTGAGCTACACCAAGCTCTCTCACTTGAGGCTGATGTCAGAAACTCCAGTATGAATTTAAATGTAAAAAATAGATAAGACTCTCACACAAAAATACTTCTGTTAACTGCGCATAACATGAAAAATCACATTGTGTTATCGCTTCTTACTGTTTGTCGCACAGGCACCGATTTCAGAGATTTCCTGTGTTTTATCAATGTTTGGTGGTGGGAACAGTGTGGCAGTTTTTGCATCAGTCATACGTGGTTGTTTCGAGGGCCACCAGGCCGTTGCTATGGTGTGTCAATTTCTGACACAAGCCCGCACTACCAATGAGGAAATAATCTCTGTAGCCATGGCAACAGACTGTCACAGCTTGTAAACAAGATGTGTGATGTGAGCTCACTCCACCCCACTGAGGGTGCACTATTTGGCAGGAGATTGATCTGTTTTACTGCGAAAGATGACACTGGCAAGAAGATAATAAAAGAGACATTTTCAAATTTACTTCATCTTTAATTGAAATTTTTGTCCACTTTTTAAAAGAAACATTGAGCATCATTGTATACACATCTGAGCAGATGTTTCCAATTATTTTTTGGCAAGAAAAAAAGTTATTGTTATTGTGACAATGGAATATAATAGTAATTTATGATTCATGAGCACACTGTACAGTTTACACTCAGGCACTACTGTTGCACTATGTAGGACACTTTCCACCAAAGACCAAAAAATCCACAGTCTGTGAGTGCTGTTTTGGGTTTTGTTTATTTCGTCCTTAAACGCATCACATGGTTAAGTCAGAATGGGTCTTATCTGTGCTGGCCAGCTGAAGAGATTGAAGCCTGTGTCCAACGGGTATCACTTTGTGGTTTTTAGCTATCAGCTCTCAATGCATGTGGAAAAAAATTGGTCATGCTACTGCTGGTGCTGCAAGAATATTCAACCTATTCAAAGCACTGCCATCATTTTTAATAGTTGAACATTTTAAAATTGGACAGGTGATTTGTGCAGCAGGGAAGATCCTTGACTTGTTTCTTGGATAACAACAGCGTGCTTACACAGTTTGAAGGAAAGGGAAGCTTAGCTATTATTAAGAGACACACCTTATGGTAATGGACAGTTATGGCTCATGAGCTGGTTCATTTGATGGACAGCAGGTATCGATGGCTTTATTTACTCAGAGAACCTGAGAAAGATGCTGTTTCTCTTTGTGAAAGCCCTTTCTTTTTGCTGGCATTATCTTGAATCTGGACATTGCTACTGTTATAAATGAAGAGCTTGTTGCTCTGATAAGAGACTGTCCCACTGCCACTGGCAGGAGAATGGGCTTTGTCTCTGATCGATCTTCACAGTATGGAGACCTCCGACGTGACATTGGCACCCCCTGAATTTGCCTGATTGATCACTCCCCGGTGATAACAATACATTTTCTTCAACACCTTATAACTTCCAGTATTTATTGTGGGGTGTGGATGTAGTGTGCATTAAAAGCTTAGTCATGTTTGTGACAATCTGCATCCCGCTGGGCAGTAGATCATTCAAAGCCAGAAAAACGTACGCTATCGATCTGAGGGCAGTCAATAAGTGTCTTTATCAATACTTAAGACTTTGTCTAATTCAGGATGCTCTCTTAACCAGTTCACCATACTTAAACCTTGCTTGATATGGCTGATCAGGTGATTCTTTTAATAATTTACAATGGTGCTCAAATTATTTCCGCAATGTTTTACGCATACAGTATGCGATAACCAAACTGGTGCCATATTTATCAATCCTTTCCAAGGTCTGCGCATCCATGATTACCCTGATGCATTATTCATGGACAGAGGGTCTTGGTTGACTGTGTGAAGAAACAGGGTATAATTTAAAGGGTGGGAACTAGAGGTTTGGCCTGTCTTGGAGTGCAGCCTGAGGAGCATGTTGAAATGAAACCACCCTTTTTGTGTTCTGTCTGGCATTTATCAGCAGGATTGCTCTAATGGGGATGTCACTGGAGGAGGAGAGGGACCGTCTCACTGGGCTTCAGAAGAGGAGCCATGATGGAGATGGAGAGCCGTGTAAAGATTAGCCATATCTCCAAATGAGACCTCCAGTCATATTGTAAAGGAAAATTGTGTTCCTTAATATGTGGCCTATTTATCATATTACACTAATGTACAGGCTGATGGCTTGTTGGCCTCACTTAGTAATTGATGCAGGATCAGTCATCATGAATGTCCAGTGACTCACTTTAGGGTCACAGCTGGTAGGTTGCAGGATGATAATGATAGATTGATTTCTGTCAGTGGTACAATCACAACACGCTGACTGAGCTCTTAAGGTGGATCACTTAGCTCATTTTCATTGAAACAGGAGTTTTGCTTTTCATCTTAAGCTCAGTGGGGATCAGGAGCTCACAGTTAGTATCTGTGCAAACCCAAACTGAATGCAATGTCTGACTTAGAAGTGGTGTGGATTCATACAAAGTTAACAGAAAGATGCAAATCACCCTTTTTCACAGGAGACATTTTGACTTTTTATAATTGGAAAAGCATGGGTGGGTCTATTAACATTAACAATCGCAAGTGTCCCAAAAAGCCGTGATAGTGTCATTAATTTTAGTGTTTACACCTGTGCTTTTCCTGCTGTCGGAGTGTATTCTGAGGAAAAAAGACAGCAGAAGGTTCCCAGATATTTCTCTTTATACATACCATGTGCACAACAGTGTTTTTCTCTTTTAATATTCAGAATTTATACAGACATGGACAAGGAAATGCTTTTTTCTATATTTAGGGTCAGGGCATATAATAGACTCTTTAATGGAAAAAAGAGATCATAGTCTACATAAAGCTAAACTAAAAAAGCATCATGAAGATAAAGAATATGTATGAACTTGCACGCATCATTCTACCAAATAATTTAGTTAGCCCAAATCCTAAATTCCAGTCCCCTAAGCAAATAAGGTGAATGCTGCCATGAACAAAAGCAGATTTGCTCCATGCGCCCAAAATTGAGTTGAATACTCATTCGTCCGAGTTGAAAAGGTTTCAGCTTGATTGAAAATGTAGTTATCTGGAGCTCCATGACTCCATGAATGTACAGAGATACAGGTAGAAAAGAGAGAGTCTGGAGATAAATAAAAGAAACTGGCTCTCCTGGTAAGTTTGTAAATCACTTTTTCTGAGCTGTCACACTTGTTGTCACAGCATACATCACTCGGCTAACGTGTTCACTGACTGCTTATGGCTAAAAGACAATAAAAAAAGAAAAAAAGAAAAAAAAACATTGCAGTGTTCAAAGAAAGCTGAAAATTGACAGCACTTTGCAGCTTGCTTTCTCTCTTGAAGTGACACAAACTCAACACTGTGACTCCATGGCAAAATAAATACTTAGTTAAGGTCAAGGAGCAATTGTGGTTTAAATGACGACTGTCAGCTGGAAACAGGAAACAAACAGCGCTCTCCCTCATCCAATGTTTTGTTGACCCATCCATCGCCCTCCTCCCTCTGTACACTTTATTGCTGTGATGACTTTACTTCCCCCATCACTCCTATTGTAATAACTACAGCTACTAGAGGGCCCTCTTATTTGACGATAAATCTGTGCTTTTGGGGCATTTTCTTGATAATTTTTTTGTGTTTGTTTTCTTCCCCATTAACTCATATCTCATTAGCAGATGTGTGGGAGGATTTGATGAAATATTGTTTTATGTTAACAAAAAGTGGGACAAAGGGGAGTAATGTGACGGAAGATGACAATCGCTTGTGTTTTATGCTGCTACCAGAAACACAAGGACAGGAAATGTAAGGGACTGTCCAGACCATCACATTTCTCATCAATACAGATTTTTGATAGGGTGTTACAGAAGTAGCTAGTGAGTCAGCCGCACTAATCATTGACCACCATAGCTACGCCGCCAAAGGCCACTCCAACTAGATGCAAACTACTCTACTTGCGCAGTATATTCAAATTATGAATATAGAAAGTATAAAGCAACAGTGATTAACAGTGATTAACTGCTCAGCATAACTATGTTTAAGATCCTGATCTGTCCTAATCTGAAACAGCTCACTAATATTAAGTTCAGTAAGTCCATATTAACTTCTCCATACAAAGGCTTGGTTTGTCAGAGTCAATAAGAGTTTAAATAAAAAAAGAAGTTTGGTATAAAGGTATAAAGCCAGGGTAATAAAACATCACACTATACGTTGGGCGAAATTAGATTTAGCAATGTCGTATAACGTCAAATTAGAGAGAGTAGACATGCCTCTGTGTCTCTTCTGCCTCTGTTGAAGCACATAAAACGGAGAATATTCCAGGGTTTGTTTTAAAGTAATCAGGGCTGGTGTGTTGTTGATGCAGTCAAGGGCAATCTTGTGAAACCGACAGACGGCTCAGTGCCCAGCAAAGGGCAGGTGACAAGACTCTCTACATTGTTGGCTTACGTCGGGATGGTGAGCGGGATGAGCCAGGCTGAAAGGGAGAATTAATAAAAATCACTCAAAGCGGGAGTCTGGATGCAACAGCAGGCTCTTACTGAGAGGTGCTTCAGCACAGGTGGATGCTCTATGGACACATGCACACACACACGCACACACACACACAAACACTACACTTCCACCTCTATTCTCTTTGATATGTTCCAATAAATATACTATTAAGGCAAATAACAAAGACAAATACTCCTGAGTTTAAGTTTGAATTAAAGTTCTCAGTCATGTTTGATTGTTAACTTTGCTTATTAGATTTCTAAGGCCAAGTCGGCTTATAATTCAATGTTAAATAATATTTAGCCTGTATCTTTAAAACTCCTTGTTACATTAACAGTGAAGAGGAATAAATCAAAAATGTGTAATGCAGCTTTCACATTATCAGCAAACTCTGCAGCTCGGCACAGGATTTTAGCTGTTTTTGGCTCACTGTTTTGGTTGCACTGCTCTTACATTTACTGTATGAGTCACTTTCATTAACCCTGTTTCTACAGTAGAAGTGGCACACAGCTATTTTGCAGAAAAAAAGTTTCATAAACCCATTGTGCACCACTTTTCCAAACACCAAGCTGCTGATAAACAAACATAGAAATTATGTAGTGAACCAGATATTATTTTCTCATTATTTTTTCAGGAGATGTTTGAGACCAAGACCAAAGGTAAAAGGGATCAACATGAGTGTATATTGATTGGGATCAGTTAAAAAATGTATTAAATCTCAGAAGAAGATATATAGCTCTGAATTTTTGACTCGAAGGCATGTGATGAGTTAAATTATTTAAATTATGATATATGAGATTACAAGACAAAAATGAAGCTAGAGTAATGCAGCTTCACATTGTCAGAATTACAAGCTTAAAAGAATTAGCAGCTTAAAAAGCTGGAAGCTAAACTTTGTTGATGTTTTTCACTTGAAATTTCTTAATGCAGTTTCAATGGTGATTAAATTCAGTACAACAAAAGTAAATTTTTAATTTTTTCATGAAAACACAATTGAGCTTAACAAACCTGGATTAAACCTGATCATTTGATTAGTTTTTTACACTCTGATAGAGACGCTCTCATCTAACTCAATGCTACTTTTCATTCGTTTTCATTTTTAAACCAAAGTTAAGCTTTTGTTTGCATTCTGCATTCATTGCTTTTCTTCATCAGTGGGCCTGTGATATTTGTGAGACTCAGCGAAGCACACCACTGCTGTCCTGTCTCTGACCCCCAGTCCCCATCTGTCACAGCATCCCACCTATTCATTCCCTCCTGTGTTCTCCCTGGCAGTTTGGAGCTATGCCAGCAGGCCCTGAGATGACTGTCCTTTACTGTGGTCATAAGTAAATCATGGTACATCAGGAAAGGATGAGCTGCTCTGCTCACATCCTGGGGTGTAGCTGAGGATAAAAGTAGGCAAATGCCATTAACATACATTTATTGGGCTATGAAACATAGACTATTAATGAGAGCTGCTGAATAAATGACCTGCTTGAATTACTGTGACTGCTGGGTTTCGTCCATCGACTTGCGGTCAGAATAAGCATTATGGTTTGTTTTTGTATCTTTTCTTTTCGTGATGTAAAAGTATAAAGCAAAGACAGTTTCCGAAGTACTGTATATTTGACCCAGGATTGTGTCTCACAAACGGGTCTGATGTGTTTTTCTTTTTGGCCCACGTCCACCCTGGTATTAATTTGTTGGTGTGATTCTCAGAGTATTTTAACGATGTTTATTACCTGTGTTGGCATATATCTAAGGAATAAGAATGTCCTCATGAAGGTAAGTGAATCTATGCACTTGTTTGACCTACGCTGCCACTGGTTCACTCTTGTGAGGCCTTGGAAAATATTTGCCCCTGCCCATTTGCCCCGACTCGGTCTGAGATGCTCATCTTTCCTGCTTCACTTTTGCTTTGCCCCTGCAACTTCTCAGTCCCTGACTCTGTTTTGCTTGTTCCACACTGGTTACTTAAGTAAGCTGGGAATGTTTTGTTGTGTTTTGTTGTGCCGTGAGTTGATAAAGTCTGGCTACTGCATTTGAAAAAGGATGAGCGGTCAGAGGTCATTGATTGATATCCCACACTCACGCAACTTTCGGCAACTCGGAATTATTTCTTTTTTGAAATTCTTCCTCGACTTTACTTTTTTGAGGGTGCTCTCTAGTGTATGTGGGCTGCTTAATCTTCTTTTGTGTGCAAAAAAGTTGGCAAACAGTAAAACAGATTTGCAGCGCACAGCACTATGAGATAGAGACGGATTATAAAGTTATGTTGCAGTCCGGAGCCTGACAATTGCTTCTCAGGTCGGCCAAACTGACCCGAGAAGCAACTCTTTAACTACCCATCACTGCCAAGCCAGACTTATGGGCTACAAGCACCTGAAGCGTAGAAAATAGCGTCTTAACAAAGTGGCTTGGCAGAGTGATGGAAACTCTAGCTCATTTCACAAAAACCAACAGCTGTTTGCTAAATCATGTGTTAAAGAAACCATAGTGGCAGAATTCTGTTTAAATGCTACATGTTAATGCCCCTCATATTTAGTCGCTCGCTGAACAGATGCTGGCTTCTTTTAATTAAGGAACCTTTGAGTTGTGTTACTTCTCAGCGAGTGCTAATGCAATCTGCTTCACAAACCTGTAGCTACGAACGCTGAACATCCCATTTTCCACGTTGCTGAGCTGGTTCTAATGATGAGCCGATAATGGCCTCTAGCCGTATCGCTAAGTCCTGAGGTGGTGAAGCCAGCAGTCAACAGGTTTAATCCAAGTTGTGCGGCCAAACTTTATTATTTCACTTCGAAAGGTTACAATAATACAGTATGCATTTAATAAATTATACATTGTTACGCTGATGTTATGATACATGAGGGAGATATTTTTGAATAAGTTTGATCTCCATTACATTACATTTTCAAAAGTCGAGGATGCTAAATTAATACAAAGTAACCAATTAGTGGCCAATAAATAGTGACGATTGTCTGCTGAAGGGTTGTAGCCTGAAGCTGTGTGAGTTCTGCTGAAATAAAAAAATGTTTTCTTTGTAAAGTAACTTGAGGTAATGACATTTCTCTCACATTTTGAGTTCTGGCAAGGCAGCGGTGCTAGCCCCTGTGGTCCGTGACATTGTTTGTGAGGTTTAATTAAGTCACAGCCACTCTTGATGGAGTTAGTTAAAGTCATGAGCCCCTGTTGACTTTGGAATGGCTGAGTGAAGCACATTCGTGTTGTTGCTTTGATTGTTTTTAGTCATTAAAGGATCAGGACCCTGGAGAAGTTGAGGAAAGGGTACAGCCAGTTCCACCGCATCCAATAAAAGACAAGTGTTATCCATGGAAGGCTGAATAAATCTGTTGGATTACTGGAAGCTGGATCCTAGCCCGTACTTCAAAATGTAACCTGCATGGTGTTAATATTTAACTGTTCCAAGAAGGGGAAAGTCATGTTTTTAATTTCAGTCAGTTTTCATCTCTGCTAAAAGTTTTAAATCTGTTAAACTTTTAAATCCTGTTTAAACTATATGTATATATGTGTACATATATGTGTGTGTGTGTATATATATATATATATATATAGATATATAGATATATAGATATTTGTGTGTGTGTGTGTGTGTGTGTGTGTGTATATACACCTATATATCTGTTTCTTTCTTGAGCCCTAAGTCTTCCTACATATTTGCATTCAATTGCCAATTTACAGATGCAGCAACTACATTCATTTGGAGGGTATGAAATGTATGTCCAATATCCCCTCTTCTTGGTCTCACAGACTTTGTTTGTCTGCTAGGTAGGTAGTATACAAAGCTTTTTTGCTAAATTTTCCTGAAAACATGGTTGTGAAAATCTGCGAGGGCCGGCCGAATGGAATAGTAAACTAAACCAAAACAATGAGCTGAAAGGTGCTCAGATGCTTTGTAGAGCTGATGGGGAGCTGCAGAGTCAGGTAATTCTTCTCACTACAAGAACCTCCTTTCGCGTTACACATAGTCGTTTGATCCATTGTTTTTTGGGTTTTTTTTAAATAATGTAAACAGTGGATCAGAGCAGTAATGTTGAATATTTATTTCTTTCTCTCTGATAGCACAAGATGATAGCTGGCTCTTGAGGACCACAGGATAGTGCAAACCAGGAGAGTAAGCCTCTGGGCACTTTCTTAGCAGGAGGGTAGACCACTTGTGTCTTAGTTTCCTGGCCTCAGGTCAGATCCTCTTGCACAGCACTTCAGCTACACAAGAAAGCTACCACTTACCCATGCAAATCTGACCAGATTAATGGTATTAATGGCTACACCTACAGGCACAAACAGTTTCTGTTCTACCTTGATAACCCTGAAAACTCCCTGTCACAGGGGGAGTGAGGAGATCTTCACTAAAAGGTTTAAGATGAACATGCTTATACAGAGGTTGGAAAGATTACATACCACTGCATAAACAAGCCTGACGCAAGTAGAAGCCATCACTTTATATCCCAGAGGTAACAGTGTCCAAATAGTGTGGTATACATATCTTCTATACGGTAACTGAGAGTGGCCACACACACACATGCGTATTTGCTGAAGGAGGCGATCAGGCAGTCCTAAGCCCGTGTGCTTTCAAACAAGAAGTGAAAGTACAGTGGTGAGAATGAGCATCATTCTGCCTCTCTCATGCTCCCTCAATCTCCCTCTGTCTATATGCTCTGCTAAAGCCGAGGCCAGTTTGGCTTCATTTGCAGCACAAGCCTCTTAATCCCTGGAGTCTCCAGTGTAGAAAGGGACATGAGGAGCATATGGAGGGCCTCTGATCCTTATTAGTACATGGCACAGACAGCCGGAAAAATTCAGGTAATTTTAGAAAGCTGGACTTTTCTTTTTAAGCCTTTCTGGTTTTATCATTATTTTTCCTCACATCATAGCCCATGAAGCTTCCTTTCCTTCTTTTGTAAAAACTTCCATCAGTAAGGAGTTCACATTTCAACAAGTGAAGAGTTGGATGGAAGAGAAAGTATACATTTACCTCCTATTTTTATACATATATTTAAAGTGAAACGGTGACAATTTTACTCTCATTTGTTCAAAGAAATTCTCCTATGTATGTGTCGTCTTCTGCAGAAATGCCCTACTTTACGCTCGCTGCTCATTCATGTGTTAGAGCTGCCCACTAAGACCACAGTCTTTGACTGCAGGTCTCTAAATAGCTCCACTTAAGCTGTTGGGGTTAGGAAGAGGGGATTATTCATTCGCCTTCAAAGCCAAGATTTTAGTGCTGGTGCAGATTTTTGACCCAGCAACCTTCCAGTCACACATTTGCTGCCATGCACTTTCAGTTTGATCCATGATTTGAATTTCTCAGGCATATAATGACGTAGCTGTAAAAATCGGAAACAAGAGACCATCCAGCTTAGTGAGGCATTCTCCCAAATCACAAATTACTCCATCGTCTGAAATAAATCCTTCCACTCTGTCTGAGTGGATGGGATGCAGCAGCCTAAACACCACCTACCTCTCTGGAAACATCATATATTTAGCTGTTAACATTTGTCCCGAGCTGTCAGAGTGGTTCAACCTTTGATTTCACCCCACTGCTCAAAACAATGAACCATGATTTCCTGTGCTGGATGAATGCATCTCTCCCAGTCATAAACTGAGTATCTAAGACCATCTCCAAAAATAAAAGAAGTAAATCTGTTTAAATGATCCAAACTCAAACCATTTCTACTTGATTGAATTCCCTCAATACCAGCATCTCCTAATGTTGTTGTAAAAATGAAATACCCAAAATTAAACTCTCCGTAATTCCAAAACACTTCAAAGTCTTGAAGCCCCAGATTTGTTTCCAATATATAATTAAGTGGAACCATCCAAATCAGTCAAACATCTTCTTGATGGATATGAAGCAAACATTATGCATAATATCATCAACATCAAACTAGCTCTCGGAGGCCAGCCCTGTTTCACTTACTTGACGAGAGTTTACTGCCAATATTTTAAAAAAGTCGTCATACATCGTAACCATGTCTTTCCATTCTTTCATGTGGTGGCGATAAGGCTGCAGCCTGATCCTGAGAGCTTGCGGGGGTGTGAGGGTCAATTTGCAAACCTCAGGAAGAGTTGATCTGGTTGGCCTAAGGGCGTCAGTATGTTAAAAAGAAAAGTTATCTAAGGGCAAAAATGTTTAAAGTTTGAAAAGGCCACACTTGAAGGCAAGGTGAAAAGCCTGTAGTCATACGGGGGGGGGGAGACGTGATAATTGATTAAATGTGGGAACAGCAGAGCACACCACACCTTCTGAAAATCTTTCCTCTCAGGAATTTACAATGTTTCACGCACTTTGGCTATTTTCTGCAAGGTGGTAACAATACTGGGCGTGGTTGTTGAATTGTCAGTCTCAAAAAATTACAATAAAAGTACATTTATGGTCAGATGCCCCTGCCTGCTTATGTTGAGAAGATGTTTGCTACATCAGTCTCTTACTCCCCCATAAGCCCATCTATTTTAGCCATACTTGTGGCTGTAGTCTATCAGTCTCTCTGTCGGTTGGTCAACCAACCACTTTGGTCGGGACAGCAATATTTCTACATCTATAACATGGAGTTTTCATCCTCCCCAGAGGATGAATTGTAATATAGTCAGACATGACCTCAGTAGGTCATAGAGTACCATCATCAAATCAAAATTAGAATCTGTTCAGTAATTTGGGTGATGACCAAATATAGATAAACACTCCTCTGACTCCACTGGTTTCCATCAAGGCTCTATAGTGTATTGTTTACCTCAGTCATGTTTCCTGTGTTTTGTGCTGTCTCAAAAACAGTAAGTCACATCACAGTGGTTTCATTGTTTCATTTGCATGTTCTTTACAGAAAGTACTGTATAATGTGTCAATAATAACGAATAGCTTGTCCTGCCTATCATGAGTGCTGATCTGCAGCACAAACTCTTGCAGGCCCGAAAATGTCAGAGATTGTTTTAACAAAGTGCAATCATTATACAGCTAGAAAAGGGAAGGGAGAGCAAGGGCAAAGCCCCTTATCCTGCATCCTCATTCAGATCACTCCTACCCTAAAACCCCTCTGCCACAGTCTTTAATCCACAGCTTTATTTTTGTTTATCTGTATTTTTTTAAATTTATCATGAACAAGATCTTGTCTCATGCATTCATAATTTCTGCACCCTCAGAACTTCCTAACGGGGGCAATGTATAATTTTTTTTCCTTTTTTTTCTGTGGTGTGATCATTTGCATAACTAATCTGGTATTTACATTCATCAATTGCTTCATTAATTAGGTCAGTGATCAAAGCTGGATTTCTCTATCTCTTGGGAGGGGAGGGAAAAAAATAAATTTTGGTGGCTCTCTGCTACAGCTCTGCGCAGTAACAAAAAGAAATAAAACCAGGGAGTTTGGGTTGAGATCTAACGCATAATTTCTTATGGAGAGCCTGCTGAGAGATACTGCACTCTTATGTAACTCAGCAACATTATTATGAAGACAGCCAGAGACGGCAGAGAGCCTCCATCTTCAGCCACTACCTCTGGCAGAACAGTCAGATCGCCCACGCCATCTACTGGTGAATAGGTGGAGGGATTTTAACCACCACTAATGACCACCCAGGGGAGAGGGCCAGGGGCCGAGGAAAACTAACGGTCCTTTCAGGGACTGGATTGAGGCTTTTGAACACTGATGACATGTATGATCCACCATCGGCCGGTATCATTAGTCATGTGAGACAAATCCAGGCTCTGGGACCCTCAGTGCTGTTCTCCTGCTCTACTGCTCCTTTGTCAGTGGTGATGTGTAATTTGTCCACCTTCCGCATTCATCTAACCTTCCTCTTGACAAGACATCGTCGAAAAGACAGGCTTGTGTGTGCTGGGCATTTGTGGTATCTTGCTGACACACGCAATGTAACCAATGAGCGGTGCTGAGGTCCCTGCTCCGCTTCTCCAGTCTCTCATCTGCTGGCAGCACTACATCATAATCTGGAAACACCAAGCACAGGACAGGAAAGGAACACAAATAGAAACTGCTGACCCACCTGTTTTATACACAAGCAAAAAAAAAAAAAAAACTTGAATTATGAAACATCCACACAATTGAAAAAAGGCATGATCAATTTGATAGGCATGACTGGATTGCAAAAATGAGTGTTGCCTTGCTTTAATTGCACATTTTGAAGTTTTAGCGCCTCACTGAGTTAAGCAGCCTATTATTTCATGAGTTCACTCATTCTGTACAACCTGCTTAGAATAAACCCTCTGCAAACAATGAGGCTATATATTATTGTATTTAGGATTTTATGAGTCCTTCAGTAAACCACCTAAATGACTGCAGTGCCCATACATTAACTCAAATTGCTCACACTGGTGAGCCATGTAGTCCAAATACTGTTGTATTTACTGTCATCAACAAAACAAGGAAATTAAAAGCGTGCAAATAGTTATCATTTTATTTCCCGTACGCTTTATCATCAAGGGAATTGGATTTAGGCTTTACTCAGTGCGTTGAATGCATAAATCATTCTTTAAACTAGTGTTTTGCTTTACAGAAATTTCTAACAAAGCTTTGTGCGCAACCATTACCTAAGTTCGCTCTTTCTTATCACACACAACAAAACTCCCCAAAGGAAACGGTTTCAGTAATTAGAGAGAACACAGCATTTCCCCCTTATTTTCTCCTGCCCCTCTACTTTCACCTCGCCCCCCAGAGCACATAGACCCTAGATACAAATGCAGGTTATTCAGCAGGCCGTCAATTAATCCATGCTGACCCCAGAGAGTCACACATGTCCTTTGCTTCTCTTCAAATACCCAAGGGCCATCGGCTTCTTGAGGTCTTGACCTTTGTGAAACAGACCATTTCTGACCACAGATGAGTGCTGAAAATGTGCGTGCAGTAGATGAGAACTGCAGAAGCAGTACAGGTAAAATGCACTCAGAGCTTGTTCAGCATGGTGCAAAGTTTGATGAGCAGCTGCCTGTCACTGTTTTCTGTTCTTCTGTGTAGCATCAAGAAAGGTTTTACAGATGTCATTAACATTTAATGCTTTTTCAAATTGTAGGTTACAATCTCATGTATATGAAGACTGAGAGTTGCCTTGGATTTAGACTTTTCAGCTGAGCTTTCGTTGCACCTTCTGTGCAAAACAGAACAGAAAGGACCTTCGTCTTTGTGGGTAATTTACCGTATACTAAATCTTAAATTACGTTGCATTTCTGATGCACAAGAGGGTAAAAAAATATTCATGAAAGGAAAAAGAAAGAATCATATGTTCTGTTCACTCAGTATTGCAGCATCTTTCAGCAACAGCAGCCATGACTAATCCAAGATTAAATGAGCTGGAGGGAGGGCACGAGGGCTATAGTAACTTCAAATGAAGAGGCAAGATGGTGTTCGTACACGCACACAAACAGACACACATATTTACTTGCATTTACACAGAAATCCCTCCAAGTGTGCAAGATTAAATTCCATTAAATTACCTGCTGTTGAAGTAAAAGAACAGGGGGAAAGTGTGCTGATTGCACTTCCAGATTTATCTATGGATATTTAGATAAACAATAAATTACAGATACAATAGCAAGCTAAAATGGGGGGTTGCTATGGTGTTTGAAGAGAGTTGGGAAAACCAGAGCTGTAGTTGGAGTTGTGAAAATTTGAACATAAAAGCAAGAAACGGTAAATCACAAATCAGGCAGCATTGTCCATCGCCACAGATTTAGTGATGGCTCTGTCCCAACAACAGGTTACAGCCTCCAATTCTCTGGTGTGCTGCTGAACTGTAATTGTCTGCTGTTGCTCTTATCAAACTCCTGCCACTTTCATGTAGCGCTTCCTTTTCGCTGCCCTACTCCAACCCCTGGGAACCACTTCAGAGTAAACAGAAATTACATGAACAGTGCATTTTTTGTCTTTTTCTTCCCCTGGGAAAGAGCTTGAGGAGCACCACTTGTGCCGTGTCTTCCATTCGCAAAGCCAGACATTCACGTCTCACGGCTGCCTGGTGCTAACGTGCCTCTCTTAGCACTGACCACTGAGCACCTTCAGTGATGCAAGAGGAAGGTTGATGGCTTGCTTAAAGACAGCTCAAGGAGAAAGCATCGGTTTTTATTCCGCAGTATGCAGTGTGGGGTAACCAGTGCGGTTAGATTTATGAGAGAGGAGTGTTTGCCATTGATGTTATGTAAGTATTTTTGATGTTCAGTGATGTCACCTCTAACTAACATTGATCCATGAAACAAAGTGACATTTGAATAGATTCAGCTCTTTTCAGGAATGCGGCTCTGTGCTTATTTGACCAATTTAGTTTTGTGTTCCTCTGACAAGAACTTCCATCTCCAGATAAAGAGAGCCTGCCTTATTCTTCCTCTATAGTGAATTGGTTTTGGTGTCTGGTGCCAATTTATTAAGACACTTACAGAGCGACTGCACCATTCTTAATGGCAGCAAATTCTCATTGGGGGTATTGTAGGTAAAGGCTTTCAGTTTTAGTGTCTGGTGTTTGTCTGCTGTTGTCGTTGCTAGAAAGCAGTGTGTATGTGATTTTTAAACAAATGCTTGGGATTATACACACTGCGTGTAGGGATTGATGCCTACATGGCGTCCGCGATGAATGAGAGAGACGGGACGAGAGGAAAGGTGGAAGAGGGGGAGAGCGATATAGCAGAAATGGAAGTGTGCTTAGGGGGCGTGCAGAGGGCCAGAGGAGTAAATAAGAGTGTGGATGACAGCGATGCACCTCACTGTAATAAGTAAACACATCACAACCCCATGTGATTTATTGCAGGGCCAGGATGACATTTTCAGCTGCGGGATAAGGAGCCGGCTTCCTGTTTTGTTTTTTTTTCTTTTTAACGCAGAGGACAAATTCTGCATTTTTATTCTCGCTTTTCCCCAGTGAAGAAAGGGCAGCCTGCTTATCTGGCAAGAAGAGGAGTATCCAGCTGCTTGGGCTGAAAGGGGTAAGAGGTACGGCATTGGAAAATAGGGGTGGGAGGTTGCAGCTTGGTAAAGACCCGAGAAGTGCACCATGACAAGAATAATAAGTTGTTCCTGTCATTGATTCCTTTGTATGTATGTTTATTATTTAGTTAAGCATTCCCGCCTCCTGCAAAGGGCACGATGAGAATGCAAAAGAATCCTGATTTTGCACCAAGTGCTTGCAGTTGGTCCAATTTCCTTGAAATTGTAAAACTTGAGCATTTGTGTCTTTTTAAAGACCAAGATCATCTCAAGTCAACAGTTTGTGCTATGAAAGCACTACGCCTTGTCTAGTTGTTCATGAGCAGTTTGTGCTTTAATAACACAAACTGAAAATTATGCCAAATCGTTTATTTTGGAGTCATAGGAGCTGTTTGTGTTACTTTGACAGAGTTGGTCTTGTCTTGTCTTAAAAAAAGACTTTTTAATTCAGTCCTGGACTCAAAAAAGTGAACAGGAGAAGAAAGGTCTGGCAAAGCAGATCCCACGTCAGCACTTCAGGACTATTATTCCTGCCAAGGGAAGCTCATGCACAATAAAACCTTAAACATAAAGGTGTTGACAAGTGCTAAAGTAGTCAGCCATCTCCATGCTGAAGTGTTTACATACGGTAGTATATTGTAAACTATATTTAGGAGCTATCACATAAAATCAGAGGATGCAGTGACACTAGTGACCCCAGTGTGTACTGTCACCCTCATCCCCAGAGGAGCCACATTAGGCAGCATGCTATCACCTCATCATAGCTACGTGCTTATCTTTCACCAACAAAAGCAAAATGTGAGCTCATTGTCCTCATGCATACAGTGCAATTTATAATATCCAGCAACAGATAAGACTCCTGCATTATCAGGATTTTAAAGTGAGAATAACGCTGGTTATTCTATCAGTCATTTGAGATTATCTTTATGATAACAAAGAGGATTTTCCTATCCTTGACTACAGTTGACACAAACAAGATAAATAAATGTGCGAAAGTATTATGAGGGGATGTGTGGTGACAGGTTTAAGGTAACAATTCTGGGTATCTAAAAAAAGCTGCTACACCCCACTGTGCTCTGTAGAAAATGCTTGAAATTATTCTCACAACTTGGCTTTGTCAAACAGTTTTGGAAGATGTGAAGGGAGCATTGGTGTCTTAGCATTCATTTGCCCATAAATAGACCCACAAGGGGGCAGTAATTTGTTGATGTCCTTGTGGGTTTGGGAAAGTTGAGGTGCATTCCATTGCACCAATAATGAGTGGAAGCAAGAAACCATGTAAGGCCATTCAACACTGACCATTAGGCCAGTCATGTTATCGACATCCTCTCTCTCCATCAATAAGCTCCACATTTCATACAGGAGGTTTTGGCTACCTATTGAAAAGGACTGCTTCCTTTTGTCTTGTCAAGTGTAGGACAATACAATGAGTGCATTAAGAAAGTCAATTCTGCAAGCACTTTAAACACCTTTAATCGCTGAAAACAAGTGTGATCCAGTTTCAGTGTCAGTTAAATGAATAGATGCAGGTCTTTCCATGGGATCCTACGCAGTGTGGAAGACAGGGAGGGAGAGAGTGTGACCTCACGTCTTCGTCTCTATCAGGTCGTGTGCACAGGTTTATCTGGCAGCCAACATTCATCCGCCTACAATGCGATCATCAGGAAATGCCTGGGAAGTGTTTTAACCTGCCCATCTTAATCCAAAATGCCAGAACACTAAATCAGGCAGCCCAGAGCAAATATTCCAGTTGTTTTTTGGCTTGGCCCCTGCAGTGGGCTTGCACAGCACTCTCGCTCTGTTTCTTTTCTCTGAAGCACTTTGGCATTGACCCCGCATAGCAGCATACATTACAGAAATACTCTGCCAGCCCACTGGGCCAAGGCAGCATGTGTTTGTGAAATATTTATGACATGCATTGTACAATGAGAAACAACGCCCCTGCTTCAACTATAGTGCTCTTGAGCAGGGCAGCCAGTCCTCAGTGTTTGGACGGAGCAGCTTTTAGGTATGTCTGCATGTGACTGTGAAGCAGGGCGTTATTGCAAAAGAACACATGTTCTCTGCACAAGCCTCCCAGGATAAATAAAGGTTTAAAAAAAAAACACACACACACACACACTTAAGCATTGGCCTCTGACTGCAGTACATGTAACAGAAATACTCTGTCATCCTTTTGGGACTATCCAGCATCTATTAGTTTAAAATTGATTCCACATGTTCTTATTTTGGGTCTTAAATCAATGCGAAATTAGATTTTCGTATTATATAGTCATTTCACAGCATACAACTGACTCAGTTGTGGCTTGTATTCATGGTGAGGTTTATTCCTTTCCTGTGATCATTCTGAATAATAAACATAGACACCTTCAACGCCTACAGGGAGTGGCAGGATAAGAACTTGGGCTCTTCCCAAAGGGCGAGAGGGTTTGATGAAGCTTGAATTCCCACATTCACCGTCCAAACTCTGACTCTGAACAAGAGAGGTTTTTAACGGTAGAATTTCAGGAAGAAGCTCCACATTCAACACCTGACCGAAATGATTAAGACGCTTCAAATTTCTGAGGAAATTCTCTCCTTGTGTAACTTGGTTTCATGTGATATTTTTTGTGATTTTATCTTTCTAGAAAAAAAACAGAGACCAATAGTCTTACGACTGACCATCGGTGTGAAATTTCAGAGCCTATAAAATGTAATCAGGACTGAAGACTTCGGATCAAAATGAATAATGATATCTGGCTGAGGAGGCTAGTTCTCCTTTTAGAAACACAGCCTCTCGGAGGAGATAAGGGAAAAGAAAATAGTTGTTTCGCTATTCTCTTATCAGTGAGAACTGCATAATGTAATCTGACTCAATGGCGTATCAGATCAATCACTATGTCCGGGCGAGGAGGGAGGGGGAAAGAGAGAGGAAGAGAGAGAAGGGGTGGGGGCGCAGAGACATTACTGATGTTAAAGTGTAGTTAGACAGAAAGGAATAATCTGTGATTTTTTTTTTTAGCTGAAGACAGATTTCCCTTAACACAGATTCACACGGTACACAGAGTTTTGTGCAGAATTAATATAGTTGGGTATTAGCATGACCAGTGACAATGATTATTTTACAGAAAGCCAAACATTATCAAGTACACACTGTAAACTCCACCTCACAATTTATTGAAGGAAAGTACTTAGTATTAGAAAGTATTTGCTCAACAAAGGAATGGATTAAGATGCAATCATTAGCATGTCCAGTTAACTACTTCCTACATGAATAGCCAGTTGTTACTTTCAATGGCAAAGGTTAGCACACCTTGCATTAACTATATTAGTTTGTGGGGTGGGAGGGAGTGTAAAGGCTAATGTTAGCAGCTCTATCATGAATTTATTGGATTTGCGGTGAATTTATACCCGTGCTACCCGAGCTAACATAAGCCAAAATTACATTACGTTTTCTGAAACAAATAGGTTAGTCCCTAAAAAGCCTTTTCTCTTGTAACATTAAACGTCAAAAACAAAACAGGGTTAAATTGGAATGATATAAATCAGCCCAGAGACAGTGTTTTCACCACAGAGCGAACGTTTGCTGAGCTCGTCCAGCAAAATCAGCCGTCTCCGGCTGTTAATAAATAAGACGCATGTGTTTGTCTACCTCTGTCTGAAATTAAGCACCCATTGTTTCAAAAATCAGGAAGCATTTCGAGTGTTTCATCTGCTCCCAGCACAGGTAGAGCATTACTAATGGCACAATAATATTACCCTGCCCTCTAAGAGATAATTCACTCCACACTTTCACAAATCCACTGAACGCAGGCTTTTCCATTATTTTTTGTGCATTATTCTGAATGTGGGTGTGTTTGAGTGCGCCTGCCTTTGAGTCTGTACAGAGGAGGGCCTTTGATGACTCTTTCTCCTTGAACAATATCAAGCGGAGGTGTGAGATGATTTCAGATTCAGCCTGTTGTCTGTCTCCGCACTCTGTATCCCCGCTCAGCCAGCATCTGATTACCAGGACCTTGTTGTGTTGTCTAGAGAATGTAACAAAGAGGGGAGGAGAGGGTTGAGAGAAAGGGAGAGAGAACAGAGGATGGGTAGTTCTCTGGGATGTGGAGACAACAGCACACAACACATCTGTGGAGATGGCTCTCTGGGGACCAGCTGTGGATTTCTGGAGCTAATTGAATAGGCTGCTCCAGCAAATATACAGGCTCCTCTTTCTTTGGGAAACACATGACAATGGAATTCTCCCTCTTGCATCACTTGCCTCCGCCCACAGCACCTTACACATTGACTTTGTTTTCCCCCTTTTCTTCTTTGCTCGATATCTCCCGGCAGTCATTGTGGTGCATAGCGTGCGCTGGAGGTGCCCACAGACAAGCGGTAGGCGCTTACTATGCCAGTCACTTCCTTCCATCTCCGTGTCCCTGAGAGACCTAATTGATATTCCAAAGCAGAGTTGGAGCTGCATCTCAGGCTCACCTTAGTCATTAGCGAGTCCCACAGGGCTGTTTGCATTATAATCTCTGATTTAGATTGTGTGTTGCCTCCGTGTCCTTCCCTCGAGGTTGAGCTGTGTGTGCAAAAGGCCACCGTCGTAGGGGATCCGAGCTCAAATTAGAACCTACCTCTGAAGTTTGCATCTGAGAAAAGGGTTACAGGTCGTGAACTCACACTTTAGCAGACAGATCAGATGAGCGGATTAATATCCCCCCCCCCCGAGTTCTGTCACAATGTGTGAGGAGTGAACACCACCACCTAAAGGTCCATCTGGACATTTGTATGGTAACGAGGGAAGAGTAAGTGCTCATAATTCATCAAATCTGGCTTATTTATGGAAGGAGCATGAGAGGAATAACAAAGTCTTTGGATCTTGGAATGCATACAATCTGCTGTATTATCTGGATGCATAAGCCACGTATATGTGGGTGTAAATGCACATCTCTATATATATATATATATATATATATATATATATATATATATATATATACTTACTAAATATACTATATATAACTATATATGTTATATATAACTTAGTCCTGTTGTTGTGTAATCACAGTTTAAGTCATTACAGATGACAAAAAAGATGCTTTGCTGCAGTACACTTAGGGTGTATGATAATCCTTCTCTTAGCATCTTTTCAAAGATCACAAGGTTCATTTTGATGTTGTGCTAAGAAGAAAAAAAAATTAAATTACCCTTTGATTGAAGGCACTTTTATCGTTTCTGTCTCGTGGTATCTGATACTGAGCCAAGAACAGAGTGCAGGTGCCTGATGACTCTCCTTGAATGAAAATGAAATTAATGGAAAGCAGGTGGGTACTTCAAAGGCTGGCTGCTCCAACGGTATGACCAAATGTGCTCGCAATCGCCAGCCTCAGCTGTTGTCTCTGCTATGGCGAAGTGGAAGTCAAGATTGTGAATGGAAGTAATTACTTAATATTGGAGACAGTGTGGAGTAACTCAGATGAAAGGCAAGAGATCTGATGTGTTTCTCTGGAGTCAACATTTATTACAGGGTTAAACCACAGATACAGTTTGTGGTTCAGCATTGCCACCAAGTCTCTTCATGACTGTCACAAATTACAAACTAGCTTGGGGTCTGCGTTGTCTTTTTTCTGTCTATGTTGTTGTTTTTATAACTTAGTTATAGTGCTATATGTCAGTGAGCTGCATGCCTGCTATATTGTTACACTGCACTAATAAATGAATTTTACTGTAGCAGTGTTTGAATAATTTAACTGACCTGTTTCAACATCTAGATTACAGATCAAATCAATGATCCCAAACAACAAAGGCACATTACTTAATGTTTGGATTTAATAGCAATAAAAAAAATCCCCACACTGACCCCGAAACATTATTTGCAAAATAGCTGGAAATGTTCCACAGAAAATGCAGTCACAGCGATCTTTTAATGTTTCTCCAGCAGATTACAGTTGGGAGGGGAAGCTGCAGGACAACAAAATGCTGAATGTGTCGAATTCTTAACTGACTTTAGGAAGTGGTTTATCATAATGCCTGACATTGAATACACAAATTTAGCCATCACAGACGTCTCTGTTTTGGCTGCATTGATCCTTTTGAAATCCTTTAACACAAATGCAGGCTGTATTTGATTTGTGCAGGATAGTGTTCTACACAGGCAGTCAATATAACTTGCAGTGTTTCTGCTTGTTCTTCATCTATCTTTCATTTGTATATCAGACAGCTTCCTTTTGGAATAAGGAAGGATCAAATAAGTATATTGCGAAATGCAACTCTTGCAACATCTGACAGCTGCAAAGTTGAAAGATTTTTTTTTTCATGTAAGAAAGAGAGATCTGTTTTCATGATTATGAGATCTCTGCTCTCTATGTGATCTTCTGTTGTCAGCTGTCAAAACTTGATGAAATTTGCACTGTTTCCAAAAACCTGTTTCCATGGAGAACAGGCATCTCTTTTGACAGGGAAAAACGAGATATCTAGCCTGATTAAGAGACATTTATCAGTTAAAAATCTTTGTTTGATCACAAGAAGACTGTTTGCTCTGTGTTTTTAGGTAAGCAGGAATCAGCGCTCTGCAATACTGCTCAAGTTTTCATTTTTAGGACACAGAACCAGGACACAGATTTTGGAAACACAGTCTGAAATGAATGCTGGACTAAAAACAGTTATGAGTTTGTTGTAACATCACATATGAGAACTTCTATCTACAGTGACTCAAAGGATGACTGTAGTTTTAAGTATATAAGAGCATCCCAAGCTCAGATTCTGTGCAGCTAAAGGTTGCTCTCAGCAGGATGCCTACTCCCTGGGCTTTCCTCCTGTGCTGCATAGTCACTCAGATCAATGCGTTCTTTCACCGAACTTCACAGAGTACATGGTGTTTCCAGCAGACAGGAGAGGCACACAGCAGTCACACAAAAACAACCAACCTTGCCTCACAACTTAGACTAATCTCTGAGGAATGTCTCAGCGACAGGATCTCAGAACATTCTGAGGCTCTGTGTTGGTCTGCCTCTTTAAAGCAGCAATTTCTGTCTCTGAGGAAAATCCCCTGGGATCAATCTGTAATTAAGAAAAAAAACCCTCAAGCCTAATATAACCTAAAAAAAAGTCTACGGGCATGTAATACAAAGACAGGAGTAGAGTTGAAAACAAGACTGATCCAAAAGATAGAAAGAACCTGGGCTTTATCAAACACTAAACAAAGTGGGAACAGTGTAAGTTCAGAAGAATCTGACACTGCCCTTCCACAAGGAATTTCTCCATTTTGTGTCAGTTTGAAGTAAAATCCCCTCATAAAGTATCACAGCAGAAAGATCTACACACGTTGCAAGAGGCTAGTGAAAAAGAAATAAAAAAGAAGATATAGTTCACTGCCCTGTCACTTTGCAGTAAAATAGATGCTGGGGGCGGTGTACTATGATAAAAATTTAATGTTGAATATACAGTGCAAGCATGGAAGTTGTCTTCCTGACCTCTGAGAAATTCTTATATTTGACTTTATCCGATTTTTGTACGAGTACAATGCATTTTACAAATAGGCTGACTTTGTACAACTTTTACACAAATTTCTTCACTGTGTCTGTGATGTAACAGGCTGTTTATTGGCAAAAATACAACTGCTTGTGTAAAATAAAAATACAGGAAATCAGTTTAAAAAAAAAGAAAAAATGTTTGTTGTTCACTTATGAACGTGTGTATGAAGTAGTGATATCCTATCCACACTGATGCACTCTGCTACACTCTGATGACCAGCCGTTTTCCCCAAAGACTTCTCACTGCATCGGGTTGTCTAGAAATGATCATGACACAGCTTCTCTTTGCAGCACATGTTTGAGATAAAGGAGACAAATTGAAATCAGCATGTGTGCATCAGGTTATTTTTCTGGATCCTGTTCTAGAGAGGCAGAGTGAATGTTGCCCTGTCTTTAGTCTGTGGCACATTGTGGCCATTGCCCATGCAAGTCATGCCAAGGAAAATACCTTGCAAACTGATGACTTTGACAACAGGGGGAAATCTGATTCTGTCTGCACTGTATCAAGGCAAGCAGTAACCGAGCTGCTTCAAATCCCACATGAATGTGTTTACTAATGACTTGTCTCTCAGAACATTTGTGTAAATGAGGGTCTCAGAGTGCAACAGTGCTTTGATAGTATTCGCAGACAACAGCATACACAGTGTTGTCTTGCTCAGGAGCTCTGCATGTATGCATGTCTTTTGTGCATTCAGTGTACTACAAGCAGCAAGGGGAATGAGGGGTGGAGAAAGGTGGTGATGTGTGTGCTGTGCGTGTGTGTGTGTGTGTGTGTGTTTGGTGGGAGGAAGTGTTTTGAAAACTTTCCTAATTGACCTCAGTTTGATATTTTATAGGGTGGAGGAGACCACATTTCCTAACAAACCCTCCACATAAACAGAGTATTGTGTTGTAGAGATGACTATTTTAATCATATAAAGTCATGGTACATGTTACCAGACAGTATATTCTCATTAACTGCTCATTGTTTGTGCCACTGACTTTTCATTATTCATTTCTATTTAATATTTTACAGTAGGATTCAGTTTTAAAGAACCTGTTGTCTAATGTTTGAACTGTGTCACAGTGTTTCTCAGAGTGTCCCTGTTAGGTAATTTTACATCTGCACATTTTTATCATATTTTTATCTAACAGCACAACAAGCCTTTGGAACACCTGTGGAAAACTCAAGGTCTCATTGTCCCCGATCTGTGCTTGTACAAGATGATAAAGGAACTGAAGCCACTGAAAGTCAGATGTGTTCTATGTTTGAATGCCTTTGCAGATGGTAATGTTGACTCTGGAAGGCTCAAGGAGCCCTGGCTGCTGCAGGCCAGGAAACATCACTAGCACTAGGGCCATGTGGGACCTCCCCTAAAAAAAAAGTTTGAGATTTTTTCACAGCCCATTGTAAGCAATCAGGCAAATAGAAGCTTGCGGTCGTGCAGTGCACAGGCACTTCTTTCTAGAAGGCAGAGAGCAATGCTCAGTCTACTGACAGGCGAGCCAACAGAACGACAAGAAGTCAGGACGTATTCTCATAGCACCAACAGACTGTAACACCACCAGTGGGTCTTCTGAAGCCCACTTTCACTCTCCTGGGTGTGTGCTCCTGAATGCACATCCAACCTCCTCCCCTGCTGGCAGTGAAGACCTGCAGATGCACTCAACCACAGGCATACTTTTCAATTCTGCATCTGTCTCAGCACTCACACCAAAGCTGTACCCGCGGGAGGAGGATACACATGTTTTATTGACAGAGCTACAGGTGGTTTGAGTTTGAGCTGCTGGTGGACTGGAAGGGTTTTTTCCTGTGTGGTGAGCTGTGGCGTCTTTGGAGCCAGTATGTTGCCTATTGTTGTGGCATGTTTGGTATTCATCCTGCTGGGCTCGGGGCAGGCTCAGGTTGCCACACAGACTCAGGGGCAGAGCCAGAGTCGGGGCCAGGGGCAAGACAGCTCTGCCACCCCTTGGAGGCAGGTGATCCAGTGGGAGAACAACGGCCGGGTGTTTAGCCTGCTGAACAGTGGAGCCGAATACGTCCCTGCCGGGGCGGGGACCCAGGACAGAGGTCCCAGGGTGGTTGTGGCAGATTCTCGTCCACGCTCTTCACGTAGACCTCAGGGAGGCAATGTCCGCAGACAGGCTCCATCAAGAGGATCCTCTGAGACTGTCCGTGGGCAAGCAAGGCATCCTTTTGGTTTCGGGCAAGTGCCTGATAACTGGAGACAAACCGCAGGCAGCACAGGAGGTAGCACATTCCAGGGATCCACTGGTACTCGCTTCAGGCCATCCACAGGCTCTTCATCGTCATCATCATCATCATCATCCTTTTCTTCATCTTCGTATAATATACCATCCTATCCACAGAACCCATTTCCTCAGCAGCCTGCCTTCCAACCAGTGCCTTATGACCCTAGTTTTGTGGAGGGGCCAGTCAGGAGCTATGAGCCCCCTTTTCAGCCTGTTTCCGGCGGAGGATATGGAGGTGGAGGGTATGGTGCTGGACGGGGGTATACTGGAGTGGGGTACGGAGGTGGTCTAGCACCAGTGCTCCCAGGATCTCCCTCTGATTTTACTGATGATGGCTATCGTTACTACCAGTCTTATGGCTACGCGCCCAACCCTGTGGTGCCTGCACGTGCTGCCCAACCACCGTTCTCTGACGGTCTGGACCACAGATACACCCACAGTCTCTTCAATGAGGAGTCTGCTCCAGCTGTCCCTGTCCCCGATGCCAACCAGGCCGCTCCTGTAATAGTGGACAGGACAGGAGTGGTTGGTCAACCACCAGTCAGGAGCCCTCAGTATGAGCAGTTTCCCCCATTTGGAAGACCCCAGCCTCCTTTCCTGCAGCCCAATCCTCCAGTCAGAAACTCTCCAAACTCTGCCCTTGAGAATCCCAGTATAAATGTTGGGAGTGTGTACAGACCAGAACAGAGAGGTACAGTAAGCCTTTTGTTTGGGTTTTGTGAACTAACACGATGTTTTCTTAATTTCCCATTTTGTTCAGGAAGTTTGACCAAATCTTGATAAAATTAGGAACAGCTGTGACACATGGGTGGGACGGCAGGTTTAGAGAAATGTGGTTTGCTTTTACGAAAAATCTGAAGCACTTCAAACATTTCAGATTGCCAGTGAAAACAGGGACCACGTTCACTTGTAGGCATCCATCCAAAGTATTTCTGTCTTTGAGGCATAGAATGAAAAGCTTTCCATGTGATTTCTGTTATTGCTGGACATTGAGTTTGAAATATGCACTCAAGGGAGCTCACCACCCCCTCAAGTAAACAACCGTGTGTTTCCAGTATTTTTCTTTCATCTTTGTCAGATATCTGAAGTAATCTGAATGAAACAGCTGCTTAAAATTCAGCCTCTTTTCCAGTTTACAAACGAACCAAACTGGACAAAAGGTTCATCTTTTTCCACTTGTATCATTATTGAAATCAGGTGTTGAGCAAGACCTGCCAATGGATAGAGAGCACACACAGGGACCTATGTGTTCTTGTGCGGGGGAGTTCTGCGCTATACGAAAGCAGACTGGTTCACGAGACGTGTGGAGTTTGGTAACGGTGGTGACCTCATAGGGGGGCTGGTGACAGGGGGTGTTGGTGGGCCGTGGCTTTCTCCTGAGCTTGAGGACAGGAGAAGGGGAAACAAGGGAGGGGGATACAGTACATTCTCTTATGGGAGGGGAGAGCGTGGAAAGTCCCTGTAACACATGGAGCCCATTGCTTCAGCTACAGAAAATCAAAGAAATACTTAGTCAGAGTTCTTATGGGAGGAATGAGGAGTTTAAAAAAAGTTTCTGTAACATTACAGACAGTTTCTTTGAAGCTGTCAGCAATTTATTTTCATAACCTGCCACTGTACTGTAGAGAAAGTACTTTCTCTTGAGTTTATTATTAATGCTGAGAAATAAATGACTAAGCTAAATGCAAACAATATGTGAAGTCCTCCACGTTCCCAATGCCAGAGGCTGTGTCTGGTCTGAGCTGAGAGGAGATGAGGACTTCCAACGAGATTCTCAGACTCCTAATAATGCAAATTTACCTTTTGTCTCACTCAATGACTTGCCTTAATGTGCAGCAGTCTCTGTAGTGTGCTGTGTGCCTTCCAACCATCATTCATTAGACACTCTAGAGCTGGGAGCCATTTCTACAGCACAAAAAGCCAACATGTGTGCAGATGCCTTAGTGCTCCCAGTAATCATTGTGATAAAGATTCAGCCATTGGGAGCTGTTGAAAAGCTGACATTTTTATTGTACCGCTTCATGGCGGGGCATTAAGCTGTTAGAATATCGTAATAACTATTGTGATCTACAGGTTTAAAATTTACTTAAAACTAAAGTCAGCAGGCAAGCATTATGTAGAATGCCGTTGTTAATGCAACGTTGAGACGATTCAGAGGCAGTAAAGTATATAAGACACAGTGATATATCAAAGTAAACATCTTTCTAATGGCCAGGCTGCTCATTAGATACTACAAATAAATTAAATCCATTTCATTTTATGTGGCCTTCTAAGGTCAGCGCATAAAAATACAACTTAGTACAGATTGGTTTAGAAATAAAGGCTTATGCCATACATTGAATGTGGGAGTAATTGATGAATTTGTGAATGTCTTTTCTCAACCAAACATTGGCTGTAACATTAGTCAGCAAAGCACCTTTGCTACTGAGAACTCCAGTTTGTAGTAGGATGATGACCTCATGTCATCTGCACTTGACATTAGGTCCAAAATGCCAATTATAATACTAAGACTGAAGAATGGGCTCAGCCATTTTCTATTCTCTGTTTTTGCCCCTGAGAAATCACTATATTTTGTTACCAAGCAAACTGACAAAGAACAGATTGTGATGAACACTGACTTCAATTGGAAAACAAATTCAAAGGGATCAATCAAATCGGTTTACTCAGTGTTGGCCGTACTCTAACCTGCTGCTGCTGAAGGGAATCTAACTTGGACTGTGCAGCCTCGGTGATGGTATGAACTCTTTGACTTTAGTTCTGCAAGCTGCAATGTTGCAATAGCTTAGAGAATAATGAATGGCCTGTAAGTATCATAGCAAAGATCAGTTAAAAAAAGGCTGTAGATTGTCCCAGCTATTCCCTTTGTGGCACATTGTCATTTCAACTCACTCTTCCCTTGTCTCTTGTTCCCTGACAAAGCCACAAGCGGTCATAGGTGAGAATAATTAGACCGTAACTGGTACAGATTAATTTATTACAGCAGCTGCAAGGCAGAGCTGTGGTTATTTCACTCATTAGTTTTAGCATGATATCTTCACATTAAGAGAAAAGGTTTTAGCATCTCACTATTGCCGAAATTAATCTGTAATATATCAACTCACCCCCAAAGTAAAATGGCTGATAATCCTTAAAATAAAATCCTTAAAATAGAGATTTAATAACAAGAGACAAAAAAAAGCTGCATAAGTAAAGTTAACCATATAATCAGTTGTGATTTTTCATGTGTCATTTTAAAATGACCTCAATTAATTTCAAGTCTTCCACTCTGTCAGTCCTATGCAGCTAACAGCCCACAGCCTATGGAGTATTTAGAGAGGGAGCCCTCATGTCTTTTGTTATGCCATATTAGATGGTATAAAAAGCACGGCAAGATTCAGTTTCTTTTCTCCGTGCCCCACTTAGAGTGTAATGTGTGGCTTTGTCACATGCTGTTGAGAGCTGATCAGCTTTGGCTTCTCAATACACTTTATCCCTCTGAAAGAGACCCAATTTCACATTTCAAAAGATTAGGGGGCAGAGAACAAAGCCTTCCAAGGGTGAGGCGGAAAAAAAAACAGGGTTGAGAGTGCTGTTGGAAAAAAAACCCTCTGCTTTTCACACTGGTCTTACAGTGTTTACATGGCCTGCTCGAGGAAGCTTCCCTCTGTCCTATACGTCTGCCTCAGAGAGAGCTGTCAGATGGGATGTTTACACAGCGCCCGCAATGGCAGAGCCCTTATTTAGACTTGCAGCTGCGGAGGGAGGACTCTACTGGATGTTAAACGCTGGGCAAATATAAAATAGGAAACTTCCTATCTGGTTTCCATAAACAGACCGTAACCAAAGCCCTTCATTTTTGTTCAAATTCAAATGATAACAGCACATTATTTCATCATCTATTTTCCTTCCCATGGGTTAAGCCTGCTGCAACAGAAATTAAAGCTTGTACATCATTTTTGCAATTTTGTGAATACTTCCAGGTTTAGGGGTCAGATGGTTTGACTTTCAGTTGCTCGAACAAGCTCGCATTAAAACGTGTCTGGCCTTTGTGAGCTAAACACAGAGGGGTGATAAGCCAGGCCAGAGACCCTTGCTGGCATGGCCTTTACTGGGAGTGGGACACAGAGACATTCACTCTGACAAGTCAGGCCTGCTTTTTTTTTTTTTTTAACTTGTTCCTCAGGTTTTCAGACAGACTTGGTCAGTGGCCCACTTTAAAAACAGCAGTGGTGTGAGATCACTGTTGTTTTGCCCTGGCACACACGATCTCCCTCTCTGTGTCTCTGTCTGGCTCTTGCTGTACCTCTGTGCACCTTTGCCTTCCTACATCTCTTCATCTCTGTCACTTGTTTGCAGGAACCAACGTAGGGAAAAAAAAAACACACACACAGCCTGCATTGCAACAAGCTCTCCTGTGATACTGTAGCTCTGATAGTTCCAAGTTTAGCCTTATCCCCAACAGATATGACAAGTCATCCTGTGTTTACTACATTAAACGTTAAGATGAGGTGACAACGTTCATATTAAGATTAGTGTCATGGGGGATCACATCACATTAGCCAAGACAGCAAGAAATTATTGTTATAAAAATATTTTCCTAACAACAAGATGGATTTGGTGCAATATGAATTGTAGTCAGCACTGGAAGTTAACAGATTGCAAGTATAGTTACATGTTTCTCAGGTTTTGGGGGTCCAAAGTGTAAACCTTGTAATCTCTCACCCCAAACTCACTGCCGTCTGAGAGGACTATGGAGCAAAACTCGTCTCATTGGAAAACCATGATAACAATCTGGAATGCACAGTAATTAGAGGTTCTGGAGTGACCCAGTCTTGGACCGTGGGCCCTGTCGCTGCATCGTTGCCCATCATATCCTCCATCAGCACCATCATAGATGCCAACTAATAAGAAATTAATAACAAATATGTGAAAGACTTCACTGGCAGACAAGGGCTGGAATTAAAAGAGTTCACATGGTGACCTGTCATGGAAAGCTAATCAATGATGTGCATTTCTAAATTTAATCATAATAACAGTGCAATAAATGCAACTTATCAGCTTCAACTAAACTTAAAAACACTGCTTTAATATGACAAGTCTAAAATGTCCATTTGATTAAATAGATAAGTAATTGCTCTTTCATTTCCAGTATTTGGAGCGAATTTGTGATTTGGATTTGCAAGGACACTGTGTTTACTTCTTGAACCAAAGTTTTATGTAATTTCAAGCAGTTGAATGACGGTATAGGATGAACAGTCTGTCTATCATTTCAGGTTTACCTGACCTGGTACCGGATCCCAACTATGTCCAGGCTTCCACATATATACAGAGAGCCCACATGTATTCTCTCCGCTGTGCCGCTGAAGAAAAATGTCTCTCAAGGTAAACCCAATTCTGGATGTCCTTTACTGGCTCGGGTGTATTTATTTATTTGTTAATGTATTTCTTTACTTTTACTTTCAGTGGGTTTAACTACAATGTTAAATGAAAAATATTCTTCCTCCCATATCTTCTGTTTTCATGTTAATATTTTCATGTGAGTGACAGACAACACCAGCAACATTTTAACTGTTGCTTCGTGGCTCAGGGTTAACACACTCACACACAAGGTAAATTGGAAAGACCTAATGCCTTTCCTTTCTTAATGTGGCCCTCTGTTAGGCTAGAGTTCTTTCCATGCTGTACCCTGCTAATTTCTATGAAAGGTTAACATTTTTTATGAGCTTCTTCACCTTTGGGTAGCATTAACCAGCGAGAGAACTATCCACAATTCTAACGTGGCCTTCAGCATTGTACCAGTTCTGCACAACCATATCTGAGAGAAGTAATGAAAAAAGTTGACCAACAGCACAACATAAGTGAACTAAATCCTGGTCACCTTCGGGGATACAGGCTGTCGTTTGTTTCATTTCTCTGTGTTGGCAGATAGCATCCCATGAGCCCTGGGCCTGGGCCCTTTGACTGCCTCTGCACTAAGGACACTATTGAAATGATGGAAGTGTGCTGTCCCCATGGCTGCTCTATTTGCCCTCTTCCCATCACAAGCACAGCTATCCCTCAAAGCCTTTTCATATCCTGTCTGAGTTTGCAGCAATCACCGACAGATGGGCTGTTGTAATTTGCCATGCACTCCAATGTCAACAACAGCCACAAGACGAATGACTTAGATCTTCAGTGGTGTTGTGAACTTGATGTTGTGCCTCCTTTTTTTTTACACAAAAAAGTGAATCATGCAACAGACTGTTCCTGCTCCCCATGTTGAAACTGTGTATTTGGAGAGATGGCTGTAATCTGTTGAATGAATTATTCAGTAGATATGCTCCTGCCTCCGAGCCTTTCCAGCCCTGCTCTTTTTTTCTTCCCTTGTCTTAGTTATGAGAAACAGACATGCCGACATTCTTTTTGCAGCCTCTTGTGCACTTTCCCTCACTGGTCTTTATTTTGTGTTAATGTATGTGTCCACCGTTCAGCACCGCCTATGGCCCTGAGACCACCGACTACGATGTGAGAGTACTGCTGCGCTTCCCGCAGAGGGTGAAGAACAAGGGGACTGCCGACTTTATGCCTAACAGGCCACGTCATACCTGGGAGTGGCATAGCTGTCATCAGTAAGTGCTTAATACAAAACAGATTTTATTACTGGCTATAATATCTGGCTATTTGGTATCCAGGGAGCTAGTTAGGGTAACATTTTAATCTTAATCTTATCTTTTTCTATAGATATTATATTATTTATTTATGTAACTAATGTGTGTGCACAAAGGCTGGTATATATGTCAATCAGCCTTCCCATAATTCAAGGTTCTTGCAATATTGAATTTAATCTAAAATTAAATTATTGTGAATTTGGTTTGGACAGCATATTCTAAAAGCTGTGTATTTTGTGGTGTGGTTAATGGCGAATCTGTGATTAATAATAATATATGGAATCATAGTGAATGATGATTTGCATTACCTCAGCCAATAAGGGAGAGCGTAGGCTTCTCTCTGTATAAGAGGCACTGCAACTCTACTCTGCATTCATCAAGACAACAACATGTAAAATAAATGAGAAGAAAAGCAGAGTAACTAAGCCAGACAGCTCCACGATTCCTCATAGAATTATGGGTTACAGTATGTAACTACTCTATTCTTCTACACATTAAACAGACCTTATTAACATAAAGGCAGCATGATGGGTTGATGACTGTATTTCCTCTTATGATACCAACATGACCCTTTATTTCAAAGCATGGCCTGGGTTGGAAATAACACATCACTTTGCTGATTCAAATCACTTCACTCAGTTCAGAGATTCATAGTCATCAACTATGTAGTCTAGAAACCTATTTTTGTGTTGATAAAGATTTGTTTGCATGTGCATTGAATTTCCAGTTCAAACCTGATTTACCTTGTACAATACAGCAGCAGCAGCAGCAGCAGCACTCACCCTCTCACCATTCGGAGTTTCCCGGCCTAAAGACCTCAGTTGGTCTTATTATACAGTTGTGAGTTTACATACCCTGGAAGAATTTGTAAAATGTGCACCATTCTTTAAAGAAAACATGGGTGATTTCAGTTATCATTATAATTAAAAAAGAGCGCACATAATTTTGTGATAATAAATGGCTTCACCTGACCACTATCTCTAAATAAAAGAAAAGTTTTCTGCCATTTCTGTCATACTTTCCAAAGAATGGGTAATATTTCACAAATTCTGCTGGGGTATGTAAACCTACGAGCACAACTGTATCTGGTCATTGGACACCAGGAGAAGAAAACATTTATGTAGCCCTGGTTTAAAAACTTGGGGTGCATAGGACGATACACCAGAAATTCCACATTGCCTGAGAAATAATGATATGCAGCACGTAGGTTTGACCCATTTAGCTGTTTTTCGCATTGTGTCTTTCTCAGTGGACAGATTTTAGTTCATTTAGCAAGCCAGTCGTGGCTCAGATTGAATGTCACTGGGGGACGGCTGATGAGGTGATTCTGAGGGTATCGTCATTGTTTTATGACACACCGTTCTATGTAGACTGGCTTTTATCTCAGTTTCAGCAAGTGCGTCCACTGACGCTAGTGCCAGGCTCTGCTTTACTATCCTCATCTTAGAGGAATGTTGACTGGCCGTTAGGAGATTGGCAGTGTTGTTGCTGTCTGACATCAGTCTGCATTTACACAGTGGTTCCCAGGAGGCAGAAAGCCAAGGCAATCATTCCACTGGCTGTGTGTTCAGAATGACAAATCAATCCATTTTTCTTGTCAATCTGTGACACCAGATCACACAGCTGCTAAAGTATGGTGGCATGGATATGGGTTACTGGGACGGAGTGTTTGTTAACAAAGAAATCTCTTTAGGGGAAGAAAATCTCTAGCCCAGATTTTCACAATAAACTTTCCTGCCCTACATTTCTGTTGAATAAGCCATGTAGTTGACAGTTTTGCTTTTTACTACATTCTCCCCTATCTCTCTTGCTGGTGTATTAGAAGAAGGGAAGGGAACAGCATCCTCTTGAGTATCACAGGCTGTGGAAATGTTGGAATTCTGCATGTTTCTTGAAAAATGAGGACACAGAATTCCATGTAGAACTAGAATCTTTTATGCCAATCAAGTGGAAGTCATTAAGTGCTCTGCTTATTTTGTGGGACTTTTATATTTTCATTGTGTTAAGTTAATAATAAAGTTCTTCAACTTATGCTTTATTTATCTAATGTTACAACTTTTATTAAACTGCGTGACCTTTGTGGGCAAAGATCATGACTGCTATTTGTGCAGGTGCATGGACATTCGTCTTCATATCCTGGTTGCACTGTGTGGAAGGCAAATGTCAGGGCGCTGCTAAATATTTCTCAAAGAACTTACTGTAGTTCTCAGTTTTATAACCCAAGCTGTGATCTGAAAAAACCCTCAAAGTCTTGTTTGTTGCAACGCAAGTGGAAAATGACTCATGACTATGAAGAAGGACTGGAATGTTTTGTATAGTACGATTACAAGTTATTCTTGTTAAATCCTCTATAGGTCTTTCCAGTACTACATTCTCTATAGTTGACATAGTCAGCGAGGGGATCCAGGAATCTAAAGGGACCCTTCCAGGCACCTCATAGTCCAGCACCTCCCACTCTCAATCTTTTTCTCCGCTTCCCGCACTCTCATTTCTCATACACATACACACGTATACTGCAGATAATCATCTCAAGACTGCCACAGTAATGAATGCCAGTTTCAGGAACACAAACAGACTGTGCCTCAACCTTCCAGGCTCTCTGGTTCCCGCCCTGGTTTACACATGTGTGAATATGTGCACTCACACATGCGTTGTGTGTCCTTGTGCTCCACATAAAATAAGCCTGTTAACACGCACAGTCATGTACATTTGCACGTTTAGCAGAGACAGAAGATTGACAAATGCACAGAGTCAATATAGAGTTAGTGTTCAGCCTCAGATAACAACAGACAGGTTTCTACCTGAGAGCAGCTCATAATTGGTTGCCTCTCCTATGGAAACAATGAGTCCTTGAATGGTCACTTGCTCCATCAGTGGAAAGTACCCACTTTCCCTTCCAAGTCATCCTTCAATCTTTAATGACTGTTCCAGTAAAAGCTGTTGCTATGTTGAAACATGGGCCATGAAGTAAGGCGAATGGGCAATGTTTATATAGTCTGAGTTTGTCTGACTGTAAAAGATCCAGTGCTTACCTCACCTGCTACAACTAAAGTCAACACCACTTTTATTTGGTGTGGAGAAATTTAGTATTTGGTATGGAGAAATTCAAGAATCAAAGGACAGGAGGAGATGAATACTTTCAACGACTGCTAGAAGGTGTATTTAAACCCTGAAACGTGTCATTTCAATTGGGTGTCCCATTAGCAACAGTGTTGTATTCTTGTGGACCATTTTTGTGTGTAAAATACAAACATTAATACAAAAACATAAAGCAGCAGCTGGGATCAGCCGATTAGAAAGATAATGTTTTATAATCTCATCATTCATGTGAACTGAAATCATTTATATGTCATTGGGCTCTCAAGTGTCATCAGAACTTTAATATACAATGGGGGAAATAAGTATTGGACACGTCAACTTTTTTCTCATTATATTTATTTCCAAAGATGCCATTCATGTGACATTTCTTCCAGACACTGGTATTAACTCAAATAATCCACACATGAAAAGAAATCACAAGATTCAAGTCCATAAATAATTATTATGTGGAATTAAGTGCAATAACTTTAACACAGGAAAAAAATATTGAACACACTATCTGATACTCGTTTAATACTTTGTGGAGAAGCCTTTGTTTGCAATGACTGCTTCCAGCCCCAGACGCTTCTTGTATGTATGAACTAATCGCCCACACTGCTCAGGTGTGATTTTTGCCCATTCTCTCCGCACAGATTGTCTTCAAATCTTGAATATTCTTTTGGTGCCCTCTGGTGAACCCTTATCTTTAGTTCTTTCCACAAATGTTCAATCGGATTTAAGTCAGGTGATTGACTGGTGGGCCATTCTAACACATTGATTTTCTTTTTTTTAAACCATTCGAGTCAGACTTTCAACTTTGCCGTGTGCTTCGGATCGTTGTCCTGTTGAAAGGTCCAGCCACGTCTCATCTTCATCATCCTGGTGGATGGCAGCAGGTTCATCTCAAGAATTTGCCGATAGATGTTTCCATTCATTGCTCTCCTTCAATTATATGAAGTCTGCCAGTACCCCGAGATGAGAAACAACCCCATGCCATGATGTTTCCACCACCAAACTTCACTGTTGGTATAGTGTTATTTGGGTGATGTGCAGTGCCATTTCTCCTCCAAACATGGTGTGTAGTATGACAGCCAAAAAGTTCAATTTTGGTCTCATCTGACCAGACAACATTCTCCCAGTATTCCACAGGCTTATCCAGATGCTGTATAGCAAACTTTAAACGAGCTTCAACATGCCTTTTTTTGAGGAACGGAGTCTTGCGGGCTGAGCGTCCATAGAGGCCATGGCGGTGGAGTGCATTGCCTATCGTTTTTCTCTGTAACACTTGTACCTGCTGCCTCCATGTCTTTCTGGAGCGCTTTCCGGGTGGTCCTTGGCTCTTTGAGAACTCTTCTGACAATCATCTTCTGACTCCCTGGTCAGAAAGAAACCTTGCGAGGAGCTCCTGTGCGCGGCCTGTTGATGATAAGGTGATGCTTCTTCCACTTGCGATAGATAATGGCCCAATTCAACGGTGCTTACTGGAATACTCAGATTCTTTGAGATAAGTCTATAACCAGTTCCATTCTGATGCTGAGCAACAATCAGGCTGCGAAGGTCTTGAGAGAGCTCCTTGCTTTTACCCATCATGAGATGTGTCTTGTTTGACTACTTGGTGAAAAAACAACCTGTTTATAGGGCCATCAATTAGCACTAACCCAGCTGTTGATGTTGGTTTGCACTTATAGGAAGTACAAAGACTAATTACTAAGGTTTTCAGGTTTGAGATGGTATGGTGCCTTTCTTGCTTGCCAAACTATACAGCTTTCCCATGGTGTGTTCAATACTTTTTTCCTGTGTTATTGCACTTAATTCCACATAATCATTATTTATGGACTTGAATCTTGTGATTTCTTTTCATGTGTGGATTATTTGAGTTAATACCAGTGTCTGGAAGAAATGTCACATGAATGGCATCTTTGGAAATAAATATAATGAGAAAAAAGTTGACGTGTCCAATACTTATTTCCCCCATTGTATGTGTGTTGTTAATCTAAGGAACCTAAGAAAGCTCTTTGATGCTCATAATAGCTAAATTTCCAAAGAAGGGCAGGCACTGTACAGTGTGGGAAAATAAGTCACTAACTAAACCGAGATGTACAGACAGCTAAATGTCTTCACTTCACACTGAATAAAATATTTATTCTAGTCAGTATAAAGACCTAGTTGATGTAGTTTCCCATGACTTCATAATTATTTGTGTTTGCTTTATGAAAAAGAAAGTTCCAAATAGCATGTTCATGTATCTCAAATAAGGAAGTTTGGCAGCTGACATGTGTACAATGTGCACTTGTTGCCAGTGTTGTGTATAAATATAGGAAAATGATGACCACAAATTGATCGTTTTCCATTTACATGGAATTCTGTTGTCATCTAATCCATGCAGATATGCTCTTGTCAGCATATGTGCACAGCAGGTTTGTAAAAAGTGAATAGCATCCTGGGTCGCTTTGACCTTTGAGGGTAAAGGTCATCAAGAGAGCGATACAGCAGCTAATATTGCAAATGGAGCAGCTCATTGACAGAGTCACTCATTGAGAGTCACATGCTTCATGGTTCAGTTGAGATGATCAGTGGTCATGTGCATCCAGGCTTTTCTAAGCTGCTAAAGCTGTGCAAACAAACACAAACACACACACAGTTATACAGAGAAGTTTTCACACACACACACAACAACAAAAAAAAAAAAACAGTGTGTGAGCGCAACTACTCACATACACACTGACACACACACTCTCACACACACACAACACAAAAACACCTCTGATCTTGCAGTCTGATACAAGCTAATTAACAGCATTCATACATCATTAAGGTGTTAATGTCGTGCTTCAGCAAAACTTTAGTGTTGCCATTAATTAGTATCCTTTGATACCTTATGATGTGTTCAGTCAAGGTGCAACACACTTACAAAAATTTGAGCAGAGAAGGTCAACAGATGGAATATACAGTCTATAAATTCACTTTTATGTTGACTTGGCTAACCTAAAAAAAACAAAATTGTAAGGAAATTACAATCACAGCTTAACAAAGTTAATAAACACCAATAATTTTTTAGATTAGATTAGATTAGATTCAACTTTATTGTGCAGGGGGATCAATGGGGGACATGAATTTCTGTTCATATACTGTTTCTTAGGAAAACGTTGCATAGCAGACCATAATTCTTAACTAAGATGTTTCACATTTGACTTCATGTGCACTCTCTTTCATGCTCTGACAGGCACTACCACAGCATGGATGAGTTCAGCCATTATGATCTACTGGAAATCAGCAGTGGCCGTAAAGTGGCAGAAGGACACAAGGCTAGCTTCTGTCTGGAGGACACCACCTGTGACTTTGGTCACCTGAAGCGCTACGCCTGCACCACTCACACTAACACACAAACCAGGTAACACAGCAAACCAAAATGTGAATGCATGACAATCAGCTTTCATATGATGGTCACTTGCACTCTTCAAGGCCAGTATCCATCCACTGCGGTTATGCTATCATAGACTGGTTGAGCAGTATTGTACCAAAGGAAGGTTGTGACCACCGACTGAAAATCTGAACTGTGTTTGACTTAAATCAGTATTCCTCGTGAGTGTATCTCCTCCCCTCTGTTTCAGGGCCTGAGTCCGGGCTGCTATGATACATACAACGCTGATATTGACTGCCAGTGGATCGATATCACAGATGTCAAGCCTGGAAACTACATACTTAAGGTAGGAGTCAAGAGAGAGTGCGGTGTGCACGAACATAGCAAACATTTGGAAAGTTCAGGGTCACATATCATGTAGGAGAGCAAGGGCCACTGGGACAAATTGATCAGGGTTATAAAAGACTTATAAAGTTACTTAAGTTTTTATGTTTCTAGTTATGTGGAGTTTTGTAAGTTACAGCCCGACACGGCTCAGTGGCACTGGCTTCCCATCCATTTTAGTGTCTGTTTTTCATACATATTTAATTCGGTCAGTATGGCTGCAAGATACACACAGAAGATCTATATATGATCATGCTCATTGTCCCATTTTATCCCAAACACATTCTTTTTTGTGAGTGCTATTCAGCCCATGACCTGTTTGTTGTAATTGTGTGTTTATGGTAATTAATTGTAATGTTCCTCCTGTCCTTTGTCTCTCAGCTCCAGGTTAATCCCAAGTTCTTGGTGCTGGAATCAGACTTCACCAACAATGTGGTTAGGTGTAATATACATTACACGGGACGGTTTGTTACAACAACCAACTGCAAGATAGCGCAGTAAGTAAGACAGGGCGTGCAAACTGTACCACGCTTAGTCATTTGCAGGCATTTACTGGTTGAGCATTGCATTTGTTTAAGTTCTTCTAAAAATCTGCTGCTTGTTTGTTCAAGTAAAACCTGGTCAGTTTTCAGATTTTGTGCTTTTGCAGAGCGAGACCTAAGAGGTAAACTGTAAATCAGGGCTCTTGTCATTTTCCCACCACTGAGTTACACTGAACCACATGACAGGGTGGCAGCTAAATGCAGTTTTATGAAGAGCCTCACAGTGTTTTGAATTACTTAGTGGACTTAATGGGTTCCTGGCTGAAATATTTGATGATTTAATGAATGATGTTCTCATTCTCCAGTTAAGATTAATAGCCTCTGAAACTTTCATATTTTCCTTCAAAGGGAGATGTAGGGGTGTTGAACTTTTAAATAGCGCTATTAGGAAGTGTATCATTGCACTCAGAATTACTATCATATCCTCTTGAAAAGACTTTATATAGAGAGTGGATATACACGAGCAAAGCATCATTAGGTTCAAGTGCTCCAGCTGGTCTCCCTTAGTTTCACTGGTACAGTGAAACATATACTTAAAAATATGTTTGCCAAAGCATTTCCTGAGTTAATGAAAGTTGGATAAAATAGTTAGGTGCTGATGCCAGTAAAGAATCACATTAGCAGATGCCACGAGCCCCATTTCCATCATTAAAGTCTGATATCTGAACAGTTTCTTTATTTGAAAATATATCCACTTACATCATGTTAATGTATGTAATTATGTCCACACTAATATGGTTACATTTAAACAGACATTTGGTGCCTAAGGTGGTACGAGGGGTGAATGTTAAAAATGAGTCATCTAATGAATATCAAATTAAAAGCTAATCATCATAATTACCCTTGCATGTGAATTAGATACTTCATTTTAATTTAAAACTAAATAGCACACATGCTATTAAAAGTATGTCTTGATTATAACAACTGGCCTGAAATAAAATTAGAATTAAATATATATGCATTTAAAAATAGTTTTTGATTCATCATGTGCTCATGTACTGTAGCTGATGACAAAACAGGTGCAATCATTTTCTATTTCTCTTGTAAAATTACTGCACAATTATGAAAAGTTCCGAGTTCTCAATGTAGGAGGAAGTGATTATTGTTTTTGTTTTGTTTTTTACTAAAGTCGTTTTTTCAAACATTGTTTGCCCAATCAGCAACTGTAACCAGACATGGCAGCACCGAAACAGGAACATGTATGATCTTAAAATAAAATCATCACTTGATTTCCTGCACACAAAACATATAAAGTAAAGTAGTACATTTTCCTGACTATTTGAGTAACATTTTCAGTGCAGAGCTTCAGACTATTTTGTTTGTGGTAATGGCCTCTACATTCAGCTCAGCCAGTTTCCTTACCAGATGGTGGCTGTAATTTGCTATTTGATTGTTTGATAACCGCAATCAAACTATGAGGGAAAAATCTTTTTTGTACAGTTTTTGTTTTAACAGCTAGCTTTTCTAAAATGGTCTTAAATGAACATGAACAGATAACGTGTCTCAGATGACATGCATTTTGGATTTGCAGAAACTGTTGTGTAATTCATGCGGTCAAGATAGCTTTAACTTTCTATCAGCTGCTCTTCTGTTTGAGCCCAGTCAAATACTTTATTATGTACAGTGCCTCGTGTTGCTTTGAAATTCCTCCCTGAGTCTGGAGTATTACAGTTCCTCTCACAAAAATCTTATTTGTTGTCTGTTTATTTTGCAGGTCTTGATCAGGCACTGGAAGGCTGCCACGCTAGAGTGACCCTGATTGTTATTCCATTGAAATGTGAATGGAATCCATTTGTTGTTGGTTCATTGTTGATGTTATTAGTCTCTACTATTTGCTATGTGCTGTCTTGGTATGCTGGGCTCATGGCAAACAAGGGTCCCACTAGCACTGAGGAGGATGTGGCAGTTTAAAGTATACACACACATACACACACACACACTGTTGCATAATGCATAATGCATATTGCACGTTTATATCCCAATAATGAATCAACACTTCACATCCCTGCAATCTATGTTATCATATTGTCCTACCAGCTACATTCCTCATATTTCAACTCCACCAGTCTGGTTTGGTTAATGCCGGGACACATCATTGACTTTCAAAAGAGGTGTTTACTGTATCTGCACACAAACATCTATGCACACCCCCGGCAGAATGGCTCTGTTTGAATTATAAATAAAGTGCAAAACGGTGCCAGTGCTGAAATGAGTGGTTCCAGACAAGTCAGGGTTCAGCTGCAATCCAACAAATAAAATTAGGGGACAAAGTCTTCCCAGGTGCATTCATCCATGCAGCGTGGGGACAGACAGAGCTGCCCAGTGACTCAGAAGAACCATAATGTGTTAGTTTTTGTTTTGTTTTTTCTCCTCACTGCCTCAGTGGGTCTAGCTGGGACACTGTGATTCTCTGGGCACATCCTGTTTAATGTTGTGTTAACAGCAAGGGGAAGACAGCAGGTCATATTTGCAGTTGTCAACTCCATCACATTAAAAGTCAACATAAAAACAGACTGTCAGTACTGGGCGCTGCACTCCTCCAAATCCTTGCATATTCGTGTTGTGTCCCCATTCGTCCTTTCTTATTTCAGTAAAACAGGAACAGGAAGCTCAACTGGCAGAAAATGGTGCTTTTAAGAAAACAAGACTCACAGTATGTAAGCTGTACACTGTCTTGGGGTCTCTTCTTCATCTACCAACACTGGTCAGGTGGCACATAAGTCATCTATACCTTTTGAAGAATGTATATACAAATATTCCACTGATGCATGACTTTAATGATGGAGATTATTTTGTTGTAACTGATTGTACTTTGTTTAGCCAGTTTGACCTGTTACTGTAACTTGTGAATTTCAGTGAACTTCTATATTTTTTTCTTGATCTTAATCTGAATTATTCAAATGGTATGTGTTGTTGGAAAAAACACTACTGCTACAGACTTATTATTATAGTGCAGAGCGTCAGAAAGCCATTGCTATCTACCTCTCCAATTGACTGAGCTGTTGTTTCCTGTTAAGTGTTTTTATTGGAAATCCCTGCAGTGGTTCACCGTGGCCTCCTACCACTCTGTTGCAGCACACGGCGGAAACCCTCAAACCTATTGACTATATCAAAGAACACACAATGTGCTATGCAAATAATGACTTAGTCATATTCAGACTTACAGATGTAGTCCTTAAGATTTCAGCCTCGGGCAATTTGGCATCACCTGTGGTTACTGGTGGTAACACTGAGTGTGCCTTAATTCAACATCAAACACTCCTTGAGCAGCTACATTGTCAGCAGCAATACAGCAAAAGAGCAACTGGTGCATCTGTTTACAGTGCATGTTACATTTTAATAGAGAGAGAGTTAACAGTATAGCTAAGGACGATATCAATGAGAAAATCTCTAATGCTTGATTGCATGCATACATAGTGTCCCAGTGTGTGTGAAGGCAATTTGAATCCACTGTAGGCATGGCTGACCCTGCCACTAACTATTAACTACTTAGAGAGGTAATTGCTGAATGTAAACATTTTGAATGGCTTTTGCAGAAAGAATGACAACCATAAATAGTAGTAAAAATGGTGTTTTGTTACGTGAAAATCTTAAGGATTATAACTTTAATATCTCTAAATGTGATTACTGAAGTTACAACCTGGTCTCTGTGGATTGATCAAACAGTGACAAAGCACCAAAATGTGTGTGTACTGGTTTAAGTGAAATTTGAGTTCAAATCTAGTATCTTACAACTCATCTCATATCATTCTGCAATTTCAAAGGTTGTTTTTTTTAAAGGAATGCTTTAAATGCAGAAAAGCCCTTTTTGGTTTTATGTTTATTATCCATAATACTCAAGTCTTTGATATTTTACTGTAAATTGTCAGATCTTCTATTTGATTTGATTTTTTTTTTACTTTAGTAGCACCTGATCATACTGTGCACTCACTGACAACGTGCAACAACATGCAATTCTGACATTCAGTGGAACGACAGCACAAGAGTAGGTGACACTTATGCAGCATCTTTGACATGTGGTGATGAAATTTGTATTTTTCTAACAGTGAACACCTGTCAGAAATGTCATATACAATAAATACATTTACTGACTGCTGTGTGCACAGAGTGGAATATAAATGCTATGCACCTTACAGAAGTGGATGCCTGTGCTTCATATGAGCTCACATCTGCAGGTTTACGCTGAATACGTATCGGGAGATTCAAAGGAAATGCTGTGTGACAGGTGTGACAAGTTACTGAAATCATCCCCTTCATAAAAGATTAGGTGTGATATGTTTAATGCATTAAGGCATTTTCCCGGGTTCTGTGTGTAATATTGTCATGCATGATTCAGGCACGGATGGAAATCTGACCTTTATGAATATGGAAAAATGCACATTGCATATAAGATGCATGCAAACACCAAACAGTGAATGCAACATCTGGGTGGCGGTACTGGTGCCAAGCATAAATTAATCAGTCACGCTAGTTTTAATGTTGTTGTGGAGTTTCCACAATCCGACGTGTTGAAACGTGCATGGACATCCTGAAGAATAATCTGACTGGATCATATATCCATCATTGTCACACGCTTTCACCTCACAGCCAAAGATCCGTCAATTTCAGCAAGTTCACAGGGTTTTTGTTGCCAATTTGGCATTTTGTCTGACTTCTATCAGCAGTGTACAGAGACCGCTCACATCATGCATGAAGAGTCATTACACGGGGCACCACACAGCAGTGAAAGAGGAGCTTATAATGTTATCAAAACTAAATAGATAGAAATAGATAGAACCACACAAAAAGTAATATTCTTTGTTTTATCAGGAAAGGGAATGACTCATTGAGCATCTTCTGTGTTGTTTTCAGTCCTCAAATGTTTTTGCAAATTTCTCATAACTAAATCCTTACTAACACCGGCTGGAGATGCAGATGAATGAATTGCACTTGTGGAGTGATCACGAACTGCAATACGCTTTTATGACTAATGGCTAATGACTAATAATCTGTAGTCACCTTTAAAAGAAAATCATTCGAGTGTAGACTAAAATTACAAGCTGCCTCAGTAGAAATTGTGCAAATTCATCCCCCCAAAAATCAATAAAGTCTATGAAGAACAGGTTGTAAAGACAAAAGAGGGAAAAACAGAGGGGAGGCCCTTACAGCATGCACAATCAAAATACAACACAGACAGACACACGTGGGCACATAGTCAATAAGAGAAGAGGCAGGATGAAAGCTGGATGGTTTATTCCTGTCCAGCTGTCTGCCTGAATGGTAATTTAACTTAGAGTTTCACTGAAACAGCATTAAATAAAACAGCATTTTCTCGACAAGATGAGGAAAAGAATATATGGAGATGAGACTAAGATAAAATAATATGATTAAGAAGTCCTTAATATATTTTAAAAAAATAGACATTTGAACATCTAATTCCTTGACAACCAGGCAAAACACTTTAACATCTGCAGAAGAAGATCAAATATGATTGAAAGCCCTCAAACATTTACTGACGGACTGATGTAGGCGAGTGCTCTGCCTGCAATCTAAAAGTTGACAATGAAGGTGAATCAGTTCTCTGACAAAATCTCAACTAATACTGGGAATAAAAAGCTTCACAAAGCTTTCACATTTATTGCCGGGCTGTTTGGATTTGATTGCATTTGATTGTGCGGTGTTCCTAATAAACTTGTTACAGTGCAGTTAGTTTCAGCTGTGAAATATGGTATTTGGAAACCACAGAGGCTTTCCTGGTGGAAGTATTTCCTGTCCCCCCAGAAGAATGAGAATCCATTATCTGGTTGTTTTCATACACTGCTCTCACTCTCATATTTGGTCTGTCCTAACAAAACCCTGACCCCCATGATGGGACTTCCTCTTGGTATGGGGCTGTTTGTTCAGGCCGTTCACACGAAATCACCCCATTCCAGCTCTCTATGCCACATTATGTTGTTTTGTGAAAGTGCTGGAGTACGTGCAGGCATGTATTGGACTTACAGTGCAGTGTTTGTCTTAATGTGTCTCTGTGTATATTTGTGTGTGCATAAGAGAGAGAGGGAGACACATGGGTGACTCCTAATGAGGGAGAGAGAGGCCAAATGATGCAATGAATTGTTTTACTTAGAGGTATTACTTTCCCAAGCAGAATTGACAGACTTTGTTATGTATTCATTCTTCATAACGCCCCCTCAGTTTTTGCTCATATGCACTCACATGCAGCTGCTGGTTAAGTAGCTTAAATGAAGCCTTACACTTCTCTGTGTGATATATGCAGTAATGCGCAGCGTCCACCTCTTCGAAGCCTCTTTTACAGAGCTGGTATCATGTTCTTGTTATTAGTAATGAAAAGGACAAACTGCAGCACACTCCCAAGAGCAGCGTCTGCAATGGCTGTGAAAGCGGTTCGTAAATGATTTAAGACCAATTAAGAAAATTAATATGCAATTGTATTTATCAGAAAAGTGCTGTAGGGTGTTTCCTGAGAGAATCCAAACAGTGTGAGATTCTGAATGGAGCACATGAAAATACCCCTAAGGCTTGTGCAGAGAGAAATCCAGCAGACAGGTACTGTATCCCGGCAATATGAAATTTACATGTTGCACAATGCCAGCGCAAGCATGGCAGTGAGAAAACGAGAGCAGGAGGACACCGGGGGAGGGCAAATTAGCACAACTAGCAGCAAGAGGAAGTGTTTGTATAAACGGTCAGAACATCTTGTCAGATTAGGGAGAGACTGTAAGAGTCAGATGATGCTGATCAGCTGACAGGATGTGCAGCGTCACCGTTCCCCCTGATCCAAGAGTTAAACCAGGGCAAGATGCTCCGTGTGGTGTAAAGCGCTCAGCACTCAGGGCTCCATCCCATGGGAATTCAAGCAGCGTCAAAGATCTGCCTTCTTAATAATACATTTTCTGACTGTATCTGAAGCAACAGGCATACCCCTTGAATGTTGCAGCCCCCCTCTCATTCAGTGCGTGAGCTCTGCAAACACGTTGGCACCTGATCAAAAGAACATGTGGCAAGATAGTGTAGTAGTACCCTGAGAAAAGGGGAGAGAAACTGCAGACTGCACACAGATGGGGTTGCAACATGATAAGAGCAAATCCATTACATATGTAAATACTCCGCTTTGGGCAGAAAATGTTATGTCTGATCGTTGATAAGCAGAAGATCTGTGGGGAGAGCTATAGAAACCCCCTCAAGACAAATATTTCCCCTTACAACTAGCCACATTTACTTTACCAGCCAACCTATGTAAAGCAACAAGCGTTTTGCAGCTGCAAGCTTGCGACCTAATTGAGGAAACAGATCAAGTGAAGTGAAGCAGGACTGATTAGATCTTCCAGCATTCTCAGTGGTGAGACGTCATTGAACACACAAAAGAAAAAACCCAGCGGGAACAGATTCCATGGGTGTAATGCCGCCAATGCTGAAAATGGAAAATCACGAGGAAACACCTTTGTCAGTGTTTGAAGTTGTCAGTCATGACCAAATGAGGGCTGGATATTGTGAACAGCCTTTGGCTTAAATTTCTGGCATTACCAGGGAAGCAGGATGACAGTGGGCCATTACAGCTGCTCTGCCTGCGCAGTGATGGAGCCGAAAGAGGTGGAACCCTGGGGATCTGTGATGAATACAGGCAGATTGTGGAGGCTGTTATGCTTGTGTGCCTGTGATGACAACTTTGACCTATCATCATCTACTGAGGCTGTCCCGGCCCTCTCCAGCATCCATCACATCATTGCTAAGCCATGTTCACAGCATAGTGGCACCCCAGGCAAGTTGTGAAAATGATTAAAAAAAAACAAAGAATAATTATTTGAACAAAATAAATTAAGTGAATAAATAAAACTTACCCTGTCCTCCAAATCCTCTTTTATCTCCTCCTTAAAAACATTTTTATGATGTGATGTGCGGCTCCTATCTTCTTCTCACCACCCCACCCCACCTTTTTTTCCACCCCTGCGCTGCAGATAGTTTAGTTGATCTGACATTTATTTCACTCATGCAGCACATAATCATAAGTTTGCGGTGACACTGATGACAAGGTGACAACATTCAGCTTCAGTAATTTGCTCTCCCCAACTGCACCCTCCCCGTCCATGTCCCATTTTAGCCACAGTGTGTATATTAGTTCACGGCGAGGTCACTTCACGAGGGAGTGTTTGTGCTCAAATTTCAATCATTATTTGTGTTTAATCAGATTTTATGTCTGGGGCTTTTAACCTCATCAATCTGCATGTAGCATGAGCAAGAATGTGATTAAACTTTCACTGAACACATACATCTGTATTTAATAGTTTTGTAATAGTTTTTGTTGATGTTTTTTTCAACAGTTTGTAATGTTTATTACTATTATTATTATGTTTATTAACACCCCCTTTGTCCAGCACAGTTAAAAAGTACATGTTCGTTGAACTTTTCCCCATATCAATTAAAAGACGACCCATCAACAAAGACTCAGATCACTCTACCTTAATTTGACCAGCCGGCTTACAGTGAGACAGGCCTAAAAGACATGACTTGAGACCTCAATTCTTCACTCCAGCAGGTTTATGTGAGGATAATTGAATTTAGTAGAAAGAGAGAATAGGGACTAGTGTGTGAGTCGACATTGCCAAAAAGCCCACCTCCAGACTTGAGGTCTAATTTCTGCAGAGCCTACTGTGTAGAGATTCTGTGGCACAATATCAAGGCCACAGGTAATTCATCTTCTGGCTCCAGCTCTGCTTTGCAACCTAATTAAATGAATAAAGATGTGAAGAAATCTTCATTTCCGTAGGGATAAACACATTGCTGCATGGGAAAGGTAAGAGGAAAGGCTGGCTTTGTAAAGGAAGAATAGAGGCAGATGAGAAACCACTGGCTGGGAGATAGTGAATGGCTGAAGACATTTGAATAGCGAGGGGAAAAACAGTGTTCTGATTTACATGCAGCTGCAGTTGCTGGCTCATTTGTTTTGATAATGGCTCATCCTGCATGCACTTTATGCAGAGCTGACTCCACCATATATATCTGAGTTAACAAACATTTCACTTCGTGTGTTAACACTCCACATCGAAAGCGATGGGCGTTATACGAGACAAAGAAGCAGCTTGTGTCATAGACAGAAGACACACTTGAGTGCACTCCCTGACAGTTTAAATACCGCCCACCTCATCACTGAAACATCTGGCTTGTATTTGGTGTCGGCTGGAAAAAAAAAAGCACTCTGTGTTACAACTTCGTTCCCTCACTTTCCCCCACTCATCAATTTTAGGGAGTATGCAAATGGACAATTCAGCATCCCTAGGAGTCCACACGGTTACAACAACAGGGCGATAAATTCTCATTAAGGCTTTCCTTCCTTGAAAGGCAGAAATTGGAGTTGGGATATTCATGTTTATAGTCCCAGGCAATTGGAACAAATGAGGAGATCTTGTGGAGGGAAGATAGGCTCACAGCCTTAATCGGGTCCCCGCAAAACTCCCCTCTCCCTGTCCCCTGCTCACTCACCCCACCACCGGCTCCATGGGGAGCATCAATGATGAAGTCAGCCACGGGGAGCGACGGCCCTGCGCCACTGTGCTCAGCTCCTCTCCCCTCTGACAGGCCCATATTTCACCAGACTCATTCTCCAACCTCCACTGTCACTGTTTCCTGTGCTGTCAGGGGGACGACTCCCATCATCAGATCGGTGATTTCACAGGCTGGTGGCAGCAGCACTCCCTCACTGTAGCTGACTAACATGGCCCGGCTCCAGACAGCTGAGTGACCCCTCCTTAGTAGCTGGCTGGATGCTCTGATTCCTCTCATTATGCACATGTAAAGATGTTCTAGGGTGGGAATTTTTGCTGCATGATGCCAATAGCCTTTGGGAGCTGCTGATTTGTGTATTTGATTGAGTCTGTGTCAACACAAATATCAAAGTCGTTGGTACAAGTAGAACAAGGGTGCAGTCCCAGCTGCTTTCCAAAGCTGGACAATGTCAGAAGTTTTTTTAAGTTTTTGGGGGGAGAAAACACACTTATTCGCTTTCTTGTGGGTGTGAGATGAAAAGATGGATTCCACCTTCATATCCAGTAAATGTAAAACTACAGCCCTCACCTGGTTAGAGTAGCTTAGCATAAAGACTGGAATTAGAGAGGGGGGGAAACATCCAGACTGTTCTTTGGCCGGGAGAGTTAACTTCCTGAAGTCATGTTTCTGTGAGGTTGCCAGGCAGCCAGCAGAGACTCCAGGAAGTCACAGTGTTGGCCAACACACAGTCCAACACATAGCCCCATGTAAAACCACAACTTGTACAAAAAAATCTAACAAGATATACTATGTTAATTAGTGAGGCTTTGGAGTGGTATAGACCTTCATCTAACTGTCAACAAGAAAACCTAATAAAAGAAAACCCAGCCGTGTGTCATGTCCAAATATTGTATAAGAACATAAGACATTATTCAAAATGAAACTATATTGAAGGTTATTAAGTGGCATTGCTGTAAGATCATTTGTCATGTTCCATTAACCATCTGTCAACTTTTCAGCACTCTGATATACGGTACGCATTAAAACTACTACAAGTCAGAGCAAATGTTTGATGATCTCAATGAAAATATTTGACTTTAGTTGCTGTTATGTTATTAGTGACATTTTGCAGTGTGATCAGGCAGAGGCGACCACTTTACAAATATCCAAATAGACAATTGTACATGCAATAATGGATATAATTTATTTTTTTCTCTCCGTTATGGGTTTTATTCTATTTTATTAAGGCAGCTCGATCATTAGGTGCCCGATTTGCAAAGGGGGTGAGGCGCAAGTAAACGCCTCACCCCCAGACATTGATCCTAGTCTGTTTCTTTAGGTCATTTGCTAAACTCAGTCTAAACATTTGTTTTGGATTCTCATCATGTGCTCATGATTAGTCCTAGTCAACTTTGTCTCCTCCAGACCAGAAAAAGACAGCCTTAACAGATAGCCTGTAGTGAATGGCAAAATGGCCAATGAGTCAGCTGTATTTCCAGTCCTGTGTGAGTAACCATGTTTGGGAGAGAGCACTTCTTGCCTGGCCTTCTTCCTCGTCTCACTTCTGTTACATTTTACTGTCAGGAGACTTTGGAGAACAGTTTTATAGGAGACATATTGGGTGGTGGGACTGCTCTGTGGCACATGTGTGAGTGCATGACTTCACCTCTGTACACCTTTGTCCAGATGTTAGGTGTGTGTGTGTGTGTGTGTGTGTGTGTGTGTGTGTGTGTGTGTGTGTGTTTAACAGCATGAAAGGGCACTCTATCTCCATCTCTCCTGAGAAATAAAACAAAAAGGCCCTCTGTGCTCCTAAAGTCAACTTTAGGTCATACCAGGTGTGGCCGTTATGTGAACCTCACCTCCTCCTTCCTTCCCCCAACCTTTCTCCTCTCTCCTGTTGAGAGGTATGACTGATAATGAGCAAGACTTACATATCAAATAACGCTTCTTGGTGTAAAGGTTGCAGTAAGAGGAGTTACAAACTACAGTAACTATGTGGAAGTTAAAGAGGTCACATGTAGAGATATACCCACTGAGGCCCTCAACTTCAGACCATCTTGACTGCCTGCTGAGCAGCAACCTGAAGACGGACAGTTAAGACAAGTTAGAGACAAGCTATTGAACATAGTGGAGCATTTAACAGCTGAAGAACCACGTAATTCCCTCAGGAGGTCCAGATGACCCCAAAATAAAGGAAAGTAAAAACTGGAATTACACTCAGGTGTATCAGGTGGCCATAACACTCCACATTTATGCTAATGTTGCTCATGTGTCTGCTGGATGTGTAAATAAGTAAGTGTTTGCAAATGAGTGTTTCTGCTGACATTAATATTTCTGTGCCCGTGTAAACAAGAAGAAAGTTTATATGTTTGTTAAAATGATGAGGTATAGAGATGCCTATGCAAGAAACCTTCTCTGCATAAAGTACGTTGAGAAACCCAGGCCGATGGAACACACAACAGAGTGTGGTGGGACTTTTGCTTTCTTTTTACCCCCAAACACCTCCCTCTTTTTCCTTTACCAAAGAGAGTGCCACAAACAAGCCACTGGATCGCTCCTTGCACAGACTCCCTGCCATTTGAAGGAGTTGTAAAGTACCTTGGCTTACCTTGGAATCACTAACCAGGTTAAAATGGATCCTTCTGGTTGCGACTTCATTTCAGCCACCAATAGCCCACTGTAAACCTGTGAAAGACACAATTGGCATTTCAGTCAGATTTAGTTTTAATTTTACTTTTTTTTTTAGTTTGGCCACCATGTTTTACAGGTGCACAGACTTGAATTTTGAAAGGAAAAGCATCTGCACAATGTGGATTTGTTATGAATCAATGACTATATTCTGTGGCTGACAACCAGTCCTGTTTACCTGAAGGCGCAAGTCTTTGCTGTCACCACTTGTCACAAGAGATTTCCATGTGTACAGCAATTACAGTGTTTGTTGGTGGCTGCTGGTGGGTCCTCTGGGTATCTATATCGCTGCATAATTTCATCCCCCCCTCTCCACAGAGTAATTCTATCAGTCTCACAACTCGGGGAGAGGCAGACGACTGGGAAGAGGACGTCCACAGATAAATCCATTTAAAGTGAGTTTTGAATCTACAAGGGTCACCTGCTCACAGGATGTCAAGGGAGAAATTGCATTTACTCTACTGCCACGTAAGTGTAAAAAAAAATACAGCATTTGGTCAGGCAAGTAGTATCAGTCACCCTAACTATCTTGGATTTCTTATGCACTTGTACAGACTTTATAAATAGATCACTGAGAAGAAAAACAAAGGTCGTATAGTGCCCCCGGTGGACAGTCCCTGTGACTGGTAGACGGCCACAAGGAACCAATACCACCACCTGAAGGCAAAGATTGTTCCTCCTATTTTTATTTCCCATTTTAACAGTGTTTAAATGTGGCTGCAGTACCATTTGCCGTGTGTAATGTGATGGAAACAATTTAAAATCACATTTTAATGATTGAGTACGATGTCCTGATTAAATGGGGCAAATATAACAAAATACTCAAACAAGAAACAAATAGGCTCTACGCAAAGCAACCTCCTTAAGTGGCTGCAGAATTAAAATATAATGAATTTTTTTGCAATCTGTTGACGTTAAAGAAATCAGAAACAGTAGTGGTGTTAAATGTGCTCAGATGCTTGATCTCAGTCTGACAGTGAAGTGGCTGAAATGTATGTACAGTACCTTTCTTAATCAACACAATTTGTCTTATGAAACAGGACCACAAAAACACAACACAACCTCACATTTTTTGGCAAAAATAATCTGGATCATGACACCCTGAGCCAACCTGATGTTTTGGTTTCTCCAAAAAACAGAAGAAATCTAAGCAATGGTTACTTCATGCTGTCTTTTAGGATTGGAAGTGAAATGTGGATGGTGGCAAGGTTACCAAAGGTCATAGAGAAACAACCCCAGCTGGGTGGGAGGAGTGAGTGAGTGAGTGATGATCTGCCGTTCCCTAACAGACCTTGAGGTGCCTTTGAGCAAGGTTTTTAACCCCCGCCTGCTCCAGTAGAGCTGCATGAGACCCAACAGGTCTCCATGCCAGTGGGCGTTTCAAATGACCGTATGTGTAACGGTCAGATCACTACCAAAATAGAGTCACACGTCACAAAACAACACAAAGCCTGAAATGTGTTGCTGTGTGCAGGTGTACAGTGATACCTGGATTTCCTTTGCACTCATTCAGTGTGATGGGGAGGAGAAAATGAGGGGGTTGGCACAAAGAAAGAGAGAAGCAGGAAACAGAAGACACTACCATAAATGCAGACCGTGATCTGTGAAGGATGAATGAAGGTAATCTGTTCATGTTGGAGCCTTTTATTTCATACTAAAACCATCAGCGCCACTCTGTGGTCAAATGGCCACACAGCAGGAGAAACGCTGCCTTTTTAACACTCTGCATTCGACAAGAGTTTATAAAAGAGCACATGCTAAACTGACATTCAGTACAAAACAGTCACATTTCTAATAGACTACATTTCACTTGATTTTTGCTGAATTTACATCGAACTATAAACAGTGATTTAATTTTTCTTTGATGTAAATGTTTTCAGTGCGGCAGCTTTTCAACAGTACAACATTCTTTCATTTCACAGTGCAATCATCTATAAACTGCATAGAAATTTGATGAAATTATGCTGTGCTCACATAAAGTAGCATTATTTTAAATGTGGTAACAATATTACATCAGATCTTTGGTTTACCTTTGATTTTAAAATTCAAGAAAAACTAAATTAACTTAATTGCTAAACAGTTAATCATTCTCATATCTAAAATAAAGATAATACTAAATACTTTAACCTTTTCACCACAAAGTCACTATACATAAAATGTTGTAGTTTTGAAGAAAATAAAAGATGTTTTTGCTTTCTTTTGTAAAAATTTCTGGAACCGCCGGTCAACACAAACATGAATACATTTATCACACAGCTCTAACGGAGCCACTAAAGTAATACACATGCAATACTAGTTTCATCTCAACCTCCCAAACAGAAAAAAACAAAACATAGGAAATTATATAAAACACTACACATAATGAGCATGCCCTTTGATACAGGAAAGGCGAAAAACCGGCTTCCCAGATGTTCAGAGTTTGTTTCCCAAATGATGAAATTGCTTGAAATCCCTGAAAGTTTTGCCAAATCAGTGATTTGACCAAAATGTAAAAACTGAAAATGTTAAAATATGCATGTGTTGTTTACACTTATTAATTTATCTTAAAAGCCAAAAATTTTATTGGAAATGGTCAAATCTTCCTAACCCTGTTGCTCAGACTTTGGCATAGCTGCTTCTTTGACACCTCTGTCTTGAAGAGGCTACATCTGGTTATCATTGTATTGTGGGCTGGAGTACTGATCCTGCATGGCTCCAGCAGCCGCCCCCATGGCTGCCTGCTGGGCTGCTGCCTGGACGTGAGGGTTCTTCCAGGCCCCTGTGGCCCATTCCTCCTGAGCTTTGGACATGCTGGCCTCGCTGCCACGGTAGAAATTATGGATCTGCAGGCACAGTGGTATCACAAGTTATTACCAACAAGCCTTGTGTTTCTTCTTCTTCAGTGTTTTCAGTGTAAACAAAAGATTAAATGGAATTGTGGTATTCATTATTTTAAACCTTCGCAATGCTGCTTTGTTGATATCGACTGTCTATCTGCTTATTGCTTTGTAGAAATGCACAAACTCTTACCCTGGTGAGGGCGATGAAGGACAGTGAGGCCACTGCAGTGAACATGATAGTAGGGATCAACATGATCAGTGCAATGAAAATGTTATAGCTGAAGAAGGAGATAGTGGCCAGCCAACCACTGAAAAAGACACAAATGATCATTAACATGATTTCATCAAAGAATCGATTAATTCCAGACCGTGAACACAACATGAACCGTAATGATCTGTGATTGGACTGTCCGCTGTCCCTCATCATGACACTGAACCAATGAACATCTGGATGTTAAATGCCAATAATTTTGTGGACTTTAAGTACCGCGATATAAAGTTTAAAAGTTTTATAGCTCATACATGAGGATATCCAATTGCACATGGTGACATTTATAAACTTTATGGAGGCTGTCATAATATTAATTTCTGATCATCAGCCTGAGTCAGGTGACATTTTGAGGATCTTTTTAACTGCCTCTCAAAATCTAATAACAGGACCATCATAAAAGTTTTATGAGGGCAATTTCTGATGTTCCATCACTGTCATGTCGAACAAGGTCTTTAAAAAAATACTATCTGACTGAACTTATTGCTTGAGCTCAAAGTGTTTCATTCAAAAGCAGATTTTGTAGTCTTAGCTTTTGTTGCATTACAATGAATTCATCACTTATAAACGCTGGTAAAAATGTGTGTGAACTTTAATAATGACTCTGGTACTTGAGTTGCACTAGACTGGCTGCATCAAGTCTCTGAACCTTAGTGTAAATGCACTAACTTGAGAATTTATTGTGTCTTACTTTAGTATATTCTTTTCGAAATGTGTGAATACAGTGAGATCTAGGATTACCCTTGACATAACTGACACTGAAAGTGTTTTTTTTCCAAGGAGAAAAACATAAAAACAAATAATCTGAATGAAAGACTGATTCACATACAAAAAAAATCTGATTCTCAATCTTATTCTCTTTATATTCTGGATATTGTTAGTGAAATGTAAGTCAATTTAAAAAACTATTTTAAATATTTTCCAATCATTTTAAATCTCTGTCTCTTACCATACTCCCCATCCAGGGATGCCTATGCTTTGAATGATGCTGATGCCTACTTGGGCCATAAACACAAAGAAGAACAGCATGAAGTTGAAGGAGCTGTCACTCCTAAGAAAAAAGAAAAAACAACAGGAAATATTACCACATGCTTACAGAATGTACCACTACAATACGTCTAATCTTGCCATATCTTTTAGAATGTTATCCACGTTATCTATGAATTTGGTTTGAGGGCAAAATGGGAAATCCCCTCTCTGCACCAGGAGATGAAATCCAAACGGCCTTTACCTTCCATGTGGGTCTACAGGCAACAACACTTAGGTGTATACATCCACACATTGGACATTTTCAGGGTTATTTGCAGCCAATCATGATGAAACTATTCAATCACATGCCTCTGTAACCACGGTTTCACTTCTCCCACATCTGCCTTTCTGTAGAAATGAGGACCGCGCTGGACTGCGGGCCTCTTGCCCAGCCTCGGTACTTTGGTCGGGCCACACTGGCAGCACTTTGTCAGTCCAGGCCTCGGGCTCACTGCTGCCAGCGAGGAGTGGCCAGACTGTGCCAGCATCCTCCCCTGGTGCTGTGCTGTGATAACAGTGAGGCAGAGTGTGGCACCAGCCCGCTCCCTCCCTACGACTGTGCATCACTCCTAGCCATCCCTTCTGTCAGTAATGTTTCCTTCTCCCTCTAAGGAGGTTGTTATGTGCTACAGTACGAGCTCATTCCCCGATATTCACTAGAGTGGAGGGCGAGACTCACAGTGTGCATCAGGGCATCATCTGCTGTACGAGACAACACGTCAGCCGACCCTGACTCTGCAAACTGGTCAGGGAGCAGGAAGCGTATGTAAGTGTAGAAGATAAAGGAATGATTTAAGATATCTCTTTTGGCAGCCCTTTTAATTACGCTGCCTGTCAGTGAGGGGAGAGAGAGGATGTTCTGGGTGCCCTTCTGTCTCCAGAGGGACTGGTTGGATCATTTATCTCTGCTGCCACTTAACACTTAAAGAGAAGGGAGAAAAAAATGGACCACTGTGCTAGATGAGTACAAATATACACTATACAGTAAATGCTGACTGCAAACCAGCAACATATTATATTATATAGAGATGAGCCAACATAGAAATGTATTTCCTGTGATCTGAAGTAATCCTTTGATCCACCAAATTAAACTCAAATTTGCACGTGTATCTGTAGGGAGTGGATAAATAAAGAAGGGAGGCCAAACCCAAAAAGCGCCATCAAAGGGATATACCCATGACCACTATTACAATATACAACCATAATTATGGTCAAATGAGCAAAGTTATAAATATTATCTCTGTCATTCAATGTTTACATTATTTTTTATATGATACAAACACAGTTATTGCCTCTGTTAAGCAGATAAAATACACAAAAGTGGCATTTAACCTCATCCCCAATACCTCATACTGCAGAATAACGCTTTACTCCAATGTTACTACAGTGTATGTGCTATTTATAACATGTTATTACCGTGTTGTTTTCTACTTTAAACAACTGTACCAGCTAAACGCAGTGACACAAATGAGTTACAAGGCAATATTTTGACTCTCACAACTTCACATCTGACTCACTTGAAGGCTTTGTAGATGGGCCTGAACCAGCAAACATAAGAGCAGGGAGTGAACATGAGGAGCCAGATGATAGCCATTCCAAAGTTGGTCACGCCGCCTCCGCCGAACATCCAGGCAAAGCAGCCGATCAGATTTACCGCCAGAGTGGCACTATTTACTGTAACACCAAAACAGACATATTCTATTTTTGGTCTAAATGCAAAAAAAGGATCATTTTGGTAAACAGACTTGCAAATGCAAAAAAGATTTGAAAACACTGCTCAACTGTGCTCAACTCACAAAATGGCTCGTGTTCCCTGAGTAGCCTTTTTGTGAGTGTCCTTTTCTATTAATTCTCAGTATTGTTGTAAGGCTACGGTTCACCCTGCTTAAGTTGCTCTTACTTCTAATTGGAGCTCTGCGCTTTGGTCCCATCTTTCTTCTCTAAACTAGCTAAATGTGGAGTGCTTCACAAGAGGATTATGAGGCAAACACAGCTGCAACACAACAACTAATAAGGAGCACAATTTCTTAAATACACAGCAGAGAAAAAATACCGTAGGCTTCAAATGACTTTCACACATGAAATGGGAGAAAAAGTGCCAAAAAACATAAAGAGAGAAATGTGCAAACTGAAGAGCACTAAAGTAAAAAAAGCAATGCCATGCCCGCACATTGGACAGTAGCAAAGAAAGTGAAAACTGCTGCAGAGGGAAAGAGAATGATGATACATCCGAAAGCAGATCGGGACTTTGAATACCTGCTTGTGTTTACTGTTTACCAGAAAAGACGACACCTGCAGACAGAAAAGAGTTTAGTGGCAATTACAGATTGTTCAGAGTAATAGATGCATATTTTGTTGTGTATAAATGATCATTTAAAAGGAAAACATCCTCTGTTTTTGTTGCACAGCAAATACAAATTAAACCAGGCTGTATGTTGGTAGCTGGTAAACTGAAGTGGGGGGAGGGGGAGGGGGCACTTCTTCTGGACTCAGCCGATCTCGGTCGCCACCTTGCATCAACACCCAAGCTTCACCTTTCGTCTTTTTTTTTTACTGTCACTGCTGTTGATTGACTTATTCCTAGCGGTTAGCTTAGCGTAATCACGCCCATGTAAAGCTACTTCTTGTTGCTCTCTCCTTTGCGTGCCTTCATGGACGAGTGGGGGAGCTTCCAGACCAGATCAATATCACAAAAATCATTGTGCTGCTTGTTTATGGTGCAATAAACTTTGATGAAAGTGCTTCTGGCAAAAAAAAAAAAAAAAAAAAATTTGTTTAACACAATTTCAATGTTAACTGCTGTGCTCAAACCAGGGCCATCTGGTCAGCGCTATGACTCATTAACAAATAAACCAGTCAGGATAACAGCCAATAAAAGAATAAAAAAAAAGAAAAAAAATTTGGACCAGAGGGACCCTTGTAAACTGGTGCCCTTCTGTTACATAGTTCTCACCACCGGTTAACAACAGAGGAGAGCACAGTTTATGGGACCTCCAGGAAAATGTTAATAATTTCTCTCTCTTTATCGGACGGCCTCGGCAGAGAAAAGTTTCATACTTGAAATCCAAGCACCAAAGTTCACACAGTCGCCTGACACAAGGACATCACAGGATGACGGACGCCACCCAACATCACTTGGAGCCACTCACACATCCACAGGTGGTACATTTTCTTGCACATGCTGCGGTGCTGCTCGGGGATCTCATCGAAGTCCTGGTAGAAGCACGGCTTGAGTGGAATGAATCCCGGCAGTGGGGGGAAGTTGGGCTCTGAGAAGGAAAATCAAGATAGTCAGAAATGTCTGCGTGCGCGTGGCAATCTTCTCCTCCCAGTGTATTACTTTACAAGTAACTGACCTGCCATGTGGATAAAAGTTTAGAGCTCCCCGTGTGGATTTCCTCCCTCTTTACTCTCTTGAGCCTGTGGAATGAGAAGAAACAGGAGGTCAGGACTCATCTCTGCAGCCCCTGTATAACCTGTGTGGTCATTGGATGTCATTTTCATATGCATGTCAGTCAAAAGGTGGGAGGGCGGAGGGGGGGGCAGATCTTACTGGGCCATTACAGAGCAACATGCTTCTTTATAGGATGAAGGCCGTTTAACAGACAGTGCTATAAGCGCCGGGATTTAATGTGTGAGCCCTCCAGGCAGCGTCTCAATGGTGCTGATAAGATCTTACACACACACACACACACACATACTTATGGAGAGTGGGCACACATGCACACACACACCACGCACGCCTGCTGCAATCACCTGCAAACTGCGCTCCTCGGGATGAAACGTAATATTCACCGTGTATGTGCGAAGAAAGAGGGCTCGCCATCGCAGCCGGGAATTACGGATCCCGCAGGAAACATAATCTGCTTACCTCCTCCAGAGAGCAGCCGCCTCTCTGCTGCAGGTGCACCGGAGTCCGGGGGACGCTTCAGCCGCCTGGGACACGCTGTCAGGGCGCCAAGCGGACAATATCTGCAAACAAACTATTTATTATAACTCTTTCTGCTGTGAGGTACGAACACGGAGATTAATCCCCATGAGCCTGACCGCGCCGCCAATCACCGCCACCGAGCCGGCTGTCACTTTGGCTCGGACCAATAGGCAGATGGCTTTAATCCTTGACGTTATGTCGCGGGTCCAATCAGCGTCCAGCTCTCTGTCCATGGTACTGAACCCGCCGCACCGCCCACAGAGACTGTGCCGAGGTGAGCTGTATAAAAAGCTCACAGCTGACCTACAGGGCAGACAACTATGTGTTCACAGCGTCCACTTCATCTGGAGGCAGTGATGCTGTCACACCTCTGATCACATATAATAGCATTATATATCATTATATATCATTATATGATTCTATGATATAATATTGATATAATAATATGATATTATAATAATATAATGATAATATTAATATGTATAATCTGAGCAGCAGAAATATTATAAATATCACAGGCGTAATTGCACTAACCCAGTTTGAAGGCAGTATTGGGGGCCCCTCTACTTTTTATACTGTGATCTTATATTATTGGGGGGAAAAAGTGACAATGTTTTAAAGAGGTGCTTTTGAAAACTTTGTATTGGCCTGTGATCTGTTGTTTTAGAAAAAATACATATTTTGATAGTCTTATTGTTTTCAGGCGTATACAGTGCATCCAGAAAGTATTCACAACGCTTCACTTTTTCCACATTTTGTTATGTTACAGCCTTATTCCAAAATGGATTAAATTCATTTTCTTCCTCAAAATTCTACACACACAACACCACATAATGACAACGTGAAAAAAAAAAGAGATTTTTGCAAATTTATTAAAAATAAAAAACTAAGAAATCACATGTACACATAAGTATTCAGCCTTTGCCATGAAGCTCAAAATTGAGCTCAGGTGCATCCTGTTTCCACTGATTCCCCACTTTCTACAGCTTAATTGGAGTCCACCTGTTGTAAATTCAGTTTTGGACTTGACTGGACTTGATTTGGAAAGGCACACACCTGTCTATATAAGGTCCCACAGTCCCACAGTTGACAGTGCATGTCAGAGCACAAACCAAGCATGAAGTCAAAGGAATTGTTGGTAGACCTCAGAGACAGGATTGTCTCGAGGCACAAATCTGGGGAAGGGTACAGAACGATTTCTGCTGCTTTGAAGGTCCTAGTGAGCACAGTGGCCTCCATCATCCATAAATGGAGAAGTTCAGAACCACCAGGACTCTTCCTAGAGCTGGCCGGCCGTCTAAACTGAGCGATCGGGGGAAAAGGGCCTTAGTCAGGGAGGTGACCAAGAACCCGATGGTCACTCTGTCAGAGCTCCAGCGTACCTCTGTAGAGAGAGGAGAACCTTCCAGAAGGACAACCATCTCTGAAGCAATCCACCAATCAGGCCTGTATGGTATGGTAGAGTGGCCAGACGGAAGCCACTCCTGAGTAAAAGGCACATGCATAGCAGCCCGCCTGGAGTTTGCCAAAATGCACCTGAAGGACTCTCAGACCATGAGAAACAAAATTCTCTGGTCTGATTGAGACAAAGATTCGAACTCTTTGGGCCTTAATGCCAGGCGTCATGTTTGGAGGAAACCAGGCACCACTCATCACCAGGCCAATACCATCCCTACAGTGGAAGCATGGTGGTGGCAGCATCATGCTGTGGGGATGTTTTTCAGCGGCAGGAATCTGGGAGACTAGTCAGGATAGAGGGAAAGATGAATGCAGCAATGTACAGAGATATCCTGAATGAAAACCTACTCCAGAGTGCTCTTGACCTAAGACTGGGGTGGGGCAACGGTTCATCTTTCAGCAGGACAACGACCAGCAGCCACAGAGGAGTGGCTTCAGGACAACTCTGTGAATGTCCTTGAGTGGCCCAGCCAGAGCCCAGACTTGAATCCGATTGAACATCTCTGGAGAGATCTGAAAATGGCTGTGCACCGACGCTTCCATCCAACCTGATGGAGCTTGAGAGGTTCTGCAAAGAGGAATGGGCGAAACTGCCCAAAGATAGGTGTGCCAAGCTTGTGGTGTCATATTCAAAAAGACTTGAGGCTGTAATTGCTGCCAAAGGTGCATCAACAAAGTATTGAGAGCAAAGGCTGTGAATACTTATGTACATGTGATTTCCTAGTTTGTTTGTTTTTTACATAAATTTGCAAAAATCTCAAATTTTTCACGTTGTCATGTGGTGTGTAGAATTATGAGGAAGATAATGAATTTAATCCATTTTGGAATAAGACTGTAACATAACAAAATTTGGAAAAAGTGAAGCGTTGTGAATGCTTTCCAGATGCACGGTAAGGTTGGTGTGCAGGGCACTATTAGTGCCAATTTGAACTAAATCCCAAAAAGGGAATGTGACATGAGATTAAATATGCACTTTTTATACAGCATTTTTTGGTCTATGGTTTCATCACTTAAAAATATTTTTGTTATGACCATCCATTTCATGAGGGGGACATGTGGTCGTGTTTTGTGCAACCTCATATGGGAGAATCTGAAAAAAGTGCCTTTAAGGATCTGTGTCTCTACAGTGCTCAGCCCCTACACACACCTCTGAAATCAAAATCCTGCTGCTGAGAAATGTACAGTGACCCTTGTTCAACTTCAGAAAATGCTTAGTTGTTTCCTTTACATTGTGCAAATTCAGCTACAAGGCCATCAGTCAAATCAAAGATCTGAGTCAGTGACCTGAACATGAGACTGGAGTTTGTTCCTGAATCGACTCCAGCTCTCCAGCGGGGGCTGCTGTTTCACTGCAGTCAGTAACTTTGGAAGGAATGTGTAACTTGGCAGTAGATACACTTGTTGGCATACTTTTGCTTGGCTGACAGAGAAGAAAATGTTTTCAATTAGTTTTTAGACTGAATGAAGTTGTGGTGATTGATCAGTAACAGAAAGTCACATGTGTTTGGCATGGTGCTACAGCACAAAAGTACAAGTCCAATGGTGCACAGCAGGTCTGAAAGCAAATGTTTTGTCTATGGAAATAAAACCTCATTCATCATTTCCCAGTTGTACCCACATTCAGCAGGGGTCAATGTTATAAATGAGGTTATCAGAGGATCAGTTGCAGGGTCACTTTCTTTACTTTTATACTGCCACAGTAGCAAATTTACAGTATCCAGTTAAGTTCACTCAAGAATAAGTGGAAAACTCTTTTCTGACCTTGAATCATTAAAGTCAAGGCTCATTGGTTTTCAATTATATAACTTTGTATTACACCACATCTTGAACTCTCTGATAATATTTATACATATCTAAATTATAATGTGTTATATACTCTATTGGGCTCTATATCAACCAGATTACTGGTCTCTGACAAATATCTCATGATTTAATTTGTCATTCAGACTATTAGATAAACTATCACAGGCCAAAAAAAGTACCAATTTCATTACTTAATCTAACTCCCTGAGACATGAGCTATGGTGGTTTAGTGACTATTCAGACTACGTTATTGCTGTGGTGCTGTTTTGTAGCTGAGTCTGCATTCCCACCTCCCTGTGGAGGTGGACAAACAAAAGGCAAACTCTCTCTGCTATTCATCATTTACATTATTATTGCAAATGTCAGTCTACATCACAGGCATGTGATCAGCCCACACTGAGCATGCCATGTCACGACCCATGCAACAGAGTGCTTCACAATAAAAATGATATTAGTCATGTCTTGTAATGCTGTTTTTCTTATCAATGGAAACGATGATAATAGAGCACCAGTGCTCCAGTGTAGGAGTTCAACTATGTGAGGTTAATTCATTCCATGCACGGCCAGTATCATTGTCCTGACACGGAGGATTCACTATGCTCACAGGGTCATCACGTACTTTTGTGATTTTTTAGATGAATAAGCATTAATGAGGTTATTCAGGTAATACACTGACCTGAATGATGAAATCAGCTGTAACTGCAAGCTGCTCCTACATGGACAGAGCAGCAGTGTTGGAAAGTAATTAAGATTATTCACTTAAATATTGTAGTACTCAAGCACAGTTTCAAGGTAATTTACTTGGGTATTTTGATTTTACTGTCATTTTACTTCAACTTTATTCAGAGGGACTTTATTCCACTACATTTATTTGACACCTTTAGATAGTAGTTACTTTCCAGATTGAGATTAAAAATACAAAATATTAAACTAAGTAAATTAAATTAAGTGATTAAATTTCAATGCATTATTGATAGTAAACCAATTAATATATATTGAAATATATATCTGAAATGGGTTATTCTGCATAAGGAATTTTACGTATACTTTCGGTACTGGCAATATATTTTAATGAGTGATGAGCACTTTTTCCAGAAGAGTAAGACAATTTCATTTGTAAAAACTCAACAGCCTTATTCACTGTCACATATGCTTTTTGCAGTTTAGTTGCAAGACAAGACAAACTGCTATGATGTCTATTTAAATTTTCATTTATCCACATTATTCTGTTGCCACTCAGCTATTCAGACAAAATAAAAGAGGGGTAAGCAACTTGTTCAAGGTCATCTGACTGGTAAAAACTTTCAGATGTAACAATGTATTACTTTATTGTCATATTATCAGCACTGTATATCATTGTTTTACCACTTTTACCATTAGGGCACATTTTTATTTATTTCACCTTGAAACTGAATATCCTCACAATGATTTATTACAGTATTACTGAATTATTACTATTAATAATTGGAAGGACACTTCATTTGTCTGACTGTGAGTCCTCTAAGAACTTCTCCTACTACTTAGAGTATTCATGTGTGGTAAACAAGATTTGATTGTCGGCACTGAGAAGCTCATTAAAGATTACTATAATGAGTGAATACTGTTTCTTTGTTAGATATATAGCTTCATCCTCACATCATCAGTGTCAACATCATTTTCATGCATGCAGGTCGAGTGGTATCTCTTATGTGTGTTCTCCATGTAATCAGCGCTGTCACTTCACTTCACACCTGTGAGTGATTCCTGTGAGTGCAAAGGTAACAATCTCTGTCATAATAATAATCCTTTCACCAAAGAAATCATACTCTGATCAAAAGCTACTGGAACTGGAGAGTTAAAGGTGCAGTTGGCAGCACTGAGCAGAGCCTCTCTCTCTCTCCCTGTAAATTTGAAGCAGTACAGCTTTAAGGCCCCTCCCCCTCCTCTCTGCGCTGCCCCCCACAGGTGTAACATGAAGAACGCGCGCGACCAGCCTGGCCGACCAGGTGAAAACACACACAGAGGATACACAGGTAAGAAACGTGAATTAAACTCCGTTATAGAGATATAACAGGCTTTACAGTGACTTTAGTCTGACTGTATACGTTAGCTAGACGTTTGGTGCTCAGTTCGTTAAAGCAGTTGAACTTTGTGATAACGTGACGTGTTTCTGCTCAGTCAGCTTGTTTACATGCTAACGTTGTTAGCACTGTTAGCTTTTAGCTTGTTATTTCGGTAACCGAGATGGTGAGCCAGTAAATTAACAGCTTATTTATGTGTGTGTCTTTGCCCATTGTGTGACAGTTCTGCCCCTATATGTTGTTACGGTGAGACTGTAGAGACTGAGACTGAGACGACGATGGAGAGAGGAGGCCGCGACGTCTGACAGAGAGAGAGTCCGCTGGGCCAAACACCGGAGGAGCTCGGTGCGCTGAGGACGTCTGTAAACAGTGTGAGTGCTTTTGCTGTACATAGATTTATTATACATAGCTTCAAAAATGTGTATTTTAACATATTCAAGTAAAGTAATTATTTATTATCCAATAAAGTGTGTTTTCTACAGTGATTTGTGTCTAAATGCATTAATGTTAAAACAAATACACCACTTTGCTGTTATACCACTGTATTATTGAAATATCTTTGGACCAATTTTAAACACTATAACCTTCATTTGGAACAATTCAAACCAAAGAGTCAACACTACACATAAATGTCTCAAAAATAATGTCTTATGACTTATTAAAAATTAATAACACTTCAGAAATATTAAGAAGCTTTATTTTGCATAGGAATGATAGAAAAGGTAAGTTACTGCAGATTAAAAATGCACATTTATGGTCAACATAAACTTTGATTAGAAATGAAGACTCTTGATTCTTCAAAGTGCAATAACAAGCCTCCTCTGTCAGACCTGAGGAGAGAATAAAGAAACGAATATGTGATCAGACAGTTTCATTTATGAATGAAGACATCATGGAGGGACACATTTGTTTTAAAATAATCCAAATTAAAATCCCTGAATATAATAATAATAAAAGTAACACAGAGTAAGAAAAATGAAATTGTTCATGAAAAATAAACACTATTAACTTGTCTGTTCAACATAACACTGACCTGGATTCAACCACATCATAGAGGTGTGAATCTTCGCTGGCCTCATGATTCATTTCAATTTACTAAACTAAACTAAACAAAGACGGTCCTAACATTTGTCAGCTGGCAGTTTTTATCATCAGCAGGTTTACACACATTTGAAGAAGCTGCAGCAGTGATTTTCACTTAATTATTTAATATTTCACATCCTGAAATCAGCTGCCACATTACTGTTGTGAACACTGCTGATCAACAAACAAGCAGAAATAAATGTTGACATTAAAAGTAATCGACAGTAATATCTGTTCGGTAAAAAAAAGGAGCACACACGTATGTCAGAGTTTAGATGTTTGTTTGATAAGAGAAACTAATAAGCTGTGAATCATATTAACTAAGCAGTGAAGCACTGAGAACATTTAGCTGTGAGAGAGCACAGACACACATAAATATCAGGACCAACATCAAATCTTTATGACTGTCGACACGTCATAAAGAGATTTTTACTTCAGATAAAACAAAGCTAACCGTTAGCATTAGCATGGTGAAGCTAATGTTAGCTCTGCTTCAACGTCACAGTAACATGAGATTCACCGCGGACTGTTTCTGTAACACGTCTTATTTTGTGGTTAGTTTTTACAGGAATTCAAACATAAATCAGACAGAGATAATTACCTGTCCAGCAAAAATGTGTCTAACTCTCCATCAGTGTGAATCTTTCAGCTCTCTCCACCTCTCAAAGGCTCCGGTGTTTACTCTCGTTTAATCTCCGGCTTGGTCAAATAATTTTTCTTTAGCTTCTTTTCTTCTGTGCTCATCTTCTGTTTCTTCTCTCTCAGTATCAGCAGTCATTGTCAGAGGAGGGAGGCTCACTTTTCTCTCTGCTGCTGAACTGTCAGACACTCCTCCTGCTCTGATTGGTCGTTCATGACAAACTGTCAGACACTCCTCCTGCTCTGATTGGTCGTTCATGAACTGTCAGACACTCCTCCTGCTCTGATTGGTTGGTTTGACCCGGGCGCGGTCAATTTAAAAAAAAAACAGCTTTAGAGGCCGAAGGCGGGGTCGGAGGTGGCTGATTATTATCAGAGAGATGATCTGTCTCATATTCTACTATAAGGACATGGTGGCAGTTTGAGTGAATATGACTAAAAGTAGTGTTTGAAAATGTACTGAACATTTAATGTGCCTATCCAATAAATTTCTTTACTGCTGTAGCATCGAGCACCCTTTTTACTTACATGCAAGCTATAAAGAAATAATAAAATGATGGGGATTATTCAAATGAAAGAAACTCAAGCCTGGGGAAAAGTATTTGTAACTGCCTGATTAGGTGCAACCTGGTGAGTTTGCATCCCATGTTCCAGTTACCCAAAGTGCTCCATGAAGGCGAAAGGCTGCTGGAGCCATCCATTGTTCAAATCCACTCATCCTCAAGGTTCATTTATTCATTTATTCTCTCCTCCAGTGTTTCCATTGTCGCTGCTGGACATTTGATCACCCCACCATCATTTTACACACACTTCATATATGCTATTATATATCATATTACATTTGTACTCTATTATTATAATTCATCATATATTACATTGTAAGATACACTTTTTATTAGCATATATATAATTCTGTGGCATATTTCTGTTCTCTACATAATGTCATGCTATGTCTACATTTTACCTTACATCATACTTACCCTATACTGTATTATACTGCATTATTTTACAGTATATCTGGTTAAAATATGTATGAATGTACCTGTATATATATATATATATATATACAAAATATTATTTACTATATATGTATATACAGTATATCATACTGTTTATCTTTTACTTTAGTTTGAGTTTCTGTTTACCTGTCCTTGTATCGGACTTCTCCTCCAGGGATCAGTAAAGGATTATCTTATCTTATCTGAAGATCTTATTTGGTATTTGGTCATTCTGCAGCATAGTGTTGCAACATCCTGGTCAGGATCTTGAGGACTGACCTATGTCAGCTTACACTGGGCGAGCGGCAGATACAGCTTTGATGAATCACCTTCACTCGGCTTAACTCTCAGTATAACACAGTGAAAGTACCAGAAAATGTCTTAATAGTTGTGGTCTGAACTGGTGGAGAGAGAGCTGCCTGATACCAGAATAAAGTGCATTACAGTGCAGTCTATGCAAGGACAAATAAAAGCACGTATTGAAGCTGAATTAACATATGCAAGCTACCTTTTTATCAACTTGTATTATCTGTCAGATCATGGCCACTGGGTATGGAGAGCTTGTAAAGCTGGCCCTACTCTCTCCAATTACCTCACACTGTCACTTCAGCCACTCTCTCATTTTTCCTCTCCTCTCTCCATTAATATTTATCAGACAGTGTTTCAGTCTAGACAAGCTTCTGACAGGTTGTTCTAAGGCCACCATGGCATAGACTTTGAACAGAAATCTACAGAGGAGCTGGCTATAAGTGGGCTCTCTATCTTCTTTCTTTCTTTCTTTCTTTCTTTCTTTCTTTCTTTCTTTCTTTCTTTCTTCTCACTCCGTCTCTCATTCCACCCCTCTTGTCTCTACACCAAACAAGGCCACCATTGACAGGCCCATTGAGATGAGCTCCTTTCTTCGACGCTTCGCAATCTTCAACTGAGATTCTGATTCAGAATGTAGTTTTTAAGCTAATTAGGACAAGGGCCGCTCCTCCGTCCTCTACTGTATTAACAGAGCCCACCTTCTCCCTCCCACTCCAGTGCTTCAGTCTGTATTGATTAGAATGGGAAAGTCAGATTTGCCCCATGAGCTTTCCCAACACGGCATTGATGCAGCACAACGAGTCTTTTCTGAGCCCTCTTTGCTGCATGCTTTGTCATCATCCTGGATGGGATGTAAACAGAAGACAGGATATTAAGCATCGCGTAAGACAGTGAGAGAATGACAGGGGTAGGAGGGAAAAGAAGGACGTCAGAGAGGAGAAGAGAGGAAATGAAGGGTGAGAGATGAGCCTGACATCTTAGCATCAACATTTATTGAACATCAGAGGCAGAGAGATAAAGATACAGTGTCGCAGTTAACACACAAATGATCGATAATTTAAAAAATGAGAATGAGATTTACAAAATTGCACATTTAAAGTAGAGATTAAAAAGATGGTTATTTGTTAATGATATATGTTGAGTTCATTTTGAAAAGGAGTTCTTAGTGTGTGCACAAATATGGCATATTTTGTCAATTTAATGTGAAAGTCAATCTCATCACTGTACACACACACATACACACACACGTTAGTCCACTTGTTTAGCATTGAATGCATGAATACATTTATTTATCCTCATCTCTGGGTGTGTAAATGCACTTTAAATGAGGTAAAAGTAAGTGTCTGTTGTTCGACATTTAATATCCCTGCTTGATGCTCTCAGTTGCAGCCCAGCGCCAGTGCACCCTAGTGTCATTGTTCTCCAAAAGAAAAACCATTTGTCCAGTCACCCCCCTAAGCCCATGTGCCACCGTTGTCTTCGTTTCTATGGAGACGCTTTCCTCCGGATCAAGCATGTGAAGGGCACCCCTCCAGCGGAAGGAGGTGGAATAACATTGTGGCAAGGCAATCATACACCAACCTCATTTACATAACCAAACATGGACCATGGACCGTAGCATACAGTGTTTGTTCACTAAACAGTTCATAGTTGATTAAACCCAACTGGAAATGGAGCACAGAAATATGGTTATTATTTTTGATCAGAAGAAAGGTTTAGCAGGTTTGTGCAAAGAAAGGCAAGAGATGAGAAAAGAGATGAGAGCAGTAAAATGAGTTGCAGTAAAATACTATTCTTCTTTCGAAATGTGGAAAACATCTTTCTTTGTGCTGTGGGACTGCTCGGCATTCTGATCACCATCGCTCCCTTTGTGCCGCTGACATGAATGATGCATGCTGGTGTCTGGGCCCGATGTGGTCACTCCTCCGCACATCCAGCTGGGGGCGCTGTTCCATCTGTCTGTCTGCAAGCTTGTGGCGGGTCCTTACCTATTCAGGAGATGCTCTGCTGTCAGATGGAGCTGTGCGTCTCTGACCTTGAGGCAGATGAAAGACAGCCATCACGGAGGCTACTGTACTCAGCATTCAAATACACAAACCTCACAGACTTAAGACTGTCACACTTGTGGCCTGGAGACAAGGACAAAAACAACGGGTAGAAGCAAGGTTCCTTTTCTTCTACCTCATTATAACTACTATTGTTTCTGGAATACTTCCTTAAAATGCTCTATTTGTGATCTTGTCAGAATGATTCACATTACATGTTATTAGTTTACAACTTTTTACAACTGACTAGGGCAAATAAAGCTTAATAGATCAATATAACAGATAGGAGAGTTTTCTCACTCATTTAAATACTTAGAAACGCTCCCTAATTAATAAGCCAAATAATAATGGAACCAAAGAAACAGAGTTGCAGCTAAGCATCATTAACATATTTCACTGGCCATAATTGTAGCAGTGACTGACTGCCACACAATCACACTTATTTCTATATAATTGCACTGAATCTCAAACAGTGGGACCCACCGCTGTAGGGATGACAGTAATGAACGTGAATGATTCAAATTATTCAAGTGCTATTTTCCGACTCTTTAACATGGTCAAAAGAACGCATAATCATAAGTGCATTTCAAATAAAGGCTTAAAGCTGAGAGACTCATTTGATGACGATTTTTTAAATGATCCTTTAACACATACAATGGCAACTTGTGTCATAATGAAGTCACTGATATATGTTTCTTTACATTTCACTCCTCCTTAAGGAACATCTCTCTCTCTCGTGTTCTAATGACAACTACAGACTAGATACTTACATGAAGCCTCCCCTACAAAGTCTTGTAACAATTATTATAATAACTAATAACACAAAGCATTCAGTATGTGCTCTTTAAGAATGGAGGTAATCAGTAATAAGTATCTTATCATCAGTAGGCCCGCATGATGTGCTGTTAACTTTAAAAACACTAGAACAGCTTGTTATCACATTTTAACTATTAATTGGATAATTTTATCTTTGTTTGAAGACGCCTTAAATGACCTTTCCAGGTCATTTAAGTGACTTGTGACACCTTGTGTCACCGTGGGTTCTTATGGGTTAATTTAGACTCTTTTAAAACCATGCAACTGGTAGTAAATGTTACATACATGCTGCTGTGTTCATATACATTATGTTCAAATAAAAGCAAAGGTACATTGTGTCTGTTAAAATGCAAGTGTATTTTTACATTCAGTACTACATTAATTTCCCTGTTCACCTACCTTTACAGCCTGTATGGCTTTCCATACCGCACAAGCTGGAACAGATGTACCCAGCAGAACCTAAAATCTCATCACTGACGACAGGACGAAAGTTCAGGACAACAGTCTCCTCTGGAGTGGTAACATCAGGCTGGCACAAGATCGAAGTGGGGATAATCACAGGGCGCACCGTCTCAGTGATTTTGTTTTCCTTGGTCATGAACATGCTCGCAGAATCTGCTCTGAGCCGTGGTGCAGAGAGCCCAAGATGAAATCCGCCCAGTGCAAAGCACCTATCAGGGTCTTCATGGATAATCTAACTGTCATCAAAGAGTCAGTACCAGGCTGTAGGTGGATACTACAGGGACTGGAAAAGCTGATGGAGTGGGCTTGGATGAGTTTCAAACCAGCCAAGTCTGGATTTATTGGTGGACTGGTCAGGATTGCCATGATAGTTTAAAGCATAGCTGTACCAGCATGGCATCCTGCCCAGATTCCAGGGGCCACGCCTATTGCACAAGGTGCCAGTCTCAACAAATGAGAGGAGCCCTGGAGAGGCAAATAAGTTCTCACCATGGACGATGGCTGGGAATGCCTGGGAGTCAGAGCAGCATCGCACCCTGTGGGCATAACAACAAGCTGCAACTGCCACTCAGATACTTGTGAGAGGGATTGAAGGTGACAAGAAGTAGGGAGGCATTGCAGTGTATTGACCCAAAAGTTTCCAGAGCTGGAATAGAAGTAAAAACTGGGAGGAAATGGCAAGTGGTGGAAGCTTTTCATCAGGCAGTCAAGGCTGCACCAAGGCCAGCTGGTGGGAGTGATGACATGAGTGAGACCTCATGGGGCAAAGCTTAGATACCAACATACCTGCGGTGGTCCAAATGTGGTACCCTTAAGCATATCCTGAGGTCCTTGCCCAAGGCGAGTGGAGCGAGCAGTGCTGCCCCCCCAGCTCTCGCCACCTGGGATGGCAGCCCAGATTATGATAATTGTTGTGTATCTGGAGAGGAGGGCTTGGTGAGTGCAAGCAAGGTGGCCAAAGGCCAAGGTGCGTCTCAGTGATGTTGGGCACAGGAGCTTTGTACAGTGATCCTTGGTCAGAGACTAAAGCACACTGGGCATCGTGAAAGAGAAAGAGAGGAGAAGAGAAATCTGCAACACCACAAATGTGGCAGAGAGAGGCTAGAGATGGCTACCGCGAGAGAGGACTAGCATTGGGCCAGTAGCTATCTGTCCATCTGTACGCAAGCTGAAGTCTGATCAGCCTCAGCTGGGTCGTCTGGAAGAGGACGTGTGATGCTGAAAGACCAGACACACCCATTGATTCTAGAGACATTCTGGTCACACCGGAGATGTGTCCAGAAGCATCAGCAGATGTATTTCTTCCACTTTTACAGTAATATTGAGAAACTCAATGAGCACAAAAGTATTTCGATACTTTCGTGCTCAGAATGCATTTCTTCAGACGATTCAACAATATTCTTGAAACAACATTATACACACTGGAGACATATTTACTCTCTTCCCATGCAGATACTTTGATAAAACCATTCTGTCTCACTCTGAATATAACTGTTACTAAGATGGACATTTCTGCTGGGCAGCAGAGTTGCTCAGCTCCTCGCCAGCCAATTACAGTATTGTCTGTCACAGAAATATCTAATTTGTTTTCAAAGAAAAAAAGCAACACCATCCTACCTCTTACTGCCAAGAAAAAACTACTAAAACCTCTTGTTGTTTGACTCAAGCCAGACAAGTTTACTATCCTAATTGGTCTCAGTGGGCAAAGCATCAAATGTGTAAATAATTTTCTCAACGATTGGCCTGCTTTATCTTTGGCTATCCTGCTTTCCGTCTCTGACTGTGAAGAGAAAGCTGTGCCTGTTGGAATGATGTCCTGTAATTCCTAGAGCACATTGTTTTTATCTTGTACAAAACTGCTTTAAACATGGTAATGAGAGACCAGTGTTCAATCACAGAGCCACTAATCTTATAATTCATATCAACCAGAGTGCATGGCCAGCCACGTCTGTCGGGGGTAACAAATTGCAGATGGGGTTTCAACTGTTGCGATGGCATGTTCAGTTGGATTGTGGTTTAAGGGAATCAGGTTACTCATAATTAAGACCATAGCTCAGAGCAGGTCGTGCCCTCAGCCAGATCAGCTTTTGTGACTCTAACGGGACACAAGTCACTTCATCTCTGTTTGTCTGGACTGCTAGTGCTGTGACACACACACATTTACATTTGTTTATGTCCATTTACACACAGTATTTGTAATAATCATGTCCATCATTACACACAGTTTTTATTTGTTAACATGCAGCACACACACACACACACACTCAGAGTGTGATGGATGGAGGCTTGCAGCCAAAACTCCAGCAAATGTTGAAGTGTCAACGTTTTATGACAGAACTGAACTGCATCTACTTCTTATGGATGGTTTGTGCATTCAGATCATGGCTCTTTTGTGGAGTGATTTGCGAGCAGCTGGTAGTTTGTGTTCATTATTTTACGGGAGCTGGGGAGGAAAAAAGGAGAAGCAGGAAAATTACGGCTTGACCACAATCACAGAGGACACAGCAAGGCTATTGCAATCACATAATCCGATGGCCCAGACATTTGCTTTAATCAGACACCTGGGAAATGCATCCATCCCATTTCATCAGCTCAAATCCATCTTGTATCAGTATTAAATTAATACACTGAGATGAGAAATCTGGCCGGACAAGATAGTATTACCAAAGGGAGCTCCTTCATTGCTGCCTTTTATGATTGCCTGTCTTTCTTCCCCGTGTTGCAGGCAATATATGAAGCTTTCTGCTCCTACATGATGTACACGTTGTAAACCCATTTTGAAAATAAATGAAAAGGAGGCTGTATTTATAGGAAAGCATGTTTCACAAAGATTCAAATGGGGCAAGATGACACCTGATCTGTAACAGGCTTTCTTTTCATCCCAAAAAGCAATTTATAACTAAAGTCACATCAAAAGGTGTATGTTGCACTTTGAAAGAACGATGCTTTGTTCAATACAGTGTAACATGCAGTCTGCTGTACAGCCATATATGACTGGTTAAACCCACTGTGTTTTACTCCCTTGCTCTGGCTTTGATTGCTGGTGGATGTGAGGATGCTGCTGGTATCAGTGATGCTGAGAGTGCTGCACGAGGCGAGTCTTTGTCTGCTCCGGGAAGGCTGGGCTCCAGTTGGCTCCCGCTATGTGCAAAAGTCAGTGGGTCCCTGCACTCAGTGCAGGAGGCGAGCTGGTTGATTGATTGGGATGCACACCACCAAGCCACCCCTCCACTCCCCCGCGTCCCCACCTCCTCCCCCGCGTCCCCACCTCCTCCTCCTCTTGCCTGTTTTTGCTCAGGGAGCACATGTGCCTCTCCTGCTCTCCATTTTTTTTTCCAGTTTTTTCTTCTTTTTTTTTTTTTTTTACCCAGACCTGCTTTATTACACACAAGCATCCATGCATCCATGCATACCCGTCGGCGCATGTGCTTAAACAAAGGTGCATGCTCTCTCTCTCTTACACACACACACACACACGTTGGAAAAAAAACTGAGAACAACGCCGTAGTACCTTGATTAAATCACTTGAATAAACGAGTGTGGATTTTGCGCGATTACGGCACGACACGAGGTTTCCACTGAGACGCGTGTGTGTGGATGTGCGAGTGGCCACAAGACAAAAACCGGTGTCTCCAACGTCGGGTTCACTCAGGACAACGCATTTGCAGTCATTACAGATACCCGCTCGGCCAGACCAGTCTGCACACTTGGTTTTGCTCTAGCAGAGACTGAAGCATTACCCTAACGAATTCATCATCCCAGACACACACACACAGAGAAAGAGAGAGAGAGAGAGAGGGCGCCTGGGGTGAAATATATTTGGACAAATTTAGTATTGCAACTGTTCCCACCGCGCATCCGCTTTGAATGAATCTCCCCAAGTCTCAGTGGGAAGCATGGAGTTGGACAAAAAAAAAAAAAAAGAAAAAGCAGGAAGAAGGGGTGTGTTACAATCACCGACAGCTTTTCAGGACTCCAGCGACGACCAGCCAGCCAGCCAGTGTCTGGTGAACGTGCGTGTGCGCGTTTGTGTGTGCGCGCCCATGCGTGTGTGTGTGTGTGTGGAGCAGCAGGCAACACACACTTAACATTGGTTCGCAACATGGCGTTGAAGCGCCGAGAGACACGACGGCTCTCCCCCGACTAATGCAGACCGTATTGTTAGGGCCGCCAGGGGACCGTGAACCAGAGAGACCCCGATCATCCACCGAGGCTCCTTTTTACGCACCGGCGGAGACAATAGCGGATTCCAGCGTATGCACGTCGCTGTAACGGCATAGCGGGCTGTAGAGACGTACGCTGCTACCCCACCGGTGGAAACCAAAGGCTGTACATGGCGGTGGAGAGTACAATTTGGCTCTTCTGTCTTCTTTCGCTGCTCTGTGGTCCATCCAAGCAAGGTAAAGCGCTCACTTTATTCATCTGCATGTTTTGTTTATTTTTTTTTTAACCCCCCCCTCCACCACCCACCCACCACCTTCCCCAACCGGAGTGCATGTGCGGCGGCGGGCCACTCGTCTCACGCTGAAGTGCTTTTACTCAGAGAATTAAGTGGGCTGTGGTGATAAAAAAAAAGAAAAAGAAAAACGGAGATGAGGAGAAGGGCGATCGTGCACCTTGCGCGGCTCTCGCAGTCTCCCCTCCGCTCCGGGGCTCACCTCATGTGGCCTCTCCGGTGTGAGGTGGTGGTGGTGGTTTGGAGGGGGGGGGTGGGTGCACTGGGTGTCTCTCTTTAGGACGTAGGACTGGGGGAGAGAGAGAGAGAGAGAGAGGCAGGTCTCGGAAGTTGCAGCACATTGCCCAGAGGAGCGAGCAGCCCCCGGAGCGGCCACCGGGCTGTGAGGGCGCAGGTGGAGGTTTCTCAGGGTGGAGGTTTCTCTGATGAGTTTCTCTGAGACATGCGGCCTCTGTGAGAGTGGAGGTAACCTGGAGGCAGCTCAGTCTTAAACGTGTCGATTGCCAATAAAAACTTTTTTTCACCCCCCCCCCCTCTTCCTCCTCCTCTCTTAGTTTTTTTTTTTTTACCGTCTGGTCTCGGGGAGGATTTCTTGGAAAGCGCAAGCAGTGTCATCGAAAGCGACACCTCTTTCTGTTTTTTTTTTTTTTAAATCTGCCTGTGCCGGGTTGTGGTAAACTTGGAGCAGGGTGCGTCTGCTGGGAGATGTGCAGGAGCAGACACTGCGGCGGTGTGGAGTGGGAGCGGGCTGGTCTGGGGAGGAAAAGTCTGCCCACACACACACACACACACACACACACAGTGGCTAGTGGGTGAAAGAGCTGCCACTGGATTTCCATGACAAAGACCTGACAGAGTATCAGTGGAGGCTGCAGGGGTGAAATGCTCCTCAGGGCTCAGGGTTGGAGGGGGAGAGAGGAGATTTGTCAATACAGGAACAACACCCATGTCTTTCCTTAAAACTTATGTCATCAAGAACCCCATAGAGCACACACACACACACACACACACACACATCTGGGAGTATTTCTGTATGACATCACTGTGACAAGCTACAGGTGAGGTGGTAACAGAGGTCATAATGGTGGAGCTGAATAGTCCAATTAATATATGATCTTTGTTCAGACTTTAAGGGAGTCTTTAAGTATAGAGCTAAAATCAACTCCTTGTCAAAGTGTGGCAAACTCTCGCACAGCTGTGGTATTCTCCTTTTAGGTAAAACGGTCATAGCTGCGAGGAGCTCGAGGCGCTGAGCATTAACACGTTAAGAGGCTGGCATTTATCTGTTAAGAGCCCATCATGAGGGCCAGACAAGTGGGACTGTGTGTATGTGTGTGTTTGACAGAGAGAGAGGTTTATTTTCTGTGGAAAAAGATCTACAAGATGTGCTAAGATTGAAAACGCGTATGACTTATTTAAATAGAAGCTGGCTCGCAGTTTGAATTAGTGCGACTACGACAGCAGTGTCATACGACATCACCTGGCTCCAGCTCCTCAACTGTGAGGAGCGATATTATGGCGGTGATGCTTTGTATCTTCAGGTTTTGGACTGATGGTTCAATAAATCCAGGTATTTATAGATGCTTAATTGGGGTTTGGCAGATGATGAAACCCTGACATCTATGAATATATAGATTTTAGAATCACTAACCACCTATCACTAATCATTGCCACGCACTTATGGTAGAGCATTTGCCTCAAATCCTCCCTGTAACAAAAACTTAAACATAATATCCAACAGGTTTTGCTCCACGTGAGCAGAGCCCCCTGAAAAACACCTGCTGCAGACCTTAACCTTGACTTTATTCAGCGCATCCCGATGTGAGAATAGTCGCACACATTCGTCCACCTGTGCCCAGTGCCTGTGATTGTCCGCAAATCCTTATGTAATAGTTTATTTCATGTATGTCGTAATGGTGGATTTGCCCACAGAACTAACACACAAGCTGTCACTTTCCACTGGATCGCACACTGACGCTTTGTCCAACTTTAAAGCACACGTCCCTGCTGCTTGAAGATTTACACCGTCTTACCGTAACGTTGTGCGAGGGTGTTGTCTCTTTTTCCCGGAACACGTCTGTAAGCACAAATTGCCTCAAAGATAGAAGACCGATCTTTGCCTTTTGTCTCACCTGTCAGTATTTTATCCTTCTCCTGTGCCTGGAGATCGGCCGCACATAGTTATGCTGCTGCAACTCTCGCATTACCTGCAGTGATTGCTACCAAGGCGATGATGAGAAATAAAGGAATATTGCACGCAAAGGTCGGCGGGGCGATAGAAAGTCAAGCGTGGCAGAATGAATATATCAGAAACTCTGAACCACTTGCGCACGTCCAGGTAGACACCACCCACTATATGAGATACGCTGTAAATTTATCACATAAGTTCCATTATTCATCGCTCAAGTATGCATATGAAGGCCTTAAAAGGTAGGAGGCGAGAAGTGTGCCTCCTTGACTTCAACCTGATATAGTGGTAGAAGGTCAGAGGATACAATCTATATAGAGTTAGATTACCATGCCCCGCAGACTCCAGCAGAGACAGAATAAGGAATTACTCCCCTTGAGATCGTTCTGTCTGGAGAGTGAGTGCCACACTGGGGGCGATCGCATCCAGATGATGAAATCTCTTGCAGGTAAATGGCGATTGTGATGGAGGCTTTCTGTGATAAGAGTGGAGAGGGGAATTGATTTATTTACACTGTGAGATTTATCATTGGAAGTTGGTGCCAAACAGTTTTGACATTTGCCGTCGCTGCCTGAAAAGCGTTTGAATGGATAAAATGTCGTGTTTCTTCAGCGACTAGAGGAACATTGAAAACCCGTTTGAATATTTAAGAGCTGTCATCAAAAAGTGTTTATGCTCCAGAGCCGAGGCCACATTTGTATGCACAAGCCCCGCAACACACTGACAGCAGCATTCATGCCTTATGATCAAATGAGCGGATTAGTATTTCTCATGTATTATCACTAAATGATCATGACCTGTTAGCATGTTTCGCTGTGTGCTCATTCTGCTGGGCTTAGAAAAATGGAGCATGAATGTCACGGGTGTTGGCGGTTGTGGGAACTGAGGAGGGGGCTGCGGGTGTTTCTGGGACAGGGATGAATTGGCAGGCGCTGGTGGGGCGAATTTGAGGGCAAGGGCCATTGCTACATCCACAAACAAAGAGCTTGTTTTGTCCATTCGAAAGATCAAATGAAAATGTGTCAGCTTCGCTCAACACATCGCGAGCAAACGCACGAAACCAAAGTGCCCGAGTGTCTGTGTGTTCACAGTCCGCGCAGTTATTAATGGACATGATAATAATAACAAAAAAATCCCACACACATCTGCACTCACGCAAGACTTTATGAGCAAATGAATGTGATTATTGTAACCCCTTTTTATGTGCAGTTGAAAAATAGTAAACACAGCAACAGTCGCATGAGGAAGTGTTTGGCACAATGCTTACTGAGAATTTCACATGAGGGAATTTACCCTCGATGTACCAGATTTGCCTGCACTGCCATGAATACTTCTTGAAACAGTCTAACAGTCACATTAACTCTCCTCTCAGTCCTCTTCATTGTTAGTCTGAGGGATGATTGAACTCGCACGATGCCTTTCTGCACTGCCCAGCTCAACACCTGCACAACATACACTGGAGCAACTTCGAGCGATATGTCTTGATCAAGGGGAACGGTACTTCTTTCCCAGTATCAACATGTCAAATTCCCTTATTTAGATAGGCAAGGTCACATGGCAGACAGCTAAAGCGTTGAGCTGTACACCATTAATCTGTATTGAACTATATGAAAGGCGACAAATGGCTGCGTGCAGGTTTTTGAATGTGTGAAGACGCCATAGCCCGGCGTGTCTGAGTGAATGCCACAGTGACCTTCATTCAAAATAAAGGTATCCAAATGAGCAGCGTTTGCTCACATGCTCTTCACATGCCTTTGAAGGCTGTGAACCAGCCCATTAACATCACCTCGGCTGTTGATGTCTTATTTTTAGCTTGCTTTGAAATCACCTCCAACTACCTCTGTGTGATTTCAGCTCTGGGAAAGATTAAATTACACTCTTTTATTGTGGTATTGATGATATTGACTCTGCAACTCCATAATCCAGTCTCGGAGTTACAGTGCGAGGCAAAAACCGCAGCTATTCCTCTAATATTCCCAGGCCAGACTGGGTCATCTCAGCAGCTTGTTTCATACAGAGTTATTATTTCCACAGAAAAAATTAGCCTGTAGGAATCCCACTGCTGATGTGACCCTTTGCAGTGTTAGGCATGGTGGTGGGAGGGAAATGTTTTTTTGAGTCAACCATTTATTCCACAGACTGCACCAGAGTACTCTGGGGCAAAGTCCATTCTCTAGCTTAAATATCATGGAGATGTAAAGTTACACAAGGGGTTGTATTTTCAGCTTGGCACAGTATCAGCGGGAGATATTTTGAATCCAGTGAGGTTGGAGTGCTGCAAACAGTGTATCATTAAAGAAATAAAAAATAGCTGAAGAAGGTTATTTGTCAAGAAATTTAAAGTTTTCCCACAAGATGCATGCATGTGTTCGCAGCACGGTGAAGTCACGACTGTAATAAAGTTGAATGACATCCTGCACGACAACCTTACCTGACCCACATTTTCAAGACTCATTTCATAATGTTATATGCACTCATATAAATGAAATAGTTAAAATTTTGTTAAAAAGTTAGTTAGTTAAAAACTTTTTCAAAATTTGTCTGCCTCTGTATTGATTTCCTTTATGTTGCCTTCCAGCAAGGGCTGTCTAAACACCAGAGTAATGTCAAGCACATTCGACCAAATGTCGAAATGTGCATGTTAATAAATAATTGATTTTCAGACAACTCAAACAAGAGACTAAGACAAGTCTGTGAGGTAACAAACTCTCACATTTGTGTTGTCATGGCAGCCCGAAATTGCAATAGAAACTGCAACATGGTTTTCTTCTAGTCTGGACAGATTCTCCTGGCTAACACTGTAACGTTTACAGCAGAAACAAAACAGCTTGGGCGTCCCACTGGAGTGGACTTTTCACACCATAGTGTTGGTTTCGGTTTGGTCTTACAAAAATTGAGAAAAACATTTTGGCTTGGTAGGTGCTCGATTCTCGTCCCCAGCCATGTGTTTGCACTGTCTCTCATACACTATTTCATACCGGCAGGCAGTGAACAGCTTTGTGTTACTGTACAGGTAGGTTGGTACTAAGAGCGAAACACCAAAACAGTGATCTAGCTTTCCTTGTTTCCTTGGTTTTGGTTTCTATTTTTCTTCCCGCTGACTGCTGCTTTTGCGCAATGATCTGATGTGTTGCCAGTCCCCGAGGCATCAGTGATGTAGTGGTATATTTGGAGGTTGACCTTCGTCCTACAGTTACATACTCGGTGTCAAAAGTGGTATCAGAACTGGAAGTAAGTTAAGTTTTCAGCCAAGTATGCATGCACGTGGAAGGGGTTGTCGGTGGCTGCCAGTGGACAAACCCTGAGCCGTTACTCATGAACAAAAAGGAACACAATTACAGTGATATAGAGCCGACTAATCAGCTCCCGTGGCGAGCTGAACCTCCTCAGCCACTGCAGAAAGATGGAGCCGGTGTTTGTCTCCGCCTTTAGTTGGACGGCGAGTTGTCGTCCACATCTCCTCCTGAACTGTGCTGCCATCTGAAATGTTTAGAGCGTGTTCAGCTCCAGTTTGTTGTGTCTACACTGGAGGGCCCAGCTGCTCAACCTCCCATACAGTGGCAGCTACAGAATATTAAACAGCGATTTTGTTGAGGGTTTGTGTGCCGTGCGTGGAGCGACTTGCTCTGGCTTCCACCGCTCACGTATCTAATATCAGTGCGTAGCTGCTCTGAGGTCACCAAAAATATTTCTGTGTAGGTTGTATTTGTGGTTCTTGTTCTGGCAAGTGAGTGCAGTAGGTGCATATGGAGCAAAATACTTTATAGCTTCTTTTTTTTTTTTTTTCATTTCACTGTTAGGCCTGCGAGCTTCCATTCTTCCGTGTCCTGTAGCAGATTAAGACATCATCTCCTCTCCAACACACCACCTTAATGACTCCATGTAATGGCATTTCTAATTTAGTTGATGTATAAATAATGTATTCTTGTTAATTGCGCCGACTTTAATGACTGGGCTTTAGCTGTTTGCGTTGTCTGGCCCAAACTTATCACGCGCTGCTAGTATTTTTTGCGAACATACATACACGGACCTCTTGAGACCTAAAACCAGAGCTTGTCGGACAGCAGCGCATGTGGAGAATAGCTCATTACACATTAGCGGTAAATGAAGTATCTAGCTTGCGTGTGTGTGTTTGCTGAGGTACATTCACCCCGTGTGCCTGTCTGCTCGCTTGTGTGTAGGCGTGGGTGTGTCAGCTGCGATTTGTGAGTGCATCTTGATCCCCTCCCCAGAGAGTCCATGCTAAATTAGGATGCATATTATTTAAAGATGCCCTGGGCTGACTTTCAGCTGGGTATATTTGTGCAGCGAATATGTTGATTTTTATGGTGCCCTGTGTGCGCCTTTTTTTTGCTGCCAGAGAGGCAATTGTAAGTGCTCGTATGAAAGGAGAGGAGGGTTTGAGCCTGATTTTCATCTACTATGAATTCTAATGATTTGCTCTCTTGAGGTGCTCAAAGTATTGTGTTGAATTTTTTTTTCTAATTTGAATAGTGTGGCCTCTCAGAAATATCTGAAAATAAAAGCTGCAAGCCAAGTGTTTAAATTCAGTTCGCACATATGTAGTATATATTTATAACTAGTCTAGTTCAGATCTTGTCCATCTCAAACCTTTGACAGGCATTTTTATTTCATCTGTTCGTTATCTGGCTTGTACTGTATTCCTTGATAATGTAATTTTGTCTATAAACCTTTTCTAGATATTAAGCAATTCCGGGATTGTCTTTCTGTTAAAGTAATGGCTTTTTGGCTTTCACAAGTGGGTGATGGAAAAGTACCATTTTGACCCTTTTCATGACAGGGGCCACAATGCCTTGATGGTATTTGTAATACCACCAAAATAAGCCAAGTTGCAATGCGTGTATAAGGTGAGAGGTTGTTAATTGCTGTCAAGCTATCTCGCCAACTGAAGGAGACCTATTCTCCGATTTGGCCATCTGAACAATTTCTGGATTATTATTATTTTTTTTTTACAAGAGTAAGGTAACTTGCATTGCCAAAGAAGTGTTTTGCACAATATATAGAAAAAGTGTCACATGGAAGACCACAGTAATCTTGAGTGCGCCTTTACCAGCACTGTAACTGCTTGTTCACAGTCGAGGCGCGTAGAAAACATTACACAAATGTTACAAGGTAGTATTTTTCACCTGATGCCAACATATAAAATTGACAGAGCATGTATATTACAGAGAAAGCCCTACAGGCCTGTAGTAATATTCTCCTATAGCAGCTTTTGCACTGAGCTGCACTGCGCTGCGATTGCACACACAGATCAAATGTTTCTGTGTTGCTCTTTGGTAATGCTGCTATTTATTAATTCTTTGATCTCAGGAGCACAAATTGACGTTACGGCTGCAATGATGCAACTCACATGCATTTCATCCCATCGACATGCTAGGTCGTGAGGTTTACCACATAGTCAAATTGCTAACTTTATGTTACGCTGATGCTCAGAGAAGGGTCACAGCTGCGCTCAAAGTGTTAAACAGTATATTATCTTAGGAAGCCTGGAGCCATATCGTCAGTGACTTCAGTCCAAGGCCTAATCATAACCTTGTTTGAATCCCAGCGCTTGTTCTATCCATAGCTCCGACTCCATTTATAGCGGTGGCAGCCTTGAACATCATCTTCAAGTAAACATCACTGATCAGTGAAGCTGCGGCAATATTTTGTGTAATGAGGTTACCGAACCTCAAAGGGAGGCAGTCAACCAGCTTCTTACAGCAGCAATTTGTTATTCATTCAACAAATACATTCAGGGATTTTAAAAATTATTTTTGAAGAGAGTACATCACAAATAAGTCACATTATCACACGATCCAGCTTTTTATTTCATTCTACCAGTGTATTTTATCTTTGTGTGTGTGTGTGTGTGTGTGTGTGTGAGAGAGAGAGAGAGGCAGCTTGGTCAACTATCCTGAATTCACATTCCGTCCATTCCTCTCCCTGCTGTCTGCTCGGTCACATGAGAGCAGAGGAGTCACACTGAAGGTGGTTGTGTAGGTGGGAAAGCGTGCGAGCGGTAGTTCTGCTGTCGAGTTACAACAACAAACACACGCTGCAAAGGGAAAGGCAGTTCGGGGGAATTCACGTACGTAGAAGTTGAAGGAGAGCAGTGGCAGACTACCTTAATTCCTGCGTTACTCCTGTCACATGTAGCCGCCATACAGTATGCAAAATTATGAATCTCTGGAACAATCATTTGTGCATTCACACTGCGTACACACGCCCTTCTCATTCAAATGTGGTATATTACTTGCAGCACATCCCTCTCACATCAGTGATGGAAAATGTCATTGTTGAGAACCCCAGCGTGAGCATTATATGCGAGCCTCGCTCAGCGTGCCCTTCGTCAGCGTGTCACATAGCAGTCTCATTCATCAACCTGACCTTGTGTGAGATGTTCAGCCCTGATCCTTTCTCACGAGCATTTTAATGTGCGTGTGCCTTACTTCAAAGAGCAGGGTAGCTGAGTAAGAGGGGAGTGTTTTTAGACCGCTCTGTTGTCCTGTGTTTGTCTCTACATACTGGAGGACATTTGCAGTACCAGTATACTGTCTCATGCTTCATGCAAATTCCCGTACATTCCTCGTAAACAAACAGGTTCTGATTTGGATCTCCCGTGTTACTCCCATGTTAGTTTTATTGCTCGCTTTGTTGACTCATGCAAGTGGGCCTGGCACTTGACATGGCCATGTGGAGGCCCCATGCTGCTGGGAGGCCCCGCATGCAGGAATGCTGCTCCGTGATTGGACGAGGCCAGACTGGGATGAATGAGCACTGTACATAGTGCAGGAGGCATGAGGGACTGCACTGGTACGCCCCCCCCACCCACCCCCTCTCGTTCTCTATCCCTCGCTCTCCGTCCCGCTCCCTTTCTCCCTCTCGCACACACACATTCAGTGGGACACGGGAGCCATGTTTGTCTCCCCACAGCCCCTCTATTTTTTTCATTGTACACACATTCATGCAATTTGTTGTTCCGCTGGCCTTGAGAAGACATTCCCTGTGTGACCGCGATCAGTGGTGGAAATGTAGGGTAAAGTTTGTGGTTCATTACTGTATGCAAAACATGGAAACCTTTTAAAATTTTATTTTAGATGGTTTACAGTAGTTTTTCAAAGGCAGGTTGACAACATAAAGATTTCAGAGAGGTCTCATTATTATTAAAAATCAAAGTAAACTTTATTTGTAATCAAATCTATAGGGTAAAATACTTAAAATGTATAAAATAAAGTAAAATACAACATTTTAAAACAAGTGTAGCGGTGCCTGTAAAAAGTACAAAAAGGCTGTAGAGTGTAGAGGCAAATATTTTGCTTTATTTTAAAAAAGTGAGCTGGCTTCCCTGATATCTTGAAGTATTGTGTTCCATAGCTTGCAGGTGTAATTAAGGCTGCGTCCTCGGTTATGCAAGTTTGGGTACTATTTAGAAGCGAAATGATTAGTTGCATAATTGAAATTATTCAGCAACTATTTGTATATTTAAATAATGATATATGTCATTTTTTTTAAGCAAAAATGCCCAAAATGTTTTATATATGATGATGCCCGAAACTGTTTTTCTTCAGGGAAAAAAGTGCTGGCCAGAGTAAAGCATGTTTTTTCTATGAATTTTGCAGCCCTGTGGGCAGGTGTAAACTCAATTCAGCTCATGCTCAAAGTCAGACTATAATCTTTGATTCACTGTGTCCGCTTCCTGACAGTGAAAGTGATTGTGTGTTTGTGGTTAAGATGACCGGGTGTGAGAAGAACCCCGCTGCATCGTCATGGGAGGAATCACAGCTGGAACGGTTAACACCTGACACGGCAGCTGTTCAGATCGTTGAGTGACTCACAGCCTCACTGAGGATTCACTGAAATGTTGAGCCCTCTGCATGAAGCATTGCTTAACTAGAAAACAGAGAGTTTGGATTTGCCATTGGAGAAATGAAGAGCATGCTTCAGACTCCTGACGGCGCTGCGTGTTTGTACAGAAAGAACCCAATTCTCAGGGCAACATTTATAACATGGAGAGCAAGAGATGAAGCCTACTCGATAAAAGCCTAAATATTTAGACAGCAGTGAAGTGCGTGTGTCAGTGAGGCTCTCTGTTTCCTGTTATTACACAGGCATCTTCACCTGCATGCCGAAACCTGAGAGCCTCCATCTCCCTGCAGGGTTTATCGCTAGCTGTCTCTCCGCTCAGGTTATCACAACCGTGGCTTCAAAATATCGATTTATTCACACGCCGGCTAGTTTTTGCACACAGTGCCTGGGCTATTTTTTACCTTGTCATCGACGTGAGGTAATTATATCAGCAAACAAAGGCCCCGCTGAAACAACAGGCGAGCACTAGTTGAGCTTGATTTGAGGTTTGGTTTGTGGTATCCTGACTACACACACACACACACACACACACACACACACACCAAGGAGTATTCCTGCTGTTAACTGCCCAGTGCTATCAATCAGACCATCTGTCCACCCAGCCTGTACTTAGGTTTCCTTGCATAGTGATGTCCTACAACCCTGTTTTATCACCTATATAAGCGATACAATACATCTCCAGCATTATTCATGAACAGCTCTTGGCAATTATCTACCGCCGCTGTGTCAGTTTAGCAGGATGTACAAGGCAATCTGGTTATCACTGCGTTTGAGTGCTTTGGGTGTCCCTCCTCACAAAAGCGTCTATAATCATGTTTCGCTGCTCTCTTTCAGTTGAGTCTCAAGGCTGCCCTAATCTTATCTGCGCTCTTCAGTCCTATATTTCATTGTGTAATTCTATGTCTCTTTCTTTGTCTAGTATCCCCTTTCTATCTGTGTAGTCCAGACTAAAATATCTCAACTATTGGATGGATTGAAATTCTGTTCAGACGTCAGGATCGAGCCAACTGAAGCCTACTTTGTCCCCGTGTTCCACCACGAGGGTGACAATTTAGTTTTTTTTTGTGAAACAACTTTGCAGCTATTGGAAGTATCGCCATTGAAATTCGGTACAGACGTCCATGTTTCCCTCAGGATAGATTGTAATCAATGGTGAACTTTTAAACTGGCAGCCATTTATGACCAAATACCTGCATGTCATTTCCATCAGCTCTTCTTTGATTTTAGTGCTATTTCGCTCATCTCAGCATACTAACACTTAAACTTAAGCTTAAACTAAGATGGTGCAGATCAAATGATACCTGCTCAACGTGAGCAGCAGCGCAGCTTGCATGGCTTTAGACTCTCAGTCTTGTTTAAATATATGTTTTAGCTGTCATACACAAACAGCCAACGTGACTTATGTCAGAACAACCTAATAACTGTGCCAATATTGATGCTGCGATTCACAAACTATCTATAAAGTCGTGGCTCTGATGAAACATGTATAACTGGTGTATGAATATGACTGGACTGGGTGATTCTGAAATTTGCCTAGGAAGTGGAGCAGCAGCAATACGGCAAAATATCCCATTAACAAACAGCAGCGAACGACTATGTTATTCTGGGGTATCAGCACCAGGTAAGAGGAAAATAGCCGGGCCTCTCAGCGCTGATCTCTAGTTCCTGAAAGGCCTGAGGTATTGTATAGCTTCACTTTAGCGGCTGTGGAAACCGGAGCTGTGGCCTCAGGGTCACAGGGTGTTCAGTCTCTGTTGACAGTGAGCTGGGCCGGGTGAAATATTCGCTGTGTTGGGTCACTCTCCTCCTCCTCTTTCTACATCTGTTCTCCCAAATGTTTTGTGAATAGGTGATCCATTAACAGAAATGGACCAGCGGAATAAGTGTTGATGGTATCGAGAGCAGCGCCCTCATAAGTTCTCCGTTTCCCCTGCCCTGTCTCGCTTTTTTTTTTTCTCCGTCTGAGTGTTAAACAGGAGGGGTTTGTCTCTTTGTGTGTGTGTGTGTTTTGTTCTTCTCTCTTTTTTTTGTGTGTGTGTTTCACTGTGAATGGGGCTGCAAATCAGTCCTAAGTCTATCCATTTCACTACCTGATATATGACAGTAAATGCTGAGGTACAACAAACATGTGACTTAATTTCACCAAATCCTGGGGATCAATCAACCATGGTGTTCTTACTTTATCTGTATTACTGTGATTGGCACAATTAGAAAGCTATTACAAATCACAGATAAGGTTTGGAAATGGTTACTTATCAGTTAAAGTGGCACTGCCTCATTTATGTGTGACGTTTGCTTCTTTTTTTTTTTTTTTTTTATGATTATCTCCTGTTGTCTGTCGGCCTCTTTTTCATCCCCTCTCCCTTTTGTAAACCGCTGTCCTCTCTCTACTTAGAATAAGCCATGAACCGCCTGGCGCAGTGCCATCACAATCCATTCACTACAGCTCAGTGAGATCGCACAGCCGCTACTATATCTCAGAGTGCACCCTGTCCTTTCCAGTAGCTCCCATTTGTACAGTAAAATGGCAAAATGGCCACTTCACAGATCCCCTTTCTCCACCACGTTGTGTCCTCATGAGACGCCGACAGTTACCGCGTGGCCGTGCATGCGTGTGTGTTGTAATGGGTGTGCGTGTGTGCCCATGTGGGTGCATGTTAGCGCGCGACTGTTTGCGTGTGTGCATGTGTGTGCTGCACGCGGCCACAAATCTAGGGCACGTCGAGGTTCGCGGTGCAAAAGTGTGTGTGTGTGTGTGTGGGGATATCAAGTGTTTTATTCCCAAATGAAATAGCCACTACTTGAAATATGTGATATGCTTACTGTGCCTGCTTTTTTCAAAGTATATTAGGTCATGCTGGTCCCCGGTTCTGAGAATGTTACAGTTCCTTTTTTTAGGTTGGACAGCTGTGTTTTATTTCATCTCATTATATAATTCATTTTACACAGGTTAAGATGTCCAAACCTTGCTAAAAGGAAATGAATGTTTTTCTGCTTTTCTGTCTCCTCCTATTTTGTCCCTTATCGCACCTCTACTATAGTTTTGCAAAACATAATGGCTTCCATATCCAACGCCAAATCATCCCCACCTCTCGCCAAGTAAAACCATTGGCAGTGAGCTGGGAAATGGCTGCTAACGTTTTAATGACTTAATGAGACCTAATTAGTTGAAATGGGAGTGAGGAAGAGAGGAGCCGTGGAGGTGATCGCCGTCTATGTGTGTGTTGGCGTGCTCGTACGCCAGTTTTCGCTCCCTGCAAGATTCTGAGCATGTTTTGGTGTTCTTTACATGTGTGCCTGTATGTGGTTCTGTATGGGATTCGTGTGTGTGTATGCGTGTTTGTGTTGTCACCATGTTGTGTGTGTGTGTGTGTGTGTGTGTGTGTCCCAGAGTGCTGTGCAGTCTTTCTCAGCATTACCCAGCCTCTTCATCAGGAAGTGATGGTGGGGGGTCAGGCCTCATTTAATCAAGGAAAAAATTCCATCTCCCATTAACTTAATTAATCCAACGCTGGAGAAAGAGAAGCAGACAGAAACCTGCCTGTATGTGTGTGTGTGTGTGTGTGTGTGTGTGTGTGTGCCATGTAGTAGTATGTGAGAAAATTGTGTTTCTAAGCTGAGTTCATGAAGAGGTTTGTCAAATGAACTATAAAGGGGAAGTTTAAATGACATTACGTGCACATGCACAGTAATGACTTGATGAAAAGGATATTCGAAGTGACCTAATTTACAGTATTTGTCAGCTGTACAGTAAACGTGTGCAAAAGATTTCACCTTGTAATTGCTTTTGCCCGAAAATCTGTCCCAAGACATCCGGCTGAATCTCTTGCATGCTGAAAATGTTGTCATCAAATTTATTTTTCATCAAATTAAAATAAAGGTTTAAAAAAAAATCAAAACTTTTCAATTAAATTTAACTAATTAATTAATTTTAACAGATGGCCAGAAAACTTTTCTCACCACCAAACTGAGAACAAACTGAGACTTTAGAAAAAACAAAAAGTAAAGCCACATTAAATCAATTATCAATGTCCATTAAATCCTCACGCAAGCAACAAGAACAAGATCGGGTCTGCCTGCGCAGGAACGGTGTTTAGCCGTCATTGCACATTATCTCTTGCAAGCTGGTACTCTCATAATATACGTTGTCTGATTTTGATTATGTGATGAATTTCTTCTGATTATAAAGCAAGAAATCATAGGTGTTAAGATTTAAATCATGAAGTTTGCAGGTATTTCCTGCTGGGTTTAATGAGTCACTCCACACAGCACCTTCTCATCCAGACAGTGGAGTTCAGACAGAACTAATTTCAAGCCAGTGAGCTTTCCACATTTAGACTACCTTTAACTGTATTTGCTTCAATTCTTCCGCAGTAATGATGTACATGAGAGCACAGCGGATAAATAAGCTGCCAGGTTTGTCTATAGAGGAGGTCAGACAATAAGAACATGAAGGTTTCCAAAGCAATATAAGGAACTCACTCCAAAGCTCCAGAGATGCTAAACTGGTGGAAGTATTTCACTCCAAAACACAAAAACTTAATTTAAAATGACAGATTGGGTTTTACTGAAAATAAATCATGACACAGTATGTCAACTGACACTGCATAGACACAGAGGAAAAATCCCCCAACAGGGATTTGATAGGATGCAGTATTGATTCATTTGAAGTGAATTGTGTATTTAGATCGTGGGTGCTCCTCTCTTTCCTGACAATTGAAAAGACACCAATATGGTGATGCTCAACACAAGTAGTATCAAGACAAATCTGTTTCAGTGACTTAATTATTTGTGTTGCAAGACTAGACTGAAGGCATTTTGCAGCATTTTGCTTTCTGTATTGCTATTTCTGTTTTGCGTCTGACTGTAGCTCTGAGACAGAACCTTGCATTTTCACCTCTTCCTTTATAAAATCTAAGCATAAAAATGCCGTTGCACCACAAATGGGCACTAAGAGAAGCACGTTAAGTGAGCTCTACTTTTCTTGTAGTTTGCTCTGATATAATAGGAAGTGTAACGTTATCATCCAACGACAAAGAAAAGAAATTTCCTCTGGCGTCGCACAGATTACAAAACAGGTGTTAATGCATAATGTATGAAGAAATATCTGCACATTAAAAGCATTAACAATAGATTATGCCTCGCATAATATGTGTAGTCTGGTGAAAGTAATGCAATGCAGAGCTACCGCTGACCCTTTCTTTTTCATGTTTCATCCTTACCACTAATGCTATCCAGACTCCTTATAAAAGATAATTAACTCCCGTCATGTCAGGCAAGATGAAGTCCTCACTCCCTTTTATCTCCCATCTCTGATTTTCTCTTGATCTTTCCCCTCTCCTTCTTTCACGGATTCACTTTTCTTTTAAGATTCCTGACTTTTTTTTTTCCCTTTTCTCCTTCCATCTTTTTCCTCACGTAACTGAAATAAAAGTGTGTTTCACAGCACTTACTGTTGTAAAATACAGGGTAAAGAGGTGACATACAGTAATATAAAGATGGGAGATAAACAAGAAATTCTGCGAAAGGAGTGAAAAGATCTGGATGCAGTAGGAAGAATACATTTATGTCTTAGGGTTGCCATACCATAAACCCATTCGTTGTGACACAGTTGCAAGTTTCTCTAAAACTTATGTAACATTTAATAAAAATACTGATCACTTTACAGAGTTATTGCAGGGTATATTTGCTGACGTTAAACAGCATCTCCTTTGACTGCAGTTTGTGTGGCACTCTGCTCATCTCCACACCGGCTCATCAACCTCTCAATGCAGGTCTTCCCCTCACACACACCGACTTTAATGTCCTGCTGCTGACATACAAATCTCTTCATGCCGCTGCACATTTTAGTTTCAGAGCTCCTCCTCCTCCTCCTCCGCTGGCCCCTCTGTCCCCAAAACACCCAAGCTCTGGAATGCACTGCCCCTAATTCATCTGTGCTGCCAACACTATCGATTCGATTGAAGTTATGCTGCGAAATGACAAATTGCCCAATGCTGAAATTGATACAGTGGACAAAAATAGCAGATAGCAAAATGACAAATGATTCAGATGAATGAATAATTGGACCAATCAACACCAATATAAAATTTATAGGTGAGCTGTGATAGTGTTCACAGGGCAATAAAAAGCAATAAGCCCGGCAGAGGCTTGCAGCGAGACTTCGTATCTATTGTGCACAAGCTATGCTGACAAATACATTTAGAAAGGGAAGATGTAGGGACATGTTTTTTTAGGATAAAGATTAACTTAACCTAGACTGTTGCAGATGCAAAGGTAACCAACTTTTCTTTCTTTGTCCCACATAGAAAAGCCCGTTTCGGTGGAGCTGAGCTGCGGGGCTGGGCCCAGCCATGTAGTGTTGGAGCCCGGTTTGCCCCTCCTGCTGGACTGCAACCTTGGGGCCAGCGATGCGCCTTTCAATGTCACCTGGCTTCAGGACGGCCGGCCTCTGCCTCTGGAGGGGGGTGACTTCCTGCAGTTCTTGGCCAATGGATCCCTCCTCCTGCTGCCCACCGCTAAGGATGGCCAGCCCCCACAGGGCGTGGAGGGGGGCTACAGCTGTGTGAGTGCCAGCACCCTTGGAGCCCTGACCAGCCGGACTGTAAATGTTCTCCTGGCAAGTAGGTGTCCAATAGATAAACCTGCAAACCCTCAGGGCTCTCGCATGCTCTTGTATGACTCCAAGTGTGGCGTTTGTTTTGATTTGTGAAATGTGTTAGAATGAATGCAAATCAAAGACCCCGGGTTATCTGGAAGCTGTAAACTGTGCACAGGGGCAATATGATTGGTTTGTTCCGTCTTTCTGTAGCTTGATAGACTGGTCAGTGTAGGATACGTGGATTTGGCCAGCGTATCCTACATTTTGCCTAATGCATGCTGGGATAGGCTTCAATCCCAGAGTGAAGAAAGTTCATGTAAAGATGGATAGATAGTTTAACAAACATTTCTCATTTAGTAGAGCTGCTTTGGAAACAAATATACTTCCATAGTTGGTGTTGAACTATTTGCAAAGGAATCGATTACTTGGTTGACAGGAAAGTAATCCCCATCAATTATTCTGATAGTTGATCACTTATACCCGAAATGTACTGGTTTGATACTTGCTGTTTTTGTTGTCATGCTTAAAAAAATGCTTGAAATTGCAAGAAAAGATATATTGCAGCCGCACTAATGGAATGGAAGGAATTTTGGTTTGAGTCATTCATCCATTTAAAGCACATGCCCACCCGACACACACACACACACACAGAGCAATGTGATTTGTCAGATTTGCCATGGGAATTCGCCTGCATGGATGGAGATGAACATGGTCCTTGTCTGCCTCAGATAGGAGACTTGTCCTCTGGTGGAGCACTAACAAGTGTCCTGGGAACAGGTACACTTTTAAACAACTGCTAAAAGGCACAGACTGATGGAGGAAGAGTGGGTGGAAATGATCATGAACGAACAGGAAGATGCATGTGCGGGGACATGCTGTAGCTTTTTAATCGGCCCTCCAAAGGGGCCTCTTTCTCTCACACTCTTAAGTGGTAGTCTTTATTTAGTCATTAGCTTTGTGTAAAATGAGACAGTATCTTTTGTGGATGCCCCTGCTTTTGTCAGCTGTCACATGCCTATTTATGAGGATCTCTTGTTTGAGGGACAATGAGGAGTAAAAGGGAGGGGGGGGGGAGTGTTGCCTGAATGGTGGGAAGGCAGAAAGGGTTGAGGAGAGTTTGTGGTGATGGTGAAAGGAAAGGCTTCAGAGACCATTAAGAATGACCTTCAGTTTGGGCGCGTGTGCGTGTGTGTATGTATACGCGCATGTATGTGTGCATGGTTTTTGAATTAAATCAGCGATGAGAGGCTATGAGATAGATGTGGCCGGCGCGCGGGAGGTCAAAGCCGAATTGCCTCAACATTGACATTGAGCGGAGCTCATTTCCACGGACATGCTCATTTCCTACTGCGTCTTCACCGGCAGAAATGAGACTGAAGGGAGAACGTAGCAGAGATCACATCTGTGAAAACACATTACGAAACGCACCTGCTCCAGTTTGCCTGTCGCAGTATATGATGCATGTGGCCTTGTCTAAAAGACTGTGGATGTGTCGGAGAGTGAGAGAGACAGTGAAAGAGATCTTCTCACTCTTTGAATGCAGATGAAATGTAAATACGCGCACAGTATTTCGTCAGTCTCAAACTCACTCGTCCCTTGGCAAAATGCCAGAAGCGGCATACAGCGCGCACGTCAATATTTCCCAAATACATGGAGGGGTAAATGATGATGTATAAAAAAGGGCAGCAAAAAAAAAGCTTTTAATGTTAATTAACCTACCCAATTAACCTTCCTCATTATGAGGCTGTTGAGGTGAATATCAATATTTCTTAATTCCTACCAGCTTTCACAACCTTTCAATCAAAGACGATGTCATAAACAGAAGTGTGCTCTCTCCTCTATACAAACAAGCTGCTTATAGTTTTAAGTGTTGGGTCGTCACATACAAAGGACACTGTAGAACTGTGTACTTTCTTTTCATTTGACTCTTTAGAGGTGGATATTTTGCACACATTTTTTTTGTATGCACATTAGCTTTTATTGATGTTTTCAGAACAATATTCTTGATGTTTAAGAATATTTCTATGCGGAAAAATCTTTACTGTAAATGGCTTCCTTTTTATCACTGTTGCTATTTATCTGGTATTTTGTACAGAGCTGTATAAAGTTAAAAGGCTTATTGTACTGTAAATAAAGAGCACAAGCTTCATATTGCATATATTTTCCAGTAGCTATTACAAATATCTGTTGAATCTGGTGGCGTGCTTGATGGCTTTTCACACTGTTAGCCAGCCTGAAAGCTGGGTAGCAAAGAGGTCACGGGTGGAATTATCTGCTTGCACAAGGGGAGGGGAAAAACGCTGCAATCTGATAGCTGTGAGGCCAAAGAGTGGGGCATAGATAGAGGGACGGACAAAGACAGTGAAAGAATCGGGTAAAGTCAAGGGCAGGAGAGAGAGAGAAAGAGAGGAGCAGTGAAAAAAGACAAATGAGAGGGAGCAAAGAAAGACAAGATGGGGACTTTTTATGTAGCGCGTCAAAGGGTTACACACCTGACATAGAGCAGTGCCCAAGGAGCTGCCTGAAATGTGTTTTTTCACATAAAAAAACCTTGTTGCTAGGAAACAGCTGGGCAAATTCTTACCCTGTGGCTTGATATGTCACCTTTTTCTGGGAGTGTAAAAATTGTCCAGTGTATCGTGATAATCCCAAGCCAAACAGTGTCAACTTTGCAACACGTGAGCGAGAGTTTCGCCACGGTGCCAGACGTTGAGTTTCACAGCAGGCCCACAGCAGGCCCCGGGACACTCGTGGAATCCTGGACAAAGACTTATATGATTATGCTTTTGACAGAGCTGAGGTGGAGGCTCGGCCAGTCGCCATTCTTCCATCACAGCATGGGCCAAGTGTTTTCTCCGGAAACCCCACCCCCCCACGCACCACCACCCTTTGCATTAAAGTCTGATGCACTCTCGCTGATCAGCTGTTGTTCGCCATCACTCCACTCACTCACAGAACAGACCTCGCCCACACCCCTCCTCCGACACATAGATGCACACGGTGATCCAGGAGTCCAGGCAGTCCATGTACTGGCACAGAGGCGCACACAAGAGTAAACACGGAGGTACAAATAGACACGTGCACACACTCACACACACTCAGTGAGTCTGGCACCCTGTCAGGCTCTCTCTGGCAGTATTACAGGTGCTGTGTTTACATGAGGGCATCATGCTGCGTAATGGCTGGAAGTGGCAGGGGTTAATCATCAACTCCTCCTGCAGAGCTTGCTACGCAACAGTCATTACAAGTTTTTTTTTTTTTCCTGAAAAGAATCAAATGCTCTCTGTTACTATGCCCAAACCAGTGTGTCAGCCTCTGTGTACTCATTGAGAAACTTTCTTCCTTCAGTGCAGTAGGAAAACACAGATGGCCAGTTTGTTGCCATAACTAACAATTGTTGCGATTAGGGTTTGGGTAATAGTCAGATAGTCCACCCTGCGTCTCCTTGGGCTTACAGTGGTCTGAGGCAGCCATGTGATTGGCTGCTAGCTTTAAAAGACCCACCTCTGGAAATGGTCCCTCTTGGTGGTTTGATGTTAAATCAGTTTAGGAGCTAGTGTCAGGCTCTGCACTCAGACCTCCCTTCCATAGTTTTGTTTGTTTAAAGTCAGATGACATCCCACTGTGTCTCCACTCTTACGCAGCTTGTTGGCCATGCTAGCAGCGGCTCTATAGACGGCAGTGTTGGTCTGTTGGCGGGGTGAATGGTCAATCCAAAGACCAAAGTAGTTCTGACAGAAATCATGAATCATTCATTTATTCCCTGACTTTACCTCTAGCCACAGCAGTAGGTTTAGTGAAAATGTCTAGAACAATAAGTATATATATATATATATATATATATATATATATATATATATATATATATATATATATATATATATATATGTATAAGTGATATCTAATTAATTGTAAGATAGTTGTGTAATGTATTTACACACTTGATCACTTATCTACTTAAATAATAAAACAGTATTTCTGCTAAATGTGTGAATGAACGTCAACTTTCCTGCAGGGCTTTATGTAGGCTATGTAGCACTGCGGGATCATCTTTACATGTTTTCATGCTGTGCAGATCTGGGTTGAATCAGTTCTGCAATTAGCGGCACATGGAGAAAACGTGTCAGAGGACAGGAGACAGAAAGCATAAAGAATGATTATCTTTTGTGTTAAGTTCATTTTACTTATTCAGATACCTCACGTTGTTTTATGGCATTTTACTGAACACGTAAATTGTGTGCTATAGTGATTTAAATCTCTCTGTTATATGGCTGGTGTTGTTTTTCTACCATTATTACATACAGAATAATGTATTTTCCTGGCTGGTTCTATCAGTAGGCATGTGGAGTCTCCTTTTCTTTTACCTTCCCTCTTTCTTCCTGCCTCTGGTTGGCTTCTCTGTCTTCTTTCTCTGCTCTCTCCTTTGATCCACCCCCCACTCTCTACTCCTCAGTCAGAGCTACAGGCAAAGTGGCTGGGACAGCCAACCAGTTTTGTTCTCTTCTCCAACAGCCTGTTGGGGTCAGAGGTTAGAGGCCCTGGGACGGCGTTCACTGCTGCCCCCTGGTGCTCAGTATTATCTACAGTAGGAAGGTTTCCCATGTGAGTGAATGTGTTGAGGCTGTGAAAATTGGAGCCCTGCCAAGACTCGACCTGGAGAGAGAAATAATCTAGCCAAGCCTGATTAAATCCCCAAATTTCTCCTAATCAGGACATTCAAGGGTATTTAAATGGGCCGAACAAGTATTTAATTAAATTACAATATTGAAAACGGTACCTTTAAAAATCATTGATATGGCTTGAATACAATAATCAGAGCTCTGTGAAATGGAGACTGTATTAGTGTTTTGCAAAAGTCCTGAACTGACCTGATCAGTCAATAAAATCCCGTAACGTGGATATTTGAAAGACACTGTGAATGGGATTAGTGGTAGGGTCAGTTTGTTGTATCAAGGTTTGAACTAGCAATTAATGTACAGAACCCTTTTCCCTTTTGAACACATCCGTTTTTTAGCCTATTTAATTTAGACAGTATGTGTTTTAATGCCGTCCATGTGGACTCTGATGGAAAAGGAGCTGTAGACCAATAGTGGACCGGGGTTTCAAGATAATTGCACAGGTGGCCACATGTGTGACCTACATCAAACAAACTGTGTCCTATTCATCACACTGCAGGTTGACAATGTGACACACAGATTTCAGATCATTAAAAAAAAGGTCATGGAGCATGAGTTTTTATATGGGCCATTTTCTGTGTCTGTCTGCTGGGAAATCACCAATTCCACTTTGATAAATACCCCCTGACCTCTATCACCTCTTTACCCCCAGGTCTGTCGAAGTTCCATCAGGAGCCGTCACCTCAGACTGTGCCTGCTGGGGGAGCCGCTCGCTTCGAGTGCCAGATTGAAGGAGTACCCACACCTGTCATTACCTGGGAGAAGGACAAAGTGGCTGTCCCTGAGGAGACAAGGTGACCCCTCTATGTGTGGTTGTTGTCCTTCACCTTCCTATCACTCTGTCTCTTCATCTGTCTTCTCACCCAGCTGTTTTAGTTGTTTGTTAATGTTCTTTTTTCTCCCATATGAATATTGTAGTACTGTCCACCATGGCTACCTTCAAGGATATCGTAAGAAATGGTAATAATAAAACTAGAAAGTCTACCTAGTTTACCTATAAAAGTAAACTACACTGTGGTTCAGTGACATACTAATACTAAAACCTGGGAAACACACTCATGTAGAAGGTTAAGTGTGACTTTTATGCAAGCTGACCTCAGTGAATGTGATGTAATGACTGCTGTGTAACTCAAGATGGCTGTGGCTCTCCACATTTGAGTTCAAAATCCAGGGCTGTATTCATTATGTTTCATAGTGCTAAGACAAATATTGCAAAGGACATAAAATTAAAATAAAAATCCAAAATATTGCACTGTTTTCAATATGTACAATTCTGGTACAAAGCCGGTAATGTAATGTAATGTAATGTAGCAATAACAAATATTTTGTTGCTGTCAGTTTTCAGTTCATTTAGAAAAAACTCCGTGTTCCGTAAGTTGTCAGAAATGGAGGCACATGCTGTACCAAAATGACCTTGTTTGTCAAGCTCATGTAGCTCTGGGATTTTATACTCCACACAAAAAAATGCTACATATAAATATGCGTTTTCTCTGGAATAATTTACTGGATTTTCAAGGTGAAAAGCAAAAAGTCTTGTATAATTTTCTTTCACCACTCAACACTACATTGATGTTAGTGGAAACATGAATTTGTCACTCACTCACCAAGGGCCAGCAATGAACTTCTTTCTTCCACGTAATTTTGCTAAAATCTCAAGCTTGCACTAACTAACATTTATGTTTTTCAGTTTCCTTTAGTTTAAAATGAAAAGGGGCCAACGACTTTTACATGCTCCCACCAGTGCTGTAAATGTGAGTGTGCTGCATTTGCAAAGCCTACCTAAAAAATCGTGAAACCTTTCATTTAGATGTTTGCTCTGTGGTCATTAAATGAATGAAACATACATGTACATGTTAAATTACAGTAATTTCTTTACATAAACTGTATGCCACTACAAGCTTCAGTCAAGGAGCTGGTGATTGCCAAGCACTCTAACTCAACCTTGATAATACAACGCTAGACTTACTAATGATAAAGTTGCAAGCTGCGATTAACTGACCTTCATACTGTTGCGGACATTGGGGGAGCAGCAGTCACAATGCTTTCAGTCGCTACGTCTCTGAAATTGTGAAATTGGAAGAGAGAAGAGCACTTGTAAATGACAAAGAAATCTTGTAATTTCCTGTTTCCAGAAGGTAGCGCTGTGACTCAGTGATTGAAAATTGGCCTCTACACGTCTTCAGGCCAGGAGTCTCATCAAGCATGTGAAATTTGGAAGAGATCTGACCATTTTGAGTGGAGTTACAAAAGTTTATTTTATCATGTAAACATGAAATTCGCCACACTGCCGCGCAAGACTTTTCATTCTTAAGGTCTTCGGATTGCAAACTAAATCTGAGGTGTAGATAGTTCTCAAGGACGAGTTTTTACAGTATGGCTCCTGTAAATGGCCAGAACTACACTAAAATCTTAATCTTTAGATGTTACAAACATTCTTCATACCAACCTTTTAGACATCTAGGTGAAACATACTCTGAGGGCTACTATGTTGAAATACTGTAAGGGCCCTATCAAGCCAATTTGCCACACCTAAGCCAAAGACCCGATATATATATTAAGTTTTGCCACTTCTAATGCAAGTGCAAAGTTTCGTGACTATTTAAGCAGCCATATCACCTCAATAGTGCCACAAGTAATTGATTTACATTATATTCACTGTGGAGCCAAAGTGTCATGCACGATTGCGATATCAATTATAATACTTACTTGCTTCAACATGGGTGCAAAGTTTTGTGAGCTTTCATGCATCCTAAAGTCTTCATCAAAGCACATTTATTCCAAACATGGCACATTCTTTGGGGCGATATAGAGCTCACTGGCCACACCCAAGCCCAGTCATTATAGAACTTTTTGCAATTTTGGTCTGGCAGTTTTGTGAGTTTTTGAGCATCGTAAGCCCCTCAAAAATGTGTTTCTAGTGAAATGATAATGGAAATCTCTACAAAAAAACAAAAGATTCCCTGCACATTTGTGCTTGGGCCATAATTATCAAAATATGCAGTCACATGATGTGAATTTACTCTTTTTTAATTGTCAGCTTACAGTACATGTGTAGGTTTGGAGTAGAGTACATAAGGAGTCTAAGGGCAGCACCATTTTCAGAGGAAATATTATATTTCAGCGACCATTTGAAGAGCGTTGGAGAATTACCTTCAGTTTAAAACCGACCACTCACTCTGATCCCTCTCTGCTTTGATAGATAAAGAAAAAGACATTTTCAGGATCAACTACTGCTGCTAAATCCTCAACATCTCTCCCACCGTCGGTTGTCTCTCACAAATACTGTAATTTACTGGGACACTTGAGGATATTGACATTTCACGGTGGCTCTAGTGGCTTCGGCGCCTTGGAATTTGTTTCCAGCCTTATTGCACAAGACTAAGTGCTAATGGCTGCTGTAACCCTGCATGACCCGCAAACAGCTTGCTGCTTATGAGGTCTTATTGGTGGGATGTGGTTCTCCCACCTCAGGCGCTCTTAATGGGCTCTCACAAAGATGAGCCGAGGCATGGCTGATGCATCACTGGCTTTTTCTCTCTCTGTTCTCTCCTGCTCTTATGTGCCTTTTCCTCTTTCTGCCCCTTTGCCATCTCGTGCTCTTTTTCTTTGCCGCTGTCCCCTTCCATCTCTATTTCAGTCTTCTCTTCAGTAATGGCTCTCTGCCTTCCTCTCATTATCTCCTTTCTTATTCTTTGTTTTTCCCCATCCACCGCCTCTTTATTCTCATCCTCTCTTTTTTTTCCTCACCTCTGCTCCTCTCCCTTCCCTTTCCTCCCTTCTGAGCAGGCTACCACGGGTCACATTTGGGGGGATTAATAGGCTATGATAAAAGCGATAAGAGGTTGTCATTGGGAGGGCCTGGGGGGGCCAGGGGCAATATGTCTGGAACCTGACCCCCATGAGGGAGGGAGAAACAGAGACATGTAGAATTAACGAAGAAATAATAAATATCAGCACAAGTAAGTATTATATTCAGAAAGATAATACACACAAATTTAATCACTATCTTTTTATACCAGGTTTTTGTGTCTTCACAGCTCGTCTTGTCTTTCATCCTTGTATTTTAGTCACCTTTTGAGTTGCTAACTCCCTGTAGGGGTTGCACACAATAGCTCCTCTCCAGAATAAAGAAGGATGGAGTCATGCGAGGACCCATGGACACACACACATAGAGTCGATCAGCAGGACGTTGTCATGCTACAGGGCGCTAAGCCATTTATTCAGTTGTTTTTCTCTCTCCCTTTTGCTCTCTCATTTTCCTTCTCTCTCTATCTACCTCTTCCACCTCTCCTCTGTTTTGCCCTGCATGCAACAGGTTCATTTCCCTTCCTAACGGGGTGCTCCATATTCTGGAGGTGACCAGGGCGGATGAGGGTGCCTACCGCTGCGTCGCGTCCAACTCTGCCAGAAAGGACATCAGCCACGAAGCCAGGCTCACTGTCACGACAGGTAAGGTCTGTTTGAAAAGGCGGCTCAGCCCCGCTAAGAGCTGCCAGGCCAATCTCAAAAATCAAATGTGAGCTTAAGGACTAGATGCTGGAAATGTATACGGTCTTTCCAGTGTTAACAAAATGGTACTATATATTGTGTGTAACCCAATTATAGTCATGATCCAAATCTAAAAAATATCCTTTTTGGTAAGTATTTTGCAGTAGTAAGTATTTATGTCTGGTTTATCCACAGAAACAATGTAACGAAAATGTTTTAAATAAATACATTAAAATTTAACTGCCGGACATTCAGTGTTTATGCACTGGCGGTTTCAAGTTTACACATCACATTTGTGTAAAACTTGTCAGATGAGGGATGAGAAACTAATGAGTTTTCTAGTGTCAAACTCTGCACACTGATTGTTCTGAACAGTGAAGCTCAAACATCCATGTTAAATAACAGTAACCATACACATGCTTTGAGCAGAGGGTGACTATAGATATGCATTAGAGTAGAAAAGTAGAAGTAGTAGAAAACAGTGGATCTGTTTGTGTTGATAGTACATATGTGAATGTGAATGATGTGTTATTCCAGGACTTTAGTGACTACACACCCAGATGCAGTCAGTGGATGATGAGCGTACAGTATCTTGACCTTCCTCACGCAGCGTTTGGGTGTTAGAAATCCTTCAAATGCTTGAAATTTCTATGTGGTGTTTTCAAGGTTCTAAAAAAGCTTGCATTTTGACTAAAGTGCTTGAAACTGATTAAGTTCTAAACTCTTTGAAATAATAAATTTAAAAGAGTTTACTGAATAGTTTGCTTTTCCGATGAAGAAATAATAAGACTCTGAGAGAGCCTAATTAATTAGAGTTTAAGTTGCCAACAACCGTAAGCTTGAAAAACTTGAAAATGCACCTTGAAAATGCCTGAATTTGAATTAGGAAAATGCAAAGGAACCTTGCTTATTATAAAATCATAAAGATGGGAACAGAAAGTGTGTAATGTGATCAAAACATATTAATATTAAGAGAACCACACAGAGGAACTCGGTGTGTATGATTCTGTGGCTTAGGGACTGAGGACTGTGAGAATATAATATTAAACCGTTTCCATTTAAAAACCTACATTTGCCACTTTGCATTATGTTGGAGAGCAGATAAAAGCATGTCTTGATGTAGGGTTATGCTCAGATTTAAACATTTTTTCAATTCAGTTGATTCATTGATTTCATTGAAAGCAACTAGAAAAAGGTTGAGAGGTTTAGAGCCAAATTGCTTGTCTGAAACTGTGTCTGACACTCGGGTCACCTGGGGGCCACCCTGCTAATTGTTCCCATAATTAAAACAAAACAAAGTGAAGCTCTGTTCAGTTCTGTAATTACAACACATTTTCTGGGGATCTGAGACTTTACTCATCACTGATTACGTGCAGTTGAAAACTATTCTGTCTTTTCAGTGAGTTCAGCCTTCTAAAAATTCAGTGACTTTTTCCATGTGTCCTTTATGCGGTGTTATTTCTATACCCTCCCCTTTCCATTTTTTATTAAAAGCATTTCTATTATGTAAAGCACTTTATGCTGGTGTATTAAATGCAAGTGCTGTACATTTACCTTGGCTGGCAGGTTTAATTTGCTTCAAAATACACAATCAGTGTTATTCTCTGAGTGTTGACTGGTGGTAATCAGCTTCTGTATGGCTACTGGCATTGGACTTATGCTTTCAATTAAGCCTGGCATTGTTTGTTTGTTCATCTCTTTCTTCATCCACAGGACCCGTTCTCCCTGCCATTCTCCCGTGGTATTTATGCGGAAGTCACTTCATTGTCTCCCAATAAAGTTCATCTCAGCCACTTGAACCTCGTCTCTGATCACATTGCACAAACCACAGTGAAGTGTATCAGAAAGCTGCCTCCATGTGGCTTTTGTTTTCTGTGGTTTCACCTCACTTTATTATGATAAAATGTATTACACATCTTGACACCGCAGACAAGTGGGAATCAATTCCTCCAAATGTCATTTACATCAATTCAGAATAACACGGCAACAAACAAAGGATAAATGTCACATTATGGTGTAATTGTGCTCCATTAAAACTGAAGGTTGACAGTTAAATTGAATAAGTAATGCTTTTTACGGAATAAAGTCATATCTTTATACTCTATGGAACAGTAGTACAATTTTACATCACCATAAACCTTTCCTCTCTCTGCAACCTACAAGGACTCACATTAGTGGATTACATGGTGCAGTGAATCGAATTGAATGAATAGAATTGTGAGGTGTGATTTCACCATTAGGCAGCCCACATTAGAGCCATGTCGCATTATCTGCCTCTGTGGCTTGCTAGCTCGAGATCAGTCAACGCTAGTTGGCTGGTCTGCGGAAACCGTTGTGTCCTTTTGTTTAAAGGAATGACAGAAAGAAAGAGAGAGAGAGACCGAGAGAGAGACAGATGAGGAAATAGAGAGTGAGTCAGACACGGTGTTCAGAGTTTTAAAAGTTTTTTTTCACCATCTGTACAGCCACCTTTTCATGTCCTCACGTTTTCAATGTCAGTCATTGCCATTAATTTGAAATCTGAGGATTTGCTCGATTTTTATGATTTGTGGTCATTATCCTCTCTTTGATTGCAGAACAGGCGCTCCACCCTTTTAATAGCTAAAGAGCATTTTATAATTAGCTTGCCGAAAATTATACAGTATATTTTAATGGATTTTCACACGTAATGACAAGGAAGCTGGTGTTCCTGGGCTATTTTTTCCCCAGGTGGTCTCGCTGCTGTCATGCAGCCCTCGGAGGAAACTACTTAAGGCTCTACTGCGAGCCATTACCTGTAAAAGATGTCAGATCTTAAGCCATCACTTCACTCGCTTGCACTTTGACAACTTGATGCAGAAGTCATTAAGTTCACGCACTTAACTTGAGAGGATGTAGAATATATGACGTGCCCAGCAGCCTTAAAGCATCCAGTTTCTTCCATTTATTCTTATCTTAACTTTACCATCTTGGTGTTTTTTTAAACTGCACCTATCAAATACACATAAGACCACCCTGGAGTGCAGGGCTTGCACAGGCAGACTGACCCACTTAAAGCCTTATGAATAACCAAGGATCGCTGTATGTAATCTTAATGATTAATTTATAATGTGTATACAGAATGCCAGGCCTCCTTCTGGATCATTGATGTTGCCTGGGCTGAGCAGAACTGCAGGAAAGTAAGGCCCCCTCACACCAGTAGTACCTTGAGGACTGATGCACACTCAGGAAATGAGTGTTTGCTCCTTTCAATCCCTCAACAATACGATTTGAATAACATCCTTAGTCACTGAAGAGGAGAGATGCACACAGCGCTATAATTGTGGCCAGTCTAAAAATTTACTTAATGGTTCACCTCTTCTCTCACGGAGAAATGATTTCTTTTGTGTTCTTTCTTTCTGTGTGCTATCGAGTGTCTTTTGTTACTGAGAAGCATCTCACCTCAGTCAGCCCCTTGATTTATTGTTTGTTCCTGGTTTTGTACACCACGTCTACAGTCTGTTTGTCAGATAGCCTTTCAAATGTGCACTGCTACCTGTAAATAAATAACAGTATGTGCGACAAGGATTTCCATCCCGTTTCCTGGAAAATCTTTTCACATTAAAACGTCTCCAATCAGGACTTCCATCTTCTAAGAGCTGATTAAGGCTCAACCAGCTCAGCCAACTTCAGGGACTAGAAAGGAAGTCTGTGTTGAGCAAATGCTTACTGAGTCACTGATTACAGCTCAAGGGCTCTAAATCTTGTCCTGTCTTCCACCTAAACTACTCTGAAATACTAGCTGCTCATCTGAAGGTTACCATAACAGTCATATGATTGATCTTAAGTAATTGGGTCATCACCTGCTATTCCGTTGCAGGTCACAAAGTTAATAATCTCCAACAAATATCTTTAATCTCCTTTTTGGATTTTTTATCAGCTAAAATCAAAACTTTGTCCAGTGTTCACATGAATAAGCAGAAAATATATTCCTCAAGTACTTCATGCAAGAAGAAGGCAAATTGTGCATATTGTCACACACAGGCCTGTGTTGTAATGAGCCGCCCCTTGTTGTAACTTCACGTGTGTGAGAAAACCCCAGGGAGGAAAGTGAAAATTGTGGGTCAGGCTGATCTAATATTTTTAACCAAATAATTTACTGTTGCGTTTGCATGCTGTGGCTTAAACAAGGAATAAAATAGAAACTTGTGCGGTGATTGGTGAGAGAGCACTGCAGTCTGAAAATCAGACCAAATTGCCATTTTGTTGCACTTCATTGGTGAATAATAAAATATTTAAATTGCTGAATAAACTGTAGGTGTGGGCAGCGACTCAGGAGTCAGGACCAGGCTGACAGCTTTACTCATCCAGTCAGCAAACTGGCAACTTCACAATCTCACACTTAATATCTACTAATACCAAAGTATGCACTTCTGTTGTTGTCATAGGCTCGACCGAAACCCTGAACAGAGTCGCGATTGTTGCACCACCTCAGAATGCAACAGTCGTGCTCGGCCGTCCCGCCGTGATGGAGTGTATGGCACAAGGCCAGCCCAAGCCCCTGGTGTCCTGGAGCCGACAAGGTAACACTCGGAAATGCTCTCACTCACCTTCTCTCTCTGCTGGATCTCAAATCTGTTTGTTTTTCCGTCTACCTTTTTTTTTTTTTTTTAATGCATCTGTCATTATCCGAGTCTCGCCCGCTAACTATCTGTCTCTCACAAACAAAGAGCGCACGTCAACACGTCAGGACCAGATCTGAGCACCTGTAGCTGTAAAGTTTCTGCGTCGCTGATAAAAGCCGTCTCTTCTCAACTAGTCTCCTGTTCTATTGTGCACTGAGCCACGATTTATATAAGATGAGCTGTCACATTGATTAATTCACACCTCCAGAACTCTGACACACACACACGCCCACTCACACACTTGTAGTCTTGGTGGGAGTGATGTCTGTGTGAAACTTCTGGGATTCCTTCATGCCGCATGATTTGGCAAGCTAAGCTGCAGTTTTTTTGTTTTATTTTTTTTTTTGTGCTGTATCTGAAATTCCTCCTACTATACCGGGATCTCTGTTGAAAACTATACATTGTGTCTCTCTCACTGACAGATTGTCCTTGAGAGTCAGTACAATATTCAGGTCATGTGGTAGCAAAGAGGTAGTTGGTGCTCAGTCAGTGGCCATATATTTCTCAGTACCTTGGGATAATAATAGAGATAATGCACTTCTTTGTACAACAGTACAAAATGGCGGACAAACTAAATAGTGGTCTTTATAGAGAATAGAGAATGATTGTACACACAGCCCTGGAGTGTGCCAATGCAGACACCTCAGTGAGCCCGGACTAAAATGTCACAGAGCCCCCTGTTGGCCAGCATGAGGGATTACAGGTCAAATGCCCTGCCGCGCAAAGTGCTGCCTCTCTCTTTTGTGCTGTTTCTCAGGCAACTGAAAGCCTTAGAAATGATATCCTCTTTTCTCAATGCCAATTTCTCTCTCTCTTTATTGTCATCAACATGAAACTGTCCATGTTGTTTTTTGTTGCTTTCTTCTTTGATCAGACGGAAAGCCCATTTCCACCGATGTAGTCGTCCTCGCAACAAACCTGGTGATTAGGGACACGAGGCGTCACCATGCCGGCGTCTATGTGTGCCGAGCCAACAAGCCCAAGACCCGAGAATTTGTCATTGCTGCTGCCGAGCTGCATGTGCCTGGTATGGAGTCACGTTATGCACTGGATATACTGACATACTAGACATTTCTGATAACTGTTTCACTGAGATTAGTTTTTAATTAAACTTTAACCATGCATGTTTTTACCTCTTACTTACTATGATGTTGCTCTTCCTGCTACCACCACCCACAAGCTAATATAAGGTGTGATGGGCAGATTTAGCTAGTGGCCTCCAATCACAGTTGATTAGATGACCTGATAAATACCAAACCAAAATATTACAGAATCTGTCTCTCATAAGCTAATATTTGAGTGCACATATAATCATCGCCCCCGTTAAGCCAGAGCTTTGTCTCCTGCTTCCAACAGCCCCTCCAGTGATTCTCCAACCCCCAGAAACAGCATCCCTCTCTCGGGGAAACACAGCCAGGTTTGTGTGCAACAGCTCAGGGGAGCCTCCTCCGGTGTTGCACTGGCTGAAGAACGGCCAGCCCGTCAAGTCATTCAGACGGGTGAAGAGCCAAAGCCCCGGAGTCCTGCTCATCAACCAGCTGGCACTGGAGGACGCAGGCTACTACCAGTGCATAGCCGACAACGGGCTGGGCACGGCCTGTGCCACTGCCAAGCTGACTGTCATTGTGAGGGAAGGTCTGCCCAGCTCTCCTCGCCACCTGACGGCCACGCCCTACTCCAGCACAACGGCCCTGCTCACCTGGGAAAAACCTGAGTACAACTCAGACCAAATCATCGGCTACTCTGTGCACTGCCAACGCGCCGCAGGTGTGTCTCTGTTAATGTGTGTGCGTGTGTGGCCACATTTCCTTTTCACACACATTTGATTTGAATATTTTCATCGATTTCAGGCTCAGATAACGTGGAGTACCAGTTTGCGATGAACAACGACACCACAGAGTATCACGTCAAAGAGCTTCTCCCCCATACTGCCTACACATTCTTCGTGGTGGCTTACTCTCCCATGGGTGCCAGTCGCCCATCCCTGCCTGTTACTGTGGAGATGCTGGAGGACGGTGAGTACACAAAGTAACACACAGGTAAAATAAAGCAAACCTTGGCTGCTGCGCTGTCTCACAGAGCAAACATTATTATTTTACTAACCTTGTAACCTCAGGATTTTTAAGAGCTCATGAATTATCATTATCACCTGCTTGTTAAGCACTTTCATTTAAAAAGTCGTAGTTGTAATGTCTGCTTGACTTTCGATGCTTCATTTATATATAGAGCAGTTACAGACACTGTGTTTTACAACTACCCACCAACATTGCAGATTTATTGGATATACCCTGAATATGCATCAACAGACAGCTCGGTATGTTTTTTCCTCCTGCAGTGCCGAGTGCACCTCCTCAGCTGTCTATAGCCAGCACCTCCCCCACAGACATCAGGCTGATGTGGCACCCGTTGTCCTCGCAGCACAGCCGAGGAGCTGTTACCCGCTACCGCATTGAGTATAGCACTCTGGAGCAGGGTGAGTAACACCTGCTGGACAACAGGTTGACCTTAACTGCCAGTGAAAGCACAATTTAGTGAGAATAATTCAGGAGATTTACTTCAACCGTTTTGGTTTCTTCGCGTAAGTGATTCATAGAAAAAGACAAGCGCTGACAGCCCACTCACTCGAAAGTGAAATTTTCAAGTCAAGTCAGTTTTATTTATATAACCCAATATCACACATCTGCCACAAGGGGCTTTACGATCTGTATGGCATACAACAATCTCTGTCCTTAGACCGCCTATTTGGATAAGGACAAACTACACCCAAAAAAAACATATTTAACAGAGAAAAAGTGGAGAGACCTCAAAAAGAGCAACAAAGGAGGGATCCCTCTCTTAGGATGGACAAACATACGATACATGTCGTGTGTACAGACTAGATCAACACAATGAAATTGAACTGACAGTCAGTTTAGTATGTTTCTATTTGTGAAAATACTTCCTAATGGGATATAAGTGCAGAAGCACAGACATGTATGAAAGAGTTAAGAATATTCAAGGCAAAGTATACCCACAGAGCACAATTATTTAATATGTATACCCAGTTCTCCAGAACGTACTGGACTCTGAATGAAACCATTTTTCATAACAGATTGTCCTTGAGAGTCAGCACTGTATTCAATTCATGTGGAACACAACAGTAAAGAATATATACTTAATAAATACATATACATTTATTACCTGTTGAATCACCCATTCCAATAAAGAAAACAGTTCATTTTCTATAAAGAAAACATTCAAAACATCAAATTAGCCAGTCCATTAATAGATAGATGTATAACTGTAGTCTGTATATTCATATAGAGATGTCTAAGTGTTTGGATTATGTGTTCCTACAGTGGACACGGTGTTCTCAGTGGAAGTAGGGGGTAATGAGACTCAGTTCACACTAAGAGAGCTGCAGCCCAACCAGGCCTACCGACTGAGGATAGCAGCTGGAACGGTCGTCGGCTTCGGGGTTCCCTCTGAGTGGGCCCAGCACCAAACATTAGCCCACTACAACAACAGCGACCACAACATGGGTAAGGAAGACACCTGACCCGACTCTCTTAGTATTTGTTCATTCATAAAATTCCCAAAGGTTGTTTTACCCTCACTGGTCTCTAAGTGATCATTTTTGGAATGACATTGAATATTGAAAGCTTTAAACCATACAGGGAATGTACCATCTTACTGTGAAACTTTGAAACACATGTTCATCTTCTGCATATAACATGTACGCTAACAGTCATTTATAATGTAGAGTGAAATGTGAATTACTGTAGAACCCAGCAACAGAGGATCCAAGTTAAATTTAATCCGAATAACATTATCAAGAGAATAAACTGTTGTTTGATTTGTTTTCTCATGTCTGCTGCGCAGTGAATTTCGACTCAAAATGTCATTCCAGCATCGCCCTCTTGTTTCTTCATTGTCCCCAAATATATCAAATTCATAGACTTTTTACTGCAGACAGCGCAAATAAAACTTATTTCAGACATTATTGCGTTGCAGTTTGGCAAAATAATGTTATTAGATATGTTTGACAGTTCAAAATGAAAAAAAGTTCAGTTAAATTTTTCACTCCAGACGTTTCCCATGGTTGTTTTATACCCTTCAGTGGCTCTGCTCCCTCCTAGTTTAGGAGCCACTGACATGACAGAACACTTGAATAAAGGAATATTTTAGGATTTAGGCAGCAATCAGCTGAGCATGTGGAATTCTTGTTTTCTCATGTCTGTTTTTTTCCCCTACTTTTCTAAACTTTTTCAGTGATATTTGCTCCTACTGAGCTGAAAGTCAGAGCCAGAGTGAAAACACTCAACGTGACATGGCATCTCTCGCCCAATCACACACTGGTGTCTGGCTACAAGCTGTCCTGCCGAGAGGTGGAGCCCGACGAATCAGCCAATGGACCGAGGACAGCGCAGACCCACACCGTCAGGCTGCGTAAGAAGGCCAGGTATCATCTCTTCACTGACCTGGGTAAGTTGTCAGCAGAGTCGTCGCCAAACGTAACGTACTTTTGAGCGTATTCCAGCGACACCAGTCAAATGCTCACGTTGCATTAGAAAACTGTTAGATAAAAATGAGCCAGCTGTTTTCACACACGCACAGTATACGCGGTAGCTTTTGGTCAGCCTTGTTGACTTCAGAGCAAGGGAAGCTGGTGTCCTTGCCTTGTGACACTGTTGTAGTTAATAAAAGACGTTAACATATAACCTTACTTGAATCCCTCCTCTAAAGGGAATGAGAAACAGAAATGGACAGACATTTCTTGAGAAAAGTAACGGTTAAGATTTCAGCATCTCTTTGAAAGGCACTTCTGCAGGTTAAAGCAGCTGTACCTACTGTAGTTTTCAGGATACAGATACAGCATCTAGTAAGACCATTTAGATTAATTTTAAGGCCTAATGTTAATCTTTTTTTTTGCAAGAGGCTATCAAGGTTTACTTTCAGCATATATATATATATGTGTGTGTGTGTGTATATATACAATATGTATGGACGGAAAAAACAGTTTTTATTTTTGTCTTTCTGTCTTTCTTTCAGTCCCTGACCGGCAGTACGAGGTGAGGGTTTGGGCATTCAACAAGCAGATAGACGGAGCAGCTGCTGTGTGGAAGGGAAGGACAGACAGGGCCCATGACACAAGTAAGGTTTCTATTTGCATACCTCTACGTACACATGAATTAATGAGAAATGTAGAAAAAAGGACACTCACGTTTGTGGGGTATTAAATAAAAGTGTGCAAAGTGTGTGTGTGTGTGTGTGTGCCCGTGTGTGTGTAAAGCACCGTCGCCACCCAGGCCCCTCCCTCCATTGCCCCCCAGCAGCATCCAAGCCACGGCCAACAGTTCCACCTCCATCTGGCTGCGCTGGGAGAAACCACGGTTCAGCAATGTGCGCATCATCAACTACACAGTGCGCTGCAGCCCAGCCGGAACCACCAACGCCTCCCTGGTCTCCTACCACACCAGGTCTGAAACTCTAACCTTAATCAAGTGTGCAATGTTTGAGAGACGTCGGCCGCGGATATCTCAAAACGTCACTACACTCGAGATTCCTGCGTAACTCTGTAAACATCACTGTTTACATCGCAAAGCCCAATTTGACAGTTGATGTTTATGTTTTAACACATCCACGGGAATGATACAAACCTAAACCGTGATGAAATAAATGCCTGTAGAAGTGGCATGAATGAAGTTGCTCACCAAAGACAGACATTTCTAGGGCGCTCTTAAGCAGAGGAAGGTGAAATGGTATCTTAAACATCTTAATGTAGTTGTCGCTATGTCTTCTGGAAGGAAGGGGAAGGAGAGGTCAAAATCTATTTGCGTTTAAAGTCATTCAGTTTCTTCATTAAGTTAAGTGCCGCTACTTTTTCTGTCTAACTGTGCCAGAAGAGTATTTCTTTCAGGTGGTAAATGTTTGCATGTTTTAGAGCGCCTTGGCCTCTGCATCTTAAGTAAGAATAAGGAGTACTTCAAAGAAGTGAAGAAGTGAATGAACTAAAAAGGCTAAATTTAACAAAGTAATATGTTTTTCTGTCAGTATATAAAGCATACCCCCGGCAAATTTAGGACCTTTGCGTGTTTGTGTGTTGCAGCTCTTCTCAGGAGATACTGCTCGGGGCGCTGAAGCCCTTTACCCGCTATGAGCTGGCGGTGCGGTCCGATGGAGTGGACATGGTGGGACCCTTCAGCGGCACAGTGGAGGAGTTGACGCTGCCTGACCGTGAGTCTCTGCTGCGCAACTGTACTGTCCTCTCAACGCAGTCACTTAGAGCAGCTCAATGGAAGTTTTCATTTTGTGTTGATTTTGGCAGTCTTTTTATCTAACGTTCACTCTACTTTACTACACGCTGCAAGGAAGCAGTTAGCTTGAGATAGAGGGTGAAGCAACTTGAATTTAGCAAGTTTAGTCTGATGTAAGAAAAATCTGACCCGATGGCAGGCTTTAAGAATAACATTTAGAAACAATGAGAAGCAACCAGTCTTCTTGCTCTTGGCCTTGTTTGCTTATGGAGGTCATATAGAGGCAAAAGTATTAAACTGAGACTGTTTCATAACCAGCTAAAAACTCCATAGAGTAAGTTTAAGTGTGTATTCTGTTTTAGCTTTTAAAGACTTTCCTGTTGTATTTTATGACCTTTAAATCATGTTTGTTATGCTGCTATCAGCATCATACTTACAATAGTCATTTTGTAAAGTTGTATTTGAAAGATTGTATAGAAAAGAAGTTATTACTGATCGATGGAAGGATTCCAACTCTTGCTGAGCTGTGACATGATGGGAAAAAAAAAGTTTTTTTTTCTCTGCAATTACTTGGCTAGAGAGATCACTCAAATGTGCACTTTCACTCACTTGATTTTGTTGAATGAAAACACTCGTATCCCTCACACCCTTTGCAGCGCCCTTGAGCAAGTCACTCAACCTCACAGCTCAAGGGGAAGTACTCTATGCCAAAAAAATAGAAGAATGTAGTTAAACTGAGAACCTGCAGGACTCAGTGTAGAAGTGTGTAAATGTGTGGGAGTAGTCTTTATGAAAAAATAGCTTACATTTCAGGGTATTGGTCCTTTCAAATCCATTTATTCATTCACAGTGTAGTTATTACAGAGCTAAGGATTTTACCCCCTCACGTGTTTCATTGTGTCTACAAAATTTATGACCTCACGTCCCTCATAAAGAATTTATTTAATCTCATTCCTGATGTGCACGTTTAAGCCTTTAGATGCTTTTGTCAGATTAGTTTTGTCTGATTAGCTGCACTCGATTATAAGCTGATTGTGCCAATTGTATTTAAGTATTTTAATCCTCCTCTTTGGCTAGCGAGATAAGGGACCTTGTCTGCTTTCTGTAACATATACATTAAGGTGTGCCTGTGTATGCAATCGAGTGTGTGCTCACTCATGTGCGGATCAGTGTGTCACCTTGCCAGTGTCCATTAGCGGTTGGCATCGATGGCTGATAACTTGCTGTAATGAAATACCCAGGTGTAGCGGCGGCTCTCATGTTGGCCGGCAGCTCTGTCTCTCAGCCAAGCGAGGGTGGTGTGTGTCGAGTGGGCTGCTTTTAATGACATTATTACCACAAGTCACCCCGTCACGCTCTCCACTACCATGTATCATCACCTGAGCCCCAGTCCATTCCCCTGTTGCCCTGCTTGCCCCCTCTCCAGTACCCAGGTGGTGGGGACATGGGGACGCAGATGGCGGCCGTCACACAACATGTCAAATCCCCCACCAAGACAATATACATTCCGCAGCTGTGAGGCCTCATTTCTGGGCTCTAATTACTGACCCAGTCCTCTTCTCCCCTTCAGGGCCCTCCACACCTCCGGAGGAGCTGCAGCTGAGCGCTCTGGACTCCTCCTCTGTGCTGGTGAGCTGGCGCCCTCCGCTGGAGCCCAACGGTATCATCACCAGCTACAGGATCTTGTACAGCGGCAACCTCAGCCAGCCCGAGCATTTGTGGGAAAACCTCTCTCAGGACGGTGGGTGTTGGCTGGCATGGCAAAAATGGCACATCACATGGCAATCGAACTAATCCAGTTTTTCAGTGAGTTTAATAAGATGTCTGGTTGGAGTGAAACTGCGACAGTCTTTCTCTCTCTGTCTCTCTCTTTCTCAGGGAGCATCACCAGTGTGGAGGTCCAGGGTTTGTCCAGTGGTACCCAGTACTTTTTTAAGATGGGAGCATCTACAGATGTGGGGCCAGGGCCATATTCACTTGTAAAGGATGTTCACACCCCTCTCCAGAAATATGGTACATGTCATGTAGCACATACACATATACCCGACAGTATGGATAAAAAAATGGCTAATTGTAGCTTTATGAACACTGGTAATAGTAATCATGGTTGTGATAGTAGTAGTAGTTCAGTAAACATAACTGTACATATTAGTCTTCTGTTATATTATATTATATTATATTATATTATATTATATTATATTATATTATATTATATTATATTATATTATATTATATATTTTAAAGAAACAGAAACAGTAGCAAGTTGTGTCAGCTTTATCAAACAATTTAGAAGTTAAGATTCACAGAATCTAAAGAGACCCACAGAGTGTAACAGTGCAAATGATCTTTTAAGATCAACATCCACAAACAGAGTTTATATAACATAAGACGAGGTAAGGTAAGGTAAGATAGTTGACTGGATAAATGTGGTTACACATTCAGTCTATTAATGAGGTGAGCTTTGGCAAAGCATAAACGTCTGGAATATGTAAATGGAAATGCTCAATGTGAAAGGGATGGCACCTTACCAAGGGCAGAGACATTTTTGTGGCTGAGGGCTGATAGTTAAACAGATGATTCACTACTAAGAAAATGAAGAGGAAATGTGACATCGCTCTCATTTAATGTCTTTATATACTTTATTGATGCCATATAATTCACAGATGATTATCATTGTACAACATGACTGCTAATGGTTATTTTTGTCTTTCAGTATATAGAAAACCGTAACATAGTAACATTTTCTTCTTTTTGTTCCCACAAGAATTTCTTGTGTTCTCACATGCAGATGAGGGAGCAAATAAAAAGAGTAATAATTTCAATTTTAGAAGTCACTGTATACACTACTGTAAATTTGAAATAACACTGAAAGTATAGCATTGAAATAATTAACCATCTATATAAATTTGTGTGGTTTTGGTTATGTTAGTTTCCCTCCATTGAATTGTTTCCTAAGTCATTTCATGTGGTGCCATTTCAAACACTTGACTGGTTTTAGTTTTTCTTTGCATTGTAAATTATGTTGCTTCATGTCTGATGTAAAATAATCTAAATTAACCATCTAAACCACAAGAAGGATACTTATTTGTTTTGTATTTTTAGGTAGTGAGATGCAGCTTATATGACTGAAAGAACATAACATAGGTCTGATCAATTCCATTCAAGCTTGATTGCCTATCCTTCATTGTTCAGATGTTCAAGTTTGGACATTTTTAATTGACTTTTGGCATTAGTGTTATATTTATATTCACCTTTTTCAAGTTTCACATTTTTCGATCAGAATTTGATTAAGTGGCAACTTGAATACAGTTTTATTCACCACCTGACACTTTCTGGAAAGAGGAGAATTAAAAAAAACATAAATTTAGATAGATAGTGGTTTCGGAAGTAAAATGATTCAAGGCTGTAAATTCTGTGGTATTTACATTTCAGCATTAAGTATTCAGTGTTACATTTCTCAGTTCTGTATTGAGTCGCTTTAATATTAAAGCCATTTTGGCTTCCATAAGCAGACACACACAAGCACACACATACTCATGCGCACACACACACAGTCCTTCCTATTAAAGTGGGTAATTTGTCCCTGCCAGGAGAGAAAATGTAGCCCGGCAGGACACTGTTATTTCGCTTCTCCTACTCTGGTGCATATTGAGGACAATATTAAGTGTAGATATCAAAGGGGCGGGCTCATCGGCGACCCCCAGGGGAGATCTTTGAATTACTGCACCCTGCAGAACTGCTGTGAAAAGCACTTTCTTTACTTTCATGTCACTTTGTGTTTAAGCATACAATCTAATTACACACTTTTTAATTCATCAGTCAGCATTTCACCTTTACCTGTAATTATTAAATGCCCCCTTTGTCTTCAAACTGAGGGTCTCATCAATATAAAACCATTAGCTCCTCAGTGAGCTGTTATCCAGCATGAGGCTGTCAAACTCATCGTCCTTACAGCCTCCTTACAAACAGTCCCATCAACAATGAGAAGAATATTTTAGTTTAAACCTTGATTTTATTACTCTCTCTCATGTACCCAAAAGGAATATTGTTGCATAAATCCTTCATAAAAAGACAGAGTAACAGGTTTATTTTGTTCACATGGGCTGTAATAGTGTTGCCAGTGTGTGGTGTGAATGGGATTTGGGTGGCTGGTGGGTGGGTGAGAGCTCCCGCCATCTGTTTCCTCTCCTCTCTGTGTCCAGGCTGCCAAAGATAGCCAGCATAAATGAATATCAATGAGGGTCTGCTCTCCCTAGTCGAATGTTGCCTCATATGTCTTCACTACTGTAAACTTTGTCTTAAATGGAGGAATTGATACATTCTCGGAGAAGGCTCTTTACATCAGGTCTGAGCCGAGTAGCATTTCAAACCAGAAATGTTATTATAATCTCAGTCCAGCTACGAGCCAAAGACTGCTGCTGGCAATAGATGAAATATGAAAACCAATATGGAACATATATCTGAGAGTGGCAATACTCCTGCCCTGTGTGTTGCCTTGACTGTAATCTTTTTTCTCTCCTTTTTCATGTTTTCTGGTATTTGTCAGAGCTGGACATCCACGCAGTGACGGGAATCATAGTGGGCGTGTGTCTGGGACTGATATGCATCCTCCTCTGCATGTGTTTCAGCTTCCGTAATGGCAAATCCAGGTGAGGTAACTCTACAGTGTCAATACTTTCACAGTACCAATACACACCTTACTTCTTTTACTTTGAACAGTTGTTGTCCACTAAAACAGCCCAGACAGCTGTATTAATGTTCAGTCTTTTGTAGAGCCCAACTCCTATCTCATCCCTTTCATCTCTGCTCCAAATAGGGAGGTGTCTGGGGGCCTGGATTCCACAGCTGTGACCCCTCAGTACAGGAGAGGAGGCAGCCCCGTTCCCTCTAACGTGCCAGAGTGCAGCGATAGCCACGAGCTGGAGACACTGATGCCCCCAGGCAGCCAAGAGTCTGGTCAGCCGCTAGAAGAGGCCCCAGAGGAGCAGAGCCTGATGGCAAGTGCTAATCCAGGGGAAGGGGAGGATGCCCCCGCACCTGAACCCAAGGTCAAAACCTGAAGAGAGGGAGCTCTGTGCCAGATGGGCCTTGGATACTCTCTTATGTGTTTTTTTCACGTGTTGATGGTGGGATAATAGTTGTAATTTTGGTGCATCCACTGTGTTCATCTTGCAGGCGGCTTGGAACGGCTCTGTGAGTCACAACTGGGCCAACAGGATCACGAGGTACAGAGACACCATCACAGAGGACTCTCCATCGCTCGTTAATGGAGCTCTCAACAAGCTAATCACTGATAATGGCACGGTAAACGAAGAAACTAAATGCAATCAATCGTCTGTTTTAGTTATTAACCTCTATCTGACATGCAACGTTATCTTTAGCATCACTGGCTCAAATGGCATTCCAGATGGACTGTTTGCTAAGCGGCTATTATAGACTGTGTACTATATGTACTTTACCAAAACAAACAAAAAATCACGTTGAATCTTTAAGTTACCCCTGTAGATCTACTAACAGAACGAACTGAAGTAACAGTGACATTGTTGTGTTGCAGGACTTAGAAGATCGTCTGTGTACTTCCCTGTGCAGCAACCAGGTGGAGGCGGAGGTCATCGTTCACTCAGAGCTGTCAGACCCAGGGAGGGAGAGAGAGGAGGAGGGCGGCAAAAGGGAGAAGGATTCTAACGGCACCAGGGGACCCTCATTATCAGAGGACAGATATTCCCTGTTGAGCCAGCCAAGCCCGTCGGGAGAGGAGGACATTGTAGAGAAACTATCACTGGCCCAAAGCCCCTCGAGTCTTCCCTCAATAAAGCTGGTGGCCAATCACAACGGGGAGCTAGGAGGCACAGGAGAGCAGCCGAAAGCAGACTTAGAGTCGCCGCCGCCGGACACGGGGCTGACCAATGGCTTCCACTCCCCAAAGATTGTGCGTCCTGTGCCGAGGTCAGAGCATCTGGAGAACGGGGACTCCAGACGCTGCCCTTCAGCACCGGGGAAGGCCATCTCTGCCGGGCTCTCCCCCGCCCCCTTCGTCAGCTCTGGCCTTGTCCACTCTACCTCAGCAGCACACAGTTATCTGTGCCCGTAGCCTCTGCATGTAGGGCGTCGACCCTGACACACACACAGAGACTGATTTTCTTTCTTTTACGTACCCAGGAAGAATCCCCAAGGATTATTTTTATGCACCTCATTGTTGGATTCTTTTCTCTTCCTTGCAAAGTTTTTATAGGTACTTTGAATCCATTGTTTCATATGTGTGTATATACAGTATGCATATACGGTATATTTTTAGTGGTAGAGTATTGTATATGGGTATGCATTGTCTAGCATCGGTACTATATTTTCCTCTGGGTTTCTTTCCTGTCGGTTGGAAAGAAAAGAAAGATTTAAGCAGATGGAAGTGGATTGAAGGAGGCTGTTCCCACTGTGTCGCTAATGGCTTCGTTCCGGTCAGGAATGAGGAAGCCTGGACTGATCATGAATGAGTGAGACCGGCTGCCATCGTGGAAGTGAGGATGGGAAACCGCAGGCTCAATGGGTCTCCCCGGGCTTCATCTTCGTCGCGTGAATGCTACTTTACTGAGTGGTGGCCGAGGAATAAGCCTTAAAAGAGTACCTGCACACTCTGAGAGTGCAGAACACCTGTGTCTCTCTCCAGCCTCCTGCTGTCTCAGGGTCCACAAACACACACACGCACACACACACACACTGAAAATACTGAAACACACAGAAAGTTAAAATATAGCTGATTCCACAGGCATCACAGACACAAACACACATTTACACACACACATTTCCTGACTGGAGTGTGGGGGTCTCAGGTGCCTAATTATTGTAGGTGCGTTTATAACCTCTGTATATTTCTATAGATGATTATATTCACTACAAATACAGAACACATGTCAACGTGGAGAGAAAAAAAAAACACGTAAAAATGTTAAAAAAAAAAACATATGGAGTATACACATTTGGTAACCATGGAGTATTCTTTTCCAAAATGCCATATATCCCGGTGGTGTGATTTTGTAAACCAGGGACACTCAGTTGAAAAGTAAAAAAGTGGTTTTGCTGTACTTCAGATGGTGGATATCTCATTTTAGAATCAAAGTATGTACATGTTCATGTCGGTATTGGTTTAATTATACTGGTGGGAGAACCAGAGGAGATGATACAATAATCCATCTGTGGACCTCTCTTCGGGTTCAAGTCCCACTTAGGGATGCACCAATGCGACACTGTGCCATTAGCTGTCGTTTTAAACTCAGTATAATATTTTATCTCTTTTTTTTATTTGAAGTGCTTGCCACATCCCTAATTCAAGGAAAATCCCAGCTGTATGAGAAAATGACCACAATGCTCTTCTTCTATATAAATCAGCATTTGCTGACTTGAAATGTGTGCATTTATCAGATCGGATAGGAGTTTGATGCGGAAAAACTAAATAAATGTGCTCCAATTTTTTTACATTGACCCCAAACTGTTCAACGTATTCCTTAAGTAGTCGATCAGATATTTCCATAATTGACTGATCCGTGAAGCAGATCGAGTCAGTATTGGTTTTGGCAGTGTGAAAGGGGAACTGGTGCATCCCTACTCCTTACCAACAACACTACCTCATTTCTTTTCAGGAGGGTTTCCAGTGTGGTTTTATTAGTTTTATGTAACTAGCACCTTTTTAAGATCTCTTTCTTAACTTGTCTGATTTTACAGCCTTTGGTATTTGCAGAAATAATCGTCCGACACTGACTGTACGTTCTTGTGTTCTGTCAAAAGAAATTTATGTCGCTTAAGTGCATCGCGGCGTCCTCTCAGATGTTTGAAGCATTGTGTCACTCAGTACTATGTTACTGTTAAACCTCTACAGAAAACAAAAAAAAACAAACGTTTTTGATACGAAGCACCTGAAACTAGGTCCAATCAGTTCATTCAGTTGCAGTTTTGGACCTGTATCTCCAGTCTAACTAGTCCCAACTGTAGGCAAGGAAAGTAACAGCTCCTGCAATTTGACATTTGTGCCACCTGCAGGCCATGAGTGTTACAGGTAATGTTTAATGTGTGTGAGTGTGTGTGTGTGTGTGTGTGTGTGTGTGTGTGTGTGTGTGTGTGTGTTGAATCTTTTATGGAGCACATTTTAAATGGCACATTTTGTTCAGCACATTGGCACTACCAATACAAAACAAAAACAAACTGTAAATGAGTGCTCACACTGGCATTTTAAACTAAACTAAATGATTAAATGAAGATAAATTAGCCTGTGCTAATGTGGAGTTCAACATCGGTGAAGTCTGATGCGAGAATTTGCACCATTGACCAAGAACAAGCTGCCTTGATCTATCTTATCTTCTATCTATCTATCTTATATATCTTATTAGTTGTTTTGCACCATTCATTTTACTTATTCATAAAAACTTTTCCACAAAAGAGACCTGGGGTGCTTGTTCTCTTAACAAACTTTATTTTCTCTCTGCAGCAACTTTTTATTGAACAAAATTGTATGCAACAGCGATCAAAATGTAAACAAATAGCAGAGAAAATAGTCAGACCAGCCACTGAGTCAACGGTTAGCCCGCCAGATATACCAATTCCCCATCTTGCCCTGCGAACAGTCACTACGTCACCAAGCTTCCAGTGGCGTCCATCTCCCATGGACAAGTGAATGTCACTGTGGTGTAACCTTTGCCTAACACTCATTGGATGCTGGTGTCACAAGTGTTAAGATTACAGCAGCTTTAACATTCCTGGTCTCTGGGAGGCCATCACTGACACGTCTTTACTCACGTGGCTGAGTGATATTGGGAGTTAGTTATAAGCTGGTTCCATTAGGTGCTTCATGTCAAAAAGACTTTTTTAATGTAAACACTACACGTACACGTACATTTCACTTGTTGGAAAGAAAATGAGAGGGTTACTCTGTATGAGCGTGATATAAACTGTAGATGATACTATGTTTTACATCTATGTGAGATAATGGCAAGTTTGCTAAGGTTGGGATCAGATAGTAATGATAATATCAACTTCAAAGACTGACTAAATTAAGTAGAGCATTGAGTCCAGCTTTGTTATATGTGATGTCTCATCATCTCTCAGGTGGCTTTCTTTAAGTCATCCAGCAGTGAAAATGGAGGGGACAGACCCCCTCTACCTAGCCCACGTTTCCTACGAATGTCCATTTAAGTGTCAAAATCTCACCAGCTCAAATCAATCACATCAGCAACATAAATGTAAATGGTTCCTCATGATGTGTATAAAACACCCTGAACATGTTTCTCATCAACACAATTGTGTTTTCTCTAAAACCTACATTGTTCTTGATTTTCTGAACAAAATGCATGGTTGGTACCTCAAAGAGACTTATTTTTTTATTAGCCTTGCCATGTGTGTACATCATGTTTTTTACTGCAGTAGCAGTCATATAGGGACAGAAGTGAATGTGTTCTTAGCAAACCTGGGTCAAACATTAATCAGATGGGGGGGTTTTGGGGGGGATGGATGAATGGAGCTTGGCACATCAGGAGAATTCAGATTTGACCCACTGTCAGTAACGGAAATGTTTATTAAATACCTTCTTATCAGACTAAAACAATGTATGGCACTCACTGTACTGTGCTGTTTGGCAAAAAAACACACTTTGGCAGCAAACTGCTGCTGCACCACTCAGCTCATCAATCTAAATTAGTGGTGTCAAGGCAGGTTTCCATCAGCCGTTAAAAGTAGAACACCTGCTCTGACATCATCGATTGGGGTGACAATTTCAATGTATAGAGAGCCAGAACTTTCTGCCCTGTGGTTTGGTGATCATTTGCCCTTTATTTGCAGTAAGCTAAAGCAAACCACCAAAACTACTCGTGTGTGCTTTTGATCCAGGTTCTTTACTTATACTGTTCTGTCTTTATACTGTTTCTCATCATCCTCGAAAGCCTGTGAGTCCATAAAGAAGCGCCATATTATGAAAAGCATTCCAGTTTGATACCTTAAACATACCTCTCTCAGTCCAGGTCAGCCATGATTAGCCATGCTACCTTAAGAAGAGACGTGCTAAGAAAAAAACAGACTGCGTTCCTGCTGCTCTGATAGGTTTCATCCAGACATGGGTTCGGTTCTTCCATTCACCGCACCATTTGCAGCCACCAACGTCTAAGCTGCAGCGTTTGCAACTCTGCTCGGACTACGTGGATGGAGGTCACTGAATCAGGGCCGTTAAGATAGTGTTTCGCCAGTCGAAGTGACAGAATTAAGTTTACTGTTTCAAACATTTTGATTGTTGAAAGAGTGTGAGGTTTGTGAAGCTGTCTCTCATCCAACGTGGCCAATCATCAAAATACATAAGTTTTTATTTAGTCTGTATATTTTTAAGTGGATGTAAAGAAACCATTGCTTCGTACGCAGCAGTTGTTCACTCTTCCACAACGGAGAGCATTGAAAAGCATTCTGTAAAAACGTATCTAGTGTCGCTGCAGACAGACAGTGTAAATTTACAATAACATACAATATTTAAAATAGGGGAATCCACTTTTTCTTTTTTCCACAAATATGTCATATAGACCTACATTACCATGTTTTGCCTATGTTTCAAGTCTTGATGCAGTAGTGGATTATTAAGGTGTGCAGAGCCGAAAACAGAGGATCTGAAATGGGGATTAGCATAAAACCTGCCTCCAGCATAAAGGATGTATGCTCCTTATAGAAGCTCTATTAACTCTTTTAACCACTATAAATACAAGTAATGTTTATTTGCTCTTTGTTTGTCTTTTTGTTGGCTAGAACAATCACATTTTTTTGGGTGGGGAGGAAAATGACTCATGCTTTCATTTCACTGAGATGATAATTGCTTTGATTCTTTTTTTTTTCATCCTCTTTTGTAAGGGTTTTTATTAAACAGTATACCTCATGTTGGTAACTTGTTGATTTGATTTGACTCTGATCAGTCTCTTGATAGTCTCTTGTGAGCCACGTTTTTTCATACAGAACAGGATCGACTGTTTCATTTTTACCTCAGTGAGAGTTTTCACTCATTTCAGTGGCCTGGATGGTCTAGTCTAGTGGTGAGGGGGTAAAGAAATGAGGGGAGGAGGGGATCAGTGGAATCATCTCAATTGACTTTTACATTATTTTTCTTCAGTAGCAGTTTATGACAAAGAGAGAGTTTAAAGAGAGAGTTTAAAGCACAGGTGCTCTCCAGTGGTACTTGTGCTTCAAACCAAAGCCATTGGAGAAAAATAATGTTTGCTATTGCTGAACAACAGCTTAAGAGTCACCTTTTGGTAAAATACCACTTTAACACAACCCAGGCGACTGAAGTACTAAGCAGGGAGAAGGGCTAAAGGGACAACCTCCCCAGGCAGGTCATACCTCTCAGTGCAGACAGCCATTTCAAAATAATTGTCTCTTCTCTACTCAGGTGCCCCATCTTTGCATAAAAATGTAGAGGATCATGCCAGCATAGCTCAGATACATGTCATTTGCTGTTAAAACAAAGCTTCATTTTGTCCTTTTGGGAAGCAAATCAAGGAAAGTCTTATGCATAGATGATATTTTGTTTTGTACAAATCACTCAGTGTCTCTCCGGCTTTTCTCTGTACATTCTGGTGCTTTGTGGTGAGCTGCTTCGTCCAGTGATGTCACATTGTTGTTGCTTTTTTTTGTACGTCTTCTCTAGTCTTTGTGTGTACCGGCTCAAGCTGTGCTTCTCAGAATGTGTAGGCACAGACTCTCAGACTCTGTGGTCGCGTGCGCTCTCACAAGCTGCAGCTCTGCAGCTACACGAGACACCTTTGTGTAATCCTTGTGTACTCAACAAGACCGCATTTCAAAAGACACTACTGTAGGAGCAAATTGTAGGAGCACTCAATAGATTAGAACTTCTTCTTGGGCCATGAGCAACTTTGGACTGTCATCTTTACATTTCTAGAAGTGCAATTTTCTTAGTCTGTAAAAGCGACAGATGGATTACTCAGTATTAGTCGTGGCAACCGTAGCCATGATTTGTGATAGAAACATTGCTTGTTCAGAGAAATCATCACAGGATAGGCAGTACTCGTGGTTTGTAGAAATATTTCCACTGTGTTACCATATGTGAAAATGTCAAAGCTCACAGCAACTCTCAAGATGTCTGTGGAAACTACTCTTCTGTAAATAAACATCAAGGAAAGATGAAAGGCTCGGCGTGATTTGTTTTTGAATTTCAGCCATTCCTCGCTTTCTTCAGCCTGATGTGAATCCCTCTTTCGTTTTCTATCTCTTTTGTCTGCAGAGATTTATCAGTCAATTTAACTCCCCGTGTGACTGCTTTTCCTGGCATTTACGTTCCCTAAAATGACATTTAAGATACGAAGGAGTTTGGCTTCTTGGCTTATTTCCTGTCATATTCCAATCATTTTGACCTTTGCGTCGTATCTCACTGTACCTTGTGACATACTGAGCGGTGCTAGTTTGCATCCATAGATTTAAATTAATTTAACTTTCTTAACTGTGGGATGGAAATTAGAAAAGAGCCCTGCAGATGATTTAGTGTATGATTATGTAAGAATAATGTAATTAACAAAGAGACCTTAAGTAGTTCCCCTTGTATAGCATATAATATATACTGCATACAGTATATAATGAAACCCTCAACCAATTAAAGACGTATACTGAACTATTATATCAGAGAGTTTGTTATCTGGAAAGCGTCATCCTCGTGTTATTTTGTTACATTTTTGCTACATGGATTTTATATATAATAGTTCAGTATAAGTCTTTAATTGGTATATGGAAATTAGAAAATACACACACACACACACACGCACACACACACACACACACACATACATACATACATACATATATAGCACTGTCGCCTCACAGCAAGAGGGTCCTGCCTTAATCCCTGGTTGAGACAGGCCCTTCTGTGTGGAGTTTGCATGTTCTTCCCTGTGCCTGCATGGGTTCTTTCTGGGTACTGCAGCTTCCTTCCCACAATCCAAAGACATGCAGGTTAGGTTAATTAATTAACAAATTAATTAATGTGAATGTGAGTGTGACTGGTTGTCTGTCTATCTATGTCAGCCCTGTGACCCTGCCTCTTGCCCAAGATAGCTGAGATAGGCTCCAGCATCCCCTGCGACCCTGTGTGTCAGGATAAAGCAGGAATAGAAGATGGATAGATGGATATATATATATATGTGTGTGTGTGTGTGCCCACAGTTAACAGTCTTTAGCTAATAAGCTAGCTGGCTGCAGCTTCATAATTAACACACAGGAATGAGAGTGCTATCAATCTCCTTGTTTACTCACATAAACATAATTTTGAAAGTATTTTGTTAACTTTCTGTTAATGGAATCAAGAACTTTTACTTTTATTATTACACTATATTTGTTTGTTGGGCTAAGAGTTATATTAATTTAAAATCACTTACTGCAGATAATCAGATGTGAGTATTGTAGGAAGAGGAGAAACTGAATGGAGTTACTTTTTTTAAAGTTTACTCCCCCAGTCCCCCAAGGATGACTGCTAATAGCTGTAACAAGTATGACGTCTCTAGGGCCCACGCTTCAGCTAAATAAATGCTACATATAAATAACCAGCTTCCCAGTTTTCCTTTGGGTTACATGCCCTCAGTTGCTCTTGCCCCACCTCTATGCCCCACCCTTTTCACTCCAGCACACCCTCTGGGTAATTATCGGTCAAACTTAAAGATGTCATTCTTTTGTAACCCACTGGGGGGCAGTGTGATCCTTCCCAGTGATTCCTGAGGAGAAACAGGGGGACGTAGTGCCACTCCCATTAGGAGAGACTGCTGTGTTGGACCTCACGTGCTGCTCCAACCTCTTACCTGCCTTGTCTGTAGCATTGTGCAGATTTACAGAATCAGGGCTTTTCCTTATATTGCTTTGGGTGGGGAAACAAATCTTCATCGTACATATTTTACTCTAAAAGAAACCTAATGTAACAGAATAAAAAATTGTTGTTGTGTTTATGCATTTGTGTCTTTTTGTCAGTGCCTCTCTCTGCGTGTGGTGGTAGATAGATAGATAGATAGATAGATACTTTATTGATCTCCAAGAGAAATTCACAAAATTCACATGGTACTGTATGTGTGCACCGGGGAGACAGACAGACAGGACTGACTGACTGAAAAAAGAGACAGAGAGAGAGGTGATGGAGATAAGAGGGTGAGATGAGGGCACAGAGTTAAGACAGGAGCACTGAGGCGACATCACATGGCAGAATCCCCCAAAGAGTTAGATAAAAGCTCTCGCTGAGCGACGGAGGGGTCGGTCTGTGCTATCTTCAGCCACTCATCACTGTTAATCAGAGGGCGGAGGCTCCTCTTCAGAGGTCTGAGAGGGGGACACATATCTGCAAACCCACACGTGAACGCACATGAATGTAGAAAAACACAAGCAGACACGCATGCATTCTCGTCCTTGACTGTACTCGCCACACTCAGTCACCTGTCTGAATGTGTATTGTTAGTGTACATCGCGTTTTCGCACTCCGGGAGCCGAGCAGTTCCTGGGCTTGTTCAGCATGCCTCATATTTCATCGGAGAGGCAGGCAAGTGGAGCACGGAGAATCAGGTGAGGGCTGGACTCATGAGGCAGAGCTCCCTGCCTGTGAAGGAATAACTGTGCGAAGCTCTTGAATCAGCCCATTCATTCAGTCTCTCCCTGCTTCTGCTGCTACACCACTACAGCCTCCCACCTCCAGCACCAGCCCTGCTCACTTCACCGCTGAACTGTGTGTGCTCTCTGACAGTTCAAAGCATACTGCTGAAGACCTCCTGGGTTGCCAAGTGTTCGCATAGCACCCAGTTAGCCACACTACATAAAAGAAAAACATCACCATAACCTACAAGATAAATGGATGTATACTTTTTTGTAATATGGCATTTCAACCCCGGTGACCCTTCCGCGACAGATCCCAATGCTGTCCTGTATTTTTAGCATCTTTGCCAGACAAATAAACATCATGGCCATCCAGTTTGTACATCTTAAAACATGATTCTGACATTTTTACAACTGCTAAAATCCATCGTATCCTCCGCGTAGGTTAAGCCCAAGAATCGGGTGCATTAGATTTGAAATGTCACACATTATTTACCTTTGGCTGTTGGCTGGTTCAATGCCGACCTCTTACACTAAAAGCATTATATTGACTCCATTCCCTTTTCTTCGGCTAGTCCTCCTGCTTTACATCCCCATATAAAAGCCGCCGGTGGGTGTAATTGTATGACATGTGGTGATGACATCATGGGCACATATCTGGTGCTTGACCTTAGCTGAAAGTCACTCCATCTCTGCCGTCTTTCCAACTGTTTGCCTTTAAATAAAGCAGAGAAAAAAATCTTGAACTCAATACATAAGAGTGTGTCCTATCCTACTGCATGTTAACTTGATATCTGAGCCATTTCCCTCTGGTCATGGGAAAAAAACGAGACAAGATTTCACAACTACAAACACACATGGTTGTCTACATGCATGTTCCTGTTTGTGTCCATGAGTATCTACATTTGTGTCCCCTGCTCTCTTTCCCTGCATCCATCTGGCCATTCTCCGAAAGACATTTTGTCAATGTCAGCCCTACTGTGCGTTATAACCTGCCAATCAAATATTCCCCAAAATAAATAGAGACAGCCTTAGGAGAACGAGAATAAAGGAGGATGAGGCGGAAGATAAGTGAATGAAGTCAGGAAGAGGGGGATTTGAGACGAAGATGAATGTGAAGGAAGCCATCTGCTTTATTTGGTCTACATATCTCTGGAGTTTTATTAAATCCTGTGTGCTAATACACCCTATAAAGTAGCTGTAAAAGGTGAGCTCACAGGGGCATGGCCGGCAGGGAGACCAGGGACCTGTCAGTGATGGCTGTGGACTGTTTGCCCCGGCTTCTTCACTCCCCCGGGTTCTGTGTGTGCTGCTCTCCATTCACTCTTGGCTGGCCACAATAGGACCCCAGAGGGGGAGCTGCTTTAAAACTCACTGTATACCAATTTTCTATACTACAACCACAGGCAGAGTGCGACACTGTTAGTTGAAGTGACAAAATGGTGCATCCTTGACTCCTTTGTCCAGACAAGTGAGAGGATTGGATGAGGGAGGCAAAGAGTTTTATATCGTAGTTGCGAGGAATTAAAGCGTTAATGTAGGATTATTAAGCTCAATGTGGTGTTGATTGGTGATATTTAGTGTTAATTTTACCAGTCTTATCCTTCACTTTCCTCACCTACTAAGGGGATGCCTTGAATCTGGTAATGGACTGACAGCATGTCCCCCTGGCTTTACGTTGGGCCAATTCTGAGTTGATCCAGTTATAGCTGTGAGCCAACCATGGCAGTGAAAACCTTCAGCTTTGGGCAATGCATGTGGCTTAAAGCCTGCATGTTGCCTGACAGTGAGGGCTCGCTCAGAGTAAAGCGCTGGCTCCTGGCCATCAGTCATCCGACAAGGGTTTTACTTGCCCTTACATTATATCCAAGTGTGACCTGATGTCAGCGCTGCAGGAGCTCAAATCTCTGCATACATTACACCACAACCAGACTCAGGTCCTCAAAAGTAAACAGGTATGACTCTACCAAGTGCCTGCTAGCGAAACAAAGTTATGTATTTCCACTGCTGTGCAGTCTGTCAGCAGCACCGACAGCCAAGTTTATGTTGCATGAGAGCCTATGTGCTGGACTTAATGCACCCAGTTTGCATTTTTGTTGTTGTTTTTGTCTCTCTTTGTCATGATGGGAAAGGTAACTTTGGGTTGTTCCTTGCAACTGATGAAAAGTCATAAAGCCATTCTGTAGACAAAATATAGAATTTGTGGGCTTGTGGTGCATAAAGTAATAATAACCTCAATGATAAATAATCACATGAAAAAGATTCAAGTGCTAGTACACCAGCTAAGCCTGTCATTCATTAGCAGTGAAAGGTCTCCAGAGCAACTAAATCGCACTCTGTTGTGTTGTTTTGCTAAACTGTGATCATAATGTGCAGGCTCATAATTTTTCTCCTTGAGGAGAATCTCGAAAAAGCCATTTGTATGCAGTTTGGAGCTGCATGCATTTCTATCTCAACACAACACATTATCCACTAAGCATGTGTTGAAAATGGCAAAACAATGACTGTAGCCTGTAGCCTTACATTATCAACAAAGATGTGGTTAGAATGATTCATTCTTTGTAGAGCTTTGTGTGCTAGGTGCTGACTGTGGCCGTGTTTGGTAGTGCAACCTTGCTAGCTGGGCCTGATGCAGGAGACTTATTTCCACATCAGTGAATGGTACAGGCTGAATCTCAGCGGGCTGGGTGACCCACTTTCCAGCTCTCCAAGTATATGTAAGCGTGGTGCGCTGCACATCACACAGCACTTATCTAGATTCACTCACACGCCAACCATTTACGTCATATCCCACAGAGCATCCCAGCGCGTCATTAAAAATGATTTGTTGTGTATCTCGCACAGGCTATTGCTTCAGTTTTACCCACACAGCCCTGATCAAGTGGCTGCGTTGGTACTGTTAGCAATTTAGACAACAACGTCAAAAAACTTAAATACAAAATCGAGGTACTTGACAAAGTGTTTTCATCTCAAGCCACTTTGTACTGCTACTCCTAAGTACTAGAGAAATTTGATAGTTATTAACTCTACTGCAATTATTTGACAGCTTTCTTTACTAGTTACCTTAAAGTAAAGAGGCAACTTTTTGGTAATAATTTATTTTTCATGCAAAAATGCCATTTCACCCTCTCAAATATGAAGATTTGCTGCTTTTCCTTTTAATGATTTAAATCATTTAAATTTAGATGATAATAATGTTGCGGTTTGGACTGTTGGTTGGACTAAAAAAATAATTGTGATGGGCTCTTTGGGCTCTGGGTAATTGCAATGGCTTTTCTCACTATTTTCAGAATTTTTACAGCAATCAACTGAATGGTGAAAGTAATCTTTAGTTATATTCCTATATAAAATCATTCAAAATAGCAACAGCAAAACATTGTTTTTAAATTGATACATGAGTAGTAATAATTTAATGATATCATTTATAAAAGTATAACAGTCACAGGGATTGGCTCACAATTAGACTTTAAACGAGGCAATCGACTCGGTGCATGTGAAGCAGCAGACTGTTTCTTTAGGTCTCTGATAGCATTGCGAGTAAACAGTTACTATGGCTGAACAAAGATTGACAACCACAGATGATGAATCTTGATACTGAAACCTGTGAGTGAGGTCCAAAAACCCACCAGCAATTACTTAATATCACCATAAGTGCTGCATAAGACTACAAAATAAACATCTTCAATGAACACTTCCTCCGCCACTGAATCCAACTGTATGTCCAGTATAGCAGTGAAATATCTTGGGCTGGTGCTAACACAGTATGATGAGTGCCTCACTGGCAACTGTATAGAAAGTGCATGATAAAATACTATACTATGTGCAGGAGCAGTGATTGACACTCCATCAGATACTCCTCCTGACTCTGATTGGCTGCTTTGATTCAGGCACGATTTTTGTCAAATGGCCTTAGAGGCAGCAGATGCCCAAGCCCAATTATTTCCTAATATGACTTATAGTTATTTTATACTGGCTACCAGCTTCAGCTTTAAAGGCATAACAGGTAGCTGCCCTCTTTTTGTATACTGACATTGATGATGAGGGGCAACTGGGCAGATACAAGTAATAAGTCAATGTGCCACTACCCTGCAATAAGAACACTAAATGTTTTCCATACAGAGTCAGTATTTTATTTTGTGTTTTTTTTATATCATCCTCAAGCTGACTCACCACTGACTACAAGTGCATTATAAAGCTAGTGTCCATCAACAGCACGCAGCTCATATGAGCTTGCACAACCATATTTACATTTAAATCGTTTTTGGTCACTATAATCATTCCTCTTGTCCATACTGACCCTGAAGTGATCCCTCTCTTGATTCCTCACGAGTCCAATGTGCGAGATCAGAGACAGTTCCCTCTTTGCAAAAACGCATTATAAAGTTGAGCAGAAGACTAAACGAGTGTGACAAATCAAGTGGTTGCCTCTCAAAGTTAAACTCTTTTAAGTACAAAATACTCCATTTGTGATACTATCCCTCCACTGAAGCTAAAGCAGAATACATTTTCACACACTATGAGATATTTTGCACCCCACCTTTTCCATTTGAATCACTTCATATGTGCTTCAAGTTATTACTTCAAGGCTGGAATAGAAAGGAGAAATATCTGCAGTGACCAATAAATCTGTCAACATTCATGCAGGCATGCAGGTACTGTATTGAGAAAAAAGAAAAAAAATTTGAACCTCTCCTTAAATTTCAGGCTCTGCACTGCGTTAGTAAGTATGATAAATTGGGTGGCAGTAGCAGCTGGTGACCCAAATAATTGGGGAGGACAGGAGGAAAACCAGCTCATGGCCAGGGGTGTAGGATGGGGTTGGGATAAAGTCCATTCATTGACAGGGTCCAAAGGCATGGAGGGTTCCAGGAAAATTACTTATGACAATAATTTTAAAATACTGAGGTGCCTCAGAGGAAAGTGTGTGTGTAATGCATCACTTCAAACCTGTCAGTCTATTGAGGGCTGAAGCAGCATGCAGTAGGTTCTGCAGATTTTTTACAACGCTCTCTGATCTCATGCCATACAGCTGGTGCAGCAGTCCGTCCACCACACCATGATCGAGTCCTAGGTGTGCAGCCACTGGGCAGCCGCGTGCCACCATAGTCTGCTGTGGGTCAGGCCCGGACAGCTGAGAAATGCTAAATCTGCGCAACAAAGTTATCCTTGGGTATTAAGAAAGAAACCTCGAACCTTGGAAATGTAAATCTGAAGAAGGACACTTGGTCTGTGTTGAAAGAAAAAAATGTCTATTTGTCACTGTTTAAATAAGTGTTGGCCAATTTTTTTTTTTTGCTTTGGTTTGACTGCAGCTCCAGACAAGAGGTAGGAAATGTGAAACATGCTCAACAAGCAAGTAAAAGAGTTAAACATTTAGATTAGGTAAGAAGTAAGTTATTTTTGATAGGCTTGAGTTGAACTGTGTGGAAAAACGTATGATTACAGTTTCCCAGACATTCTTCAACTAATCCTAAAAAAAGAAAAAAAAGAAAGAAAAAAAACTAGCTATGTAACATTGTGCGCTCCAGAGTGCCTTGCCACTCTTCAGCTCCCTACAGCGTCAACAGCGTCAACAGCATGCAACGGCTGATGGAGCAGCCACAATGTTAGAATAGCCCTGAACTGCAAACTCCATTCAGAAAACAAGCATTTTAAAATTTGTTTACCTCACTTTGAGGACAGACTTGACAAAAGAAGTGAAGAACATATCAGAAAGTTAGCTGACTACAAACTCATGATAAGGACACAGTCATAGCCGTAAAGATCCTCCATCACCACAGAAAGGTCCAAATAGCTGGTAAATCTTGACGTTATTATCTGGGGGTATATATCCATAAAGGCACTTTAAAAAAGGAATAATGTATATCTGCAACACAAACAAACAAGTATTTCATAATGCCAGAAATCAGCCATACTGAGTCTTCACATAGCTCTACCTTCATTGCTTTTGAGTCAAGAAATCTTTGATGGCCCTTCCCTTACTTGACAATTTCTCTGCCAGCTTTGCTCGCACCGGAGAGCCAAGGAGGGTTCATGTGTGATCAAACAGGTGAAGACCTTGAAAAAGGAACAGCCACTCTTCCAATATTGTTTGAACTGCTGGGGATGATGGGTTTTGAAGGCACTTTTCAATTCACCTGGTTTAGATAATAGTATTTCTGTAATCCCGATAGCCGGCCAGGCTGACACTCCTCACATACATAACGATCATCCTCTGCTGGCATCTTTTTGCTGAGCTGAGGGTTAATGGCCTCCGGGCATTTTCCACTGTGTTTTCTAGCTTTTTACAGAGAGCATCTGATCCTGTTTCCAGTGACTTTCGTCTCATTGAGCTCTCTGTCTTGGTCTCTGTAATTGAGCTCTCTGAATATCCTCTTGGAAAGAGAAAGAGATATCCCTCTATAAACTGCTTGACAATCTTTCTCTTCAAGGCCCTCTGTGCTCTTTATATCATCAATGACTACACAAACAAGCTCTTTTCTCTTTTCAGGCTTTGGTCTTTTCTTTTCGCTCAAGGCACGTACGAGGTTTGGGGGCACAGTACAGCATGTCTTATGGGATGGGAATACTTCATGAGACTGGGAGTCGGAGGTGGATGTTTGAAGCAGATGGACATTCTGCAGCAGAGGCGTTGAAGCAGGGTACAGCTTGGATAACAATTATATATACATATATATATACATATATATATACAATTTATAGCATATCAACGCGTCACATTTGTGTGTATATATATATATATATATATATATATATATATATATATATATATATATATATATATATATATATATATATATATATATATATATATATATATACCATGATATATGACTTTCTTAATAATAAAATAATATTACTGTATTTCTTTTACTTCGCTACATTAATGTGACATCTTTAGTTACTTTGTAAAGTGTAATCAATAAATAAATGATTTTATATCCCAGGGGGAGCGCATAAGCAGTATGTGAAGCAATATATAAAATATATATAAATAAATTGGCTCCACGTTTACTGTCTCCAACTATAAAGTGATGAAAACATATTAATGCATTAATAATTATTATTCAGTAATATAATAAATAATTCAATATAATGACTACACTTACTGTGCTTTTACTTAAGTAATATTTTTAATACAGGCAGAATATTTCTACAGTGTTGTATAACTACTAAATGTGTATGTGAAATGCTTGTAGAAATGGAAAATTAAAAAATACAAATAAAAGCATGATGTTCTCTCTCACCCCTCTGTGCCTATCTCTCTCTCTCTCTCCACACCTTCTATTCCTCTCACCCATGCTCCATCTCATCGTCCTCTGCCTCTGCTTCCTCCATGTGTGTTTGTCCTCCAGTGTGCCAGCTTATTTTTCATCTTATTTTTTTCATTTTCTTGTTGTATTCTACTCTCAAAATGCTCTGAAAAAGCTCAATTATACTGATCACTAACATTTTGAGAAGGTGAGAATGCCCTCTGACCCGCCTACCTGATCTTTGTTTTGTATCTTGTCACCTTTTTCACTACTATAGCGTTTGCAGGTCTGACCTATATGGTAAAAAGACAGTGGAGCATAATCATTAAGCTTGTCGTGGGTTTTGCAAATTAGCTTATCAGATCTATTTTTACAGATTTCATAAACTTCATGCTCAGCTGGCTTGTTTTCCCTTCAGCAAAAATATGACGGTTGTTTCACATTTGATAACAATGCTCACTATTTGCCCTAATTGTAGTTGTCGCTTCATATATCTTCAGTGAGACAAGCAAACCATTTACATACGCAGTGCTTCTAACTTAGACTTTGTTACATGAGGTATGTCCAAAGTCTGAGCCTTGAGGCTGAAAAAAATGCTGTGACTTTGTCTGATGTCTGACAGCAATAGACTTATGCACAATTCTTGAAGTTTTAACTTGACCTGATACATCCTCTGTAATAGCTTTACCTACTTTCAAAGCATATGGTCCAAGTATGTATGAATGGACCAAAATATCCCAAACTGGCATATGAGTATAATTTTAAGCACTGGCTGTTCAAAATCTTGTTCTAGTTAGTATGAATGAAAAATTGTATCTCTATAATTTCTCTGCCTGCATTTAATGACACAGTATTACCATTAGGGAAATCAAAGATGAAATTCTGTCTATCAAAGTATAAACGAATTAATTTATATTATATATAAATATATACATTGTATTATGTTTATTACTGCTGGTGAAAAGGAGCTTAAATTTAGTACATATTATTTAATCAGGACCATATTCCTTCCCATAACCTAAGTGCTAACTTAAGATATTCTTAAAAATTATTAAACGAAAATGGTACGTAGATGCATCCTGTATCCACAAAATAAATTGGGCGGTTTTTATTATGTTCAGTACGAAACACTGCTGGTTATCCCTTTAACAAAAAAAAATCTTTATATTTTTTATTTCCTTGGAGCACAACAATCAATGTATTTTTTATAAACAGACACCCAAGTTTTTTAAATATTGGCCTCTACATACCACTCCTTTTCCTTGTTATCAAAGGGGAAAAGAAGCCTGACGTCAGTTAGACGACCTTCAACAGCCACAAAAGTTCAGTCTAGTGAAGCCCATAAATCCCCCAAACGTCCCAGCATCTCCGCACGACCCAAAGCCTTGTTCTTCCACCTATTCAACCCAAGACAGGTAAAAGTATCTGTGGTCCAAGGTAAGGGTGTGCAACCAAAACAACAAAACCAGGAAGCACAAAAAACAAAAGTCCGGGAGCCCGAGAAGAAAATTCAGCCCCACAAGTCCTGAAAGCAAGACACACTAAAAAACACACTACAATTCTTCTTATACGTTCTTCTTCTATCCAGTAGCATTAAAGCAATTACATATTATCACCTGACCACCACAACCAACTATCTACAGAGCTATCAATAGTCAGTGAGGCTCCCGTCAGATAAAATCACAGTCGTGTAAATCTCTCGTGCAATTTTTATCCCGAGGTGGATTCTTGACAGAAGCAATGAAATCCTCAATAAAAACCTTACTTACCATAACTTACTCTCATGGGAAAAATGAAATGCGACCATAAACATGCAGATACCTTTAATAAGACAATAACGTTTTCTTAATACGAAGTAACAGTAGGCATATGTTCTCGCGTTAGCGATGCTGACACTGGCACGCATCCTTGAGCCTCCCCGTCTGCTGCCAGGCCGAACCACCATATTGCACGCTTCAGGATGTCATCAACAGTGACTGCATGGGAGACACGACTCCTTCTCACAGCATCTGTAATCACACAAGCAGATTTTCATACAAAGGTGCATGAACCCCATTACAATCACCAGTAAATACACACATTGGCACTAGTTTTTAAATTGAAAGTCTGTTGTCAGATATTAAAGGGAGAGGTTTGATTTCAAGTCTTGCCAAGAGTTAGATTCGAAAACTGACTGTGACTGGACAAGACTGAAAAATAAATGCAAAGCTACATCCAGATGCTGGTTAGCTTAGCGAAAAGACAGGAAACAGGTGGTGATAATCACTGAACCTTGTGATAACGTGATGTGTTTCTGCTGTTAGCTTGTTTACATCGCTAACGTTCATTAGCACTGTTAGCTTGTTAGCTTGTTATTTCAGGAACCTAGATAGAGAGCCAGTAAATTAACAGCTTATTTACGTTTGTGTCTTTGCACAACATGTGACACTTCTGTCCATATATGTTGTTGTGGTCAGAGTTTCGAGACCGACGATGGAGTCGTGCAGAGGGGAGAGGAGTGTAGGACGTCAGACAGGTGTCCGCTGGGCCAAACACCAGAGGACCTCGGCGCTGAGGACATCTGTAAATAATCTGAAATACTGTATTACTGAAATAACTTTGAATCAATTTTAAACATGATAACCTTCATTTTGAACAATTCAAATCACAGAATCAACACTAGACGTGAAATCACTCAAAAGTAACGTCTGAGAAGTTTATTTAAAAAAAAGAAGAAATAAGACTTGACAAGCTTTATTTTGCAATAATATATAGAAAGGTTTTTCCTGACCCGGTTTGAGGGTCCAAGGACAGAGGCTGTCACAACTGTACAGACTGTAAAGCTCCTCAGAGGCAAACGATGTTTGTGATTTTGGGCTTTAAATACATAAATTTGATTTGATTTTTAATTTGATTTGATTTGATTTGATTTGATAAGAAAGAAAGGCAGGTTTCTGCAGATCAAAAATGCACAGTTATGGTCAAGGTAAACTTTGGGTTAGGGTTAGGCTTGATTCTTCAAAGTGCAGTAACAAGCTTCTGTGTCAGACCTGCAGAGAGAGCAGAAAGAATTGGATGTGTGATCAGTTTCATTTATGAACGATGACATGTTATTTTTAATCTCTTAATATAATAGTAATAAAGGATTAGGATTAGGCTTAGTAATAATCAGTCAGTAATAGTCAGTAGTCAGACTTTAAATCTTCTCATGAAATTATTGTGACAATGAGATTAATCGATAAAGTGTATATCTTCTCAAAACTTTATTGATCATTCTCTTCTAAACATTTCACAATAACACTATCAAAAATAAATCACTTTGTCACAATCATTTCATTAGAAGAGGTAAAAAATTATTTTATTCCAACTTCATGACCAACAGTGTATTATTAGTCAGTGCTGGCTGGTAACTGTGGTGATTTTTTTTATTGTATTAATAGATTACTGTTGCTTTCTTCCCAACGTATTTAAAATAGTTTAATAATGTTAAATGTGTTAGCATGTTTGTTTCAGTTGCTAAAGTTGATGTGTTTGCGAGCTTGTTTCGCCTTCAAAGGTTGAAAGATTTAATTCTGGCTAGGATGGTGTCAAATGTGTGTTGGGCATTGGTCAGTGAGTTGGATAATGATAAATGGGAAGTAGAGATGAAAACAATGAATGGGAGTCCAACTGTATGTGAGTCGAACACTGGCTAATGGTCCTTTTTCTTTGCTTGCACTTTCTCTTCAAAGACAATGCTTTGTTGTTAAGTTAAAATGGACCATACCGTGAGATGAAATGTTTTATTTTTGTAGCAGTAGCCCACTTTTTACTAACACAAACAGCCTCACATAATACATTACTCATTAAATATTGAATATATTATATATATATATATATATATATATATATATATATATATATATATGAAATCAGATCTGATTTTTTTAAATGCTACCTCAGTCTGAACAGCAATGTGACCCGTATTGGAATTCACGTCACTCTTGGTTGACATTCGGTTGACAGGCCGCAGCAGTCTTATTACACTGATCTTTGTCCAAATATTCATTTTTCTTATAAATTTGGTTTTAGTTTTGGTTATTTTATGCCAAAAAAGGGGGTTAAATATTAGAGGGGTTAGCTGTCAATAATAGCAAAATAGTCACAGCACCTGCAGATATTTTTTTACGAATTGAATGTAGAGAAACATAAAGAGGAGACAGCACTTTATCAGGTGGTCATTAGTGAACAGTGACTAATTCTCAATAAGCAATCGAATCAGGCCATGTGTGGGTGGGACCTCGATACTGGCTCCAAATGATGTCACTAGCGCAAGATGGCGATGTTTACAGCTAGCTGATGTAAAGACAAGGCAGCAAAATTACCTTTCATTTTTGGGAAAGGCTAAAAAGGAAAAAAATCACAATGAAGTGTGGCTGTAAAGTAAACAAATTAGTGATTCTGAATGATAAATAAAGTGTGTGAAATAATGTTTATGACCTGGGACAGTCAAAATATTGAACAGTTTGAGATAGAAAAAAATAATAATCATACAAAAAATACAGAATAGAATTCAGATCAGGCAGTTTGAGAACCCTTTATGACATCATAAAGACATTCTACAGGAGGTAGGTCACTAACAGGAGCTCAGTCAGTTCAGACCACAGTCTAGCTTTACAGCTTGTAAGAGTCATTTCAAACACGCGTGAAGATGGAATCCCAGAGTTTGTGTCCTTATGGACTGAAGAGCCTGATGGAGTGTATTTCCAGAGCTACACTCCTCTCACAACCTACCGACATCCCAGTATTTATATTTGAGTATTTGTCAGATATGATCAACTTCAAAAATTCTCACCCTGAAGATGATCCCAAGCTTGTTTCTTTCCACTATCACGAGCAGTGGGGTAAGTGACTGTTCATATATGTCAAATATGCTCTTTTCAAAAGTAATAATTTGTTTAAATGTCTGTTAAATCCTTTGTAATAGATCAGTCAAGTAATAGTAGAAGTAGTAGTAGTTTCTCACATTGTTACAGACAAGCAATCAGTTGTTTGAACAATTGTGTTTTACTGATGTGCAAGTCACTTTAGAATCTGGTATATAAGATAGATAGATAGATATACTTTATTGATCCCAAGCTGGGAAATTACCGTGTAGCAGCAGCATTACACAATAAAAATACAATGAAATAAAAAGAAAAAAGAAGAAAAACCTAGACATATTAAGACAATATAAAATGTAATATCCAAATGTGTTATGGAGGACATAAAAACAACAGACAGTTTTACAAATTAAAATTTCTCAAGTCAGCTCCATCCAGCTGTCAAACATTTTAAAATTCTTCATCATTTAATCCAGGGCTAGTTTAGTCTTAGGACTGATATAACAGCACTTGAATCAGGACTGAAGGGCAAAACATAATCTATAATAATAAATTATCTGTGAATTATTTTACATATTTTGGAAAAGACGTAGGGTGTACTAAATTTGTGTCTTTGTAAATGGACTTTTCCAGAGAAACATTTCCTCAAAAACATTACGAGAACCAAGAGCCCAATTGCCACCCCGGAGACGTCTGCAGCTAAAGTCCCATCTCAGGAGGAGATTAAGGGAGCTCTGAAGTCTCTGTATACGGATTTGGCATCTTCAACTGAAGACACAACTTCGACACGACTTCAGAGTAAGAGATTGGGAACAACGAAAGCAGCAGACAAGAAGATGAGACCAACCCAAGAAGAAAAAGACAAGAAGACCTCTGCTACTCACATGAAACCAACACCCCCTCCCCGTATTGGAAGACAACCTGGGAAGAACGTACCACCCCCTTCCCTTGTTGTCAAAGTAGAAAAGAAACCTGCACCACCTCCTGCCGATGTTCCCATGAAGACCAGTAGAGTGTCCTCAGTGAGGTTCCCTGCTCAACAGCAGAGTAAAGGAACCTGCTGAGGACAAAAAGACACCAGAACAACGACCGCCCACACCGACATCAGTTAGAGCCCCCCAGCCCCCCAAACCCAGTGCATGCCCAAGCCACCCAAACCCAGTGTACCGCCCAAACCGTACCCGTGCCCCCAAACCCAGCGTGCCCCCGCCCAAACTAAGCCAGTGTGCCCAAACCGCAAACCCAAACCCCAAACCCAGTGCCCAAACCCAGTGTCAAACCCAGTGTCCAAACCCATGTGTGCTTAAACCGCCCAGTGTGTACCCAACCCAGTGTGCCCCCCAAACCAGTGTACCGCCCAAACCCAGTGTGCCGCCCAAACCCAGTGTGCCGCCCAAACCCAGTGTGCCCCCCAAACCCAGTGTACCGCCTTAAACCCAGTGTACCGCCCAAACCCAGTGCCCCCCAAACCAACGGTGCCCCAAACCCAGTGTGCCAGCCCCAAACCCAGCGTAAACAGTGTGCCCCCAAACCAGGTGCAGTGTCTCCCCAAACCCAGTGTGCAAACCCCAACCCAAGCAGTGTACCCTTAAACCCAGTGTGTGCCCCCAAACCAGCAGTGCAGTGTCGCCCAAACCCTAAATGTGCCCAAACCCAGTGTGTACACGCCCAAACCCAGGTAAACCCAGTGTCAGTGCCCAAACCCAGTGTACCCCAAACCCAGTGTGCCGCCAAGCCAGTGTGCCCCCAAAGTGCCTAAAACCCAAACCCAGTGTGCCGCCCCCCAAACCCAGTAGTGCCCCCCCTAAACCCAGTGTGCCCCCAAACCCAGTGCACCCAAACCCAGTGTCAAAACCCAGTGTGCCCCAAACCAGTACCTGTAAACCCAGTGTACCAATGTACCCCAAACCCAGTGTGTGTAAACTACCCCCCAAACCCAGTGTGCCCCCCAAACCCAGTGTACCCCCCAAACCCATGCCGCCCAAACCCAGTGGCTTTAAGCCCCTAAACCCAGTGTACTGCCCCAAACCCAGTGTACCGCCCAAACCCAATCTACCCCCAACCCAGTGTGCCCAGTCAAAGGGCCCCCCAGTGAGCCCCACTGTCCAAACCCAGTGGGCCCCCCAAACCACCCAAAGCAGTGGGCCCCCCAAACCCAGTGTACCACCCCAAACCCAGTGGGCCCCCCAAATGATGTGCCAATGCCAGCAAACCAGTGCCCCCCAAACCCAGGAAAAAGTCCCCAGTGAGCAGGAAGGTGGTGTCAAAAGAAACGAAAACAACAAGAAAACCAGGAAGCTCAAAAAACAAAAAGGAACCAGCGACAGATAGCCCCAAAAAACCAACAGTCCCGGAGCCTGAGAAGAAAATTCAGCCCCACGAGTCACCAGAGCGAGACAGAGGAAAGAGGGTCCTGTGGATTGAGAGGGAAAGGGTCAAGCCTATACTTGACAGGACAGTTGGAGGCATTCAGGTTAAGGCCCCCGTTAGCTTCCCTGCCTGCAACGGTCCTCATGTAGCACACGCTGTCCATATCATTAGATACAAGCGTGTACAGGTAAGACCCTCAACTGTAAGCCACAGTGGTCCTTCAGTTAGCTCCCACCATCGCTACTTATAGTAATAATTAATAATCATAATTAAAATAATTCATATTTATAATTATTTGGACTGGGCAGCACGGTTGTGCAGTGGCTAGCACTGTCACCTCGCAGCAAGAGGGTTCTGGGCTCCACACCCTACTGTGTGGATGCATGGGTTCTCTCCGGGTACTCCGGCTTTCCCTCACAAATACAAAAGACATATAAGTTAGGTTAATTGGCCACTCTAAATTGCTCCTCTCACCCAATAACAGCTTGGGATAGGCTCCAACACCCCCGTGACCAGGGGATAACCAGGATAGAAAAAGGATGGACGGATAATTTGGACTTCCAGTACAGCCAGTGAAAAATTGAAAAATTCGGCCCTAATTTAATGTTTGTTACGCTGCCCACTAGGTACCCATCAGCCTTTGAAGGGGGTCCCCTCTTGTGTGATCCTTCACAAGGTTTCTTCCTTCATCACCCGTTAAAGGGTTTTAGAGGGGAGTTTTTCCTTGCCCGCTTGAGGGGTGGGGGCCTAAATATGTGGGTTTGTGTGAATAAATAAATTACAATAAATGATTTAATTAATTAACTTTTTAATTACAATTAAATAGTTAAAATAACTCCTGGCTGCATACAATCTGTAAAATATGTTTTGTGATATTTAATACGTACTAAAGAAAAACAAAATATCAGAAAGGCTCTAACATTTAAGCTAAAAAGTAAATGTCCCTGTCTTGCTCTCGTACCATTTAGGCCCACTTGCAACTTCTAAGTCAAATAATAATAATAAATCAAACAATGCATCATTTTTTGCTGTGTGATTTTTCTTCCACTAAAGCAGCTTATTACATGAATTCTTATGGAAAGTGAGTCAGATTTGTTGGTGTTGAGTTTTTAAAGTACATATTTGACTTGGTATCCTATTGTTTTATATTGTTCATTTTATATAAGTGTATATAAGTGTATCCTGCTTAAGTTCACCTTCTCCCACTAAAGCCCACTTACCTTTTTCTACCCAAATTTAAATATCAGTGATATACTACATAGGTCAGTTCATTCTGGATAGACCTTTATCCTAAGATTAGTGATAATGTTTTAGTCTTTTCTTTTCAGATAAGTTATGGTATGAGAGGACTAAAATGCAAAAGAACTACAGTTCACACCCACCCATGATAGAAGCATGTGATTTGTACAGGGAAAGAAAAAAAGCAAAATCTCTCATTTCTGGCAAAACGTTATGGAGTAGCTTAGTCCTTGAACCATATAAAGTTTTTCAAACTTCTTGTCCAAATGTGATTTGAAATTATGATTGCATTTTAAATCAGCTGTCTGATTTGTAGCCAATTTTAAAAGAAAACACTAACCAGGATAGAGATGGAGATAAAATGATGATCCATAATTGAATAATAATTCTAATTGTCCCTATAGTTTTGATTTTGTTCATGAATATTTCTCCGGCTACACTCCAAATAAGTCATGGAAGTTTATCTTAACCTGCATTGACAAGACCGCAAAAGGCCAGTCATGCTTATTTCAAATGCCATTTACAGACGGTGTGGAGACTAAATGAAAAAGGTATTAGCTGTTAGCTGTCGAGAGCTAAGACATGACAGAATTAAACAGAACAGGTTTGTATTGTTTGTAAGATTTTTAAAAATATATTTAACAACAAATAATGAGGTTGGCTTTTTTGGAACAACCATGCCAGACTTTTGACATATTTAGACAAATTTAAGAATATAAACATTAGAAATTAGTATGTGAATTATTGGCACTTTAAATGAGAGATAAGACTTTCATTTGAACTCAAAGCTGCTCACCTAAACTGGGGCACTATATATTGAAAATGTCTGAAAAGCAGATATGATGGCCTTATTATGGATATTGAGAAGTTATGGCTGCATTTATTCAGTGTTCATAGTCAAATGTGCGAAAAAGAAAACACATGAAACTTGACAGAACACAAGCAAATTAAGAAAACCTCATGAATTTGACAACACATGAACAGCATTTAGACAGACAACAAACAAACAACAGAAGTGTTTCCAGAGGACACACAAAAGTGCTGAACACAGCACTTTATTTGATAGTTTTGAGGTTTATCTCACACTGCCCTCCCTGCATGTTAAGGCATTTCAAGTCTCTACATACCCATGGTCCACCCATGCAATTGATTCCATTTATTTTGCCTTCCTTAGATTTCTTCTCAGGACTGTGGATACATATGTTTTAAGTTCTGTTGCCGCTGTAAAGGTGTACCGACAGGCCTGACTTCCTTCTTTTTGGCCTATAGGTCTTTGTCACATCATGTATTCTCAGGCCAAGCTCCGCCAGTGTGAAATCAACTGTGTGAGTGTGTGGAGCCTTAAAGATGAAGGTCTTTACATGCCATCCTGCCTAAAGCCATGATACCAATAGCTGTGAAAAAGTAGGCCAAATGAGACCTTTAGGTTAAACCTGTGTGTCTTATGGTCAGTAGAAGACAGTTGTACATCCTGCTGTCTCAGCTGTGTTTTGTCTGTGTCTCTATACACAGACTCTCAGATAGTGTGAATACACACGGAAACACACACTCTTTCGCATACACACAAGAGAGAGTAGTAAAACGTTTTGCACTGGTAACAGTACTGTTTCAATTTTAATCAAGAACAGTATGGCAAGTGTTCTTCGGGGGGCAATTCAAAAGTGAAAAACTTGCAATTAAAGAACACTCAACAAGTACTAATGCAGTAATATTGTCATGGTCAGTTTAACTCTGGAAGTGTTGAAATAACAATGGCCATTTGCTGCCAATAGATAGATAGATAGATAGACTTTATTAATCCCAAGCTGGGAAATTACAGTACAGTGTAGCAGCAGCATTACACAATAACAATACAATGAAATAAAAAGAAGAAAAACCCAGACATATTAAAATGCAATATAAAAATGTATAGAAAATGTATAAATAAGCAGTACTGATTGTGGTGTAAATTAAATATAAATTTAAATATAAGGTGCAGTGTACAGATAAGTACAGTGAACAGTGTGTATAAAAATCTTATAAGCACTTTAGTGGGTTTTGAAACACTCACAAAGCACTCACACTCACGCCTCAGAGCTTTTTTTTTTAATTCCAAAATCAAATATAGAACAGGCGACCAAGTCTGTTAACAAACGAGAGAAAAAGGACCACTGCAGTCTGTGTCATGGCTGCCTCAAGATTGGCTTTGTGGTTTTGAGGTTTATCCTGCGTGGATCTCTTCTTGCAGGTTACAGGATTTCCATTTTCTCTTCATATATTTAAACCCTTTTACACACACAAAACAAACAGAAACAGTCAAATTGTGGAGCCTCTTTTCCACCTAGTCAGATTTTGAACAGGCAACAAGTCTGCTAACATTAGTAACAAGTCTGCTAGCATTATTTTTCAAAGATTTGTCCCCATTTTCTCCTGCTCTGGAATGTCCCATTCCCTCTGCACTGCAGTCCTTTTTGCTGCTTATTCTACCTAATTCACACGTGGGGCTAAAGTGTGGGAATAGTGGTAGGAATAAAGGAGGTGGCGAGTCTCATCCCTTGGCAACCTCTGTGTGTCATTGCATCACTCATTTGGGATAATGGGCAGACATGACTGGTATAGCAAAGGGGAAAAAAAGCCTGGCTTGGCTGTTTTGATGTATGAGATGCAAAGTGCTGCTCTGAAAACGCTCCTTCGTGTGATCTACAGTGTGGACATCTAATCTGGTTTACACTGCTAATGCAAAAGACTGTCTGGGTGGAGGATGATGTATTCTAGCTGGCTAAAGGCTCTATCACTTGTCAGCAGGATCCATGTGTAGCCCGCCACCTTGTGTTTTTACACCAGAGGCTGTCAACATAAGAGTCAAGAGCTGGTTTTCACTCTTTGCTCTCTCAGTCTTCTCTGAGCTTCCCTAAGTTTTTCACCACTGACTCACTGTTTTTTCTCACTGTCAAGTGAGACCTTGACATTGTAACCATGTTTGAAAAACAGGCAGAGAGATCTACAACTCTGTGCTGTTTGGTTCTGACTACATAAATAAATAGATGGATAATATGTGTGCATGAAAATACATCTAATTATGGAAAATCATTACACCTGTTCAAGTGGAGGCATGTGCAATTCAGAGCTCTAAAAATAATAGGTTGCTTTGCACCTTCTGTTCCACTTGCCTGACAAGAACAGCTGGCACATTGTGTGAAAAGACACAGGAAACAAGAGGCAGAGGTTAATTACATATTTGAGATGCATTGCCTGCTCTGCATCATCCTGCATCCCTCCGGTGTATTTAAGATTTAAGAGATCTTAGGAAACCTTCACAACAGTCTGCACATGTGAGCCTTTTGGAAGTCCCCTCAATTTCATTGTTTTGTTTCTAATTAAGAAGGAGTTAATAGACTGTCTGCTGTTGGGTCTGACTTGAGAGCATCCGCAAAGCAAAACAATTAAAACAAAAGAGCAAACACAGAGACTGGCTGATTTAAATCATGCTTCTTGGCAGTAGTTTTCTATTCATCAGTTTTCATCTGCTGGCAATCTTACCAAGGCTTGATGCAGGAATGGCCTGGGTTTGATCCTCATTTACGTTTGGCTCTTGCCCAGCACCCTGGAGAAATATCTTTCACCTTGTTATCAACAAATCTTCCAGGGAGGCAGCGTCAAAAAATCCCCCAGATGTCCATTCCTTGTTACAATGTAGAAAGAAACAGATATTTGATATACACTGCATCAGGAACAGTCAGATCAGAGGTGTTACAGCACTGAAAAATTCCCCTTCCTCTTCTTTTTTTCTTATTTCAGAATAAATGGTGGTGTGTCCCATTTGAAGGCATTAAAACTGGTTTCTGTAGTGGCAAAAAGGCATTTGGTGTGTCTACTTTTAAGTAGTAGTTAAGTCGTCAGAGAAGATTGAAAGTTTACGGTTTAGTGGAAAGTTTAAATATACTGTGTAAAGGCCTGCAGATGTATTGGTTACACCCCTGATATACCCACCAAACAAGAGCAAGCATTTCTCAAAAGCCTGCTGCAAAACACTGGACACAACTAAGAGGAAACATAATTCAACCAGAAACTGTTTCAAACCGCTGAAAGCACCATGAGTAATGTGTCAGTTGTAGGAACTGCATGATGTCAATCAAATAAATTGTTTATTAAATTGACTTTCAAATAGTATAATGGAGGAACCTTTTCACTGCCATGTAACTGCGACTCCAGCTCAGCTGGAAGGGTGAACAAAGTCATATAAAGTATTTGCGAATTTGACTCCGGTCGGCACAATAAGGACACAATGACATATTGAAAGTCCCTAATCGTTTTACAAGCGTCCCATCTCAGACTGATTTTTCAGGCGGGGACGTTAACAGAGTACCATCGTCCTAGAGAGAAGGTTCGGAGACACTCCCAGCCAAATAGATGACTTGTGCCACGAGGCCACGAGGACACCGTCTCAGCGCGAGCGTGCTCAGCTGATTTATGATTCCAGTGCCCCGCCTGAGCCAAGATGATTATGCAGGCGTCTCCCAGGGCCCCAAGGAGCACCATAAAGGTTACTAAAGGTGCTCCACCGCTCCACACCCAGCCATATGGAGAGGCCGTGGACGGATGAGTTTTTAACTGCTGCATTGTAGATTCGAGTGCTCAAAGGGGTTTGGGATCACTTGTATACAGCCGGTCAGCAGATTTCAACACAGCACAAACACTTTCACTTTCCCTTATATGAGTTTCTAATCTCAGGCTGAGCTTGGCCTTTTCACAGCACTGCTGCTATCAGCCCATGTATGCCGTTCCCACCAAGAACCTGACTAGCTCTTGCCAGAGGACTGAGTGCAGGGCCTCTGGGGAGAGAGGGAAATCAATACAGGATTGACTCTCCCTCCTTCGCACTGATCCTGCCCGGCTCTGTCATGTAAAGTCATCTTCTTTGCCATGTATGTGTTTATTGGGACTGCAGCCTATTGCTAGTGATCACCAAAGGTATTCTCACTGGCTGTTAAAGAAACTTTCATTTGGAAGACAAATGGCCGGCCGCTAAAAGCCAATGAATCTCTATCTGAACAACCTCTGTGCCCTGTCCTCAACTATTTGGGGAAACAAACATGCAATCACATCTGTGCACAGACAATGCAATGAGGACTTTAACCCTTTTTACCCATGCTTTCTACTAATAAATCAATAATCACTGCAGTTATTTTCCTTTTTATTTTCTCCTTTATTAGAGCAATAACTGTAAGCAAGTTTTTTTGCACGAAATTGTCTCTAGTTTATAAAAAATGTTGGATCCATTAGAACACAGAGTGAACACGGGAAACACTGTGCAACTGAAATTATATTGTAATGCTGCATAATTGGATCTTTGTAATGGACACAGGTGGTATGGCGGCTCAGTTTTTAGTGCTATGACCTCACAGCAAGAATGCTGTTAACTCAAATTTTGGCTTTGGTTTACTCTGTGGGAAGCTTGAACTTTCATTCAGTGTTCTCTACCAGCCCAAAGACAAGCTGGGCAGGTTAACCAGAGCCTTTTCAAGGCCCATACACTCCCCTCCAAAAGTATTGGAACAGTGAGGCCAATTCCTGTATTTTTGCTGCAGACAGAAAACATTTGGGTTTGACATCAAAAGATGAATATGAGACAAGAGATCAACATTTCAGCTTCTTATTTCCAGGTATTTACATCTGGATATAACACAACTTAGAAGACAGCATTATTTGTAATGGAAAACCAAATGTTTAGGTGAACAAAGGTATTGGAACAGATAGACTTGAAATAGATTAAAGTGAATAAGACTTAATATTTAGTTGCAAATCCTCTGCTTGCAATTTACAACTGCATAAAGCCTGTGACCTATTGACATCACCAAACTTTTGCATTCTTCTTTTGTGATGCTTTTTCAGGCTTTCACAACAGCCTCTTGGCAGACAAAATGTTTCTGTAGACTTCTGAGTTCATTTTGCTGCTGCCATCATGTGTTACATCATCAATGGAAGATTAATGAGCCCGTCCCAGAAGAAGCCATGCAAGCCCAAGCCATGACATTACCTCCACTGTGTTTCACAGATGAGCTTGTATGTTTGAGATTATGAGCAGATCCTTTCAAGTCATACGTTCTAATACGTTTGTTAACTTAATACATTTGGTTTTCAGTTACAAATAATGCTATCTTCTAAGTCGTGTATTATATCCAGATGTAAATACCTGGAAATAAAGAGCTAAAATGTTGATCTCTTGTCGCATATTCATCTTTTGACGTGTCAAAACCAAATGTTTTCTGTCTGCAGCAAAAATACAGGAATTGGCCTCACTCTTCCGATACTTTTGGAGGGGAGTGTAGGTGTGAATGTCAATGTATTTGTGTGTTTGTATCTCAGCCTTGTTTGGTGACTTGTCCGGGATTTTCCCTGCAGCACTTCCACACAGTTCTTCAAATAACCTCCTGTCCTTGCGACCCTGGGTAAAAATATATGAGCATGGAAAATGAAAGAATAAATGGTCACAGACTTGTTCTCTTTGGCTTAGTATGTTACAAATTATCCAGTCAATTTATTACCAATAAACATGGTGGATAATCAATAGCTAGAGTCATCTGTAAGACTTATTTTGACAGCAGCTCTTCTGAGGGCACAACAATGGAAGAGCATGAGCTATTACAGCTGTCCTCCCTCGAGCTAACCTTTTTCAACTCATCATGGCCTCATTCCAAAGCATTTTATTATTGCGCACCAGTAGCAGCCCCAGCTGAAAACAACCAATATCTCTAACGACATTCTAATGTGCCATCACTTCACCGGCTGAAAACAAACAAACCATCAGCTGTGCTGCCATTAACAATTCACCATAACATTACCTGTTGGGTAAGCGCTGCATGGCCGCACTCTGCAATGAGCCCTGCTGCACTATGCCTGGGTTCATTTCCACCGTGGACAAAGGAGCATTTCTTTACATGATTTAAAGCAGACATTTCCACAGGACCCTGAGAGCAGTTCCTCTGATTTGTACTTCTAGTAGATGAAGGTGACGTACTCCCTTTATGGCTTCAGCTCGGTAACACTTTGAAATATATTGCACAAAAATGCAAGTAGCTAATTCAATCAGGAATCACCTGATAATTCAAGAACTGTTGATAAGTAGTTCCTGAATAAACTTGTAATAACCAAGGACATATAGTAGTGTTATTAGAGAACAGACTGGAAGATACTTTATTAATCAGCAGGTAAAGATTAGTTCATACTGACCACTTTCTTCATGAGTAATAACAGTTAAACTATGAATCAGCAGTGAGCTGATTACTAATTACTCCCAACATAATCATTAATTCCTCTTTTCGTGCACCCCCCCAAGTAAACGGTAAATGTGATACATCATACTGAGTTGTGACTAAACAGCCCTTCATTACTTCATAATTATGACAAGTTTTTACTGAATGGAATTCATGACCATTTTCCTTTCAATAAACCAGAAACAGCAGGAGTCTCAAAAAATGTCATATTCAGACCACATATTTTTTAATATTCTGATGTGGGGGCTTGAATAATTAATAATTAATGCCATAAACAGAGTATGCATCAGTGTCAGAGAGCTCAAAGGTTGGACCATGGAGCAGTGTGGGAAGGCAATAACTGCAAACACAAACTGCTCACACAAATCCAGTCTGATAAATTAGATATCTTAATAGGTTTATCATGGGTGTTGATGGGCACAGCAGTACAGTTGGACTGAGATGGACAGAAGAAAAGGCACAAACTTTATTGTTCCCCAAGGCCTGCATATATAAAGCTTCATCCCAGCACAGCATCACAACTCTGGTCACTTTAGTTCCCGGGCTGTTGAAGAAATTGTTACAGTGACTGATCGGTCAAATAATTAGTAATGAATGAGCTGTTACTAGTTTTGTGCTGCTCAGTGGCTGATTCATAGTTAATCAGAAACAAGTCATGAAGAAAGTGGTCAGTATGTCTATTAACTAATCTTTACCTAATGATTTATTAATGTAGTGTCAGTCTGCTGTCTCATACCTCAGCATTAACACTACATAGCTTTTTAAATTTTTTAAAGTGTTTAAAGGAAGTACTTATTATTATCAATGAATGATTTATTATCAGGTTCTTCTGAGCAGTTTCCTCTTGCTATTCAGAGTTTTGTGTACCATATTGTAAAAAATGTTACTATTTGGCTGTTTCAAAATTGATGTACTGGATGGTTTTATTTTTCACAGTAATCACTGCTGGGGATGGTAACAAATTGGCATGTACTGTAAGGACTTGCCTGGCTAAATCTCCCTGGTTGCTTTTTAATTGAGGCAGAGATAGTTCAGGTTATATTACCAGCCGAGGACCCTCGTTACTTGTACCACAAAGACCACATTAAGAATGCATAGCACCATTGATGCGGTCGTATTTAAGCAGCCTGTGTCGCGCCTTAGCTGCCATTATCATGTCATTAACTACTGTTTTATTCAATCCCTGTATTCCCACATCAAACAGAAACACAACTCTGTTTTAGGCCACGTACATTTAAAGTGCTGCCAGTGTCCTCAAATTAAAGATATGCTAATCTGGCCCCTTTTTTGCCAATAAAAATGTGCAGATGACGAGTCACCACGATTAAGCAACAAGAGCAGTCCTTTTGTTGTAATACCACAGCAAAGGCTACATTTTGGGACAGTCGCTCCATATTATGCAATTAATTAATTATGCTATTAATTAATCGTTTCCATTCACCATAAACTGTTAGATTCTCAATCATTGGCAATGGCTTAGAAGTTACACTGGAAAAAAAAGAAAACAATATAACCTTAATGTTTTCCATTTATCTTCCATCATCAAGTGGAAAACTCATCTCTGAACCTTAATATACCCTGCACTCAGTCCCTTCTGTGTTACCATCACGTTGCTCTATCCTGCGTTCTCTAAAAACCATAAATTGATCCTGGCTTGACACGGCTGCTCTATTTATTTCCCTGGCACCTTTAACGCACGAATAATCAACAAACATGATTAAGATCCAGATCTTTAAAGCCTCCTTTTTCACTGCCTGTAATTTTGGTGTTTTGGAAATTAAAGGTAATTCTAGTGCAAAGTCATTGAACATCACCATAATTACTGGTCTTTACAGCCCAAATTTGAAAAGAGGTACTTAGTTTGTTGCGTTATCCCTAAATCAGACAAAAAGCATTCAAGGTGATATGCAACATGCTGACTCTTGATTCTCTTTATTTTCTCCTGGACAAATCAGTCGGGTCAGTTCAGAAAATTGAAAAACATATGCCTTCTAAGGTGATACAATTGGTAAAAGAACTTCTTCCCTTAAGAACTTCTTCTTTTATTGTGTATTTGGTCCATCAAGGACGACGGATTGACTCGAGCATTTAAATGAGAAGACTGATACCACTTTCACATCTGTACGCTGAATGTGAGGCTACAGCCAGCAGCTGGCACTAAGTTCAGGACATAGCCTGCTTCTGTCAGAGGGCAAGAAAATCTGCTCAACAGCCCCCTTGCGAGCTCACTCATCAACATGTTATATCCAGAGTATAAAAACAACATGTTTTGGGACTGCAGCCGGTTTTACAAAAAACAACGGTTTTACAGGGGCTTATGTTCCACCTGGTTCCGGTCTTGATGCTAAACAAAGATAACCAGCAGAAGCGTTATATGTCCGATACAGACTTCAGAGTGGTATTCAAGTTTCAGCAAGATAGCAGGTAATAAGCATATTTCCAACTGTAGAGATGAATTAGAGACCAGAGGAAATCAATGTCAGATACAGTTAACCTTTTTTCTGAGATTTTAGCTTACTCTTCTGATATCCTTTTATATAACAGCATTGTCTTTCTTGATCTTTAATTTCTTTGTCCAATTTCATGAAGTAAGGCAGAATAAAACAATCCCATATCACTTGAAGACATTTTCCCTGCCTTTCCTGTGTATATATTACTGCAGTAAAAACTGATGATCATGGCCCTTGTCATCTATGGTCACAAAAGTTAGTCGGCCAGAGAGTGACTTTGGTGTAGTCTCTGGTTGTTTCTGGCCGTCTGAGGCTCTGTGGGTGCTAAGGGATTGTGTCAGATGTGGAAACAAAGACGAGTGTGTGAGGAGGTCACCTGCTGGTGACGATGCATCATCTGAGGAGGGGAGCTCCTTAACATGGCCTGTATACCTGTGCCATCTCCTCTCCTCGAAGAGATTAATGACCCAGACATCCATTTAAGCCTATGGACGAGCCTGAACAATGGCGTGCCACAAATCATCTAAATCTTTCAATGCAGGTAAAGGCAACCAATCCTCATTCTTTAGACAATGCAATGTGGATCAGCTCAATGAGACGTGACCCCTAAATCATAGGGCTGTTGGGCTGGGACACCCTCATCTCTGTGTGTATACACAGAGTGGCTGTCTAGTACAGGAAAGTATTTTTTTCTCTGTTTCCTTTTCCACCCGTCTTTTTTCAGTATTCAGGCCCACATTTATGATTCTTTATATATCATATATCAGAAAAAAACAGATATTTATTTATTAATGTATTTTAATGTCTATATGAAATATACATAAAGTTAAAATAACTACTTACAAACACAGATTTATTCATTTATTGAGAACTCTATGAATTCAATATTTAGGAAAACTGAGACTGCCATCGGGGACGCTCAGTATAGTCGGGGTATGCTGGCTATTGCTGGCTTGAGAAACCTCCAGGTTTATATATAGTACTGTGTATTTTAGCTAACAGGGCATGAGTGAGCAGACACATGTTTGGCTGGTGTTCCACACAGAGAAACATTTCTTCTACATAAATAATGTAAGTTTATGGTTATGTCTGCAGCAAAAATACCAGGAAAAAAATAACACCTTCAACATGGCTGCAAAGCTGCAAGCTCTCCTGAGAAGATGCCTCCCGGTGCTGTGGAGCCAGCCAGGCTAATGCAAGAATTGATTGGCCCTGAAGAGGGTAAACTCAAAATCACATGAGGTGCCGAAAATAACTCCGTCTACTGACTTGAGAGGCCAGATTGACACGGTTTGTGTTGAAATAAAAAAAACCCTGAACCAATAAATCTTCCATGTGTCTCTTAACTCTCCAGGAGGAAGCAACAAACGCATGCTCCAACAGAGAGGTGGACTGACAGACCAGCATGCTCCCCTTAAAGAAAGACATGAGCAAGCTCAAACAGAAAACTTGGAAGTGAGACCAGTATCATCCAAATTTGAGGGATCAAAGAAAAATTCAGAGCAGGCTCTCGACCGATCCCCTCAGTGACCTGGCTTCCTCAAGAGACCCTCAGGTCTGTACACACCGCCCACACCCTGGCTCGAGTTAAGCAGTAGGTACACCAAATTTAACTGATTCTCTGTGGGAAATGAGGTTGTTAAATCAAAAGTGAAAATATTCAGCAGGTAATACAAAACTGAATATCAGGACATGCATATGGAATATAAAAATAAGCAAAACAAAAGGTTTGGGGAGAGCATGGATTAATGTCTTTCTCTCAAGAACAATCCAGTACAGGAGAGATAGAAACCTTATTAACAGTGAAAAGGTCTAGAGGGGGATTACTGGAGGCAAAATTCAGAAAAAGTACATTCATAAAATACTGTGCTATCATATTAGGACTTACATTACTTCCAGTTCAGGAGTTGGCCTCAGGTTCCCCAGGGCTGTGGTAACTGGGAAACTGGGTGCAATCTATTGCATCAGTCACTCTTCGAAATAATATGAATTTCAGAGCACAACATACAGTAAAGGTCAAATCATTAAATAACTATGGTCAAATAATGTAGTGTAACATGTTTACAGTTAGTGTTTCAGCAGGTGAAAATGGCAAAATGGCCCGTAAATAGCGGAAGCGATTGCACAATCTCCAATGTAATGATTCATCAGAGAAAATGGAAAATGCTTCTTGAGCACCCAAATCGGCCCCAGGGAGTTGATTAGTTTGGATTTATGCTTCTATACATCTGGATCTGATAGCCTGAAGATAATCTGCTGTGGAGTGGGTTGGCTGTGCAGCCCAAGTTACCATGGTGACATATGTGACGTAAAAATGAGCACCCATCGAGAGGTGCCAGCCCGAGTTCAATCACATCTTGGTTTGCTTAATAATTGTGAGGCAGTCCTGTGAACTCAACCAGAGAGCCGAGAAAGAGGAGAGATACAGCAAGAGAGGAATCATTCAAACCTATATGTTGTACGTGTTACAGTATTTGTTGAACATTAATGCACAGTTTGCTGGCTAAGGGAAAAATCTTAATCCCAGATGTAGAAGCTGATTACCACATTGGTGTTTTATGTAGATGTCGACTCTGTCTCTCCTCAGAATCAGCACCTGTCAGTAGTTTCTCTGCACAGAACATTTGTTTTTAGCCATGGTGGGTTACTTGCGCACAAAACACAGTAATTCTTTGTCTACGAAAAAGGAAAACTCTGGATTTACAAGCCAAGGGGTACCATGTGGCATGAAAAACAATATAAATTTAGCATAAATGTGTCTGTGGACGTTCAGATAACATGTAGCCTCACACTCACTTCCGGACACTACATCCCTTTTTCTCATAGAGCCTGCTTTTAATTGCTTTTGGACGAATTCAAGGTGGTGGCACAGTGGCAGCAAGAGGGTTCGAGGCACGATCCCACCGGCTGACTGGGTTCCTTTAGTGTGGATATGTGCATGTCAGGATACTTAAGATACTTTGGTAGGAAATTATTTGAACTGTTAAAATGATTGTTTTTTAGTGAGTTTTGAAAAGTGGGAAAATTATTTTCCCACCTGGCCAGCAGTGGCAGGTACAGCACCCCTCTTTGCACACGAACATACAGCGGCACTTTGCTCTGAATCTTTTAGCCGGCAGTTAACATGCCTACACTGACGATGCTAACTCTGATATTTAGCAGGTATAACATTCACTCTCTTAGTTGCGTGTTAGCATGCTAACATTTGGTAAGTTGCACTAATCACAAAGCAAAGCTGAGGCTGATGGGAATGTCATTATTTATGCAAATGTTTCTTAGTTAACCAAAGGAAAAGGCATCAAAAAATGTTGGGTGTTGAAATGTTGCAGGTGGCGCTTTAGGAAAAGTTAAGGGATCATCAAAGTTATCAGAGTTCGCCGTAAATCCGTAAAGTAAATTTTTTTGCCTGTATTAAATTAAGTTGTGGAAACCGACATGTTGTTGAGTTTAGAATAAATGGCCTGGGATGCTATAGTGCCACATGTCCATTTAGAGAACCACAGACACTTAAGCAGTTTGGTGTAAAGTGATGAAACCCATCTCTCTGACCATCTGCCACAGGGCTGTCCTCTATACTCTCCAGTCTGGACAGAAACAGGGGCAGACTACGGTGACCTAATGTTGAAACTGAGAAACAGCCGACTTCCAACTGGGCAGTACATCCCAGCCCGGTTAATGATGGTCAGAGCGGGACATGTAGCCACAAGGAGGTTGTACATTTTAATCCCAAAAGCCATGGTACACAAACCCCCACATACAGAGCCATACATAGCTACACACTTGACCCTGTGTACAAATATACACATGCAAAAAAAAAAAAGAAGAAAAGCCTTCACTCTGTATGTCATCGAGCAAATAGGCGACTTGCATACAGTGTGTGAATCAAGTGTGAAAAGTGGCACTATTCCAGTGATTATGATTAATAGCAGAACTGTCACTGTGCAACAGCTATGGCTGAGTGCCTGCATATAAGATTATGTTACCCTCTATGAAGCTATGTCACACTAGTGGTGGATTTGCGAGGCAGCATGTGCATCCCCACATGTCATTTACATTTAAAATGTTGGCCAGCTCTCATGCCACACAGAATTTAATGTGGCATTACAAACATTATGGGTCGCCCGTGACGCTACCTCAGCCTTGACAGAAAACACCAGAGGAAATCTTAATGAGTGGAAAGAGCTGTAAATAAGCTATTTGTCACATAAATTGTCAGGAAAAATACCCCATAAACCAACTTCTTAAGACATTGTTTCTGGTCATTGATAATAAACCACTGTTTGATTTGTTTTTTTCCTTCTCAGATTTCCTGTACGCTCAAATCCAGTCAGCAAGAGAGGTATTTAACAGCTTGCTCCCTACTGAAAACCATGTGAACTGCGAAGCAGGAGCCAGAACCAGCGTTTACCTGTCAGCCAGGCTATAGGTTGGTCAGGGGAGCCCGGATTCAGACTGAGCAGAGAGCCATCCAACTGAGGCCCAAAGCTGTAATTACACATGAACAGATGGCCTTGCTGGAGGACTCTCCTCCCTCAATCCCTCCCTCTCTCAGACCTGCTACCTGCAGCGCAGCTCTCACTGCCCTCAAAGCATTGTTGAACATAGATTATTGTCCACAGTGAAAGGGTGGGAGGGGGGTTACAGATAAAGAGACGGCTGTGTTACCAGGGAGCCATGAACTCCATCACTGAAACGGCCAAACCATCATGCCCCCCGTGGCTGACTGTCTTTGAGCAGTACATAAAACAATGTGAGTCTTACAGCTGTGTATTGTGTTATTGCTCCTATGCACATACCGTTGAGAGGTCATAAAATTTAATGTGAGAAGACGCCCCCCCCTGTCTGAGTATGTGTTTGATTTCATGAGATATTCTATTAATGGGGACAGACATCCATTGTGCAAACTTCCTCCTTCACCGACTGCAGCAATAAGAAAAAAACTCTATATAGTGCAGTACAGTTGGCGTTTTCTCAGAGTCTTTCTATGGACTCCCCCGAGATAACAATGGAGTGGGATAGATGCTCGCTGTGCTAGCCATGCCCTTTGTTCTCCCTTTGAAATCATGCAGGTAATTTACGAGTGAAGAATACAAATAATGCCTCTGTTATGTGTTTCCCTGTGTGTCAGTGGCCCAGTGCAGACAGGTGCAGAAACAATCCACAATGTACAGAAGGGGGGGAGAAAACAAAAACAGGGAGAAACCCAGAGAATTTATTCACCTCTTCAGTAAAGCTTCATGCAAAGTACTTAAAGGCACCCCGCAAATGATTCAGGGCCCCCGGTACTTAGGCACAAATGAGAGATTGCAGATATTTACTGTTACTGGGGCCCAATTGAGCTGTTTCTGAAAATGCCCGTGAGAGATTGGACAGCTCCAGGCTTTAAAATGTAATGATTTGTCAAATCAAAATGATATACTCGCCATTGAGCGATCTGGCGACCAGATTCCCGATGCAGGCACTTCCTTTTAATCAAAAGCTGCAAAATGAAACTGTGCGCAGTCGACTGAAAACTACACCCGGATGACTGTATCGTGGAGGGAAATAAATTATGTTTCCCCCTCCTTTGTCGTCATGTGTGTTCGCTATAAAAATGTCAACCAGCAGAAGCAATTACAGCATTGTTTGCACCAACTACATGCTAACGGTTGGCTGCTCAGTGTCACGGTTCAGTTCAGCAACTCATCTATCAGGGTCGCAATGGCACTGCATGTCGTCCCCTTGCCCCGCTGCATCTAATGACCATAAGATCCCACAATGTACCTCGAGGATTGGGCGTTACTTAGTGCTCAACAAGTACAGTGTCCACCTCTGTGGTTTAATGGCTGGCTGTTACTTCCCCGCTGTGGCTGTAGACCTGCTTTCCCTCCGTTTAATGGCGGGATGAAGAGCATGCTCGCCTTGCCTGCTGAGACACATTGAGCTGTAATTATACTTAGCCAGATTGGTTAGGGAGAGAGGGCAGGGCAAGTGTGCACCCATAGGAAATGCTCAAAACACACATTTGAGCACTTGCTATATATATACATATATATACATATATATATATATATAGTTCACGGGGACATGCGTGCTACATCCACATGCAGGTCACACAATGTTATCTTTCTTACAGCACATACTGTATATGGTACACTCACACACACACACACCTCTAGACACGTAGTCCTGATGATTTATTAAAGCAGCGAGAGGAGAAAAAGGCGAAGCACCAAGCGGCAGTGATGGAGAAGGTGAGGGGGAAAGCCGCGGGGAGACCAAGTGGGGCGGAGCCCGAGACGACTTGTCACAGTGACAATGGACAGTGTGTGAGTGGATCCAGCTGGGAAACTCCCGCCTTTAAAATAAAGATTAAAGAAATTCCAGGTTTTCTCTATGTGAATACATCTAAAATATAAAACAGTTTGATACAGTAACAAAATTATTCTGCCCTGTAGCGGTACAAATTCCCAGTAACTTGCAGGGACTGAGAGGTTACAACTTTTTCTCACAGCAGACATTTTTCAACTTGACAAACAGATGTGGGGCAAATAACATTAATGATGGCTGCATTCCATTTAGGTGGGTCAAAGTTGATGCCCTGGAGGGGTCCACGCTGGCCTGACCTTAAGGGGCTGTAAGTAACAGTTTACATATATTAATGCAAACCAATGTAAATGTAATTTATTTTGATGACATCATTTTGAGTGTTGATGGAGCAACTACAATGTTAGCATGGCGCTGATCACTCCAAATGGTATTCAGAAAACAAGCATGTTAAATGTTTGTTTGTTGTCTTGTGGAGAGATCTGGCAAAACATGAATTACATTACCAAAAGTCTTCAAATGGTTCAGAATGCTGCAGCTCGGCCAACACCAACCAAAACTTGAAAATTCGACCGTATTACACCAGTTTTAGCTGCCCTTCATTGTCTCCCTGTCAACATCAGATCAGACTTTGAGGTGCTTCTGGTGTTTTATAAAATTATAAATGGGCTCCGTCCTTCTTACTTGTCTGATCTAATTTGTGTCCGCGGAGTCAACAAGAAGTCAGCTGGCTGCAGGGCTTTCTCCTATCGTGCCCCTTTTCTCTGGAATAATCTTCTTCTTGACATCAGACTGCCCGACTCAGCTGAGGCTTTTAAATTGAGCCTGAAAATTCATCTCTTTGCCTTTCTTTTCTTTCAATTAGTGTTTTCCATTTGCTTTGCTTTCTTTCTGGCGGGTCGATCTCAGTCTCAATGTATCTATTAACTTTAGTGCTAACAGCCCATGATTGTCCTGTCAACAACAAATTGACTTACAAATTTCTTCCAAATCTTTTTTTTTTTGTCAAACTGTATTCCTCTAATCCTCTGCTGTTTTTTTCTTGTCTCCCATAAGCCACCTAGTTATGCACACCCCTCTTTTCTATCGTTTCCTGTCCCTAGCCTTCTCCTCCCCCAGGCTTCCCTAATGCTGGACCTTTGGCCATCCTGGAACTTCTCTCTGGCCTGGCGGTTGAGGTCTCATCTAGACCTGATCTGGACATGACCATCAATCCCTCAGGAAGTTTTTCAGCCTTTCCTTCATCAGAGCCTTCTCCCTGGTATTTCTTTTCTTGACACTATTTGTGTGAGCCTGCCTCTCACATGTGTGTGTGACCTTCCCTCTTCCAGGTCACCATGATGGAGAGGAGGCGTGGTGTGGATCAGGTCCTACATAGTCCCTGAAGGTGCTCAGTGTCCTCCTGGATGCATCCTCTTCACTTTTGTTTCCAATCTATTCGTCATCAAATTGTTACCCTGTGACGTTATTGTTTATGTTTTGTTTATTTATTCTGTGGGCTCAACATCTATTGCATTTTTGTCCATCCTGAGAGAGGGATCCCTTCTCAGTTGCTCTTCCTTTAAAAGATCTTTTGTGGGGAGTTTTTACTTATCCAAATTGAGGTTATACGAACAGAGAGTATCATACGCTCTACAGACCGTAAAGCCCCTTGAAGCAAACTGTGTAACACTGGGCTATACAAATAAAAAGATTTGACTTGAATACTTTATAAATCAGCATCATGTTGTAGTAATTTCATGATCCTTTTGATCCATGTATTGCCATTGAACCACAGTAAAATCAGTTTATTTTCTGGTGAGTAAGTGGAGTCTACTCAACTCAACGTCAACGACCAGCACACACCACAACACAGACTCATGACTCAATACACACAACGCATCTTATTTATAATATTCTGTCTAGTTCACTCACATAAGTGTTTTCATCCAGCTAATGTAGATCTGCTGACATTGCTAAGCCTCTTGGCGAAAGCTAGCCAAACAGCGATAAGCTGGCCAGCAAGCTCTCGGTATTTATTTTAAACAACTTTATTGAAAAACAAGCTATCAATATGATGTTTGTCAATCACGTTCAGTCACGTTGATGTTTTGTCCAGTGCTGACTGCAGTTGACTTGATGGCCACAGGTGTCACTGTTCTCACAATGTTACATTCAGAAGATAGCACCCCTAGATGGAAATGTATGAAAATGTGAACATGAGCAGGAATTTAGGCAATTTTGATTTCGAAGTGGCTCTTCATAAATAAAGTAGTTCCCATACAACCCACCTTGTTCGTTAACTTTACCTGGAGTTAATAATAAAGTGTTGATGGCTCCCACAGATATCAGGCTCTCACCACATTTCCACTTACTGCAGTAATGACTAATAAATAAAGTCTGAGGACAAAATATGGGCAAGTCTTGTTTATCCTGAAGATCATAAACATTATTCAGCAGCATATATGGAAACTAACCTGATAAATATTTAAATACGTTTTCCTTTTAACCTTATGAATGTATTTATTTATATGTTTATTCTGTTGCCTGAAGGAATCAAATGCAGTATGATTGGTATATCTAACTATGTCAAGTATTGCACAATACAGTTTTGGCCTGTATTCTCTTGCATCACCTTGCAATATATAATTTACTACATGTAAATGAATTTTGATCAGGTTAAAAACTTACCACCAAATACCAGATTTATAGATTTTTGCCTAAAGGTTAGTCAGTTAGTCAGTTTGGATCTAGAAAAACAGCTGTGAATGACTTATCCCTCCCTGGAGGTGAGCTTCATCAATCTTCCCCTGAAGAATAAACAGCCCTCTGTTTTGAAGGACACAGAAAAGTCCAGGTTGGTTGCTTCATGTCTGTTGGGCTGTTACTCATACATAACAGCTGGCTGCTTTCCATTATCACACAGATGGACATGTTCCTGTGGCCCATAATGTATCCTCCTCTTGTTGAGCCTCACTGCTGTTTTATCCTCCTGTCATATGCTCAATTAGCTGCCCCTGGAATTCATCAAGGCTTTATTTTAGTACTTAAATCCAAAGTATCGTCAGTAAGAGAAATCAGCTGCTCGGGTTGGCTGCATGCCAGACCGGCATGTGCTCACACTCATGCCTACGCCCAGATAAAACTATGGGGTTAACAATGCGGTCATCGTCTTGCCATGAATTACATCAACCAGCCCATCCTCAGATATCATCCTTGGCCCACCATCAGTTTGTCCTCTGAAATGTGTTGCAGATGATGAGTACAAATTCCTAGAGGAGTTGACAATATGCAAATGAGAGGTCAAGGTTGTGGGAGTCAAAGTTGATGTGATTTTGCATCTTGGCAGCTCCACTGTAGGATGAGTCAGGCTTGTGTTTTCCTCTGTTTTCGCTCCCTTCTGGGACTACATGAGTGCGAGTGTTCTCCTCTCCCTCTGCTACATTTTGCCTTTTTTCTGAATGTTTTCCTCTTTCAAGTTCATACTCTGATTACATGGTGGGGAAATAAGCTGGTGTGGCATAATTAGCTCAGGAAAGGAAGAGAATAGAAATTATTAAATTGCACACACAATTTCAGGCAGGCTGGGGGATTGGAGCACTCTGGGAATTTTTTTGGAAACAATGATGCAATATCCTGTAATGCAATTCACTCTAAATTAGGACACATTCACTGCTGTGACTCAGAAATGTTATACTATTAGTTACAGTGTATTTACTTAAATACGGTTCACTAATCATCTAAATAGCTGATAATGTTATTATTTATAACTTTACTCAGTTTATTATATTTCAGAAAGATATATATATATATATATATATATATATATATATATATATATATCATACTGTTGTAGTTACACTGACTGTTATTTTAGTACGTTACAGTGTTGAATAACCCACATATTACATATTACCATCTGTACCTATATTTATGTTACTTACTCTGTAAAGTCATTGATTTAAATCATTTGTCTACGAAGGCAATGTGTCAGGTTATCAGCAAAAACATCTCCCGATTCTTAACTGATTACAATTCTTTGATCAATCATCACACTTTAAATGAACTGAACTGAATAATAATAATAATTTTCACATTTCATATGTTAAACAGTAGTTAAGCGTAGGAACAGCTCTTCATTTGACCAACAGAATAACTGCAAAATAATATGCCATTTTAGGACATACACGTACTTGCTTTCTTGCTGATAGTAAGATTAGAAGATTGATACTACTCTTGCATTGGTACAGTACATATAAAGCTATAGCCAGAGGTTGGTTAGCTTAGCATGACTGCTTAGCAAAGACTGGAAACAGTGGAAACAGCTAGCCTGGCTCTGACCAAAGGTAATAATAAAATGTCTGCCTGCCACAGCTGATCTTGTTTCATTTATCTCTGGCTAGCTTTCAACTAGGCCTGGGGCGATTTGTTGACGTAGTCGTCTACGTAATTCCGTCGACGCAAAAAACATGCATCGACGCATCGCATGATAATTACGTAGGCAATAGCTACTCCAGGTACCGGTGGAAGCATGGACGGCGAACAAGCTGCACTTAAAAGACCTCGCCCACGCTCATCTAAAGTGTGGGAGTACTTCAGCCAGAGAGCTAACAATGTGGTGGTGTGTGAGCTTTGCAAGGTGGAGATGGTGTTTCATAACTGTACAGGCTCTTTGATGGAGCACTTGAAGTGGAAGCATCCTGGCACACTAGTTGAAGATGGCGGCGGCTGCAGCGGCGAGCTAGCATTGTAAGTCCTCTTTTACTTTTTGTCCCAACAGTAGCATCAGGATTATCAACACGCAAAATGTGTTTCTGTTACTGGCCCAAACACCCCAGATGACTTCTGAACTTACAGACAGTATTTTAAAGATGATCATCAAGGACATGGGACCTATTGCTATTGTTGAAGGTCAAGGATTCCGTGAGATGATCAACACATTTCACACAGGATATACACTTCCCTCGAGGCGCCACTTTACAGATTTGATGGAGAAGAAATATGAGGCGACTCTTGAAAAGGTGAAAGCCAAACTCAAAAAGAAAAGATCAAAAATCACACTAAGAACAGATGCTTGGACAAGTATTGCCACCTGAGGCATACTTAGGAGTCACCTGCCATTTTATTAACCAGGATTCAGAACTGGTTTCATACAGTCTGAGCATGATGCCACTTGAGGAGCGCCACACTGCTGGCTGGGTGGAGAAGACAGCAGAGGAGTTTGGTCTCTCTCTCAGTGATGTACTGGCTGTTGTCCATGATAATGCTGCCAATGTGGTGGCAGCAATCAGGATCTTGGAGGAGAAACATGGTGTTGCTTCACATCGATGTGCTGGCCATACACTTCAGTTAGTAGTCAACCACGCCCTGAAGAAGGATCCCCAGATAAGCAAGGCACTTGGGGCCACAAGGTGCCTTGTTGAACATTTCAGGAAGAGTGAGCTGGCCAGCAGAAAGCTCAAAACCAAACAAAAACAATGGGGCACAGCTGAACATAAATTGATCCAGGATGTACCTGTAAAATGGAACAGTTCCTATCACATGGTTAGTCGTCTCTTGGAGCAGCGGTGGCCGGTGACCGCAACCCTTTCAGATCCAGAGGTCACACAGTGAGGAAAGCACTACCTGGATCTGAAAAGTGACCAGTGGACCCTACTGGAGGAACTGGAGAAAGCTCTCTCTCTCTCTCAGCTTTCTCGTTGATTATGTTAGGTGTTAGTGTCAGTAGAAAAGTTTGGTGAGAGGACTTTTCTAGTTTTTTCTTTTCTGTGTGTCTGTGAATATTTTGTTTGACTAATGTCATGGGAGACAATTTTGACTTTGACTTTTTTTTTTATTTCATTAATGATGGCTCAGTCCCATCAAGTGTCCCAGTAAGTCATGCCGTCTATTTTTACCAATTTACACCAGTGCTATTCCTGCTCTAACATGTCAACACGTCCGCGGTACACAACACAGCACACTTGCGTTACCTACCTTAATTAAAGGCTGTTAAAAATAGGATTTAAAGAGCAGAAACTCTGGCTGCAAGAGTCTGGAGATGTTGATATATCAAATTATACAAGAGGCTAAAGTGAAAAACATAGCAATAGACACCACAAATGTTTCATTGAGGCAACATGTTACTTCTTAAACATGAGCAGTGTCATCATGTCCGAAAGAATTTCATTGATCTCCCTAAGCATTTTAACTCAGGACTAAAAATATCTCCCACATAGCACATCATCTTCTCTAAAGTTCACTATCTCTTTTCTATACGTCCCCTGCGCTTTCCCACACCACCATTTGTTTCCACTCAATCTCTTGATATCTTTCGTTTTCTCTCTTTCCCCATCTCCTCCAGCACTGGACTGTGGCTGTAAAGAAAAGACAAAATGGTGACACTGACAAATGGACTTACTTTGTCTGGCTCTCTTATGTCCTGGTTCCAGCTGATTAGATACACCGTGTGGGCTTTTGAGCAAGGGATGGCCTGTGGCTAGAATAATGAACAGAAATTTTCTGTCATCTCAAGAGAACAAGTTATTGCTGATCTTACTAGTAGTGGTTCTTTAGAATAATACTTGTGTATAATTTTTAGTTGTAACATTGGCCTTTGTCTTCTTTAATACAGCTTGCATTTCCATAAGTATGTCCTCTACGAGGATACATTCTCACATTTGACTCATTAAATTAGGCTTTAGGCTATGTTTAGCCAGAAATTACAAAAACTACTCTATGAAGTACCACAGATGGCCCATATAAAAAGAAATAAACATGGCATTAAAGTTTTGTCAGGTGACATATTTTTGAGGGATTATTTCCTGTCGTAGATGTGCATTTCCTCCCGTGGGTGTCGAATAACTGACAGTAAGTAGAGCGTAACTGATGTGGAAACACTCATCTCAGGCACCATGAAATCACACAAAAAAAGAGAAACTTTGGCAAAGTAAAGCCTTCATGTTTGGTGCAAAGAATTACAGTATCTTGTGAAAGTATCTGTAGGTGTTTTTCAAAGGGTTAGCATCAAAGGAAAAGCTGTCTCAGATGTCACGTACAGACACCGCTCAGAAAATTCTGTGCGGGAGGTGGAGAGGATATATATCTCTTGAAACTTTTTCTACCTGCCTGCAAAGTGTGTCTCCCTGAAACTCAAAACCATTTAAAAATATTAATCTTTATAATCAATGCCATAGTTAAAACAGTAATCAGGATTATTTGATTTCTGTGATATTCTTTTTCATGTTTTAAAAAGCCACAATGCTTTTAGTGTGAGGCTGAAATAAGGTTACAGGGTTGTTATAGGGTTGAGTGTGTTCACTTGCAACTTGATATTTGTAATGTTTTATTACAGGAGCCCTGGAAGACACTGTTGCTCGAGTCTGATGGATCACCTCAAGTGACATCATGTGAGTCGGTGTAGGTTGGGTCTGAAAATGAAAAAATATCTGAGGAAATAGAAAACCTGAAGAAGACCTTTGTCAGTGGTAGGGTTGCATTGTGGGTAGCGGAATAAATAAGACATCTCTGGTTCTAATGCATCAACTTTGATCGTTTAACAAAAAAAAAGAAAGAAAAAACTGTCTGTGGCGAGTCTGATCAATGTTATGGATGCCCCGAGCTAAACCTCTGGAGATCTCTTCTAAGGGATTAAATAATTTTCACAGTGGTGTTGGTTATCATCCTAAACTACAAACCATGAGAACAAATCTGCAAACCAGTGAAAATCATTTCCACATCCAACACAACTTTTTCCCCCCTTGATTGATTTCCGATTTGCTCTGAGGCGGCTGCTACATCCAGGTCCCCAGATTAAACATAACAGATCTGCAGATGATTTCTTCTGAATTTTACCTTGTAGATCTGACTATGAAGTGCAGGAAATCTGGTGTTTGCACCAACAGCAGTTCAGTCATCTGACCCTGAAGCTTTGTAAATAAAAGAAATAACCTCAGAAATGTATTAAAGGGATGCTTACTGGAAAGTTGCTCAAAATGACCCAGATTTTTTTAACACATTTGCACATACTTTATGCACATTGAATAAAAGTAGACTTTTGTACAATATCTCACTAAATATATTTACATGACATACAATTCGCCATCAGTGCAATACATAGGAATGTTGCATATTTACCAAATGTTAGACTCTTTCCTTTATGAAGAAAAATAATTCCAATGACAGAAGCTGATATAACTAATGTGTAAAGTAACGTGCAACTTTCATATTGGTTAACAGCTTCACAGGAAATAAAAAAAATAAAGTCTTAGTACCACCCTATTAATAATCAAATATTAAGCATTGAAAAAGTAATAGATCACATGTACATATGTATCTTCATACATGTAATAGATTGCTTTTGTACAAATATCTTATATAACTTTGGCAGTTTATCAGGAACAAAGTTATCGGAAAAATATGAAACAATAATATCAAACTGTCAGCAATGTCATGTAAGCTTGCCTTCCAAAGCTCATGTTCACAGTGGTCATTCAGAAAGGCTGGAAGCTGATGGCCGAAAAGAAATAACAAAAGAGCCAAAGAAAAAGAAAAACATTTCCATCCTTTCTGCTAAGACTGTTAGCACTGGAGGCTGTCGTCATTGTTGTCATGGTTATAAAATTACAAACACCTATGAAGGTTTACATAGCAGTCATCGCCATTTAAAAAAACATGGTCTATTTTCAGGTCGACTTAAAATACAAACAGTTTGAAGGCAAGGGGACAGGACCCTGCTCGGTGGTCACTGTGGAATCATGGGAGAGACATGACCGAGAAGAGGACATGCACAACAGTGCTGTGTGGAAGAACGTGAAGCCAAAAAACGAGGGTGCAAAATTAAAGACTTTGCAACAATCAAAACGCCACACGGTCAGAAAATGACTTACACCGGACAAAATAATCGAGCAAATTTCAAACATACTAAGTTCACCATAATTTATATACGTTGGTTTTGTTCTTTTTTTCACTGGTTTGGCACTTTATTGGAACAAATCTCTGTTCAAAAAGACTAAATGTTGTACAAAAGGTATTTCATGTCTCGTTAACATAACTCGTAGAATATAGTACTTAATAGTAAGCATACGGTAAGTAAACACTTGTACATACTGTAGTTTTAAAATGAACATTCCAACAGATGTTTTACGCACATGCACAAAAACAAACAAACAAACACAACTCTCTCTCTCTCGCTCTCTCTCTCACTGTCTTGTTGCCTCGCCACATCTGGGCCTCCTTCGCTCCTCTTTGGACATTCTCATTCTCCAGCTTCTATCCAGAAAGAACAAGTGTTGCTACTGCTGTCTGTCTCCTTCTCCCCTCTCTCTCTTTATCTCTCACTTAAGACAACACAACTCTTTTAATACTGCAGTTATGATCCACATTACGACACTTCCTCCGCCGAGCGCGTATCTGTCTTGAGGCGCACAAACTCCTTGGCCACCTCGTCGTTGGTCCTTTGAGAGAGTATCCTCATGATGGTGAGGCCGGTTTCGTCCATGGAGATGCTCTTCATCATGGCAGCGGGTAGCAGGCGGAGCAGCTGCCCGTGTCCGCCAGCTCCCGGAGCTGGATGACCGTCATGCCGATGATGCGGTCCTCGCGAGCAAAGCAGTAGTCCTTTACTGAGATGTGCAGCTCGTAGGCCTCCGGACCATGTTCATTACTTAGAACACTGGGAGAAACGACACGGAGAGATCAGAAAGGTCAAACTCGAGAGTTTATATATGTTCACATGATGCAAAGTCAGTAATGTTTAACTCTACTATAACGCTGCAGTATATAAAAAGGAAATTATTTAGCCGGATATCTATAATAAAAATGTAGACCAAACCACAAGATGACACTTTATTTTCTGTCACATACAAAGTACATCAAAGTCAAAGAAATCTTTGACTTTGATATACTTTTTTGTTATTGTTCAAACTTAATGAAAAGCCCAAAGTCTGAAATGAAGAATCATACATGAGTGCAAACCAATTGCTCTTTGGACACTGATGGTGGGCTTTGTTCGCAGCTGAATAAAACATGTCAGTTACACTCTTAGCTGGGTGACATTTCCCCAGCGGAAAGCCGCCTTATTATATGCGTGGCTGTGATGAGACAATTCAGTCATGTTTTGTGAGTGAAATGAATGTTTCCATTCAAATGAGGCATTATTCAGAGCCAGCTTTTATTTTAGGCCATTTTAACTGCCTCTTAAAATTCAGATGACAGTACCGGGAGTGAATCTATATGCAAGCGGCACCGGGCACTGCTGTTGCTCCAACACAGTCTCAGATCACTGTGGCCCTGTGGCTTTAGCTGGCTCTGCTCACTGGATGTCCGTGTTTAAGAGGGGAAAAGCCTATAGATTGCTAGCAGTCACTTGACTTCCTTTAACGGTTTCAATGCAGTGAGCAGAAGTGCTGGTAAAGCAGTTGTATTCTACTCAATGTTTAGAACCAAATATCAACAGTAAGGTATTGTAGATATTATGTGGTACTGTATATGGGCTGCTGGAGGCTCTTTTGTAGTGTGCAGATAGCATACTGAATACTAGTTTGAAGGTACAGCAGCATCTGAGCTGCAGAAAGTGGCATCCTATTTTGTAGGTTGTGTGCAGGCAGGTTAAAAACTGCTGTAAAATAAAAATAACAAGATAGTAAGTTCTTTTAAAAACACCCATGTGGGAAGCACAGTTACTTACTATTGGAATGTTTCATTGTACTTTGGTGACCAATTGTTGTTCTTGGTCTTGGTGCTGAATTTGCGCTTCTTGTCAGCCAGGTGTGGCCCCACGGCGTTGACCTCTACAAACGGCCGGAACATGGCATTGGTTTGCCAGATGAGGTTGTTCACTGCGACCACTGAGAAAGTGCAGAGAAAATAATAATCAGCAACATCGTAAATATGGTTAGGCGAATGTCCAGGGGAGGAAAAAAAGCTGTGTATTCCTGGCCCACTTTTCTATTTTTTGGAAGTGTATTTATCTTTTTCCCACAAATAACTGGCTAAATGTAGAAAGTGTCACATTATGCTGAGATACTGTCAAAGGATGTACAACACAGTTTGATAGCAGACACATTTCCACTTATCAAACCGCAAGAATTTATTTGGACACCATTGTGCGCTGACATTCAAAAATAGGGATAAATCCGCCATAAAGGAAACAGAGATACTGATTAGCACAGCCGCTCCGTCAGAACGTAGCGCATTCTGCATTTTGTCTCGTGGTGGCTGCCCAAGGTAAATCTGGGAAATGTAGACAAAGTGCTGATAGAAATGTGTAGAAAATAAACACAAAAAAGCTAAACTGCAGCACTTAATCCTGTACTGTGAATTTTCCTTTAATAGACATATGATTGCCATAGTAACCTAGCTGGCAATCACATTGTTGTGTTACTGCTCTCGGCTGATTACAGCTGATTGCCAGCTGTAGTGCATATGGTGCTGCTGCAGGAGGTGGAGCAGATCATTTCTGTCACAGCCCCGGAGGTGATGTTTTTAGCTGAGTCCGATTTTTGTTGCTGACATTTAGGAAACAAATACCAACAAGTGTGGGATTATAGAGATGGACTTCAGAATGTGCTTGGTAATGAATGTTTGTACCACATTTCATGGTAATGCATGCAACAGTTAAGATATTTACTTAAACAGCTAATTTTAACCATATGGTGGTATGCTTTGGAGGCAAAGTCAGGAGATCACCAAGGTCTGTAGGATACATCCTCCGGGGAACGTGCATGTCATATATCAGTCTGGACCAAATTAGTGGACTGACTGACAGATCAGCACTGCCATCCATGGGAGCCATGCCACTAGCATGGCTAATAAAAATGCTGACGTTTTAGACCTTAAATCACAAGTGTTTGGACAAGTCACAACTTTTTTTAATAGCCTCTTAAACAAAAAACCCTGACCCACAAATCTTCTGTATAATGAGGGTAATTATGTCATCAGCAATATTTCAAATGTTAATTTCCTCATTTTGTTCCTCTAAAGCGAGCCCCAAGACCCTACAACAAAGCTGATCGTGGCCCAGAAGCACTGTCACGCAAATGAGATTACCGCCATGAGCTGTCCGTGGTGGGTCTTTGAACATCTGCAGGTGTGAATGCATCTGAATAGAAATAACATAAAAAAGCACGTCGGAGTGTAGGAAAAAAGCTCACCCTTCACGCTGACTTTGTGCTCTCCAGTGCCAGGGTGAGAGATGAGATTCACTTGCATCGACACCTCCCCCACCGATCCGTTGGTTGACTGACCTGGAAGCACACCAAGACAACAACAGGAGAATTGGAGTGAGGCATAATGAAAATCAGAGAGAATGGAGGAGTGGCAGAGAGGGAGTCAGGGAGAGGAATAGAGAGATCAGGACAGAATAAAAGAGAGATGGAGAGAAAAAGAGAGAGAGAGACAGGATGAAAGGACAGGATCCAAAACCGTGGGTGCAGCTTTGTGGATGAGGTATCCAGAAATTGATCCAAAAAGCAGTGTATAAACATTGCTCTCTCTGTATGTCCAAGCTAAAATACAAAACCCAAGAAAAACAGTAGGGGAGTAGACTTGATTCCCCCCCCCATGGCAGCACAGCCCAGGTTTCCTTTAGCTTGAGGCTGAACAAGAACAACAAGAACAACAACAACATGAAAAAAAAAGGAAAAAAAAGAAACATAAATAATCTGACTGGTTTGAAGGCCAAGGACAAGGCAGATGGTGTGAAGGGATTCACTAAATAAATAATATCCTCCACAATGAAATCATCAAACTCGAAAGAAATAAAAACAAAACATCGGATTTTGACTGCACGCACACAAGTGGACATGAGAGCAGCACAAAGCATCAGAGGGGAGGTGGAGAGGGGACAGGAGTGAACAAAAACACAGAGCGTAGAGGAGGAAACACCCTTTTGGGCATCACACCCCGCGCACTTACGTCAGCATTACTATTTCAATCGCACAGGGATGCACTGTTGCCAGGTAACAATTAGAATTGATTGCTGACCATGTGTCTCACTTTGCCCGATACAGGGAGTCCTGCCCGTGTCAGCTGCCTCCAAACACCACCTTGTGCTTCGAGCGGCCCGAGACAAACAGATGTTGAACACTGGGAGGCAAGTGCCGGTGTGGTTGATGAAGGGACACGTTGATCCAATAGCTAATCAATACGTGCCAAACATGCAGTGCCCATTATAGCGGGTAATGAAGAAACAAGCCTCCTGATTTATTGTAATGATGCCCTGAGAGGCGCAAAAACGTTGCTGCTGCACAATTAAGCCCTGGACTTGTGGGAAATTAACAGCGCAATGTCACAGCACATTTACCTCAGCTGTCAGCTCAAATAATGTTATAAATACAAATAAAAAAGAAAATATTCTGCGTGTTTTCTGATTGGAGCCAGAGACACTGTTGGTGCTTCTATGAAAAAATAAACAGCCATGTACACAGCAGACACTGGGATGGGTGGTTTGAGAAACATGGGAGAGCAGAGTGTGATTAAGATGGATGGTATATAAGTTAGATAAAGGAAAGCAGCAGTAGATAAAACAAAGGTGGCAACGAGGAGGGTCAGCAGATTAAATGGGTAAAATGCTAACAAAAGGAACTAGCAGATAAGAAAGGCGAGTAATAGGCATTAATTGTTGCAGACATGCTGTTTAATTCATTGCATTTCTTTTTCCTGTTTTTTTTTTTGAACAGTCAAGATGAGGTAAAATCACACAACCCACAAGTGACGATATTACTTTATAAGCAGAAAGCTGTGAAATATCCACTTGAATTTACTTTATGTAGAACGACATGTTTATTTTTTCTTGGCGCTGTATACACTACTACACTACCTCAGCCTCCGCTCCCTGACAGATAAAAAGACACATGCGCTTTCAAGCGTGCGCTCAGTAGGAAAAGACCGGTTCGCGTCGTGGTCCAAATGTGTCGCTGCCAGATCACAGGGGTTGGTGATTAATGAAAACAGTGTCCACTGTGCTACATCAAGCATCAGCACATCTCCACACTGTTTACTGAGCTAATGCACATCAACCACCTTACTTCCTCCATTTATAGACATCACATTAGACCTCCTCAGATAGAGAGTGACAACATGGTATGTACTGCTCGGGGGAATAAGAGATTTAGAGAGGGAGGAAGAGGAGAAACACAACAAGTAATCTCAGAATAGCACAAGACGAAACACTGCGTCGATTGCCCATCTGCCAGTCAGTGAGAGATGAGTGCTGGTCGGGCCTGCCTGCCTGCCTGGCTGACTAGCTTTCTCGCATTGCCATTCTGTTTCCTGCCGCCTGCCTATGCAGCGTTCTGCAAGGCTGAACACACTGCGGTGAGCTGGAGCTTAGAGCTTCAACGCCCCACTGGACTGAATTCCCTCTTGAATCTCTCCGGACACCTGAAGGTATTTCAGCCTCGTTACAGAGAGAGGCGGGCATCCAAGCCCTTGAGGGTATGGGATGAAGAGGCCATACATAACTTTGCTTATTTGTTTTTCTTTTTTTCCATTTACAGTGAAAGAGACAAACAACTACAGTGCACAGTGAGGGGATTCATGCCATTACTGCAATGTCCACTGCACATGTGAGCATAAAGAATCTAAAGTGACACAGAGGGATCGTCAGAACACACACGCTGTAATGTAAAAAGCCGCTGAGACTGATGGGAAAAGTGAACAATGTTGAGGTTACAACGAGCCAGGACCGGGGTCACATTATTTTCAATCAATTCTAAATACCAATGGAAGCAGCAAGTCATTTGGGAATAATGAGGCTTTCCTTCTCATTCGTCTCTGAAGGCGTAAACGGTTATAGAGGTAAAATATAATGTAGGTTTGATTAGAATATGTTTAGTAACTAGTGTCTGGAAAATGTGCTAAAAGAGTTGCTGCACAATAGTACCCACAATCTGTGCTTTCTTCGCAGCTTTTTAGCCACCTTCACTCTCTATCTTTAGCATCACTTGGTTTAGCTTATAATTCTTGCCATTGTAGCAGCTTTCTTATGGTCTGAACCCAAGTGAGATGCTTTTTTATGGTCACAGAAAATGTCTCCTAACTGGCTCTTTTAACGTTTTTCAGTATTTGAAGGCTGAAGTAATTCCACTCTCCGAGCTGAAAGCTAATTGAGCCTGACCTTGGCCAGCTCCTTACCTTGAGAGGTTTGGGTGCATATATATTTCTTGATCAAGGCATCTGTAGGTTGAGTGTAAAGGCTGAGAGCATATTTGAGGGACTTCATATCGGGGCTCTTTTCGAGGAAGGTTTTCTTCAGCCCGTTTCCTCCAGCATGGAAGTATTGCTGCAAGACAAAGGAGAGAGCGGCTCAGATTTGTAATCTTCCAAGGTAAACAGAAAGATTGGAATAACTTTGAACACGATGGCGGCCTCTTTTGGGTTTACACACAACAGGGGGTTACAGTTGGCTGAGAGAACAGCCTAGGATTATACGGACGCTCTGCATTTTACAAGGAGGAGCAGACACATAAAGAGACCAGACAAGAGACAGCGGTAATGGGCACTTTTGTAGGTAATTACAATGTATTTAAATCTGAAACCCATGCTTGGATGGTTAATGCCCATTTGTGCTGATAAGTCTGATAGCAGAGGACAGACAAGGCTTTTCTTCCTTTTCAAATGGTGTCACCGCTCCCACGTGTAGAAAGTGGGAGGGTGGCCATGGACAGATCTTATTAAGAAAGGAGGCGTTGCTGAAAAGAAGTGAAGGTGAATGTAAGTACTTGCATGCATTTCTAAACCCTTTGTAGCCTTTATTCTTTTGTGCATGTTTGTTATGTAGCCGGCTCTCCTCTGCAAAACGTGATCATCACAGGAACAAAGAGGGGATTTGTCGGGGTCTTGGTAGAGTTAGTGTAAGGTTAGTTGTTGTGATCTAAGCTAAAAGGCAGTAAATAAGGAAGAAGTTCACACACTGTATGTGGCTGCCAGGTGACATTTAAGCCACCCCGTCTTTATCAGACATAGAATCGGGCCCCTAAGGGCTGCCGTAAATATTTTTTGACTTGTGTGTGACTGTGACTCAGCACTGTAGGAGGCACCGTTTTCTGCCTCGCTAACAACCCGTGAGTCACAAATTTTGACCGACACGTGCCTCTCATGAGGCATATATAATCCTGACATGCAGGGGCTGAGTCAGGGGAAAAAGAAAATAAAATCACACATGCTGAATGAAACTGAAGCACATAACTAATCCGAAACGTGGCCTTCTCAAAACAAATACTTTATAAATATAATGTTCTCCATCAACAATTAACATTGAAACCAAGGCTAAGCTTACTGACAGTGATGATGTAGCTGACTTATTGGTCACAGAGGTACAGGATGCAGTTATCCATTGAACTTGAAGAAGCAGCATTTTGAGAGCCTAAAATATGTCCTAGCAATTAAAAAGCAAAAAAGATATCTGTTCAAGATTCCCCAGCATGATACAGAAAGAACTATGGGTTGAGTATTTATATGTCGGTGTATGTATTCAATAGTTTTGTCTGATTTTGCTGTTTTTAAAGTACTGTTAAACTTGGTTATGCGTATGATTATTCAAACAGGAAATGCAATTCTAATCTCTTCATCTTGGCTCTGAAACCCAAAGTGTTGCTTCATGTTGAAAGGTGCCCACAGAGGTACTGGTAGGCTGCACTCCCCCTGGCAGAAAGAGCAGCTGACCCAGTATAATCGCCCCGTATGCTCAAAATATCACCCTGCCTCTGCCAGACTGCCTTCCTACCTTCTTCTTATTCCTTGTCTTTTTTCCTCTTTTGCTTACTTTTTTCCTCTTTTGCTTTACTCCTTGTGCCTTTTCCTTACTTCTTTTGTGGTTTCCTTTTCTTCTTCTCTGTCTTCGAGGCTTATCAGGGGTTTCCAGCTTGTTGTGAACCCTGTGAGGGTACACTTTTCTCTTTAGTGTAATCTATGATAAATCTACGCAAACAGGCACTCCAGCATCTTCCATAGTATGTGATGCTTGCGTATATATTTATCTATAGGAAAAACAGCAGATGAGATGAGTCTTTATAATAATTAAATATATAAGGGATGTTTCCGGACATACGCTAACAACAACAAAGCAGGATTTGGTGAGAGACAAACAGCTGCCTTTCTGCTACAATAGCTCCCATGTCAGAGTTCAAAGAGAGGAACAAATGGTGCATTATCGGGAAGTTAAATGGACTGCATGTCATCTTTGTCATGTATTTGTCAGTGCATATACCCATTATCCTAACCATTAGGTTTCACAGGTTCAACGTTCAGTCTGGATCAGATATTTTCAGTGGGATAATCACTAAATAGACTCTTGGTCCTTTATTTGAGTCGACACATGGTGGTTTATTTCCTAAAAAGACTTATAATCCTTGCGTGAGGGAATCTGAGGGCATGTGCCTCTTTGTTTAAATGTATGGCCCTTAGGTTATTAGTCAAATATAGTAGCGGTCAATAATATATATTTGTAGAAATCAAAACATACTTTATATTTGGTTCGACTTCAACTCATCAGTCCCATTTTTTGGGTTTTTTAAATTAGAGGATTAGAGAATTAGAGAATATGAAAAATATGATGCAAGTAACACGCCGCAGGGCATTTCTCTACCGGCCAACTCTCCTAAGGCCTTACAGAACTGTGTTAATTGACGGTTCTCATTGGAATACTGATGAAAAGAATTCCAGCAACATGATTGATCTAAACCTGCAGGTAGTTTCCTTGGAGACAGCAGAATCAATTAGTTTTCTCTGCACTTTATGGTGCAGTGTTCCCCCTGTGGCACCTCACCATAATTCTCCTCTTGTCTCTGCAGAACTGAGGCCTGGTCTTGAAATTGTCTCATATCCCTTTACAACAAACAGTCGTATGGCAGTAAATTAACCGCGCTGCATTTCACACTTTGTTTTGTTGAGAGGCTTTGGGCATATTTCCATATTCCTGGATATTAATTATCCTCAGATGGGTCTAGACAAGCATTGTGCCACATATTTTATAAAACTATAATGGTATTTACTTTTTAAGCATGTTGAAAGCACTTTGATTTGGGTGAATCGTCGCCTTTATTGTGTCTCATCAAGAAACACCGAGGAGAAACAAGTACTGTCAAAAAGTTCCTACCAGATTGTTACAAGTCTCATTTTTTATTTGTGAAGAGAGGGAAACAGTGAAGAATAACATTTATCTCCATTTTAGTCTGATAAGCTTAAAAAAAAATCAGATGCGTGCAGTATGTTTTTCCATTTGAGATGTGTCTGTACTATTTTTCCAACATGTGACTATCTGGCCATGTATTTGCATGCATTTGCCATACTTCAGTTTCCTGCTTTAACCCCTTATTTATATAACATAAATGGAAGAAAATACCAGAGGGGTTGAATAACATTTCAGTCTATAATGTCCCAAGCACATAACACGAGCCCCAGTCCCCCAGTCTTTGATTTAAAAAAAAAATCTCATTTAAGTCAATTTGCATATCTCTGCCCTGCTCTGCTCCATGCGGCTCTCCTGTCTTTTTTAAAGGTCAAGTTTAGCCATCCAGATCTCTCGCTGTACGGCCAACAGTATAATCGCCATAAACTCACCTTGATGGTGGGAAGCACAAGGTCCATGGCTGCACACTGTCGTGGAGTCAGGCTTCTGGCTTCTTCTCGAATGACATGCTCCTGGAGGGATATCAGAGAAGTCAAACACAGTGCAGTTGGCAGGGCAGGAACAGTCGCATCCAGGCACTTGAAGATATTTCGCCAGCATAATGCTAATGACGTTACGTGAGCCAAAACAGCACTGGTTGCACTCAATTACAGAGTGTGATAAATTTGATCACACACCAGCTCTAAAAATCTATTTAAGTCATGAAAAATGTTTTTATGTCAATTGTAATTGAAGTTTTCCTAATTTGTGAATTGAACTGCAAATAACATCTGGCACTGCCTTATTTCCCAGGTGTTTCCTTTATAGGCAAAGACAAATTGGCATTAATGTTTCATGAAAAGGAACTTTGAGAAAACTGAATCACAGCTGCAAACCCTGCTGAAAATATTGGTCGTCATTTACCTTGTTTCATGTATCTAGCCCCTCGTGTGTAAAAAAGCACAATGCAAGACTGAACGTTTGCAGGAGCTTTGTGTTGGTTGCTAAGATTTAATCAACATAATTGTGCAAGAAGGGGTGTATACAATATGCAGAACAGTGAAAATGCACATCCCATCCCTCCAATTAGAGAGGCTGTATTACACACACACACACACACACACACACACACACACACACACACACACACATATATATATATATATATATATATATATATATATATATTTCATCTTTTATGAATTAGATTTAATCTACCACAAGGCTGCTTTAAACAGATTTTAAAGAGCTAGGGTGAGATGAAAAATGCTTTAATCAACATCTGTGTAGATGCTGTCTGTTTTTGATGCCAAAATTGCACTGGGCCCACTTGATTTGCACAGGCTTGGTTCCAGCCATCTTCCCATCCTGTGAAAACAATGTACTGGTGAGCCTGAAAAATAACTAAAGGCTGCAGGCAGAAAGAAATGCTTCTCCCCAATGAAAATCCCATGACGCAGATGTATAGACATTGTGCTAGTTATCTGATTCAGTTTCTTTTCTTTTTTTTTTTTTTTGCTCAAATAACAATTTCCCTTGATTTCCATAGTGACTCAGGATTTTATATTCTTAAAAAAAGTCTTTTTGCCACGTCAAACAAAGTATTTTTGCTCCATACAAACAGTATATGAATATGAGCAACTGTTCTGTGATTGCATTATGTGGGTTCATGTTACAGAGCACTTACAATTAGTCATTTAAAAAAACATTTAGCGTGTTAGCCCCTGTACTGAATGAGGTTACATGTATGCATTAGTAATGTATTTAATTTAACAAGTACATAACTAATTGTAACAAAACAACACAGCAACATCCACACACCCGTCTATGTACTGATGGGTTCACCCAGAGGTTCCCTTAAAGGACACACTAAACACACCACACAAACACCAGTGCGAAAACACTATCAGGTAAACACACGCATATACATTCTGATAAACACACATTCAGTTTGCATCCTGTGTATGACTCAGAGCTAAGATACCTCTCTGAGGTACTGTCATACCACAGTTGTTAGTGAAACCACAGTGTAATCACTGATCCATTCCAGCGCCTCCCATCACACAGCTCGAGGGATTAAACATCCTCCGGTCACATCAGCAATTAGATACCAGCCCGGGTAGTGTTGCACTGAGTTACACTATACAATATAAAAGACTGCAGTAGCTTACATGAATATGTTTCTAAGTGACATAATCCATCTATCCAGACTTGTTGAATCTAAGTGCACTTTTAGTTGCACTTAGATTGCAGGTGCTAACTGCAATCTAAGTCTGTCTATCAGTATATTTATACGCAAACAATTTTTGACTGTGAGTGAGAATTTTTTTTTTTTTTTTTACATTTTTGGCCCTTCTGTGTTTGCATGTTCTGTTCTCCCTGTGCCTGTGTGGGTTCTCTCTGGGTACTCCAGCTTCCTCCCACAATCCAAAGACATGCAGGTTAGGTTAATTGGCAACTCGCCCCTAGGTATGAGTGTGAGTGGTTTGTCTGTCTTTCTATGTCAGCCCTGTGACTGACTGGCTGGCACCCAGTCCAGGGTCTACCCTGCCTCTCGCCCAATGACAGCTGAGACAGGCTCCAGCAGCACCCCCTGTGACCTCAACCCTGTGTGTCAGGATAAGCAGGTATAAAAAATGGATGGATGGATGGTAGTTTGTCATGATATTATGTCAACATCTAGTTACATATCTGGCTAGAAAAACTTGTAGTGATCTTCTTGTAATGCATTTAGTCTGCATGTTCCTGTATTACCTAACGTGGGTCTGATATACTGTTTACAATATAATACATAATCCATGTTCAGAATAATTAGAGATTTCAGTTTATGTGTAGGCATAATGCATGCTTTACTGAGATGATGCTAAGCTTTGGGAAAATCCCTCTGGGAATCAGACATTATAGGGTTCAAACTGTATAGGCTTTGTGTGCTGATATTAGCAACACACGCTGTGGGTTCATTCAAAAGTTACCTTCAGTTTGGACAGCTGTCCCAAATCCTTGGCGGCATTGAAGATCATCTGAGCTCCTTGCTGTTGGAGAGATGGGTATTTTTCGGTTATTGGCAAAAGAAAGACAAGCAAACACTCAATACATGAAAATGGGAAAAAAGATACATGAACAAACCAGGATAGAGATGATGAAGAAGCAAAATAATGAGTCAATCAGTCAATCGATCAGTAATCAGTAATGTAACATTAATGTTGCATTACTGATCGACTGACTGATTGACTACTGTAAAGCTGCACTACTGATTTTAGAAATTAAACCTAACCCAAATAGCAGACAGGGGAAACTGTTGAAATGAAAACTGCTTGACATGATGTATTAAAATTTCATGTTTCATCGAAAACGATAAAAAAGATGAAAAATGTCAACCTGGCTCTTACAGAAAGATTAACAAAGTGAAAAAAAAAATCACTCCATGTGTGTGAAGATTTAGAGATGCCATGTTGTTTCATATCCTGAACAATAATTTGTGTGTTATGAGAGAGAGAACTGAACAGATGGAAGAAATAAGAGAGGGACAGGTGGAGAAGAGGAGGGAGGTGGAGGGGCAGGGTGAGAGATGAAAAGACTAACAGAAAAGGGAAAGAGACAGATAATTAATCAAACTCACACTCTGGTCATTCAGCGGCGGCAGAACGATTGTTCTCTCGATGGTGTTCAGCACGATTTTCCAGAGCTCTTTGAGGACTCGTTTCAGCACGGTCTTCTCACAGATCTTGGCAAATAACATCAAACTGCAAAGGCGGCAAGAGGAGGGCATTTGTCAGGTCAACATTCAAAATCACGCGTCTCAAACTGTAACAACACGGCTCCAAGTGATGACGTCTTCCTAAATATGATTAAATAAAGAAAACACCTGTGATTCATAGAATAAATGCAGCAGCTTTATGCTTTAATCTAACCCCATTGTGCAAGCGGGGTCTCAGAGACAGGAGGAAGGATTTGGCATTTCCATATCATTAAGAGGATTCCCTGTAATACCCCATTGGCCTCAATGTTGCTTTGACAAATGGTTGAGAGCAATTCCCAGAGCTCAGCTGAACCATATCATCGCTTTGGTGCTTTCAAGAATGCCACGGAAGTAAATACAGTCTCGAGGTTGAATTAATAGACATTCACAGAAAATGCTGCTCTCAAACAAACTAAAATGGTCATGATTATTAGACTGCCTATTCATTTTACGGGGGCAATTTTATTTTCCGTTCATTTATCATATTATCGTATTAGAAACAGAGATGAAATGGAACCAAAAAATAAAAGAAATCATGAATGGAAATCTAACTACTGAGTCAAAGCATCACTGTAGTGTTACAATATACGACGTGTAGTCCCACTGTTCACAAAAACGTTGTGCTCTGTGTTGTTAGTCAGTTACAGATCTCTTCAAACAAAAATGATACTTGTAAGATCACAGGCAATTAAAAGAATTATTCATTTGTGTGTCTGTACAATAAACAAAGACACTTTGTTACAATGCCTCTGTTTGAATCAGCTTATTTGCCCATTCTGAAAGCCATCTCATATTGCAAGGGGCAAAAACAAACCCACGCACAGAAATGGTGAAGAGAGCGATGTTTGAGCAACAGTGACTGAGAGGGTGAAGAGAAAAGTATTTTCTCTTCTACATTAATTCTAATGAGAGCTACTGTGTAGTCTCAGCCATGCAAAACATTCATTAAGCTCACTACTGAATGTGTAAGCTAGTACTTTGGCGATACAAATGGCTGATTTAACCTGTTAGAAAAAAATTGATATTGAACCCCTGCTGACACCTCTCTTACCATTTCTGTGCAGTTCATGAGTACCTGTTGCTTCAAATAAAGCAATAAAGCTCTTCAAACTATTTTGACACATACACCTTCTATAAGACAGGACCCACATTGGATAATAATGGAGGACTGAACAGGTAAAATTATACTTTAGTGCTTCAGTGTAGGACCTTGGTTTAGCATTCATTTCTATGAAAGACAGGGTGAAACAGATTGACTCTGTTTCTCTTTGCACAGAGTTCAATCTGACTGAATTATGTAAAATTGTGAGACTCTTCAATTTCCAGTCAGTTTGAGTGAGGGGGTGGGACTGGCCTCTATTTTAGAAACCATTGTTTTATCATATAACTGAAATAATACAAGCAGCAACAAAAGCATCGAGTGCAATGACAGTGACAGAGGTTAATAATAGTAAAGTGATAAAATTGTCCCACAATGATAAGAATAATCTACGGCTCACTGACTGCTATAGTTTGCCCACTTGCCATGCTATCTCCTGCAGTATTATGCAACCCTGTACCCCATCAACATCACCACGTGAGTAAACATCACCAGGCGAAATCCTATTCTGACATCACCTTAGGGTCCAAACTCTCAAACTCAAACTGGATGGCTGAGTCTATTGACTCCTGACTTAATGACTTGTATTTGGTTTGCAAAAGAGGGAAATACTTATTGATGTCCGAAGTAAAAAGCTGCTTTGCATGTTAAAGGTTAAACTCTGACCATTAAGCATATACCCACTTTTTATCCAGAAGGTCCATGAGAGGCCGAAGGACAGTCTCGGCATCCATGGCAGCGTTGCTCCCTTTGGCCGGTCCTTTCATTTGAACTAGCTCCTGGTTCATCTGCTTCACACAGTCCTCGATCACCGGTTTGAAACTGTGTGACGGAAAACAAAAATCTTTGAAATCCTTTGTGACTGGGCCCATATTTTAGGCTTTAGTGGTGAGGAAACTTTAAGGAGGTGCTAGCTCACTCCTGCTGGTCCTATTTGATTATTGAAAAGGTGTTAAGAGCAGCGCTGTCTGTTGCTGTGTTCGCTAAGCGTGGTGCACAGCGAGAGCTCCAGTCAATTATATTTTGAGCACACGTCTGTCAATAACTAAGCAGTCTTGTAGTAGAATTTCTTTGACAGAATGAGACATGAATGGAGACATTAACCTTAATGAAACTGATCCCACACACACACACACACACACACGTTGAGTCACATAAATTCTCACCTGGAGCCAAACACTCCGCTGAGCTCATCCAGCACTGTGTTGAGTTTGTTCTGCAGCTCCTTTAGCAGATCACTGGCCTCTGCATCCAGCTGTCAGAGGAAGGACAGACAGTTACTACATCATTACACTTCATACACTTGCCCACACTGACTACAACTTTGAATCTCTGCCTCAACTGGGGTGGGGGTGTCGGGGGGGACGACGACAGGCACAGAGGAGTAACCTGCCTCGCTGGTGGCCTCCCACTCATTCTGCCTGCCATCTGTGCCGAGCGACGTTCTGAATACAAATGGACGGCTCACCTCCGAGCGCTGCAATGATGACTGCTCGCCGAGTCATGAGATGTAGTGTCAGCAAAGAAGCTGCTAGCTAGTGGTCTGTCTCTCTCTCTCTCAAAAAAAAAAAGGGGAGATTTTTGTGCACTACTACACAAAGTTACAGTAGAGAGAGTGTGCTGTCAGGCAGCCTCGACACTGGAACATGTCAGGGGAATAAAGCTTACTGTCATATACACATAAATCTGTGCATCTACAGATAGTGAAATCCTCTGACTAACTTTTTATGTTCCGGAGGGAAATTGTTGCCATTGAGGATGCTATTGTTTGTTTCACTATTAACTTCATGTGAGTGTGACTTATTCTAAATTTCTTTCATGATTCAGAAGGTGCTGGTGTATCTAGATGAATATCGATGGCTGTACTTTGCCACAAGCCTCGTTAATCCATATAAATATAGCTAAATATCTACAGTGTAATATATTGACAAATCAGACATGATGTTGCAATGAACAGCTGTCGATTCCAGCCCACACAAACACATTCGAAAAATTGATTCACAGTATGTATATGCCCATGCATGGCAGGTGTTGGGTTTTTGTGGTATTTATGCATGTACATGTGATGGTTGCGCTGACATTTGCGTTCATCTGTGATTTTGGGCATATTCTGAGCAGGGGCATGGGTGGATGTTGGATGTTTGTGTTGTCCTGTCAGTAGCTGCACTGCACTGTTTGTCTCTTATGAATGACTCTTACACCATGTACAAATGTCCAAATATTGATGGGGTGAAGAACACACGTCGCTGAGGCTCAGTGCCTGAGATGGATGTGTGAGGCCGGGCACCGCACCACATGCATTACCGATCGTCACACTACACCCGATAAGCTCAGCTATGGAGCCACTCATCTCACAAATTCTAATGTCGGATGGCTCAGCTGGCAAGCGATGTGTAAACTAAACCTTTTATGTACATTGTCATTATGCAGACATGCCGCGATCTGCAGCGCAGACGGGGCAGATTTATATGTGCTCTGATATGCGCACGTTCATACTGCTGTCACCTCAATGGAAAGGATCGCAGCATGCAAGATTTTTCTGTCACAGAGAAAATTGCCTGTAGAGGTTGGAGTTGTTATTTTGCTGTTCGAGTAACAGATAACATCTTTTCAAGTGATAGGAGAGAAATACTGTAGGCCTTTTATCAGTTCCCCTTGGCCTGGGGAAAGTTTTAGACTGGGCCTATAATCTACAGCCTGGCAGTCTCTGAAATTGAGATTCTTTGTTTTGTTTTGTTTGTTTTTTTTTCGATTTGTGTTTTTTTTAAACAACACTGTCTCTTAATTCACCCTGCCGTTAGATAAACCAAGGTACCTGTCACTAGATGAGAGGAAAAAATCCCATTCTGATTCCATCCTGGTGCTCCAGTCAGATCTCTACCTGAAGGCTTCAGTCCTGTCAGAAAAGCCCCCAATTCAGAGGTAGCCGCAGAAATTACTTTGACTTGTCAAGTAATGCAGTTTCGGAGCGTGAAAATAACAAAGATTCATCTTCAGAAATGTCAGGTTAAATATAAGGTGTGGGATTAGCCTGAATAATGTTGAGGACAAAATGATGCATGTTATTTAAATCATGTGTATTGGGTACAGTGAAAAGATCCGGTGTTTATGCCTTTTACTTTCCATTTGCACAGTCAGAAACTAGTTTCAGTTGTAAATATGTGCACCAATAATGCCACACATTCTGAGACATGTATTGCCCTTAGCAATTTACATTACAACATTTCTCATTATGGTAATTAAACGTTATGCAAAGGAAATATCATTTTTGGAACCAATGGAGCACCTGGCTCCTGCACGGCAGCTGGTTTCGCCCGACACTGACGGACATCCAGAGTGTGCAAACTCTCGCCTGGCCGACGGCCTATCTACACCAGGCCAGCTTTGCTTCTCTTTGCCTGTTTCAACAATACAATATCTCTTCACTGGCAGCTTGTTATTCTGAAACATAGTTTGTCCTAAATAGTGCCAAGTAAATAAAGGTTTAATAAACCACCATCTCTAAAGTGAGAAAAGCATATTAGCAAACAGGCCATCACCCAAAATAAAGCCTGATACCAATCTGGGCAGATCAGTCCACGATGATTCCATAAATGTGGCCATTGTAAGAGATTTTTGCTAATCTGTTATTGGTAATGCTATGATAACAGCTCTTGGTAATTACTTTGGCTGGGAGTTAATTGCTGATAGGGAACTGTTCGGTAATGAATAGGCTACTGTGCAGAGAGAAACTAAAGAAAAACTTTCACCTGAAATACGTCTTGGTTGTATAATTAGTATTCAAGAGAAATTACTTAAAGATAGAGCCTGATTGTCCGTGAAAAATAGATATCTATCATTTTACTTTCTGAAGGAATGTTTGACTTCTGGTGTCATTATTCTTCAGACAATAATGGCCTGGGAGTGATCCAGGTCCCGATCTGCTAACTGTGGAGGGGTAGCAGCAGCTCAGTTGATGGCACAGCTGGAGAAATTTGTAAGTGTTTGAGAAGCTCATTAAACACGGTACGAAAACTCCTCTGTGAAGCATTTTTTTTTTTTTTTACGGCTGCAGCCTGGGGAATGGATAGAGATGATCAAAACCACAGCCACAGCCTCTGACTCTGCTTGTTGCATCGGGTAGAAAGGAATGTGGAAGGGGGGCGAGTACTAAAATAAATATCGCACTTCTAAATTAGCCATGGATAGAGAAGTGGCGGACAGAAAAAAAAAATCAAGCTAAAAATAAAGATGAGATCGGGTGGGTTGAGCCACTATCCCCTGAGCGCCAGGGATGGTGAGCCTGAGCAGCCTGTCCAGAGGGGTGATGGGTAATTCAGATTCCGTATGCTCTGTGGCACATGCTGCTGGAGGGGTTGGAGGGGAGGGTGGGTGAGGGGTGAGAAGCGTAGGAGCGTGAGGGGGTGGCAGGGAAGCACGGGGGGGGAGGGGGCGTGCTTTTTCGTATCATTCGGTAAATGGTGGGAAGGGGTGTTGACGAGTCCTATTGCACACACCTTACAGAAGGACACAACCCCCTCCTCCTGGAGACAGAGAAAGAGAGCACAGAAAGGAAAATGGGGGGGAAACAGAAGAACACAACGACAGAAGACAAAACGCAAGGCAAGACAGGCGTTAGAAACTAGAGAGAAACATGCGTGTAAGTCATAAGAAGCCGTGGCTGCTGCTTCTCAGGTTAGACTGACAGGTTGACAGGGAAAATATTCAGTGGTGGTTTCAAACTCAACACACAGATTTAAAGGGTTTAAACTCAATATTTACAAAAGGTCAACACATGTTATACACAAGGGGGGGAACATATGTGTGTAGAAATAGAGGTGGGGGAAATAACGATGGGATATAAAGGAGGTTATTGAGGAATTGTGGTGGAGGTAGAAGTGGAAAAGGTGATATTAGCAATCTGAACCACATGTCAGATTAGTCTATTAGATGGTTAAGTAGAGAAGTGAGGGAAGGATTACCGCACATCACCGTTGGGGTCAGTTCACTTTCGCTTCATGTAAATGTCATCTGAAATGATCATTTACATAATCATGACACAGCATTTATTTCACAGCAGAGGGCTGATCTGGAGGGTGAGGTTTAAGCCGCCATATTAACTGGTATCAACTGTGCCTTTAGCAAGACACCGAATCCTTTGGGCTCCTGGAGATGCTGTGCTTTAACTAACCTTGTAGATTTGACCTCCCAGGAAGGATGCAGGTCAGTGTAGTATTGGATTGATCATAATCTATATATTACATGTCAAAAAAAAGGGTAGAGAGTCTGAATTGAGCTGAAAGTGAACTGCCTCGCAACCTGACACCGACATAGCAGGTGGACACACTTTGGTAAGCTCAGACCTGTTTGCCACCCATGGACTCAAACATTTTCTCCAGCTGGACACGGAGCTGCTGGATGTTGTTGAGGAGGATGCAGGGCTGTAAAAGCAGAAGAATTTATGTTAGATTGTTTCGTATAGAGCAGCGCACAATCCTACGTGTCAGGAGGACATCAGATATATATTTAATGATTTTGACATAAACAAGCACATTAAATGTCCAGTATTTTTTTACAGCTGTTGACATTGTACTGTTTGTGAGCTTGGCCCATATAATTGAGAACACATTGCAAAACGTCAAACGGCAAAAATAAAAAACAAAAAAACAAACAAACCCAAAAAACCCAGTAAAATCCATCAGTTTTGATTCCCTGACACATCATCTATACGAAGATGCAAGGTTTCTTCACGACATCGACAGTCGGCAGGGAAACGCAATACATAATACAACAGGGAGAGAAATGTCTGCACTGAATATGTCAGGCATTATCGATTCTCAGCTCCACAACAAGTTTAACAGATGACAGACATTAATCACACGGCTTTTTATGGAGACTGTGAGTAATTCTTCAGATTTTTCAGTCAGTCACAATTTACACACATTATCGGCCCAGAAAACAACTGACAAACATACAACACCCCAAAAACGATGATAGTGGTAATGGATAGTTCTAAAATGATAATTCTGCGCCCCACAGGAGAAGGATGATTGGTGTCTTTGAATCCACGAAGGAGCCAATAGTGTCTCTGTTGTAGCACTTAATGGCTTATTCTCTACTAGATTTATGAGCACATTGGTATGGGAGTGATTAAATATTCTAAATCTGAATAAAAGCAAAGGAAATTCCCCTCAGCTGCATATTTTTGAGAGCAGCTGAAGATCAGTTAAATGCTGAGATATGAATCAGGACTGCAGATGCAGAGGAGAAAAAAAAAGACAGCTTATCAGTGATGTATTTATTGATTCACTGTACTCAGTGGGGTAATGATGTTTGCCTAGGGTGTTGCTAAGCTAACACATTTGTCTGCAAATATTATCAATATCAAGAAATGAATTCATATCTGCACTATGTTTGCAAAAGCTGGTCTTCTAGATTGGTGGCTCCCAACCTGGGGATACCCCAAAGGCTGATTATTGATCTGATTGTAATACTTTTCTATTACAAATAATTATTATTGTTATTTATTACATTATTGTGACTATTAGGTAATAATAAGGTATTAGTAAGGATACTCATTATATTATATTGTATTATGTTGTATTATACAGTATAATTTTACTACTTTTACTACTTTTGACACAATTGACACAGGCGTGACAAGAAGATATTGATTTCATTTAAGAATGTATTTCAATAATTGCTCTAGATCCTCATATTTACTATTAATATTGCTCTCTCTTTTTGTATGTTTCAGTTTGTTGGGTCTAAAGACAGGCAGACACACACACACTTGATAAACATGGCTATGATGGAGGTTTAATTTGATTTAATCCTCCCACTGCACAACTCCATCTGCCTCGTACGTCCTTCTTTCCATCATCAGTCTGCTCAGTCCTGTCTCAAGGAGGGACATTTCATGTTTTCTCTGGGACAATTGTAATGAGCCTGTCAACACTGTAAAGAAACATCTGCCTCCTCTGCTTGTAGCCGCTCTGTTATCTCTCACTTCAACTTTAGAGTCCAGTGTGGATAATTAGGCCACTCAGACGGCTCTGCATTTAGTCATCCATCACATTAAACAATGGACAGAGAGCCCAGAAAATACCAATGACTTTTCCCTGTCTGCTATGGGCTATGTGATGAATAATTGCATCTCAGTTAACAGAGACACGGCAGGGCTCCGTGGAGTACAGACTGGGCTACTATCTGTTTCTCACATGGTCTCCATGCAAAGCGCTGTTAGAGACCGTCATCATGGAAACACCATCTGACTTACCATATTTGCATTTCGACAAAATCAATGTAACCTTTGCTATTAACATTTGCAGACTTTGAGTGGGCACTTACCACGTTCTCCTTAGTCAGATACAAAGGAAAGTCCTTGGATATGATTGCAGCGTATTGCAGAAGAACTTTGTTGATAGTCTGTGGGGATGGAGAGACAGTTTTATAATTACAGTGTGTTTGCTGTTATGTTATTGAATTTCTGGGACTCCAACCTAATAAAAAGATACTATCAGACAGAATATATATACCACAGAGTCTCCTTAGATCAATGCAAACTCTTTAACTGTGAGTTATTACTCCCCACAGGAGTGTTCAGAGTTCACTGGGGGACCTTTCCAAAGAGCCTGACCTTCGCAAAGCGGCACATGAAGTGAGCCAGAGCCTGAGGGTTTGGACACTCTAGCTTCTTGATAATCTCAAAACTCTGGTTCAGCTGAGTGAACACATCCACCACCGAACAGGAGAAGAGGGCATGGTCTGAGGTTTGCTGGAACTGTTGCAGGAAAGAGACGAGGAGAGAGAGAGAGACGTGAGAATGGAAAGAGTGATGGAAGGGTTGGGAGAAAAAAGATGGAGAAGACGGAGAGAGACAGATAAAGAGAATTTAAGGATTCGAATACATTTAAGCACATCATAATAGGAAGCCATTCAGAGAAACAGCGAAGACAACATTCAGTCAATATGCCAATCAGTTTCTGCGTATCTCAGCGTATGAAGCCCTGCATGTATTCCTGACACGTTTTATGTCATGTGTTGGAAGTAAAAATCATGAATCATTAACAGCTACAAATTTTTTTAATTTTGAACTTCACGCCCTTCACCCCATTGTGAAGTTTCCGTTAAAACTGTGTAGCTGTCAAACCTACAAGGGGATGTCAATTGAAGTGATTTTCTACCTTGTAAAAGCTGAACCACAGAAGAGGGTTAATAATATGTCAATATAGTGCAATAATATCTGTGCCAAACTAGTTTTATGAAGCTATGAACACATTTCCCCTCATTTTGCTTAATATCCTTTTGTGGCTTTCGCTACACTGAAAATCTCTGTTTCGCTTCCCGTTTTTATCCATTTTTAATTGAAATTTTATTCATATTATATTGAATATTATTATTATATAACTGTCTTGTGATGTTTCTGGATGAGGAGTGTTTTTCACTGTGTGAGATTTCCTTTATCCCCCCACATCCTCTTCTTTAAGGTAAATTTAGTCTTAAGTGGCTCGGTTAATGCTACATATTAAGAAATAATTCAATGATGTACTCACTCCATCTTTCTTGTCCCTTTCCAGTGCTCCATTGAGGAAATCCATGGCGACGTCCTCGTTCTCATCAAGCCACTGAATGACAAACGGTTCAAACCACCTGAAGAGGAAAAACCACTTGTCACTAGAGGGTCAAATCACAGGCAGAAGTGTTTGGAACCATTTAGTTTATCTCATCTGAGTCAGGGTTTACAATGAGATCAATTCAGAAAAACAAGGCTTTTTAGTTATTTCAAAATTATATGGGAACTGCTGTATTTAAGAGGGGATCAATGAAAATTGCGTTACACTCAAAAAGGTATCCTAAAAGGACTGAGCAGATTTCAAAGCGGTTTTGGCCAAGGCTGCAATTCATGCACGCACTGATATCAGGTTTCAGTTTGTGGACAGATTAGACTGCAAGGCTCAGACAGAGGACAGCAGAGGACAGGGTAGGCCGGGACGGCCGAGTTGGGTAAGGAAGTACATCTGCTATTGGAATATTAATGCTGTTCTGTTTGTTTCACTTTGCCATTTCCTTGTTTAATGCAGTGCCCGAGCTTGTCCTCAGAGCAACGGATGTCCCTCCAAAACTGCTTTGTACCCTGGCTAAGGGCATCTGCTATAAGAGTGAAAGCCAATAAATAAAGGGGGGGGGGGCGTGGCGACGAAGGAAGAGAAGAGAGACATGCAGACGGAAGAGAAAAAAATGTGTATGTGTGTGTGTGTGTCTGAGAGAGAGAGAAAGTGTGTGTGTTGTATGATGTGTATGCCTCTGGAGGAATCAATCCTGCTGGAGATGGTGTTTGAGTGACAGTGTTGGAGAGGGGGAGGGTGAGTCATTACTCTGATAGACTGGCAGGATGGGAGAGGGCACTGCGTTCCCTGCTTGCATTACACGTGTTTATTTTGCAGCTATCCCTGCTTTGCTGCACCTGATTATGCGTACACGATGCAAAACAGGGATACGTGAAGAGAAGAACAAAAACATGCTTTTAAACTATACATTTGTCTCCTCATCCGAAACAGTTTATGATCAGCTTGTTTAAAGGCTTGTTGGAGTAAACGGCCAGCACAGATTATACAAACATGACAGTTTTACAGATTCGGTCTTAAACAGAAACTGATCTGAGCTACTATGATTAATGATCTTATATGTTTTGTGCTCACACTGCTGATGTTGACACTGTTGATCTTTCTTCTTATGCTTTGTCTGGAAATATGATTAAAATGTATTCAAAATGATCATTTAAAAACTGTTGCAAATGGAAAAATATCCAATCAGGCTACAAAACAGTTTCCTGCAGAGCCACACAGAGGTCAATCTTTGGATCCCTGCATTTGTTTCATTTATTAAAATGAAATTTACTTGGCTTCAATAAGGGTTTTTACATTTTGGTTTTGACAGTGACACTCCCAATTTCTTATCTTGTAAAGATAATAGGCAAAGATAAAGGCAATAATCAGCAGCAGCAGTAGAATGTTTAATGTTGACCCATGTGAAACAAATGATGTGAGTCAGTAACAGTTTTCTGTGGCCTCCTTTGTTTCAACTAAGACGTAACAAGCAGCCCGTTCTATGAAGTGTCAGTAATCACACTTTAAAATGTACGGTACAATATATGTATGTTTAACCTTTCTCTGCATGTGTATGTGTGTGATATTGTGAGGACACTTACAGAGAGTACTCAGGCGAAACCCCCTTGAAGGCCGGCAGGTCACGGACATACTCATTATGGAACCATTTGACTTTGAAGTGAAGATTCATGTATTCAGTACTTTTGCATAGGCGGTGCTTGTCATGCTCTGTAAAGCAGATTAAAACATGAGAAACACATGTTAGCATATACAGTATATCCGCAGCAGTCATAATTCATTAAAGTAGGCCAGCAAAGCAATGTCTCATTTACCATCTCTAATATAGTAAATGTGTTTCATGTGCTCTGGGAAAAAAAAAGCAGCAGAGCAGTTTCTTTAAACTTCCTTTTCCTCCAAAAACACACATGCACAAGTACAGACGCACACTCGCACACACTAACATAAAAGGATAAAAAACAGTGGTTGTTTTAATTTGTGACATCCTCACAGGCTAAATTATGTACAGCCCTGAGGTGTCAAAGAATAAGAAAAGTAAACCCAGCCTGGGAATGTGTCCACCTTCAAAAGACAGAGAGCCAGCAAATAAACAAACTGAAGCTAAAATGGATTAGACTTTGATGTCATCTGACATGGCCGCTGATTCACTTAGTCCAGCTCACTGTAGGCATTTCAGAACAATTAAATATTTCCACGGGGTCCCCCTGAGGAATTATGGACAGTGGTGGTGGAAGAGGAAGGTAGAGGAAGAGACCTATTCTGCAGCTGCAGCGGTGGATACACTAAACCGCCTTTGATACGTTCCTGCAGATGAGACAAAGACACAGAAGACAGAGAAGAGACGGGCAAATATCAAGGCAGCACAGAGGATCATGGATGCCACTGTTGAATCATGAAAATAAAATGGAGGGAGCCACCAGTGGAACGCAGATAAGACGAATATAGGGAGAGATTAAACCCTAACAAAAAGGGAAAATGCTGTAAGAGTCTACAGCCATGCTAGCAGCTCTGTTAAGCTGTATTACTGTACAAAACACAGGGGTGTTTTAAGAAAAATGCAGACGTCAGCATGCTAACATGCTCACTGTGGCAGCACTAGTATGATGTTTATCAGGTATAATATTTAATAGCACCTTTGTTTAGTGATTCAGCATGATTAGATTTGCTAATTAACACTAAACATATAAGTATCTTTTCTCTATACCAAATTTTATGGCAATACATCCATCATTGCCAAGATATTTCTGATTTGACCAATTATTTGAAATTGGTAACTGCCTTTGTTTTTACCTGTCGCGGCTAGCAAATAATTACCGCGGTCTGTTAGGAGCCATGGTGGCGGCTCGCGCTGTGTGGTTGGGCAGACTGCACATCCCATCTCAACAAAACGTTAACCAGAGTTATGAAAACACCCACACATCTGTCGTGATACAGCCTTTTCAGACCACATTTGTGAATGTTACAGTGTTGTGTGAACACAAAGGCAACTATAATGGACAACCACCCAATAAACACTGTATGTGGATCGTGCAACAGCCCTCTCAAACACGACACCCTTCCCGAGGCACATCACCACGCACTCCACCCTTTCCTCTGGGTGTGTTTCGGCCTCTCTTTCTCCGTGATTCTTTTTTGTCTCGTTTCACTTTTTTGTCCAATTATTTCTTTAACTTTCATCTGTGTCGTTCTTATTCAGCCGCGCAATCCCTATCTCTTTGGCAGAGGAGACATCTCTTTTTGGTGTCACAGCTATTACAGTCTTCCACAGATATCTGAGACACATTTGAGACATAATCTATATAATACCAAGTGTGAGCTCCAGTCCATCTCCAGCTATGAAACGTGGCTTTATGACAGACTCAAAGTCTTACAAAGGTCTAAAGAAGCAGGATATTTAAGGGAGGGTGTTGGATCTCTCTTTAACTTTTCAGCAGGTACTTCTTATTGGTACAGCAGAATTAAAGACCCATAGTCACACACCCTTTTTGCAGATGAAAGATACATACATTCACGCTACATCAAAGACATGTTTAAATCCACACACTGCGCCCCGGCTGCCTGCCTTAATCCTGATAAGAACCTCGGTGCTTACTCTGTATGTATAGTGCAACGCCTGCCAGCCTACACTCCCCTCTAAGCTCAGAGGAAAATATTTCCATATGTTTATTTAACATATTTACCTGTGGAGAATGGATTCAAATGCACAATGTAATATTTCACTCGTCAGAATAGAGAAGATACCGCACTCAAGATTTGCATATTGTCGTTTTCATGTTATATTAGATTACAGCTGCAAATGTCCTGATTTTGAGGCTACACTTCATTTAAATAATCATATACGTGGACAAACGTGCCAGGTGTGCCCACAACCACCATGCACCTTTAGGAACAACATAAAATTGTAGCAAAAACAATGCAGTGGTGTACAAACACCAGTGTCTCCAGGCGCGAGTGTTAGTCATTCGAGGGAACACAAAACCAGACTGAACACAATAGAGCTTCACCACATTTCGTCGAAAGGTTTGACAGTGTTGGTGCCTCCTGAGAGAAAGTCTCCGATGTAGAAACCTGTGTTACTCTTCGGTACAGCAGAAACTGTGAGTGTGAAGATAAATATTGTATAAGAAAAGGTGCATAGTTGCCATAGTCACCACGGATTAACACTGTCGCAAAGAGAGTATCAGAAAAAGAACCTTGATTATCAGTAAATCACAGTACCTGGCAACACTGACTGACAAGTGGAAAATGTAATGTAAAACGGCACAGAATAAAACTCTTTATATATGAGATACACCATTTTTCTCTTGCCCAGCATGCCTCTATCAATTCAAATCATTTTCTCCAACCATACAGTAAACGCCTGAGGTGGAGTTTGTTTAACTTGCACATATAGATTTTAAAATCTTTTCACAAATCCCAGCAGCCACCCAAGGGGATTGTTTAATGTTTTGCAAAGTCCTGCCGATAACTGATATGAAAAGTCACAAAGATTCCAGCACCTTACAGTTATTTTCTTTTGGAGCTGAACACTGGAAAACGGCAGGGATCACTGCTTTCATCTGCACCTAACCTTCATGGCCGAGGTGGTTGTGATGGCTGAAATTGCCAATGGATTTAAGGTTTCACCTGGATTCAGCTGGTCAGTCCGTGTCATAGAAGGAGCAGCTGGCTTAAACACTGTGAATATTGAGCTGGGGTTGTTTTACTAGAGAAAACCTGCAGTTATTCTGCCGCAGAGGCTGCGTAATATCTGAACAGAGGGATCCACCGTGGAAGTGCCACTTTAATAACTGAGCAGGTACTGCAAGGTAGCTTATACACATACAGGATGGACACACACACACACACAATCACAGTTTGTCAACCTTTCTGCCCTAAGCTCTGACTGTGCGCACACAAACACACACACCCTCACTGTCACACTCTCACAGTCACCTAAAGGAAGCAGATGGAGGTCAGTTGGGAGACAAAAAAAGTGGAGGTCAGCAGGTGTTTTGTTTGGTGCTGCCAGCCAGGGTCTGTTTGCTATATGTGGGTGTTTGCAGGGTGTGTGTGTGTGTGTCTACATTACATCCATTCAAACACACGTACTGTATACATAATCCTGTACATAATCAAAGTAATATGTTTCTACTCCACAAAAAAATAAAATAAATATAAAAATATAAATTTGTTAAATGTATCCACACAAAATCTTAATATAAAAAAATCAATGAGATACAAATGTATATTGTACTAGACATAAAATCACAAACATAAAGCCTAAGAGAAGTTTGAGCAGTATTATGCTTTGCGCTATCCACTTTTTGTAATATCTGTTTGTAACAACGTACTGTACAGACAATTTTGCTAATTTTTGATCCTGACTAGCAGTTGAGGTAAAAGTGTTAAAGTTTGTTCTGACAGTAGCTTTAGAGGAGAGGTCATGGAAAGTGGAAACGTCCATCCTTTGGAGATCATGATTGTTTCATGTAATATTTGTATCATATAATATTTGTAATATTCATGTAATATATTATTTCTTGTCTACAAGTGGAAATGTCCTAATGGTGGCACTGCAGTAAAGCTCAGGGTTGCCAAAGATATTAGGATACACCCTCAGAAGAAGAAGTTCCATATCCATACTAAATTTCTTGGAACAGCACAAGTACACATCTTTGTCTTAGATCAACATTACTGATGGCTGTCAAATACAAATACATTTTAACACACAGAGGTCTGTATCATGTAATTGGACTTCATTCACGGAGCGGATTGGTTCGCTGTGACAGCTGAATAATCTGCGATATAATTTTTTCTTTCAAGCTCCAAAATCTGTGATATGAAAATGGAAATGTCCGCTAGAGGTTAAAAGGGCGTTAAGTTTATGAAAAGCTTCGCCTTTCAAAACTCTTTTTGGGAGTCATAAAGCTCATATCCTCTCTCTGCAAAACTGAAGCACAGAGGGACAAAATGCGCTTCTTTGCACACTCTGAATGAAAGCAAAGGGACATAATTTACCATTCCCTAAGTCCAATTTGAATTGTTTGAATAGAAGAGAGAATCTGAGGGAAATGAGGCCGCAGGGGGCAGTGTTTTAAAATACAGCAATAAAACATACAGCAGCCACCTGACTTCAGAATGAGTCATCCGGATTTTTTTTTCAGAAAATAGCTTTGAATTTTTTAAAGAGTTTCAGCTAAAAATGTTGGAGGCGGTGGAGACATTTGTGTTTTCATACATAGTCGAGGCCTCCTCTAAACTTTTTATCACAGGCTGTTGAACTTAAATTCAGATTAATTTTTCACAGAAGAATTTGACTTTCATGACAGTAATTATTTTGTAAAGCTCAACTGTCAGAGTTTTTCAAACGAGTAATCTGTCAGTTTGGAAGGTGAGTCAATTTATATTTATTTATGCTATTTATGCAAATCCAGCCTCCTGGGACCTCCTCGTGGTGTCACATGGATTAACACATTAAAAAACAAAAAAAACACATTTAACACACTGCGCACGTGTGGCATGTGCTATTCTTGTAACACAACGACTGGAGCGAGCAGTGCTACGATGAAATATGCTTTATCCATTCATATGCCATTTTTGTGTGCCATACTCTTTAAATGATACAAAGCATTGACAAGAGACACAGCAGTGCAGTAGTTGCAAATAAATAAAAACCACAAAATTAAGTGTTTAAGTTCTGGTTTTGTCTATCGACCAGCTCTGTATTTATTGCAGCGTTAATATGTGGAATATATTTTGAAAACTTTGCACATTCGTTGGTTAGGTGAACATTTTTGACAAACAAAAGGCAAGTTTAATGTAATTACAGCGTAAGGCAGAGCCATGGTCAAAAGATTAATAATTGTTCGTCATCTAAAAATGCTATGAATACCTTGTTTCAAAGGCCAGCTCTGTGCTTCATCTACAATTTCCACTTTTTAGAAAGCAGAATAACATGATGTCACAAAATAACCATGCTGGTCTTCTCTGCACATCAAACTGGCCTGTTACAGCTTTGTGTTTTTCCTGCTTTTATGTACTGCAAACCACATATAGAGGTGCCAGTTATATCCTGGATAGATTGGACACACACTTCCGTGAAAAATCACTCTCCTCTCTGCATCACTGAACTCCCTCACCACCGCCTGTTATCCCCTCTGTATATTTTCAGCCATAAATACCAGGTTACCAGCTGCAACAGGTCCAACTGTGACATTGTTAACTGCAACATGATGTGATACAGCAAATTTAATCAAAATTATGACTGGACTATAATTGGTTTTGTTAAGATAGACCACTAAAGTTTCGATATGCTTCATCTTTTCTCTTTTCTTTCCTTCTCTTCCTGTCTTCCAAATTGAATTATAATGGTCAATTTTCTGTTTATGCAATCATGCAAATGGCTCATGGCACCGTACATTCACACCTTACCACTTTCCAATTCCTGGACAACAATGGCATGCTAGGAGAAGCCAGACTGATCTCTCTTATTCAATTGGTGGGACATTTTCATTACAGGCCATTGTTACTGGCACAGCTGTTCAACAGATAATATAACGGGCTGAGAAGATAATGATTAATTACCATACACATGCTATTTCCACTACACTTTGCTAATACATTTAAACATATATAAATAAAGATATCAAGTGTGCTTGAAAGCGCTCTCATCGTCTGTACACACATGATCTAGCATCGCAATTAGGCTAAAATATGGGCCCTCATATCTGCATAAGCATGTCTGTGTGTGTGTGTGTTACATTATGCTTGTGTGTGTGTGCATCTGTGCACGCATACACCGTTGTGTATGTGTGTGCCTTTGTGCCCCGCTGGTGGTAAACAGTGTGGGCTGTCCGGAGGGAGGAGTAGGCTCAAGGTCCCTGGTGAGGATGTCATCTTGTCTGACTCAGCCCACAGGGACTGACAAACTCGCAGGAGACTCACTCACTCTCTGCCTCATTGATTTAAATGTTGTGGATATTTTGATGAACTGCGGCGGTTCACCACAGCCTTTCCATCCACTAATTACCATTTGCGAATATATCTATAGGAGAGGAGTGGGTGGTTGGACAGATTCACTCAAAACTAAAGGGTGGAGGACCAGAATTGCAGCCAAGGCCAGTATAGTTTCCTGTGTGACATAATTCCTTCAAATTGTCTTCTGACCCAGTTCTGTCAAAAGGCATCCTAAGCTGTATCACAGGGGCCTACTGACACAGCTCTGCTATAACACCAGCAGTCCACAGAGACTCTAACTCCTGTTAATGTGACTTAAACATATAATGCATTAGGACACCACAGCCAAACTCATCCACTTTCATTGAGCCACCATAGCAGTTTGAATTATATTGCAAATGTGCTTATTTGTTTTACAATAAATATTTATTCTCACCAGCTGTACGAACACAATTCGACTAAAATGACATACTGGAAAAGGATTTCTGTGAGAGTGAGTTTACATGACCCTCATATTCAAACATCCATGCATTTACACCCATAACACTGCAGCAAAGGATGTGAAGAAATTATTTTCTGCCAAGAGATTGTCCTTTTTCACTGGACTGAACACATTTATTTGATGGAGAGAACTATTTAAGCTTTTATGAGGTTGACATGTATGAAATCAAGCCACCTGCAAAGCTCACACAGTGCTTTATAAACTCTATCAATATAAAAAGGGCCGTTAGCTGAGGCACAGAGAGATCAGAATTGAGCTTTTGCTGAAACCTGTATAAAGGCATGAGAGACCAGCAGTGTGAGAACAGACTGGCTCGTTAAAGTCACACTGCAGAGCAACACACAACCTTTAGCTGTGCCCCAGCCCCACAAACAGCATCTTTCTGCTGAAACAAAACTCCCTCTGAAGAGGTACATTAATTGAAACTCAATTAAAACATTCTATGGGGTTCCAACAGGCTGAAGATGAGTTAATGGGCTACTGGAGCATTGGATCTTTAATGACATGCTCCAGAGACCTCGGCCATTAAACAGCTATACAGTGGATATACAGCGTGTACTGTAGAACTTCATCACAGAAGTAGTCGAGAAGTAGCACTACTTTTTCTCCGCTTCAGATGTAATCATTATCTGTTTCCAAACACGGTGGAGTTACTGATGTTAACCTTTTATTGATGCAACAATTTTGGTGACAGGGGATCTCCTCCTCTTTTATCTGCTTGTGATACTCAGTCTTACTCAGCATGCTGAGATTTGGTGAGCTGGTATAATGATATGTGTGTGAATATAATGATGATGATTGATAGGTGTCTGAAAACTTTTTGACTGTTTAGAGTGCAGGTATAGGTGAACAAGTGAATGAGAGAGTGGTTTCAGCTACAGCCATAGTCATTCACTCTCACACCCTCCTTCTCCTTTTCTCTGTTTCTTATTTTATCCTCTCCCTTTTTGTCTTTTGCCTCCTACTTCTACCTTTCTGTAGCTCTCCTTCTCTCTCCCTCTCGCACATTCAGAGATTCACATAGAGATGCTAAAATTAGCAGCATCCATTTCTGCACCAGCACCGGCACCAAAGGCCTCCAAGCAGGAAGCAGAGGATGCATCAAAGACTTCATTAAGTAATGCACATGCACATCCGACACAGATTCTGCTTTTATTCTCATTCATTCTTATTTACTGACGCACACAACTGAATGCCTGCACAGACGTGCCTGCACTCACAGACACACAAGCGGAGAGACGCAGACCAACAAAGCAGGACACTCTGGGCCGCCTCCTTCAGGGTGTCTCTGTCAGCCAGTTCTGTGTGCCTTCTTATGTAAACAGGTCACTCCGTGTTACTTCCATTTGTCTGAATTTGAAAAACAGGCAGCAACCTGGACTAGCTCAGAATACCAACTCTCGCACCTCATTATTTCATTCATTCTTTCGGTACATGTATGAATTAAGGAATACACACACATACTCACAGCAGGACGCGTGTGTGTACTGCACACATAGATTACAAATGAGAGCTTGCATACACATACAATGCCCAATACACACACACAACTGTTAAAGAGACTAACTGACTGTATGATGGGGGTGACAGGAGATATTACACTAGGGAATCAAAAAAAAAAAAAAAGGAATATAAGTACTTTTCACCACAGATGCAATACACTGAGTGAAGATGACCGAAGCAAAGCAATCAATTGCTGGTGTTCATCTATTTCTGGCCATGAAAGAGCAGCTGAATGGCTGTTCAGTGACTGATCTTAGAAGGAAGCAGTGAGCCATTATTAGAGTAATTAAATCCCCTGTTGTTTCTTTTCCAGATGATTCGATTGTATTCGCTTCTGTAGCCACACATTTGTTTTTCAACTGAGCTCAAACACACACACACAGGTATTTATGTGCTAAATGCATAATGCATGCATGTATCTATGACCTGGCCAATATAAAGAGCAATTTACTTTTACTTACATTAAAACTCAGTGAGTATTCATTTGGGTAATGTAAGCTTACATTGCAGGAATTAGTCTGTGTGTCGATGTTATCAATTCTTCATAGAGAATTCATTAGCTGCCCTTCTGACTGTTGTCATCCAGTGCATGAGACAATTATTCAAGTTGATGAAGACCAGTGTGCTATGGATTTAAAGTGAAAAAACATGTGATATATCGACTATACAATCTGCTACTACTATCCATTTTTTTACAATGGTAAATTTCCATAAGCAGGCTAAAGTTCTAGCGGGCCAATTTAGTCATGCAGTGTATTCTCAGCTGTAAAATGTTTTTAAATAACACATAATGTGATTCACATGAACAGCATCCATTTGTAAAACTGATATGAAGCCACACTGGTTAAACAGCAGCAATGTATTATGAGGCACTCTTTAATGTTTAGTGGACAGAATAGTCACATATTAATGTCACTGTATCATACATCCAAGCGCTTTAAAGACTCACATCCACATCATTTTATTCTGCAACACACTCTACTGGCGTATGGAGGATATTAAGAGTGAGTGATACACAGGATCAGTCAATAAAGGTGGTCTGTGTTTCCCAAGCTGCAACTGGCCCCATCTGTTTTTAATGTGGTGTTACAATCTATACAGTAAAAGACATTATATGGTTTATAGTGTGCATGTTTGCACTTACACTGTGGTATGGTTTATGAGCTGTCAAACTCTCCTTCATTTAAATACTCACCTTTCCCCACCAAACCAAACCTAGAACTCCGATAGCCAGTAGGACCAACAAGAAATGAGCAATAATTCACACAAAGTGCTCCTTTGAGGAACATGACAGTCATGTCCTCCTCCTGGCACGTGTCACTGTGTGCTGGCAGAGATGCGCTGACAGGATGAGGCAAGAGGAGGCAAAGAAGGGGAAGAGGGTTCAGGCTCAAGGAGCAAGAAGGAGGGTATATGTGACTGAGTGCATCCATGATTCTTGTCTCCTTTTGTAACACGGACACCCTTGGGCAAATCACACACACACATCAACACACACACACACACACACACACACACACACACACACACACACACACACACACACACACAATCAACACACACACACACACTGCCCAAACCTGCTGTGACAGCAGTCAGTAACACCCTAGGTGGTCACATGCCCAGCTGGCCTGACTCAGATATGCACACATACACATGGGCCACAATTGCTCGCTCTATCTCTCGCTATCTTTTTATTGATCTACTTAACAGTGTGTAATATCCTTCGTAAAGTGAAAAGACCAATCATCTTAATAGTTATTGCACTATCATGAAACGGTGCTGTTTAACAAAAGCCTTGTAATCATCTGAAAATAATAAACCTGTAGTGCTGCTGTTACTGTAGGCTAAAATTTAACAGGGTTGTCTCTCAGTGGTTTAATAGCTCTCATAATAAACTTGTGCAGAAGTATTTATTATTTAATATGCTCCTGATAGTAATACAGTGTCCTCTAAGGGTTACCTATATGACCAATTTAGTTGATTATATAAGAAATTATTATTATTACATAATTTATACTAAGTTTACATTTATTAATTGATTACAATTTGTATCTTTATGCTGATGATACAGTATTCTGTATTTATTTAGTGAATACAATGACACCTATGGTCATTAAATCCCCCATAGTCAACATCCTGTCACTCGCACTCGGTTGGGCTGTGCCAGCATCGACCGAAGTTTGCAGTTTGTCTAGCTTGCAATGTGAGCAGAGCCATGTTAGCTCAGTGAAAACGCTAATGGTGAGGGTACAGGATGGAAAATTATGAAGATAAAAGATGTGTTGCCTGTATCAAGTTATCATATCTGTCTGTCTCTGCAAGACAGCAATCAAACAACTTTCAATATGCTTGTTTTCTGAATGGAGTTAGGCTTGCTAACATTGTAGCTGCTCTATCAACATTTAAAATAATGTAATCTAAATTCTGTATAAATTTAAAGTAGTATCATAGAGCTAACTAGCTATGTCAGCGCTGTAGCAGAACTGAAGAGGGGCACTTGGGAGAGCGCAAAACCATCCTGTTACATTTTCTTTTTTACTGATGTTATAGTCTTTTCACGCAAAATGATTAAAATATGCTTAATACATCTAATTTGTGACATTCAGGCCCTTTAAACTATGACACAATGAAATACATGTTATTTACCTGTGGTAATTACCATTGTAATTGCCAGACACGCTTTTTATCACATGCTGCAGTAAAAACAGTCCGATGATAAAAGTCTCTGGATGTGATGATAGCTAAAGAACCAACAATTGTTCATTTATAAAAGACATGATTCACTGGTGTTTCCTTTAATTTTTCAGAGCACTTTGAAATGTTGAAATTTCCTCAACCAGATTGCAGGATTACCACAATCCTTCACACTTCATTTACAGCATGTCAGTGGGTTAGATTCTCTGCAAAACAAAAAAGGTCACAGTCTCTCACTAAAGAGAGAGATACAGTTTCAGGGAGTATTGCACTGCCAGATGATGAAACAATGTGGATGAAAGAATCATTTTCAAAATGCTTTTTCTCTTCAGGACCAAGGAAGGAGTTGAGGTAACAAGTAACAACATAATATTTATGACAGAGGGCAATGTAAGTCTGACAAATACCACTGTGAGATAGAGACTACCAATAGCTTTGACTGCTGCCATCTTTGTTTTCAGTAAATACTGCACAGAGGTGTCACAGTTAAGTAAGAATATGGTGAATGTTAAAAATGATATACATGGACTCGTGAAAAGAGGTTAGGATTGATGATTTAATGTAACTCTCACCTCACATAATCTAGACATCTTGCTGCTTTATAGCTGCTCATTACCTCACCGAAGAGATACACAGTCATCTGTGCACACAACGCTACGAATCCACACGTCTCATTAAAATGTAATGCACGGGCACATTTATATGTATGCAGTCCACACGCATGCTCTATCCAAAAAGCAGATCACATTTAAAACCACCTCATCTACAAAATCATGTTGTATTTACAGAATCCACATGCTCCCTTCAGGCATGTGTGTGCATATGGGTTTGCAGTGTGTCTTCACATGCCACCTGGTTGCCATAGCAACTCAAGATGGCTTAGCACAGAGAAAGCAGCAGGTATGTGCTCTGTAGACGAGGATGAATCACCAATTGGCTCTTTTGGTGCTTCTCTGCCTTTTCTCTTGACACACACTCTAAAGAGCATCGCCAATATTTGACCTCAATCAGAGCCCAGCTTCTCTTACCGCTCCCTCTCTGCCTCTTCTGTCATCATTAAAGTAGCAAATACCATACCCTAGTTCAACATGGTTATGGTTCACAGGTTCAACTTGAACCCAGGCAAGATATACATTAAAAACATGGTTGCATTGACCTAAACGTTATAGTGAGGTCAGACCAGAGCACCACAGGATCCCTTGGATGAGGTGCAATACATTTTCTTTAAATTCCAAAACAGTGTTGGGGATAGTAACCTGAGTCCGACACAACAGCAAACACACATTTTGTCCAGAGAAAGACGGACTCTGACATAAACTGAACTTGTAACAGTGAGCATAGTGTGTGCTGTGTGCTAATGTCATATTGCATGATTTCAGGGTAATAAAGCTCCAAGCCTCACTGCTTTTTAGAGACACGATTGTGGGAAACTTCAGAGCAAGAATTCACACAAAGTCATAACCCAGGGTGCCACCCTGCTGAGTCCTTAACTGCACACAAACTCACACACACTCACACACTCACATACACACAGAGCCATTTTAACATTCATTCACAGTCCCAGTCCCATTAACTCCCTTCTCCATTCTGCCACCCCGTCATACATCCTGATTTCCTGGGGGTTTGATCCAGAAGCCTCCAACAGCAAGCTCAATAACCTCCAGGAGGCATCTGCTGCCTTTTGGGAGGTGAACTGGAGATAGAGGGGGTGTGGACTGAAGTCAAAACCCACGTTAAAACGAGGCAAAACTGTCTTCCTGCCAGGAGCAGATCTGAGATTTATTGCTTGATCACTATGAATCTCTGCTGCCTTTGGAAAAAAAAAATTGTATGCCTTCATTCCACACACTGCAGGCAATTCTTCATACATACTAATTTCATCATACACTTACAGTGAAATAATTAAGTTCAGTACTGTCTTTATTGGGCCATTACAAGAACAGAGACAAATGTATCCATAAATATAGTATGTTTACAGGCATCAAATGTTTGACTCACTACTACCTACTTACTGCTGCCCACTGATGGTAAGGCTTGAAAAACTCTGCCTTCACCTCTACATGACTAAATCAAATACTGAAATAGCGTTAAACCTTAAATATAAATAAACATAAACATATAAATAAACATAAATAAAATAACTTCAAAGTAAACTTTCTATACTTTGAACCACATGGGTACTAAACTAACTAGGAACACACACGCAAAGAGTTTCAGACCCCACACACAGACCTGAGCATCTCCTCTGTTTCTGATTATGCCACTGATCAACTGTTTATCTTGATTAAAAGAAGTCCTACTTTCTCTATAATGATCGATAGTGTGAAATCAGGGAAGTGTAATGGAGAAAGGCAGTGGAGCTGACTGCAGCCAGACTCGGCCGATAAACAGCACCGTGACACCAGCCAATAAACAGCGGCAGGTATAACGCAGCAACACTTACTCCTGAGTGGTTACACAAGAAGGAGAGAGCGACCAATTAAAACTAACTGCTAATTTAGTGAGAAGATAACAGGTAGATGCACTGTCAGTGGTAACTACTCAGGATGTTGTGTAACTTGTCATTATCATATATTCCGGCTCACGTTCACACATATACACACACACACACAGTCTCGAGCAACACGACAACAGACAATGACTGTATGACCAGCAGCATTACAGACCTTCCATTGCATACTTCATATCCTGGGCAAAGAGGCTCCACATGATCTCCGCGCTGATCTTGCCAACGTTGAGCTCCTGTGGAAACCTGGTGGAAATGAAACGGATTCCAATCAGACTCATTTCCACATAATGACATGCTCGACTGGGTGGCCTGATGGCTTGGCCCAGCCTAAGTCTCTAACAAACGACTTAACAGATGTGAGAGAAGACATGGTTGGTGAGTCTCATAATCTAATAATATCCCCGTCATTTCCAAACCTGGTTGAATTGGGGTGGAATGGAGAAGCGTGCGCAGGGCTTAAAGTCGAGAAAAAACGCAAGAGGAAATGACACAGCAAAGGAGATGGAGCGAGAGAGAGGGTGGCAACCTTTTTGGCAAGTAATCTGCTATTTTGAATGCCTATGGATTTTCAGTCAAAGATGTCAATGGTTTAATTATGCGTACGTTCAGACAGTGATGGGAGGACATTTACTGATGGCGGGGCCTTGGCCTGAGAAAGGTCAATTTATCAGGAAATGTTTTACTTTTGCCGGAGACCGCCCAGTTTCCAACAACAAACACATTCGTCTGGTGACTTCTATTGAGACAGTAATCATCTGCTCAGCTGGGACACTTTGCGTCTGCGCACGCACACACACACGCACGCATGCATGCACAGACACACACACAGACATGCACACACACACACAGACACACACACACTCTCCCGTCCAACGCAATCTTCTGCACATCCTTTCATTGGAGCAAAGGAACAAACACTGAGAGACGAGAAGGCGGATTTGCGCTCACAGTGGCAAATGTAGAAAAAAAAAACAAAAAAAAAAACAAGAATCACAGAAACAATTGCTCCCTCTTTCATCTCTATCACTCTCAGAATCTTTCCCTCAACCTCAGTTATCCTTCAGTCTCGTCATGCACCCACATGGTTTACTGTGGGCGAGGCAGACAATGAAAAGTCTTCATGGCGAAGATGAATGTAACATCTGCAGCCACCGTGCATGCCTGTAGAGGGTTGACAATCTACTTCTATGTGGCGAAATAAATGATGTTATGTGGTTTACAATCCGCCTGATGAGTATTTCTGGAAATAATCTCTAAAGCTTCTTATCCTTTACACTTTGAACTGCAGCATCCAATTTTATATTTTATATTTCCAATCATAAAATAAATTCTGTAGATCAGTCTATTTACTTAAAAAATTCCAGGCTAGATCCCCAAGTAAATTTTTTCAGCACAGAGCAACAGCATTTTCCTTCGCCTGGCAGCAGCGGCCATTACTTAAAGGCAACAAGTCCACTACTGGGTTTATCGTGAAAAAGCACCGCAGCTGCTGTCACTCTGGAACTTGACCAGGGGAATGTGGAGGAAATGGGCATGAATATTGCAAATCTATCATTAGACAGTGTAGGAGAGAAAGCTCAGGGCATAAACAGAGTCTTAATAAGCATCGTAAATCAGCAAGAGGAAGGAGAAAAGAAAAAGGGGGAGGCGAGTGCGTGAGAGGATATGTATGAGCGAGACAGAAAGAGAAAATATGCTTCATCTCATTTCTTCTGGGGCGAGCTCCACTCCATTTTCTGCAGGTCATGTAATTTGTTTGATTTTATTAACCAAATCATCGGAAGGACGCAAATACAAACGCCATATACCTCCCTCACAACCAGCCCTCCATTCCTGTTTTTTTTCCCCACAAACAAATCTCTCATCTGTTATATAATTCAGAAACACTGAGATTTCCTTTTATCCATCTATACTATGGCTCACCATACAAACAAAGCATTTTTTACTGCTGGCTTCGCTGGCTGCCTCACAGCCTCATTGCGCAACGCTGCACCCATTCACGTCTCCCGAATCAGTGAATGCATTTTTCAAATTTATAGGGGCTGATGTTTGAGGAGGTTTTTGGTTTTCGCTCTCATTCTCTAAAAAAATAAACAAATGATCTTGAAATGAATTAAAGAGGGATTCCTCTCCCTCATCTATTAATGCTGTGTGATGAATAATGAGGCCCAATTTGGCCTTCATTAATACAAATAAATGCAGTAAATATTATATAAATATTGGACAAATAAGTAAATAATTAATGAGCATGAGCCTTATTCAAGATCCCAAAAATTAATTAACAGCTAAATCACTTTCATTTTTTTAACAATGTTTCAAACATTTTTTTAAACCTTCTTAAATATCAAGTCAATCCCATCTGTGTCCACTTGATCACGATCATGTTGTATGTAAGTCCTGCAGCACGAAGCATGTGTGTTTTCAGTTAGGTCATTTATATTTTTAAATGTAAATGAAGAATAAACTGGTGAATAAATATAAACACTAATACTATAAATACTCACACTAAATATTAATACATACTAAATACTAATACTTCTATAATAATAATATCTATTTACTGCAGATGCTGATCTAGCAACCAGTCAAATACAATCTGTATCTGTATCTGTAAATACACTTTTTGACTATTTGATCAGACTGCTTGATAAAAAAGTACGAATGGGAAAAAAACAAGGAGTACATACTGGTTAATGACTGGGGTGTAAGCTGTCCGGTCCTCATCAATTACAGACACCATGAGAGTGATGAGTTTTGGCCAGAAGTCCAGGTTCTTTATCGACGGACCCTGCTCCTCTCTGGGAATGTCCTGCTTCCGGCTCTACAGGGAAGGAAAATCAGAGTGGTGAGAGTCAGGCGACAGCTGGAGTGTGGTGCTGGTGAAGCAGTAGATATGATCATGAGAAAATGACAATTTTAGGATTTTTTGCCTTGGATCCCAAAGAGAAAGCCAAAGAAATGTATATTCTCTATGTCACAGTGCTTTTAATTATAAGTGGCAAAGTCTCTCTCTTTTTTTTAACCGTGGATTAGTTGAAAATATAACAGGGAGTAACTGCCAGATGAAACTCTGCAGGCTGCACACCTCCAACTCTTCAGCTAGCTAACAAACGATTGTTTCTGTGCCCTGCTGTGTGGAAAAGTACTTGCACCATGTGCTGCATAAAATCAGATTGTGGTTGCTCACTGCATGATGGAAAGAGTCAGAGTGTAGACTGACATCAAGTTTATTTGCTGCACTGAAAACAACACTAGAACAATGTTCGTCTGCTGTATTCCTGATAAGACAGCAGTTCAACAAGTGTTTACTGCCCACAGAATTCAGGGATCTGTAGTATGAAAATGCACTTGCTGTTAGCTCTTGCACTGAGGGGAGTTGCCAAATCAACCAGGACTGAAATCTTAAGGATTAGAAATTTCAAAGCTCAAGTTTGTAATTTGCCATATGTGCAAGAGTTGGAACAAAGAAGTTGTTGGCAATGAAATTCTTTGTAGTCAGGCTCGCTCCACCCATGCTCAAACACAATGCATAAAAATGGAAATCACACATGGGAAAAAATGAGAATGTAACACATAACATAATGCAATAATGCATAAAATATAGGAATAAAATATTATATATATATCTAAATTAAAGAAATTGAAATATAATACTGTGGTAGAATGGTGTGCAGCACTAAATGAACTGAATTTCACCACAGTAATTCAGTAGTGACAGTGTTTATGTAGATGTGGGTGTTTGTCAAAGTGTGTTACAGAAGTCTCTGTGGCTGTTGTGGGGTGAAAGGTGTTAAATCTAAAGCCTCTCACTGACTCCACCATCTGCTCGCCCCACACTGAGCACAACCACACTGATCTCCAGTCGGAAAGTAACTGTCACAGTCCTTCACTTTGCAACGAACCGGTTCCACAGAAAACTAGCAAGGCCACGTACGCAGAAAAACACAGAGCTGAGTGCACAGACTGGAGCAAACTCAGCCATACTGACAGATCTGTATCACACACAGACATGATTACATGCAAACACAGCAGCGCTTATGCACACTGACAATGACAAATATCACCTCTGACTGCGGACCATGGAGACATACTGTACACTCCTGAGAGGACACAATATATACAGTTGTGAAAAAATTAGGAAACCCCATTAAATAGTCAAAAGTTAAAAAATGTTCACATAACAATGTCCAATCTTGTTTTTATTTATTTCTGGAAAAGAAAGTGATTTAATTGTAACTAAACAACATAAATTAACATATTTTCACTCATCAAACAAAAGATATGAAGAAAAATGCGTGTTTTAATGGAGGAAAAAATTAGGACACCCAACCCCCTAATAACCAGTGTTGCCCTACTCCTCATTGCAGAATTCTTTCAGCTGTGAGATGTTTGAGGGTTTCTTGCATGCACAGCCCATTTCAAGTCATCCCACAGCATCTCAATGGGATTAAGATCCGGGCTTTGACTGGGCCATTCCAGGACTCTCCACTTCTTAGTTTTCAGCCAGTCCTTGGTGGATTTACTGGTATGTTTTGGGTCATTGTCATGTTGCAGTGTCCAGTTCTGCTTCAGCTTTAATTTTTTTACAGATGGTTTCACATGTTCTTCAAGCACCCTCTGATACACAGTAGAATTCATGGTGGATTCAATGATGGTGAGCTGGCCGGGTCCTGCTGCAGCAAAGCATCCCCAAACCATGACACTTCCACCTCCATGCTTCACAGTTGGTATGAGGTTCTTTCCCTGGAATGCTGTATTTGGTTTACGCCAAACATGTCTTCTGTTCTGGTGTCCAAATAATTCAACTTTAGACTCATCTGTCCAAAGAACATTATTCCAGAAGACCTGGTCTTTGTCTATGTTCTCTCTGGCAAACTTCAGTCTGGCCTTAATGTTCTTTTTAGAGAGAGCAAAGGTTTCCTCCTTGCACACCTCCCATGAAAGTCAAACTTGTGTAGTCTCTTTCTGATAGTAGTAGCTCTTTGGATCGCACCATGGTGCTCACTCTCACTTCAACAGACAGGGGCACACCAAACTAAATGTCTGAGGTTTAAATAGGGCAAGCCTCCTTCAAAATGCTGGGTAACGATGTTCTGATCATCACCTGATACACCTGTGTGTGATTATAGCCATTTTAAGTGGGAAAATATGTGGGGGTGTCCTAATTTTTTCCTCCATTAAAATACGCATTGTTGTTCATATCTTTTGTTTGATGAGTAAAAATATGTTAATTTATGTTGTTTAATTACAATTAAATCACTTTCTTTTCCAGAAATAAATAAAAACAAGATTGGACATTGTTATGTGAACATTTTTTAATAATGGGGTTTAATGGGGTGTCCTAGCTTTTTCACGACTGTATGTATGTAACTGACTAAAGCAAAATGATTTATGATGGAATGAACATTTTGTTAAAAATGAAACCCATTCAGATCAATTATTCAATCATATAGGTTCAATTATTTAACAACCATCTTAAGCATATTGACTTTGGTGCAGCACACAGAGGGGATGTTGTAGTGAAAGCTGGGGATATGGAAATGAAACATGAGTCTACTTATCATCAGCACAATCCTTAGAATCTAATCAATTCCCACAACAATCAACGTGCGTCTGATGACGCTGGTTCTCGTCTTTAAATATCTGGTGCGGCGAGGCATTTAATACTGTTGCGTGTCTTGCGGACGTTGCAGCTGGAGGAGCTTCCGAATTTAATTTCCCAGAAACAAGAAACACAGATAGGGCTTACAGCTGATTCTGAGACAGTCGATCATGTCATACCAGGGTTCACTACTTTAATCATTTGGGTTTGGGGCTGCAAACGTTAAGTCCATCATCTTATGTGCCACGGTCATGAAAACAGATTACTACTCATTCCATGGGAGGCTGCACCCCTGACATCATATTGATCAAAGGCTCATGAATTCCTAATTTACATATTTACTTATGTTTGCTATGTGGCAAGACATGAAAAATGTACTGGTTTTCCAATGTAGAGAAAGTCTGAGCTTTTTGTGTACCAGAATCTTGGTGCAAAAACTGCATTGGGTCTTGTATATTACACTGGATGCATGTTAACCTGGGTTCACATCTACCCAAAATCAAAAATCATCCATCAGTACACGTTAGCAAAGCTGGTGAAGTATGTCTAAGAAATTAAACAACACCGGTCAGTGCGATCATAAATTAAGGCAAGCAGCTCCAAAGACAGATTTGCTTGGTCCATTAAGCATGAAATTCAAAATATTGAGGTTAACAAGTGATTAGCAGTGAAAAGAAAATTAGCAATTTATGAGTTCAGATCAAAGCTGTGAGAAAGAGGCCTGCAACCCATTCTGCGCTCTAACTCGTAGTTTATGAAATTAGAATAGTGGTGCTTACTTCAAAGAGAAAGGTATGGCCCAGGATGAGAGGCCATCAAGGGGAAGTATGTTACTAAAGCAGCAAGGCAAATTTCTGTTTAATTGCAGGCACGAATGATGAATAAAATATCTGTGCAGGAGGTGAGTCAGCTATGCAAAACCTGTCTGTGTGTGTGTGTGTGTGCATAGTTGTATGCATGTATGAAGGACACCGAAGGTTGTCATCCCCACTAAAGTGGATGCAGCGTGCATCCCACTAAAACGTAGTGTAGACTCCCTTTGCTCATCTGTATTCGCCTCAAGTAGGTGCAAACACATTGTTAAAGGTGATTAAGTAGCCTGCTATCTTTTTACAGTTAACAACACACCCATGGGCTTCACTCTCAGTTGTACTAGGTGAATACTGTACTGAACTGAGAGCGCAGTGTAGTTTCACTACTTCCAGTGAACGGGGCAGTGAGGGCACAAGCAGAAATATTCATGGATGCGTATTGCTCCTCTAGAGGGTAGCTAGTGGTTTATGTTTATTGTTTAGCACTTTCATTCCCCATGTGGGAGAAATCAGCATTAGCATACAACTGGCTCCTCATCCATTCTCACAATGTGACACAAATTACAGAGTCTCTGATTGAGGGATGTTTTCAGAGAATGCGTCCGAATTCCCAAGGGAAAGAATACTGGGGGGGGGGACTGAAGCTGCTGCGATGCATTTTAAAGCGCAGTGACTAGAATACTTTGTGGGCCTGTATGTATGTATGGAAAAATGCACTCAAAGACACAAGAAAAAAAACAGCGTCTTGTTGAATCAACTGTTTGCGTATTGCTGGAAAATACGTGACCGCGACCGAGTCTTTTAGCTCCTCTGTGGATCTTCTTGCAAACAGGCGCAGTGGATCCCTGCCTGTGCAACCAATGTCTCTTCAAAACCAGATTGCTTCTGTTTATCTGTCGCGCTCATGCATCTTATGCATCATCATATTTACAATATTTGCATAATGAATAAACACGTGTGCAAACATATATGTACATTTTTTTCATGAATGCATGTGCACATCAACAGGTGCTGCTCCACATTCCTTCACATTGGATGAGCCAGAAAGAAACTCATGAATGTTTTTTTCTTTTGCCCTTTTCCATGATTCCTTTGCCCTTTTTCCATTTACTCTTTGTCTTGCTTTTCAAAATCCTTCTTTTCCGGCCAGGTTTTAAGAAACTGTTAAGCTAGATCCTACCCCCATCATCCTCCTTGCCCCTCCTCCCCCCAGTCATTTTACGCCTGGGCTGAAGCAGAGGGCTTTGTTGTTACGTTATGCAAGATGCCTCGTTGTGGCTGGAATATTTCACTGCCTGCATGGCCACCGTGTCAGCTCTTGTGTCGCCGCTCTCAGTCACCGTTAGCGACTGGAGAATTGGGGTCTGCGATGTGTTCTATCCGCTGAGTCAAAAGGCTACCTAGTGTATGCAAACATAATAATTTATAGTCACAGCGAGATTTGCTTCGGGGTGAAGCTGATGTCTTTTTCTTCTGCTGTGGAGGAAGCACTGATGGAGAGGCTGTCACTTGTGAAACTGTGTTGGACGAAGATGTAATTAGCGAAAGTGTCTATCTCTCTGGTTTGGTAATTGCTTACAACCCCTCAGGCTGTTTAAACAAAGAAAGCTTATTATTCAACTTTTGAGCGGATTGCACCCATTATCTTAAAAGACATTATCGTCTGTGGTGTGGAGGCCATTCTCCTTGGGAAGTAAACCGTAAAATAGTCGGTCGCCGCTGCCTGTTGCCTGATTATTACTCAGGCGAGGCCAAAGCAAGTAAACTAGGACATGGAGATCTTCATGTATTCGGAGGAGCAAACCAGGACTGAAGACTGGGTGATGCCGCTTACTCTTGAAAATGTAATTATGTGAGTCTGTGATTTCTTAATATGAGAATGTGCCTCCTGCTACTCATGGGAGCACTGTAATATATTCTTACATGAGGAGGCAGTACAATTTCATGTCAGTTTACCTACATCTTCACAGTGAAACTCAGTTTTTGTGCTTTTGTGTCATCCATCTTTACACTTGAGAGCCAAAAGAGCTCTAAACAGATGAGAAAGTGATTTGCATCGGGGAAATGCTGCCGGATGCTTGGCTGCTTTTATATTGCTCTCCACTGCCGACTCTCTCTTTCTTAGAAGGTTGAAGTCCTTCATGCAAAGTTTGCGATAGACAGGGTGTAAAGGTAAATGTCTGTCATAATATATAGCCTGTCGATTTGCAGCCATGCTGATATTTTTCTGGCATTGTCACACATCAACAAGAAGCACACTAAAGCTTAGAGGGAAGGTGTAATGTTGGCTTTGTGACAGGCCAAAGGTGATATGTCATAAAGGCACGAGGTGAGAGACGTAAGGCCCGTTTGTACCTCAAGATCCTGACAAATTAATTAGAAGTGCCCCAGAAATAATAACTGTATTCAATATTAATGACTTTTTAAGGGCTTCCAGTAATCAAGGGCAGCTTTTTCAGGTATTTTTGTTCACGAACTCAAGCAAACTACATCGTCAAGCTCAAAGACTTTTTTGCAGTAATGCAGGTAGTAAGTTCACAAAGACTCCATTAAGTCAGTTATCTACTAATTGTTGTCTATCTGCCTGGCTAATTACCAGATGTTGATTTGCTAGTTTGTTGATTTAATGTGATTAAATGCATAAATCAGAAGAGCAGTTGCTGCGAGTCACTCGCATGAAATCGGTTCTTGCTCACATTGTGTTTAGTCATCGAATCAAGACTAAATATCACTGAAGAAGCTTTGCAATAACAATAAACATATAGGCCTAGGTTTCATAGGACTGCTTGCCATTATCCTGCACATACTCTCCACAAAAATACAAATCCTCTTGTTCATCCAGAATTATCTTTTTGAGTGTTTGTTTGCCGTGGATGGGCCAGTAGTGGGCTGGGTTATGGCTTTTAAGTCCAGGGAAGCCATTACAACAACAACCATCATGAGAGACACAGAATAACACTAAAGCTGAACAGGTGGCAGACAAATCCCATACTAAAACAGGGGCGAACAAATGTATTTTTACAATCGAATTTTGCTTTTCATCATTTGTTGTGAGATGTAAAATTATTGGTTGATTCAGTCACTGACCAAGCAATCCTGGAACAGGATTTTGACCATCAAACAAAACAATCTAAATCATTCTTTAAGAAAAGAAACCAGATGTAAATGTCAAATTTACAACCAGTATGCATACAGGAAGAATAGATTCCACAGAGGACGCCATTTCTTCTGTGGTCCACACAGCCCTCACCCACTTAGAGAACAAAGACTCTTATGTCCGCCTGCTCTTTGTGGATTTCACCTCAGCCTTCCCATCCTCCCCCTCTCCCCTCTCCCTCTTCTGACAGCCACCCTACAGACAACACACATCTGCACACTGCAACACTTGCACAGAATGCAGTTGCTTTTGTTTTGCACAATCTGAACACTGCACACTAAACTTCTATTGCACACTACCTCAAGAGATACTGACTGTTGTATATTTGTCATATGTTGTATATGACTGTTGTACATTCATTGATTTATACCTCTTAATTTCATTTGCAGTTCATCCTATTTATTCTGTTTATTTATATTTATCTACAAGCTTAAATTAGCTTATTCTATCTTGTTTATTTTGTACTATTCTACTTTTTATACTTATTCTACTTTCTTATATCTTATATCCGTTACTTATTGGGCTTGCACCGGGACCAGGGTAACTAATCTCGTTCCATCCCATGTTTAACTTGTGTTGGAATGACAATAAAGAATCCTTGAAAAACTCTCAATGTAAACTTTGCCTCCTCTTCTTTAAAGAAATAAGAACCAAGCAGCAGGTCTTAGTTTGATTTCTCTAGCACTGTCCACACTGTATAACCTGGCACCTTCCCCTCTTCTTCCTCTTTTTGATAAACTTCTCAACCTGTATTTCAGCAAAACAGTGTTTGTGGATGATTCAGCTGCAGTTAGGGGTGGAGAGGAGTCATTAAGTGCTGAAGTGACACATTGTTTGGTGTGTGTCACAATATCTGCAAGGTGTGGGGAATACAAAGATCTCGAGATCTGGCAGTTATTCACTTTGAGCATGGCTGTGAGTTCGCAGGGCTGATGCAGAGCGTCTGTATGTGCTGAGCTGTAGTCATGACAGTCAGAAGGATCTTACAGCTGCTTACCTGGTCGAGGAGCTGGTTGTACAGTTCATGACAGTTATCAAATATGTATTTGTATGTGGAGTCCAGACACGCTTTCACGCAGTCCTTCACCACCATACTGGCTCTTGGTGGACTCTGGAGCTCTTGTACCTGCACACACACAAACAAACACATGATTCAACTGTAAACGTTCAAGGTTGGCTGGTCTCTGAGGTCTTATAGCAGTTTATACTATATAAAATCAACCGTACATGATGTTAGCAACCCAAATCGGTGACAGTTACTGTGTCTTAAATCCATTTCCACGCACAGTACCATCCATCAGTCGAGCAATAATGTACCGATATCACATTACATTTTTGAAATATTAATCCCAGGATATCACTTCCTTGTGGAAATAGCAACCATCTTACATCTATAATGTATTTCATAATTGACATGTGGCCGGAGAAGCATTTAGAGGCACTGGCAGTATATCGTATAGTAGCACAGCATTGGCTGCGTGCGAGCAGCAGTGTGTATTCACAGTAAAGCTCAGCATGGGAACAGAGTGAAAGCTTTGATAACTTAAAGTGACAGTTTTCATTCCTCTGCTCACAGCTGCCATCTTAGCTATGCCTCAGAGCTCCGACGCTACTCCCGCACTCCCGCCAAAAGAGAGCTGAATGGAGTCAAGCTTTTCACATTGCGGGGAGGCAAGTGAGGGCGAAGAAACAAGAAACATAGAGGCTTACTGTACAGTCAACACACATTACACAAACATCTCATCAGCCTGCAGTTAAGAAATTGCGCAACAATAAATCACTTTGATTTGAATGGTTTGTGGTGTTGAGACAGACAGGTTTTCAGGAATAATGAGTTTGGATTGATTTCACCTAAATGAAACGTGCCTAAAATCAATCCGACTTTATGCTCATAATTGAATGTTGGGAGATTTTACAACCATGACCAGTGCTGAAGGTGTCTCAGCGCACTCAATACGCACTACAAAGGTTAGCTAGCATTGTGCTCCATCATCATTCATTGTTTATGTCTCTTTCAATTTCTCTCAAATCGAGTGCCACGCTTCCTCTCACACACACATGCTCAGAGGCTACCTTCATCCTGAAGAAGGTGATGCTGGTCAGCAGATCAACAGTAGACTTTAGATCCTGGAGACGCTCTGGGTTTCCTGCCGGGAAATTATCCTGGAGTGAGACAGAGAGAGAGAGAGAGAGCGGAAAATAACATGAGGGGAAAGGACATCTTGTTGAAAACAGCATTTTAGCGTCACACAACCCCGCCCAACACATCACATCGCTTAGGCCAAAACATTGAAATTGATTACAGAGCAACGCCCAGCAATCATAACGAAATGACTGTCTGTCTAATCGTTTAGTGGACAAGGGAGGTCTCTGCTGATGAAAACCTCTATTTCGGGGCCATGAAGTCATCAGGCAGTGCAGCACACCGTGACGGGGAGCATATAAAGCCCCGACAGCCCTGAGGAAAGGCATCACTGCCCCATACATTATCCTACTTCTCCTACTCTCTCAGTGCTCTAATAAAAATTTTGCTTGTTTTCTATCCCTCCTCAACCCTGTCAATAAATGCACAACGGAAGCTCAGGAAAACACTGCCAAATCTTCACGTCAGCCTGTAGGCTTGACAGCACAAGCGCAGGAGAGGCCTATCTGAGATCAAGGCCCATCAGCAGAAGCAAAACCCGCCTGACATCTTTTGGACGTGAACAGCATGGAGGTTTTTCATTGGGTTGATAAATGATTCAGGAGGACCAGTTTTTGGAAAAGAAACAAAAGACACAAAACAATGGAGCTTTCAGGATTAATTGTTCAAATAAAACCACAAACTGGTCTCAAAAACGAAAAACAAAAAATGCGGATGGCCTGTTGATGTTTTACAGACAGTCTGCTGATTAATAGGAGCTTAGAGGTGAATGTGTAGTCTCCAATAAAGATAAACTAAACCGCCTCCAGGCAAACAAGCTTGACACACATCCTGCACAAGCAAATGTAGACCAGTTATACTATATTTGGCTGCCAAAGGGGGGGGATCAGTTGTGAGCAGTTTTGTTTGCCTCAGACAAAATGCAGTTTGCATCACTGCCTTTCATATGAACGATGTAGTTGTTCGAACATTTCATCATTTGTTTCCAGCTGAAAGATTGTTTAAATTTTAAAATGACTTAAGAAGCTCTATTGTCTCATCCGGTCCCAAGAGGAGTCCTTTTCATATAAATCCTTTAATTACAAAGAAAGAAAAGAATTTAATTGCAACTTCCATACCGCCTCATTCACAGTGTGGAGCCGGTATGTGCTATGAGTTACTGCCCTGTCTGTCTCACTGCTGATGCTGAAGTTTCTTTTATATGCTTACATGTATGTGGCCTTCAGACACAAGTGAAACCATCAGTTCCTTTGAAACCAGCTTTCACTCCAACCTTGAATGTTGCCGTCTGTGCGCCTCCTGAAATCACTGCGCTGGAAAAGTCTGACCAACATTTCAAAATGTGTTTTATCTGTTTGTTTTGGGTGTAGGAACTGCAACTTCTGTTGGAGTGAAACCAATTACGGTGATTTTGTTGCTAAAAAGTAATTCTGTAAAATAAAGATAGCTAATCCACCAAGGTCCCTGCATTCCTCAAGTAAAGTCAAACTAATCTGGGCTTTCTCTCTTTTCCAACAGAGGCATTAACACCTTTATCTAGGAGAGGAAAATCACCCATGAAGGAGCTGAAATTGCACAGAGAAAAACTGCTATTTTCACTACCGCCAGTCTGCCTTTCAGCGATAGCGGAAGCCTGATCCATTGAGTCCACTTCGTTTTGAAATTAAATGATTCTTTGAAATTGCAAAAACAATAAAATCCTACATTCTTTACGTTTGAATGGAAAAATGCTTCATGGTGTAGCCTTTCAAATCTGTTGATTAGAGGATTCTCTGACATCAAAGGTAATCTAGCTGGGTAATTATGGTGATTGAAATCAAGTAAAGTCAAGTGCTCATTGACACTCATGGGCGCTGTGAAAGGAGGTAGGTGGGTTACTCTCAAAAAAACAAATGCCTACACGCCAAATGTTATGATCTCAGCCTCCAATCTAATTTGATATTTGACAACCTGTTTTGATTGCAGATGGCAAGGGTGCACAAAATTGCATTCATTATTGACTACATCTGAGTAAAGCGAGGAGCAACTGAAATGGGATTTATCTAAATTATAATCACAGCTTCAGGCAGGGGACCAAGTTTGGGATGCTTGAATAGCTTGAAAAACAGCATGTAGTTGTGAACTGGTAAAACATTAGTTACGAGACATGAGAAACTCTGAATTCTAATTCAGCATCTCCCTTTTGCTGACCTACATACAAAAAAATAACTCATCTAGCGCTTCACAATTGCATATCTTTAACACAGATGCGCAGACGTCTTCTCTCAGTTGAAAAGCAGCTCTCAACGTTCAGCCTTTCTTAAAGCAATGACAGTGGCCTAAAGGAGAACTTTTTCTGCCGCTAACAGCCACTGTGTCTGAATACACAAGGAGCAGAAATGAGAAACTCCGACTTCATCAGCAGAAAAACAAAGGAAAAAGAGAGCAGATTTATTGCCCAGAAGCAGGCGAGCATACTAAAAAAGCAAAGCATCCATCTGTGAGCCAAAAGTAGAGACAACATCAACGCTGCCTTCCAAAGATGACAGAAAGTCCATTATGAGATGGGATGAGGAGTGAGTGATGCTGATGAGCTTTTAGTTCTTTGTCTCTGTTTGAGTCTCCACTGAATATTATGTTGGGCCAGTGCCTTCACTGAGTGCAAAACTCCAAAGCAGTGGCTGCTTATCATCAAAATTTAAAAACAAGGTCAGCAGATTCCCTTTTATATACGCAATGCACCATACAGCTTCATGTTTACCTTGTATGAATATCCCTGTACTTTCACACTGAAAACTTTGACTTGTGTCTCTATGTGATGCAACATTAGGTTGACAGTTACAACCAGAGGGGACGACTGTGAATGGCTTCTTTATTATGCTCTATGCAGAATACATGTAGGGTAATGGCTAAAAACAAAGTTCCTGGTCAAACGCAGGGCAACAAGTGAAGCAAGTGCAGGTAATCATGCGGAAAAAAGAGATCAAAAGCAGTCATGCACTGACGGGCATTGGACCTCAAACTGCCACAGGAAGGCTGCACGAGTCACCCTGCACTCCAAATATCCTGAGTGAAGGCACATGTTTCTGTGTGTGTGTGTGTGTGTGTGTGTATGTGGATATGTGTGTCTGATTATAAATAAATGTTATATGTTAGAAAGGGTCCTCTTCTTCTGATTCTAGTTTTATTAAAAGTGGCTGAGATATAATGAAAACACTATTATACAGGAAACACACACACACACACATATATATATATATATACACATATATATGTATGTATACATGTATGGTTATGAATAATGAATATCAGTGTTTCCCTGTTGTTAGTTCAGGAGTAGAACTTCACATGTCTCTGACTCTGAGTCCTGTGCCCTTTCGATAACTTTTATAATTTCTTCTTTTTTTTCCATCAGAGCTGGCACAGAGGTTCCTTATCTTCACTACTCTGTGAAAGGTGATACTAGCTTGTCTCTAAGGGCTTTTTACACTGTCTGTCACAAGTTTCAAAGGCCTAGCCCGGGATTGTGCAGGTTTTGCTCTGCAAACAACAAGATTATACCAAATGTATGCAGCTTTGTCCTCTAAACATTTCCTTCCTCCAGAAACTAGAAAATTACAGAGGCTGGCTGCATGCTTGCTTCTGTAGCAGACTGTGCTATGTATATCTTGACAGCACTATAAAGCAGTCTTGTGGATATTATCCCAGAAGTATATATTTTTTCTTAAGGTGATGCTTTATCAGCTCCATTAACACCTCACTGTTACTGAATATGACAAGATCCCGCTGTAGAGAGCTACAGGTACAGTGTGGAAGAACAATTTTAAGTTCTTTTTACCAGAGGAGACAGCAGGAACTATTGTACCGTAGAAAGCAACAGACCGGTTTACATTAAGTAACCTTTTCTCTGAAGGCCCACTGTGTAATACTGCGCACAGTTCCATTTTAAGAGAATAGCACACAACTCCCAGGGGTGCTTACTGAACAAACATCACTTTATATCAAACTGTCCAAACTAAGCCAACAGCCCAAATCCCTCGCAGCGCGCTTTGAATACTGAGATTTCATGTTCGACCCAGAGAAACCTGCAAATCCCAGCTGGGAGAGACTGACTATACAAGGTGTCACCATGTATCAGGGCTGTTAGAATAAAGTTTAAAGGGAAGAAATGCATATGTAGCAAAATGTAGAGTGGCAGCTGCACCCCCAGCTCCTTCTCTGCTGATTCAACCCTGTTTTACAAAAGCAAACTCAATCTCCCTCAGAATGTCATTATAGGGAAATCCATACGGTGAACGGGCGGGGCAGCCAGATCTGAATCTTATTACTGTCCAATAGTGGCAGGACGGCTCTGTGGGACGGCTTGAGAGTGGGAGAATGAGAGAGAGAGTATGAACTCTGTGTGTGTGTATGCGTATGTGTGTGTCTGTGCAGGAACCACTGGTCTGTGGCAGGCTTGACAAGAGAGCAGCAGGGCAGTGCTGGCAGGTGAAGCCAATGTGATATTCTGTGACTGCTCTCAGTGAACGTGTCATCGCCAGACAGCCAGGCCATCTAAAAAATAAAAGGGGCCATCTCTCCCACACCGAACCCTCTCCCTCCTTCTCCGTCGCCCACCCACCCTGTCTCCTTTCATTCTTCGTCAGTTTCTGCCCTCCTCTTTCCCAAATCCATCTCTCTTTCTCTCCAACTCTCTCCCACTCGGTCCAAATCCCATCTCCTCCGACTCACTCTCTCTGCTTATTTCATCCACCCCCCCCTTTTTTTCCCCAAATCCTCTTTACCCCTCCTTCACTACTTGCAACTTAATTCTCCGTCTCCCTCAAGTCCTCTCTCTTTCTTGTTATCTACTTGCTGTCCCTCTCTCATCCCATCGTCTTTTTCACCCTTTGAAGGCAGACAGCAGGGTCCGCCGCTATCAGGGTGTGTCTCTCTAATCACATGTGGCTTCACACAGCGAGCCGTGGCGAAGAACAGGGGAACTAAAGCAATCACCCCGGCTCAACGAGACATTGCCTTTTGTGTCACACTGAAGGTGAGAGGGTCATCTCTCAGTTACAGTTCACTGTGTAATGCTACCAGCTGGGGAGAAGTGTGGTGTGTGACTGCTCAGGTGCCTACCTGTGTGTGAGTCAAACAGCAGAGCGGATGTCTGCACTTTTGGAGGAGAGAGATGAGTGTTTGTGCATGTGTGAGTGAGAAAGATAGAAAGAGAGAGAGAGGTGTATTTGAGCGTACCGCAACTCTGTGCACGTTTGCATTATTTTCCTGCATGTGAGCGCATGTGTATGTGCATGTACCACAAATGAGTGTGTGACTGTGTTGGTGGTGGTGTGTGGTGTCTAACAGGATTAGCTCTCCTGGGATTGTTCTGGAAGATTATGTACTGGATGTCAGGATTTCAATCTGCCTGAGTAGAATACAGCGGCACCTTTAGTGGCCTCCAGCTGGCAGATCTCTGGCAATCAGGGATGAGTTTCTCACTGACAGATTCCAGTTTCGTAATTTTAACCTTTTTTTTTTTCATATGTTGAATCACATATTTTGGATTATGGTAATGTAGTAATGTTTTAATGTTCTTCTTTTAATTGAATCCCTTCATTAAGAGGAAATTTACCAAAAAATGTTAAAAAAAAACATTTCAATAAATTTTAGTGAAACTTAATTTAATATAGCTTTTTAGGTATATTTGTATGCCAACTTATACAGAAACTAGATCTTGTATCCTATTTGCATATGTTACACAAATAAGCAAGTGCAGGAAATGTGCCACTGAGGAGGCAACAAGAAAAAGTGTAAGACACCATGTCATGGAAGATCATGCCAAATGGCAGAGCTTCATGGACATCACGTCTACTGAGGGATCGAATGCTGACATGGCAGTCAACCAGGTCAATCAGAAAATTCTCCATACACAGCAGTGTAGTCGAGAACAGACATTGCCTGCTGCTCATCATTCAATGACAGTCACCAAACTAATGACCCTGAAGAATGAACCTATATCACACAACTAAATGTTGTACAAGTGGGACACACTTGCTGGGGCATGAAATGTCAGTACACCTGTTTACACAGAACATGCAGTTCCCCAGCATGTGTGCAAGTAGGGGTGGACAAAACATTAGAACCACATTTGGCTGTAATGCAGTCCAATATAACCACCGACCACTAACTAACACTTCAAGCATGACTGCCGCACATTTGACAGTATGGCTCCGACCCAGCATCAACACTAACAGTCTGGTAGATACATTCACAACGATAAGGGTTGTTGCAGTGCTGTTTTATAGGACTTCTATAGCGTTTAATTGCTCTTCCCTCCCTCTACCCCCCTCTGTGCACCACCTTGGGTTTTGCTGCAGTATGCACTGTTAAGTAGGGAGCGGTTAATGATGACTTTGGACGCAGCAGCTTAACCACCACAATGTAAAGTGTGTCTCTTCAGTTAAATAAAACGTGCACAGCAGGATGAAAAAATGATTGTCTTATTAATGTAGCCTGTTGCAACATCAATTCAGTCTGATGCTACGGCATATATATAGAAAAGCTGGGGTACATAGCCTAGTTTACAAATGTTTACAAGGTGTCCAATACCCTAAATCCATGAACCACCATGGAAGACAGTGCTGGACACTTATGACAGGGCCTATTTATTGGACCATGAGGACCACTATTTCTTAAGCTGCTGATGGATCCCATGACACTGTAGGCTGATTATCGATATTTATGTGCCTAGCTACACCACCAGCTACAGACAACTAAAAGGGTAAAAGCACTTCATAATCATTTATCATTTAGCTCAATTTAAATGAAATTTAATTCAGTTTTTGTTGCACAGCAATTCACGTCAGGAGATCTGTCTGTGTTTACATGTATGTGTCCTGTAATTTCTGATTTTCCAAATCACACTTTTCACAAGTCTTCCCTCATTACCACAGCTTAGAACCACAGTCTTCAAAAGCCATATAATTAATGCATATACTTAACGTTGTTAATACCACGGGGGCATGTAACATTATCAAATGTCATTCTGGCTATGAGATCATCACGTCTAGAGTGACATTTACCTCATCTTAATCCTGATATTTCTTAGAACACCTTTACACCTGGCATTAAAGTGCATCACTGTGTGTGATTCAAATAAGGCAAATGGGCATAAAATACACACTGAACTATATCCAAGGAAGAAGGAAATCCAGTCAATAACCCCGTTTGGAGGGCAACAGACACACATTTGGCATTAACAACAAAGTGTAAATGGATTGCTGCTCTAAGCCAGATATAGTGAGCACACAGTGTACCGTAAACAGAGTTAAATCAACCTCGAAGCCTGTATCGAATCAGCCAGGTGGCAGGTAGCTTAGATGGCAACACTTCTATCAAGAGTACAGTCAGTTTACAGGATGTAAATGCTACACAGAGTACACTAAATGGCAACTTGCATTTTCATAGAGAAGGGGAGTTGCTCCTGCAGCGTGTAAAATTCAGTGTCCAGTGATATACATAATATATATATATAATATACATAATATTAATTTGAACATGATGTGAATAAGCCACAAAGGAAAAACATGAACGTGATTTCACTTTACAAACACACCACAGGCAAAAAGTTCATACATACCCGATATTTAGATAGATCAATCCTCAGTGAGTTATGCAGCTGGTCCAGTAACTTGACAAATTTCTCCCTCTGTCAGGAAGAGAATTATATAATTCAGTTCGGGGTGTCACCACACCCAAAGCATTGTGTCCAAAAATTTATAACGCTGCGTGGTCGGTAGCATTGCTCTGGTTGCAGTGATTCATTTTCACTTCCGGGAACAAAATTTAGTGGGTTAAGCTGTATTGCCAGGCTCGGCTTGCTGCCTGGAAATATTATTTGATGCCTTACAACATTAGCTTATTAAAAGTTCAGTCGGAAAGCACTGGCAACCTCTGAGATTTTGTTGATTTCAATTTGACAACTTGCTCTAGATAAATAGCTCTGAATGAGACCGATGAAAGTAGTGATATCACTGGTTCAATATCAGACTATGAGACAGCAATGGAAGTTACTTACGTTTGATTACAGAAAAAGCAATTTTCATTTAGCCCTACATTACTTTATATGTTTGCTGTAATGTCTGCAGGTGTCAGACTACCAGACAATAATAGGTGCACTTACCCCAAAGTTAGAGGCAGCAAATCGGTCAGAAGCGGAGGCAGTGGTTGTGGTAGTGGTGGTGGTGTGGGCGAAGTAGGCATTGATGTTAGCAAGCAGGTTGCTCATCACCGCTGGCACACCAGGACACATGTATTTGGCGGACAGACAGGAGAAGTGCCTGCAGATGAGAACAAGCCCCTATTATTCTACATGGAAAAGAGGTGGTGTTTTGGGCAATGTAGAGCTCATACCACCAAGAATCAAAAGACAATCGCATGAAGTGAGACAAATTGAGACCCCACATCAACCCGACAATGGCAGACAGAGAGAATGATCGAATAATTGATTTGAAGTTCAGTAACCCTCAAAATCTACAGAGTCACATGGTGCTGAAAAAGAACACAGTTCAGAGTTGAAAAAACTTTCCATATATATATATATATATATATATATATATATATATATATATATATATATATATATATATATATATATAGCTCAAAAAAATAACCCGGACCCATTGTTTTGCACTGCAGTAACCACAGTAAAAAAATGAGCAGAGATACTGCAGTACAGTATTTCTTTTTTCTCTTCACCTTCTGTCTGCTGAAGAGAGAGCGTATTTTTAATGTCCCAAGTAATTAATTCTTGTGAAAGAGTTAGTGCATAAGTAGTTTACTAACCTGTTCATGTAGTAAAAAGTGTCTCCAGTGACTATCTATAGCAAATACTGTGATAAATCACAGCGATATAACCTGTACTATTAAGGACCTAAGGCTGTAAAGTAATAGATAGAGCAAGTAAGTTTGATAGTAAATCATGGGATCCTGTGGGGGCTGAGATATACTAATGTCCATAAGAACAGAGTAGAGCAATGTAAATTTTACTGTGTACCATTAAACTTACTTGCTTGTTTCATTCTCTAACAAATGCCACGAGGCAAACTCAAGCACAACATTATGTACATTTGCCAATGTAAGTGTTTTCCACTGAGGTGAATCCACATGTCAACGCAGAATAAACTAGATCTCACTACTATGCAGTGCGCTAAAAGTACTCAAGTCATCTTTCCCAGGAGAGGGAGTGGAACAGGGGCCTTTAACTGTTGCAAATTTGATATCTTCTCTTTAAATGAATCTTGTTTCCTTTTCTCCTGTCTCCACCGCCTTTTTAACTCCATGCTGCAGCCTGAGAAGCCTGGTTCGAGCAGAGATCTCCACCTGAGTGAAGAGCATATGCTCCTTTTAACATGTCATACCGCTGCCTCACAAGCCAAATTACAATTTTCTGCTACCTATAAGTGAACATCAGCACTGGCTGCCATCTCTACAGCACATAGGATTATGGTATTCGTGATAGTAAACCCCCTATAAAAAAATATGTGTGCCTGAATCTATATGTTTACTTTTATGAATAGTAATGTACATGAGGGCTTATTTTTTAGCCTCCAGTGTGACCCATAGCAACCAGACATCTGGATGCATTGGATGCTTTTTACAGTAAAAATGCCTGAGGACTTAAATTTAGAAAGTAGGCTGAGCTTTATATATATATATATATATATATATATATATATATATATATATATATATATATATAGAGAGAGAGAGAGAGAGAGAGAGAGAGAGAGATAGTATCTTTCAATGTTCATTCTGAAATCTATGGATTTCACTCAAATATTCTGAGTTAAACGTTACACATAATGCTTCTTTAAAAGATAAAAATATCACAGCTTCACTTTCAGATACTGCAGACAGACATATGTATGTATATTAGATAGATAGATAGATAGATAGATAGATAGATAGATAGATAGATAGATAGATAGATAGATAGATAGATAGATAGATAGATAGATAGATAGATAGATAGATAGATAGATAGATAGATAGATAGATAGATAGATAGATAGATAGATGATAGGACATATTAGAGGTAAGTAGTATCATGAAACTCGGTGTTGAGCTTGGAGTACACGGATTTTGAAACTAAGAACATCTTGCAGAGTGAGTAATTGCTTCATAAAACCAAGTGGTAGGAAAGGCACCAAGTTATGTGGAGTAATGATTACAGATTTACTCCCCCTCCTGAGTGCAGCCCACACACACACACACACCCACGCATGCACTCACACGGATGCACACACACACACACACACAAATAGAAACACAAACATGTTCTCATCGGGAGGCCTATTTAATTACTCTGCTTTCAGCCTCCAAATTACCCAGGAGCACTTGGGGTTAGGCGAGCACAGAGAGTGATGCAAAGAGAGTGATGATGGCATCCGCTGAATTCCCGTGGTGCTTTTACAGCTGGATCTCCTGAGCCAATTTTCAAGAGGAAGACGTTGCTCCTCCTAGTATTACCCTGCCTTGGTTTTTACCAGCGGATGAGACGCACTACGCACACACTCTCATATTATTTTACGGTCTCAGAGAGCTGTGAGAAGTGAGAAAAAGATGATGAGGCTGGGAGGTGAGGGAGGTGGGGAGTGGTGATAGAGTGAGTTGGAGAAAAACGAAGGAGGGAGGGGCACGCTGGGGGTTGTTGTAAGGGGCATGGGAGGGAGAGTGAGCTGCTGTGATTTATACAGCCATCATGTCAGGAGTGACTGGGAGTCAAGGCCCTATGATGAAGTAAACGGAAACGTAGGGTCTTTCATAAATTCCTGATGAAGCGTAATAAGCGCCGATATGAGAAACGCCAGGCTTCGGCAAGTTTCAAGCCTTTAGTGTTAACTCCACCTGAGAAAGCTGATAATAAGGACACTTACCGTGTCATTTGTCTGCACTTAAATAACCCCACAGTCCCATATGTGCTGCAACAATCTGTCACACTGAAACAACAGTCTGTCACAGAGCAACTCTACAAAAGTTTGCGGAACCTAAACATTCAACTGTGACAGCAACACTTGTGCTTTACATGTGTTGTTGCTGTAGTGACAACTTATGTGTATGATTGATATGGGATGTTGAAGAATCCTGGAAACAGAAATCAAGCTTTACAGGGCTCTTACAGTGACATGTTTGCCATGCAGGGCCAGTTGGAAGGTAAATAAAGCAGCAGATGTGGGATATATAAAGCCGAGTATCTGGTATCAGAAAAGTGGCGGAGTAATGGGTTGGAGACTTAAATATGCTTGGGGCCTAATCTACAATCTAAGGATCAGAGACAGTGTGCAGTATACCAGCTAGGCATCCAAAGACCTGCTGAGGGAACCACTGATCTCATGTTGTTGAGTATTTTATGGTAGTAACACTTGTACAGTTTTTAAGCAAATGATATCAGGACCATAAAAGCAACACTCAGTGCTGTTTCCTCTAAGGGACGCATATGGCCAGATTTCTGTACATTCAAACACAAGTGTGAGCTGTGCCTTTCATTCGATCTGCCAGCACAATCTGTACGTAATAAGAGCTTGATTTACTAAAGCGGCAGCTAATTACACAGTCAGCTACTGGGACTGGCCCGCAAGCATATAGGGAAGGAGAGCTTAAAATGTGCAGCTTGGTGATTTAAGATCAATGCGACACCTCGCAAAACTCATTAACTCACTATTACACACTGAATTCATTAAATGCAAAAGAAGTAATAAGCAAACAATGAACAAGAGGTAAAGGGTGTAATGCAAAGCTGCTACCTGCTTCTGTTTACTTCACCAAAAATCTGTATTCAGATTTCTACAGGAAGTGGGCAGGGCTTATACAAAATCAAAATTCAAATTTATTTATTTAAAGCCCAAAATCACAAACATCATTTGCCTCGGAGGGCTTTACAATCTGTACAGTTGTGACACCCTCTGTCCTTAGACCCTCGAACCGAGTCAGGAAAAACTTCAAAAAACCCTTTATGGGAAAAAGAAGAAACCTGAGGAAGAGCCACAGATGAGGGATCCCTCTCCCTGGGACGGACAGACGTGCAATAGATGCCACATGTACAAAACCTTTAGCGTTTGATGACTCCGATGGGAGTTCGGACCAGAGCAGATGGATAGAGTTTAAAGCCCAGTTTAATGACCATGCTGTCACAACTAGCCACATCGTCTTTGTTGGGTGACGAACAATGGCGGAAAATTGTAAATGTGCTACTCTGGCAGATTTTTCAGTCAACACAGTTTATGCAGCCAAATCTTTAGTTTGGCGGGAGGCATAAAAATCTTGCAACTGAAGTGATGTGCACAGGCATCAGTAAAGTTGGCCATCAATGTGTGCTGTATAAAGACAAAGAAAGCTACAGGACAGGGGGCTTTAGTGCACTTCAAGGTAGAGACACATCGAGAGTTAGATGCATAATGCAGACGTCTGCAGTAGTCACCATGACATCAATACTGCACAATAACATAGCACTGCGTGACCTTGATCAACATCTAATGATTTTAATGGTGGTGTTTTTGTGCGTGCCTATATGTGTGTGTATATGCGCATGAAGGAAACAGAGCCGAAGACATTTATGAAGAGGGTCACAGAGGACCACAGAGACAGAATGAGAAGGGGAAACAAGACTGTTTATGTGTGTCCATGATCAATGTGACCAAGGCAGGTTGGAAGTTTTTCCAGGAGACCAGCAATTAATCAATCAAACTTAGGAGCTCGATAGTCCTCCAAGCTCTGATTCTGCTGAGGAGACATCTTTACTACTTCTCTTCTTCTGCTCTCCTTTTCTCATCTCCTTCTCTCATCTCCTCCACTCTGCCGAATGAGACACTGACAGATTGGCGAGGAAAAAGGCCATAGATCAGGGTGGTACTAACGTCATAGCCTGATAGATGGACTCCACTCCGTATCTCATGGCAAACTCATCCACTATCTCCTGAGACACGTCGTCAAAGTAGACCTTCCATGCCTCGTCCCCTTTCACCTGCGGGATCTTCACTACCCCGCTGTTCTTCACCTCGGTCAGGCAGTGGAACAGGTTCTGTGAGTGGCACAAGAGATAAGACAGAACAGGTTACGGTGATGGAGCGAATTGTCACAACAAGTAATAAAAGAGACGTTTCTTTGTGCAGTGTGCTCTAGCGAATGAAGACCCTTATCACAGCTGGAGACGTCTTCAACATCTCTCTTTTTTTTTTTTGCAAAGCTGTAAGTATTGATTGGTGAAAAGTTTGCTTTCCAGTCCCATCACAAGAAACAATGTTGTCTTCAGTCACTGTCTTTGAAAACTTAATGCTTAGCTTCCCAAAGACGATGATTGGTGTTGCTCGAGAAGTTATTTTTTCTAATGCTTACCTCATGTAAACAGGTGTACTGGCCATGAGGAGGCACCACATTCTCCTCCCCTTTCATCTCCACGCTGATCTTGAGTCTGATGGCACCAGATACCGCAGACTTGTCGGTCCTTTTATCTGTAATACGCAACCAAGCAGAGTAAGTCATAAATGGGAATTAACTGAAAAGTAACCAATTACAAGAGCCATCTTAGGTAGGCACAGTTTCGCTAACCTCCCTAAATCCATAGAAACTATAGCAATAAAGTAGCATCGTTGTTTTTTTGTTTTACCCTGAACGATCCAGCAGAGTTACTATGCACTTAGAAAAGTGGCTGAAAGACTTTTTTTATACATTTTATTCCTATCAGTAAAAAGATAAAAGGATTGACCTCAGCCAGTGAAAGAACATACAAGTCAATACACAACATTATTGTCCATCTCATTAAAAATGTGTCCTTGACCACACCATAAGAGAATGATATATAAAACATTAAAAGATTAAAAACAAAAGATATAAATGACACCATCCAAAACGCAAAACATTTATGACAAGAAGAATGACATGACATCATGTCCTGTAAAACACAATGACATCATATCTACGCTGACAGCCATGCACTTTGGATGTATGAGCTTGCATTAAAATATAGCTACACACACACAAAGATGCAGGCATACACATGTCTGACAGGTCTGATACTGTAACTAATGACTCCACAGCTGCTGGGCTTCATTACAGACTTTAAATGCCCCCCTCTGATCTCTCATATACAATTCATCTCCACTGCGTCAAAGGAGGGAATTTTTCTCTACAATCGGTTGGTCAAGTGACAGACAAGTGAAAAATAACAATGTGACAAAGCGACAGAAACTACCGCTGCAAACGCAAAAGCCCAGATTGAAGAGGAGCTGAAGAGGCTTAGAGAGGAGAGCAGCTGGAGGGGTGGACACCCACACCAGCAAAAGCCTGTTTAAACATTCATTGTGGACATTTAAAAAGGCATGGAGCAGCAGCAGTGGGCAGGGGTCACTATTACCACAAATTGCTTCCTTTTAGCTAGAGAGGCAAACAAAGACAGCACCCGCCAGTCATAATACTTCAGCAGAAGTGGGAGCACCCATTATGGTGCCATTCAACCTCACGCAGCATGGAGAAACCAGTGATGTATGACAGCAGATACAGTAAAAGACACTGTGTCAACATCAGGACCCAAACTGAACCACAGGTCTCTGTGGCCTCTTGGTCACACATACAGTAGTAACGGTGATCTCAGCTGGACCACACTGTATCTGCCCATGCATTTATCCTCGTGTCCTGTTTAACGGCCATGTGTCGAGGAAGATACAAAGAGTGTAAATAAACGTGTGTGTGTATGTTCATAGCGGGGCAACAGTGTAAAATGTGTCTTAATCGTAATACTGATAACAATGGCTGAGGATAAAACATAATATTTTTTTGGTACCAACTCTAGTGTGCCTGTAACATCAAAGACTGCAGAGTAGGGCTGCAGCAATTCGACCATTAATCAACTCAATGGACAGACAATGAGTCGGTAAATATATTAATAAACACTGAATCGTTTCAGTTGTTTTTGAAGCTAAAATGAAAAACACTCTCTGGTTCCAGCTTCTCCAGTGGAACGATTTTCAAAACAATCAAATTGAAGACATTACTGTGGCCCCAGAGGAAAAAAAATGGCGTTCATAATTTCACAGTTTTCATCATAATAATACGGTCAAGTACCAATGATTGTCATCAAAAGCCTCGTCAGGTTCAAAGTCCTGCTCACTTGTTCATTTTCTAATTTGCTCATTCAAATTATAGTTATGCCAATCTAAAACTGTTTTTTATTTGGGCAAAGCCTATGTATGGATGCTTGCATTCAGACAACTTTAAACATTTGAGAGCTTTGGCTACTTTTACGTTCTGTTGTTTTGGTGTCAATTGCAAAACTTAGGTGTGATCACTGCCTTGTACTGTATCAACAAAGTCCAATATATCTCAATATAAACATTTTATCTTCCACCACAAATCACTGCCACTATGATTTTCTACTATCTCTTGCAAGAAGACATCAAACGGGTAACATACCAAGGTTGTACCAAACGTCCATCTCTCCGCTGAGAGTGCGAACCTCGATGATGGTCTGGCCCAGGAAATCATCCGACTCGCGCTTGAAATGCTGCTTCACCCGTGATTTGATGTCATCATCCTCGTCCCACACACGCACCTTGATGCGGTCAGTGGCGTTGTGACATTCACTGCAATTTGGAGGATGATTATGCCAGGACAAAACAATCAAAACAACACGAACAACAAAAGAGACAGCATAGTCAGTGACAGCTCGTCAGGTTGGGGTATTTAGTGGAGCGGTCAAATGCACAATTCATGCATAAACACAAGTCCAAACACACACACTTCTTGACCTTTTTCTAAGTAACATATAGTATGTATGGATGAGTGTGCGTGGCTGGCAAGTGTATATGGAGAAGGGCTCTCTGCCTAGAGGGAAGAATTACCCCAAGACATTGCATGACCTTTACTCTGCATATTTTTACCCTCTCTCTGAGAGCATGCTGAAATCATCAGAGAAGAGCTGAATGGTTCACAAGAGTGACTGTGTAGCATTCACAGTGAGGATTATTTATTTGTGCGAGCTTTATGTCCGTCTCTTTGGTCCTCCTTGCATCAGTGCAGCTGACAGACGTTTTCACAATAATGACTCTGCTAAATAGAACAGAGGTGGCCAAAGCACTTAGCTTCAGATGGGGTCAGACTGTTCGGCTCTGGAATTAAAACCGACAGATTACATTTTGTTCTAATGACATCTTGGGTGCGACAGCCATAGAAACAGTATCTGCAGTATTTCTTTTTTTTAACTAATCCCTTTTTGGGGGAAGCACTGGTTGCTGCTGCCGCACTAGTCTGGAAATTTGCTGTCTGCCAAGCACGCAGTAATGTATCGCTCTATTAATCTACATCCCTGTAGTAATGGGAAAGAGTTTTATTACAGTCACCACTGGAGTCTCATTACAGGTATGGAGCCTTGTTTGTAACTGGCATAGTACAAGCACACACACAAACTGTGTAAACATACACACATGTGTTCCTTTTGGGTTTTTTTTGGCTAAAATAAAAGTATTATTAATAACTTTTAAAACAATAATTAGGAAATATGAAAGGTAACATGTGCATGCAAAATAGAACAATAATTGTAAAAAATCTTTCACATTTAAAAAAATATGGTTTCTTACATGATTATGAACTAAACTCATAGACAGAAAACTCACTGCTTGCGTGAATCAAAAGGTGCCATTAGCTGCTCTCGCTTTTTGGTTTGCATGACAAACCAAACATGACAAACCGTCCCAGTGGCTCCCCAGTGCTCCATCCCCAGACAGAGGATTACAGTTAAAAATATAAGAAATAAACAAAAACAAAACATAAACAAATAAATAAATAATGCAAAGGCTTTGCTGATGCTCAGTGATTTGGGGCCCGACCTGCCCACATAAAGGTTGTTTTTACAGACAGGTTCAGAGGGGCCGACCTGTTTAGCACAGTTTAGTAAACCTTTGCTTTTACATCTCGCGCTCAAAGTGTAGCAGAGCAACTGCGCAGAACTACTGGCAAATACTATTTTGCATCCTGATAAGGTACAGTTTTTAAGAACAGTAAGTGACATTTTCCTTTTCTTTCTTCTTTTTCGTGAGCATAGCAATTCTTGAACAGGGCTGTCAGAGGCTTTAATTTTCACATTTTACTCCTCTCCTGGAAACTCACAGTCATTCATTACAATGCAAATCTACCTCCTGTTCAATTTTAAGGATAACTTAACTCATAAGTGAGTACAGTTTAATTTGCAGCTGTGTGGGGAAACATCAAGAGTTTAGAATAAACAAACTGAGAGTCTGGGAGCCGAGCAGTAGATTGAGCTGTGAAATATTATTCCTGCCTATTGCATACCTATAGTGACCGAGGATGTGCTAAAAACAGAGACAGAGGCCTGATCAGCACAACAGAGAGGTCATGCAGAATGAGAAGCCACAATCTTCTTCACAACACGAAGGGATTTAAAGAGTTAAGACCTGTGTTGTCTGTGCTGATTGATGCCACCGTAAAGCTGTTTTTAAGCAGAGTGTGCATCTCTAAAATCTCTGCAGTGCAGCTGGCGTGTAACATGTCATAACTGATAGTAATTTCCAGAGCTATTAAGTAAGACTCAAAAATAAAAGAAAATAATTTTCTTTTACTTATTTACGAGTGCCTCAAGATTCCCTGGAGCAGACGACTCTTAATCTTAGTGAGGATTATCTGGTTGGAGAGAGGTCAAATTAAAAGAAATCACTCACAAGTAGAACTTCTCGTCCCAGACCGGGTTGAGGTTGCCGAAGATGGTCTTCGTCCTGCGTTTGGTTTTGCCCACCTGGACGGTGACGTAGGGGTCGCTGGAGCCAGTTTTATCCTTGGCCTGTAAGCCCTGTGCACTCATGACTGGAGACAAGACGGGGAGGGAGGAGAGAGAAGTGTCATGTAAGTAACATTTGACCATCTTAAAGTTTTAAAAACTAGATTTTACACATGGAAAGTTTCTTATCCTGACGTTAATAATAACACTATTGATCTATCACTCAGTTGTCAGGGGTATATTATTTTGGAGGTCAAAAATAGTGAGCATCGGCCAGGTGGATGAGGTACAGTCAAGAATCGAGGCCTTGTTACTGCCTCCGCTGTCTACAACAACTTTGTGCTTTTGCAAAAAAGCTGAAAAAACTAAGCAGATCTTCTTCAGCCATTATTTATCTTTTTGAATACGTACAGTATTATTAGGCGTTAAGTCCAAAAATGATTCATCTATTCCTCAATCCAGGCTATAGGTAGAACCCCCCTGTGTGTCTGCTCACTGCTACAACATGCTGAGCTAAGATTTGGTTGCAAAAAAAGATCTGTGATTCAGAATTACTTCCACACACACACACACAGAGGAAGGTGCAGAGAAGGAGAGACAGTAGTATTTCACAGCGCCATAAAAGGGAAAAAGGACACTGAGGCATTAAATATGCATAAGTGACAGTCTAAATAATTCAGGGTACATATATATCCCTCAGCCCAATGCTGACAGGAGTTGGGGGGCAGGATATAGAGGCTTGAAGAACCATGGCCTGCTTGCTCCAGGAGTAACTCACAATCAAATGCCCTACGTAGTAAAGGAGAGCTCTGAGACAGTGACATACACATAGAGGGGTCAGCGCCTCAAATAAAGTGCTTGTCAGATCACTCAACCCTTCCACCCCTTCTTATGTCAAGATATTTTTGTTGTAACTCTCTAAAACAATCAAACCATCATGCCCACCTGAGCATGTGCAAAGGAGACAAAAAAAGCACACAACTGCGGGGAAAGATTTTTACCCCACCTTCATATGTGGCTTCATTTTGAGCACCCCCTGCCCCCCCGTGGAGAAAACTGGGAGCAGAATTCGAGTTTGATAGAATCTGAATGCAGTACTGAATCTGCTTATCAAGTCCAAATCCCTTTGAATCCTGCATTGGATCCTGCATCCTGCATCTCTTCGTGGTTAGATGCCCACTACACTTTGCTTTTTGCTGGTAAAAAATGAGAAAAGGTAAACGACTAAGAGAGTTACTGGACCTGCTGTGTACTCAATTAACTTGGAACAAAATGAATCCTTATTAAGTTGTTTAATTCCAAAATATACTCAGGTTATTTAATTACCATACTGCTTGCTTGGCTTGTTTTGCCTTTAGTGAAGCGCGTGATACACTACAACACAAGTAGAATAGGTGAAGAAAGCGAAATATTTCTATTGATTACAGAGAGGGCATACCCAGCAGCATTAACAGATGAAGTACGCTTATGGTATGAAGAATTGGCCCTGAACAGAGGAGATTCACAATTCACTGAGCCTTGATGGGTGCACCTGAGCAAGGCTTTTCAAAAAAGTAATATCGTTTTTTAAAGACAATTTAAGTAAAGGAAAACAGCATATGCCATATACAGTAATGCAAAAATACTTTCCTCACTGCATGGTGGTTTGATAATGATTTGATGATGATGATTCTCTAGATTTTCTAATTAGCTGATTAGAGTGTGTCAGATCAAGGTTCGTATTCACTGCCAGACCTTGCAGTGTGCACATTAGCAAGACACAAAATATAAATATAATATCTCATGGTCGCTGTCAGAGCGCTGCAGAGTCAATGCCAGTTGGTGTTTACCTAATAATTGGTGAATAAATAACAACTCAATAACTACATTTTTAAAATGGGACATTCAATAAGCCCCTGGGAAACTGACCGAAGCAACCCTGGGTTTTCCGATGTCTCTTTCATTCCCTTTTTCCTCGCTCTTTTTCTGTCTTCTCCTATTCCTCTCTCATGGCCTTCCTCTTTGCTACCCCTGTAATTTCCATCTCCCTCTCTATTTGTCTCCCTCCCTCTCTGTTTCTATTTCTCTCTGGTGTATTGACACTGCGAGAAATGCAAGGTGAGCATTAAATGAGCTGGGCCTGGCACAGTTAGCCCAGAGATGGATTGGAGTCCAGGGTTGAGGTTACATAGCAAACTTCCTGACCTTCTTTTCTGCCTGTTAACTGGGAATAACATGAAAGCCAGAGATTAAGGGATAGCATGTACCATGTATATATGTAAATAAAGTAGTGAAATGAAAGAAGAGCCCCGTTATCCTCAAGGATAATTTTTTTTTTATGGTTTATGGTTTATGGCTTTCATAAATCGGGATAAACAGCAAACGTTACATAATCCAACAGGGTGCGATAGCGCCAAAGATTGGAAGGAAATATAGACATGGGATTCATTTCACTCAGAGGGACTGTAAAGACTATTCAAGAAAAGGATGCACTGGTTTCTACTAATTTGAGTTTTTAAATGCACCTAACCATTATGTAACCCAAAGAGCTAAAAAAGTCTAAAAAATATATTTAATGAAAACAAAAAAATATCATTCTCCTTCTGGACGTGCTATGAAGTGATGTACTGTCAAACTGTGCTCAGGGGCATGACATTTTGATTGGCATCTCTAAGAGAGCGTGATGTGCACCTGTGGGGGCTTCATCTCCAAAGTGCACCGTACAAAGTAACATGCTTTTGATATCAAAAAACGCATAAAGATAACTGTCAGTTGAGGCAAGTACTCTTGCACCATAATAGTAAGTCATCATTGCCTCTTCATCACTGCCTCTCAGATGTTTTATTATTTATTGTGCCACCGTTTAACATTTGGAAATTATGTTTGCACCGTGAAAAGCTCTCTCACGACTCAATTCCTTTATTATTACCAATATTTCATTGCCTAGGTACATGAGTTGAGCAGATTAAAGAGTCGGTAAGTCTAAGAATTTGCGTTTTGATTTCAAAATCCAAAAGATCAGCAATTATTGTCCACAAAACAGTGGTGCATTAGTAACTTCCACAATTTTTTTTATATTTTATTATTATTTTTTATTTTATTCTATGTCTTGCATTTCTTACTGTCTATTTTCCACTGTGTGTTTTTGCTGCTGTTGTGCCGTAAATTTCTCCACTGTGGGGCACTGATAAAGGAATCTGAATCTGAATAAATCTGAAATTACAACTGATTACTTTTCCCCAAATGGCCTCATAAATTTCTATTTCCAATCAAAGTGAGTTGCTATTTGTGGCTCAGTGTCAGAGGTTAATAACCAAGTAACTTGTGAGGGAAATACAAATTATAACAACAGTGTTTGTTATTGTGCCTTGTAATGGCAGTTTGTTGATTTAGCACTGGAGTACAGAGCACAGGGTCATAGGTCATGAGTCCAAAGGTCAAGAGTCACTTGCAGCAGTATAAGGACATCAGATGGGGTTATAAAGCATTCAGCACTACTAAATTGATCGATGATTCACATGCAAATGACAGCTGATAAAAACTCCAAATCAATGATGATTGAACATTTTGACTCCAGCTAACCTGTGATGCTGATTTTGGCAGACCACTTAGAGGTCCCATCCAGCACAGCCTGCTTGGCTGTCTTCAGATGGGTGTTGAAGTCTTCTTTGGAGATATGAAACATCTCCTGAATCACCTCAAACACTTCTGGGCGGTTCTTCTCCCTTATCTTCATGCGCTCCTTCATGGCCATGATGATGTTCTGGGTCTTGTCCTCCGCCCCGTGCTTGGAGCTCTTCTCCACTGCCCCTGAAACGAGTGATTAGGTTCAGCAGTCTGCATATTTATTACCCAGGAATTGGAATTAAAACTGGTGATCCATCCAGTGTCAGGGTATCTATCATACACATTCATCACATTTCTTCCAGTATTATTTTTGTAATAACTAAGTAAAGCTAAATTAATTTTCTCTTAAATACTGCGATAGTGTCACAGCATCCAGCAGCTCATCTAATGTGCCACATTGACTGACTGACTGTGTGGAAGATGAGACATTGTAAATTCATATGTTAATGTTGTGTGTGTGTGTGTGTGTGTGTGTGTTTGTGTGTGTGTCTATTTTCATGCATGAGTGTCTCTAAGACAAAAGAGACACATGTTATGGATAATTCTCTGTATCTGATTGCAGTATCATGCATCTGGAGTGCGTTCATGAGTGCAGATTGAGATGAGATAAAGATGAAGAACCACAGTTGGAACTATAAAACATTGTTATGCTGGTATAAAAGTATTATAAAACATTGAATTTTATAACAGCCAGGGTGTAGCTAATCCACTTAGAGTGTGTGAGGATTGCCGTGAGGATCATCCTGAAGCCTGCATGTCACTTTGTTCCCATTAGCCTACAATGTAACAACAGGAGTGTGCCTGATTGAAAAAGCTGATTGGAGACTGTAATGAGTGTCAGTGACTGAATGAGCTGTGTAAATGCACCATGCAACATGTAGTGGTGAGTGCAAGGGGAGGGGATATGTAATACGTATTACACAAATCCCCAGTATTCACGTGTACTATAAGACTCACAGTGCAGCGTTGCTATTAATACAGATGTAGAAAAAAAAAACATCACAGATGAAGTGCCACGGCAGCACTGCACGCACTTGACAGATTCCTAGACAAACCATGTTTTTAGATATAACCAGTTTTAATAATAGCGTGATAATATCAGAAAAGAAATATGTAAGACAGATGTAACAAACTGAGAGGTAATTTTGAATGGATTTTCTGTTTGAGGCCTTTTAAGCCACGATCATACTCTCTCTCTCACACACACAAACCCGAATACATTATAAACACGAAGGCATGTTTGGAGCACATGTTTCAATGTCTTTTTGTAAACTGATGGATTTTCTTCCTTACTTTGTAAACAATCTGCATTGAGCAGGTCCTGGCACTTCTCATGGCATTTAACGCCACACTCTGAGCAGCGCATGCCCTGGCGGGCGATGCCCCATAGCAGCCCCTCACACTCATGACAGTAAGTGGGTGCCGTTGCTGTCCACACCTCAAAGTTATGAGGTGTTGTGGAGGAAATTGGGTAGATCAAGGCCTGGAGAGTCTTCTTGAAGACATGTAGTTTCTGGGAATAAAGAGAAGGCATTGAGAAAGGATAAGTATTAATATGATATGAAGACGATGATGGAAAAAACATGGGGGGTGTGAGAAACAGAAGAGGTATGGCTGATGTTGTTAAACTCTCATGGCACAATGGTAGAGAAAATAGGATTTCATAACAACCCCAAAAGTCAATAAAAAACAACTTTGTACTTAAATTGCTTTTGAGGAATACTCAATACATCTTGAGATCGGTATTAAAAAAGAGGAATACTTTTGCACCTGCCGAGGGACCACAATAGCCTGATATCATAACATCAATTTTTAGTCAAAGTTTAGAACAACAGAAACAGCTTCAGTGGGATTAATTCAAATCGATCTGCAGTCTGAGTTAGATGGAATTTGCAATACATTTCTGCATTACAATAATCTCAGCAATTGTATAAGATGGCTAAACTGCAGCTATCATTCATCAGTTCATCAGCACACCATTCTTCAGCTTCCTTATTTGGAGAGAGTGATCCGACAGATTACATTATTCCAAGAGATAACTTGGAGGACGGTTTGTTGATCCTTTTCTGATTACCTTATCATCAATGGAGGGGTCAGCCGCGAGAGAGTAAATCACCCTCACATCTCATTAAGCTTAGATTAACAGTGTCCTTAGCCCACAGGCTTTGTTCACATTGAGTGGTTTACTGACTAAAGCTCCTCCAGACCAAATACTAAAGCCTACTAGAGGCCTGTCTGGACTGATTGCTGTGCACCAGAAGCCTCTTCAAATTGAATGCTTTACTGCAGCAGCCCTGCCATCCACAAGGGCCGGAAAACGGACTGGGACTTGCCAATTCTTGAAGGCAGAATCAATGGATGCTGTAAATAAGGTTTTTAAAAGTGAGCATTATCCAGATTGAGAGAGGGAGAGTGGGAGAGAGAGAAAGTGACGGAGAAAGAGAAGGAGATGTATGGGGGTAAAATAAATCTTCAAGAGGCACTTGCTCTCCACTTGTGCTGTGCCTCCGCTCCTCAACCCTTCCCCTCCACCCCTCCCTCTGCTGTCAGCCCCGCGTGTGTTGACAGTGTGCTTTAACACCTGAACGGTAGCTCTGCACTTGGCCAGGACGACTACTGCACCACTCACTCCAACACACACACACACACGCGCGCAGCAGCACAGACACACAAGCGCACACCCATGCACAGATGATTAAATGACACCAGACGACAGGACAACAAGGCTATCTAACATTGGGGGAAACTTCGCCGACGCAACACAGAGGCTGCTGAACCCTGGAGGACCTTTAATGAAACACAGAGGGAGAGAGGGAGGGATTTCCCTTTTAATCTGGGAACGATGAGATGAAGCAGATGTCTGAGATTTATCCACAACTCGCACACGAGCTAGACCAGGGCCACAACCGGAAGCCAGCTCCTCACCAAATTTAATACTGAGCCGTGTAATACTGACACAGCCTGCAGGAGATGAGCGAGCCAACATTTCTATGAGCGTGGGAAATCTCGGAGACCTCTCCATCTCTGTTTCTTCTTTTCTCTCAGCAAGTTAACTTGGCTTGTAAATATCTGTCTTTTTAGCTTCTACTTTACCAGCCAACTAAATGATCTGAATGGTACAGAGCCTGTTAAGTGCAGAACTCGTTTTATTTTACTATTCATCTGCTTCATTCATGCAGTCCTTTTCTGTCTTTTTAAACTTCCTTCCCGCTCTCCGTCTTCTCGCGCCCTCCCTCAGCCCTGACACCGCATGTCACACTGTGCAGCAGATGTGGGAAGAGCGCTGCATGTGTGAGCCTCATGTGTTACACTGGGAGGTAACCCCGGTGATTTTGTGCGAGACACTGCCAGAATTGATTGACAGCCCAGCCGCAGCCTCTGCCTGAGAGCGACATGACAAAGAGGAATCTAATCTCTCCTCCTCCTTTCACACCCCCCCCTTTCCAATTTCACCACCTATTGTCCTTGTCAACCACTTCACTGACACCGCCATCCTCCTCATCCTGCTCCATCCCGTCCACACCTCAAACCTCTCGCTTTAACTGCTGCATCATCTCGGCCCTAACAAGCAATCCGTGGCGTTTCCACAAACCACGCGAGCTTGAGGTGAAATTTAGACCACTGCAAGTGTTTTCAACTCAATCTAATGTGCTTTCCTGTCTGGCAAGAGTCATGGACCAATCCAAAATGGCTTGGGCAGAAATCAAAGGCATACATTTCAAAATAAATGCAGTGTGTTTTGCTGCTAACAACCTGCCTGATGATATCTGAGCTGACTTGAGGCAACACATCACATCTTATTTCCAGATACTCCTTGACCCACGTCAGGTCAGGGCTCCCTTCTTCCTTCATCCCTGCCTTTGTCTCAGCAGGTAAGCGCGGCCCCAGTTCATGTTGACAGTCACTGTTTAAAAGGCTCTGGTGCTCTGATCACATGCAGCTCAGAACATCGAGCAGACACACGGGCCACACATAATGTTCCTTTCTGCTCTAAAAAGCAGATACATGGGAAAAATGACGCAGAGCGGGAATATCATCGACAGAGAGAGTGCACGTCAGCAATGACAAGAGGAAGACATTTTATTCAAATTAAAATGTACCACGTTCAGAGAGCAGAGATGAGACAAGCAGAGGGTGGAAGAGGGAGGCACTCTAAATAGGTTCAAACATCTCTCCAGGGAGGGGAGGCCAGGTTGGTCAACATGACTGCCTGATCAGTGACATCAGGGTCATGATGGCAAGTCACTCTTTGCTCCTCATTTCCCCCCTTCTGTCACTCTACGTTTCCTCCTCTTTTCTCCTCTCTTCCCCCACCAACTCTTCTACACTGTTAAACAGCATATGGTCGTTTACTGAGTGCTCTCCCCGTCCTCACAGGAAAGCACTCTCCTGGACTTAATGCAGCAGATAAAACTCTGACATCTGCTTGTCCTACTTAGCAAGACCGCACAATCTGCAGCTTTGCTCGGAACTCAGCTCCCCTCGACCACCAATTATTAAACTCTCCCTTATTTGCTTCGAATCAGAGTATTGGACATCCCTTCCTAAAGTTCGAGACATTACTAAGCACTGTGGTGCAATCTCCAAATTTGCCCAAGAATCAGCTCCCTCTTGTACACCAATTAACGCAGTGCATCTATCACGTCATTTCTCTCCTCATCTGGGACATGAGTTGTTCATCCCTAAAGCCCCTTTAATCAACCCCATGGCTATCAGTAAGCAATCAAGACCCTGTCACTTTAGGGCAACGGGACATGTGGACCATGAGGATCAAGTCGAGCGATATGAACATGTACATAAATCACTGTGCACAAATTGACAGCCACATCTCTTGTTTGAAAAGATGAAATATTTGTGCAAGATGTACACAGCAAATTTGAATCCAGTAATCTTGTAGGCTTATGCAACCCATTGTTGCACATCAGCGGATATGAAATTGTCTGCCTGTTTGTCTTGGTGAGAAACTGCTTTCTCCTGCTGTTTGCCTCCTTGAACGCCGCCTTCCCTCTGGGAGGGAAGGATTGCAATCAATTAATGCAGAGAGAGCTTTGGAGGTCACCACAAAAGTGTCTCACACCATTGGCTGAGACGTTCTGCCCTTTCTCTGCAGCTCTGTCTTCCTCGACACACACTGCGTATTATTAATCTTGGGACATCGTCTAAATGAAATGATGGGGCCCTTCTCTTCATTCTGAACTCAACCAAATGATCTGACAAGAGCACAGCATGAAAGAGTGAGACCATTTTAATAGACTGCAGACAGGCAGACAGACAGATGATTACATGCTGTATGTACATCTAAAGAAATAAGGCCAGTAACTAATGCAATCAATCTCATTTTTATTTTGGAACCCCGTGTTCCTGGCAAAGTGATCTTGGGCCCTAAAGTACAATGGTTGCGGCGAACAAGAGGACTATAAAAGTTTGTCAAATGTCGCAGCACCCTCCTCTACTAACACTGCCCTAAAAATAATGAGAACATGGATCCAGCATCGCGTGGCCCTGCAGAGCCCTCTTCCCCCTGCCCCACTAAGACTCCACAGTGAACAGACAATGATTTTCCATGCAGCCATTGCAGGCATGTTAGTACTCACCAGGTCCTCATTATTCAGGGTGGACCGGTTCACCAGAGCGAACGAGATGCCTGCCTTTCGAGCAGTGAGGGTCTGAGAGAAGAGGAGGAGACGAGAGATTATGAAAAGGGATAAATCCACCGACCCATTTTACCTATCTACAGTTTTTATGCAGCTTCTCAGTGGATTTATACCCAGCAGCTCATAGAACACACATCTATATGGAGTTAAACATCTTGTGAATGGGTGATAAGATTTTGTAAAAGCACGTAAAGCCCTGCATGGAGATGAACTACATATATAATATCATTTGCATAGGGAAACTGGCTAAATAATAGTAAAACAACAGATCAAAACAAAAACAAGACTTTTTAAGTGTCTGTAATGGATGTGTCTAAAGACAAAGCACTCCTTTGTTGCTCTTAATTTGTGCATAGAGAGAGTAAGCTTACCAAAGCCTGTGATTTCCAGGAGGCCATGAATAGAGAGTGAAAGACATAAAGAAATTGAATTAGACAAGATGTGGAAGAGGGAACACTGAAAGCACAAACAGCAGACGAATTGTGTGAATTTATTATCCATACTGAGCGCATAGGTGTCTCAACTGCCATGCAGGACTGCTGGTTAGGGCACAGAGCTCTAGAAAGATTCAACTATTCATCAAGAGAGATTGTACAGCCGCTGCATGATTCTTTATCCACTCATGCATTGGAAGTCACTAAACTGCAGTCATGCTTGGCATTTATATTCAGTTCTCTGTTGGATGAAGCTTTGATCATATTTTCTGCTGTCTGCTCTGCACATTAGTTTGACACAAACAGAGAAACACAAGACACACACACACACTCACGTATGGGTGAAGCCAGCTGTACTGCACAACACAGACTCACTCACACACACAAACACACACACACACAAACACACACACACACATCTGCTCAGACGTTCACTGACTTACTCAAACATTAAACAGTGCGTGCCCACACGAGGCACTCACACAAACACAAACAGGTAACACACACGCACAGACGCACGTAAACACACATGTAAATTAGCTGTTAGCTCTTATATATTAATATCCACTGAGTTTTGGGTGACCAGAGATTGATAAACACTTATCCCATACTCGAGGAAGTTACGTAACAGAGGAATGCAGACATGGACAGCTGACAATATTGGATCAGTCTTTACCACGACCCTCTCGTCTGTACAGCCCAGCTATGGTAAAGATCCATGGAAGCCATGGAGAATGTAGGAGGGAACGTGACCTCTACATGAACCGTGAGTGTTGATGTAAGTTTATCAACATGCACCAGCACTGCTGAGGTTGCTACGGGCAATACAATGTGACCCTGTGTCCAGATGTCATCTATTCATCTATAATATAGCGTTAAATGCATCAACAACCGATTTGCAGCTTTCTTTCTTTTTTTTTTTTAGTTTGTTTGTGTTTTTGCATCCCGCCGTAATGCGGGGGAACCCTGCCATCCGTTCCAATCAAACGCTGTTGCTGCCCTGAAGCAATCGCACAGCAAATGGGGGACATTGACAAAGGAGAGGCATGAGAGGGGACCAATTAGTTTGCTGACTACTGACTTCATCCCACGTGTAAAAGGCTTGCTCAGTGTCACTTTTACATGATTTAAAAGCCTCACACAGTTAAATCAGAAGTCAATGAAGTCTCTCGGATATATTTTTGGGTTGAGTTGTCAACATTTCAAGTTAAGTACAATTTTTTTTTTCGGACACCTGCCGAGCAGCGGGGGAAAAAAAGAAAAATGGCCAAGCATCGGCAAGGCTGAAATCTGACAACTCACTGAAAAATATCACCCATAGCTGTTATGGGTCTATGTAGGAATGGCAAATATACACGCAAAATCCAAAAAAATTTAAAATTAAAAAACGACAACCCATACTTACCAAGACATTGTTGGTTATTAATTTCATGAGAGATATGGACAAATACAGCATCAACTCATGTTGTTCACTGTGATATAAACATTCATCAGCATCTAAGTGCATGACATCAAGCTACATAATCACACTGTTTCACAAGCAACTCTACACTGTTAAAGAGTAGAACGTTCAAATATTAAACAACTTCATTTAAGAGTTTTGATAATTTTTTTTTCCATCCTTTTTAACTAAAATACATGAAGATGAGAAACAAACATACACAAGACGAACACAGACTGTGCAGCACATAATGGACAAACAGTTATAAACAGACATGAATACTATTTGCATCACGACAGCCTGTTGTCTTTCATGGAGACTAGCCATGTGGCACAGCGCTAAAGTGGGCTGCACTGCAACCGGCCTCTCTGTGGGATATGTTATGACACATTATGTTGCAATAAAAACAAATGGGGAAGCATCACTGCGATGCAGCATCTTAAACACCCTCTCTAGGCTAATTAATCAAGCCACAGAGTTATGGCTAAGGTTACATTTTACATTCCCAAAAGGCAGTGCTCTGCAAGGAATAGGCAGAGTTTTAAGTGGTTATTTTTATCACCAATCAAGTCGTTACTGCCTTGTTTTTATCACGATGAACGTTTATGTGTCTGCTTATTTCATTTTGAAACTACATAACAAGTCTGCATAAGTGAGGAAGGTATTTCCAATAATCCCAATTTTGTGAAATAAAAAAGCTTGTGATTAAAACCACAAACCTAGCCTCTGTTATGTTTTAACAACCATTACTGCTGCAGGTACTTCAGCCAAAAGAATATTAGGGCTATTATCAGTCCTGGGATATTACATAATGCTAAGAAGCAAACGCTGTCACTCTGAAGCATTTATCAGGTGCCCAGTAAAGTTGTTATTGCCTTCAGCAGGGATCCATACTCACACCACGCAGGATTCCACCTGTGTGGTGTAATGTGGGGTCACTCCGATAAATTTGACATAAATCACACATAACCTTGTTGAGGCAGATGACTCACCAGGTCTCGGACAAGAGGCACTGTCCTCTTGCGGCGTAAATCTGGCATGCTGTCAATACCATAAAGAATACTGCCAGCCCTGGAGAAGCAGACAGATTTAAGGTGTATTAATATCATAATAATGCCATGCTGGGGGAGACATTATTATGGTGAAAGGGGGGCCTTGATTTACACAGCCGGCAAACAACATGGATCATGCCTCCCGCCTAAACTGTCTCACCCCTCCCTCTTTGCTTCGCATGGTGCCGACCACCTACACTGGAGCTCCATGTAATCCCTTTCACCCTCTGTTGTTCATGTAGACTCCCTCTCTTCTACATTATCTACATTTTTACAGGTTATTGCTGCACTGATGTCAACCTTTAAAAGATATTATAGCTATTATGGATGTATATTACATACTATGAATACTGAATATGAGATTAATTGAGTGGTAAAGACCCATTCTAGTGAAAAATGCAAATTAACAACTCCACATCTCAAAAAAACACACTCTGAGATGTTTTTTTCTCTGTCTCTACTTCATGTCAGTTTCACTTGTCTTGCACTCCTCCAACTCCCTGTGTGCACAATCCATGGGCTCCCTCGCTGCTTTCCCACCAGTCTTGCTCCTTTCCCGTGAGGCTCTCAGTGGCATCACCTCAGCTGTCACTCAAAGCCTCTCTAATGACCTCAGCATGACATCACGGCCCCAATGCCTCCACACAGATAAAGCTCCTCAAGCCTTTTTGTCAGCCCCCTTCAGCAACATCAGTGGTGTGACCCTAAAGCTACACAACGTGATGAGGGGCGACCCTTGCCTCACCCTTGGACCCCTCTGGTTCTCGCTGCCAATGCATGCACAATGCATGCTGCAGATGGCTGCACAGTCATGGCCTAGGCTGGGGTATTGGAGGCTAAATGTGATTATTAGATGTATTTCCCACATGACACTACATAACAACAGTTTGCTTCATCTATCATTCACACAGACTTTTTCAAGACATTATAGGCTGTATGCGCCTCAGTACAGGGGGCACAAAACAGCACAGCAGTTCAGATTTGTGTAACTGCGAACCGATCAGATTTAGGAAGTGAGCCACCACTCACCCTCCAGACTGCAAGCCGAGCACTTTGGGATCCAAAAGGCTGCGAGGCTGCAGACAGAAGAAACACACAATGTAAAACAAGAAATACAAGCTAAGTGTACAAACTAAACACCAAGCAAAACAGTAGCTAAATTAAAACAAAAGAAATATAGTATGTGTGTGTGTGTGTGTGTGTATATATATATATATATATATATATATATATATATGCAGTATTTATGGGAAATACAGTACATTTGGAGGTCAACTGAGGATAAGATAAATGATAGGAGAGGAGGAGTACAGCACAGGGAGGAGGGAGAGAAGCACCACAGGCAAAAGACCAAATTATTCCACATCAATGTAATTTGTGGGCTCAAGACTGAGAGTTTTGCCGCTCTTGGTGCTCCAGGCCAGATTTGCCTATTGTGTAATGCTCCCTCCTCACTGACCAAAACGTCCAGTTTGAAACACAAATCATTTTCTGAAAAGAGAAGAGTAAAAGGACAACCAGTACAACAAAGTGACAACAAGGCACATGCTGAATTCTGAAATACACTCAAATGCATCAACAGAAAACAAACACACACATCCACACACACATTCAGCTTGACTTACTCTGTTTTAATCCAATTTGAAGGACACACAAATCCACAGACCATCACGTCACATACCGCGAAATACGAGATAAATTTACCAACATATACACAAACATATGTGCATGCAAGGGAATCACAAGTGGTTGATGATAAACAATGACTTAAAACCTGTGTATCCAAAGCAGTGCTGTCTGAAAAGAGAAAGTGACAGGAGAATGGGGAGTTAGGAAAAAGCAGCTCACTGGAAAATACACATACTTAGTTAGGACACTATTCTACTATTACCGCCTGATGACACAATTCTGTTTTGCCAAACAATTTATGCAGAAATGGAGACAGAGTCAACATGTGCCTGAGGGAGAATGGCTACAAACAGAGGAATACCATACAAAGGAGAACCAGCAGAAAAAGCTCTGTTGTACAACAGAAGGCTCTCGGCTAAAGGTTGAAATGTGAATATCATTCTTTGCACATGGAACATTTTAGATCAATGCCACAAAAAAATAAAAAAATACGCCTCTGATTGATAACATTACCTGTGTTAACGCGCATAGCTATGGAGACATGGGACATTAGGCAAGCATAAGCGGTTGGTATCAAATTGCCATTTTAGAGACACTGCGAGAGGGCAAGCCCTTTAAATAAGCAAGACTGCAGAGGTGTAATTACTGCGCTATTGATCCATGGGTGATAAATGGCAGCATAATCATGATCTAATGTGCTACAAACAGAAAACAGCTGTTCACAAGAGAAATATCAAATTGCTATGCTGATTAAAATGACATGATACACAGTTTGTTGTAAATGTGCAGTTGCTGCATCACTAACGCAGCAGAAGGCAATGTAAATTAGCTTCTTTCTTTAATTTTGACAGTACCTCCTCAGTTCCATTGTGTCTGTGTACTAGAAAGTTGAAAATCACCACAAACACCATGATCATATTAATTTATTGACATTAAAATAGCAATAACTCGGGACCCACACATTCATTGGGAACACAGTAGATACTATTTGGTGGATGCTATTACCCAGAGTGCTTTATAGTGCCATTAGTGTTCACCACAAGTGCATATCTTTTCACAATGATGGTCCTCGTGGAGCCCCTGATCATTTAAAAACATTAAAAATGCAAAAACTATTTATTTTTATAAATTCTAGAAAAGGTTTGATTTTTACAGAAAGGCTACACTTCTGGTACAGCTGTGACGATGTATTATGACTGGGTGCGGTGACACCCAAAGCTGCACACACGCAGAGACACAGCGCTCAGAGAGGAGCTAAGCTGCAAGTGGGTACCATGGACAGCGATCAGCTAAGCTACTTTCAGCACCGCTATACAAGATAGAGCCATTTCCTCTACCAGCAAGTCTGCAGCTGCCCTAGATAAAGACAGACAACAAAGATAGGTTATAGGCCGCTGATATAAACCTCATTTCACAGGTGCCTTAAATCTGTGGAACAAAAATGTAATTGATTGGAAAGAAACCACTGCGTGTATGTGTGTGTGCGCGCTGTGGCCACAATGTTGAGGTATCAACAGTGGCCGTAAATCCTGCATTATAGTGCCGACACACACGGTCACACTGTACATAGATCAGAGCTCACAGGAGCAGAAAAGCCTGCACGTGGCTGCTGGTATAACTAGGACTGACCCCTGCTCCAATACACACAGGAGCATGTGTTCATTCAGTCAGTCAGTCAGTTTTAACATACAAGTCACTCTACCGTACACATAGGTCAAAACTCATCGGAGCAGAAAAGCTCACTGTAGAAAAACAATACTATTAATGACAAACTACTTCTCTGACATTTATCCACAGTGGGATTTAGTACTAAACTCTATACAAAAAGCAAACAAAATTTATACTGGCTTCCTTTTTTTGGTAAATTAATACAAGACAAGAGGATGATCCAATAACATAGTTGTTAAAAATAGATATTTCTCACTTTAGTAACAGCATAAGAGCCAAACATGGTGACGCGTAGTGTTGTGATGTTTTACATGATTTAAGATTATTATAACAAACATAATGTAAGTATCATTATGGTATTCTAGAAATTACAAGGTTTAGTATATTTACATGGAACAATTTAAATGATATACACTTACGCACACATACGTATCAAAACGTTGCTAAATCTGACCCAACAATGAAAGCAACAAATGGCTCTAAATGAGGAGCCATTTGGGAGCTAAAAGAGCCGGCTCTTATTGCTGAGCTGAACCAAATGCTGAGACTCGCTAAAAAGAGCTGAAGTTCCCATCACTAGCTGGCTGGGTGTGTTCTGTGTTCAAACCGCTTAAAATGGCCCATATTTCCATTCAGTGCTAAGACAGGAATTAATCTGATCTTCATCTAATCTTCTGCAACAGTGGCATTCACCATTACCACATCCACCTGGACACCAGAGTTTGTGTCTACTGTCTACAGTGAATATTGGTTTCTTTTAGGATAATATTACTTATGACCTCACCCAGTTTCAGATGCCTAAACCTGACAAAAAGTAAATCTGAGCTGGTGCATCCTCACCCCATCAGCGGGGACATTCAGGTAACTTTAAAATGTAATAAAATCACTTTACTTTGTGCTGTAAAAAAATCACATTACTGTTTGATCTTTTCTGAGGCAGACTATTTGAAATGTCATAACAGAGAGACCACGGGTGTAAGTAATTAACGTTTTTAACAGCTGAAATCCATTTTCATATTTCAAATTGGAACACAGCCATTATTGATATAATTAGTTATACCTGTGCTTTTCATTTCTTCTCAAAAAATCTGACTTTAGCATGAAAAAGGTCTATTACTCAATGGTATTAACTAAAGTTACATAACTCTTCATTACTCAGCCCAGCTGAATAAAAGGTGCTTTCCAACAACTGCAACAAATCACAGTGGTTTAAGTAGTAACAGTTAGCCAGACTACGTACATTAACTATTACTGTCAACAGGTAGTTTAAACCCAGTGAACACATGCAGACTTGAAGCCTCGTCCTCCTTACAGTAAAACCGTGGTGTTGCTCATGTTCTTCCAGCTCAACGCAATATGTTAAAAAAAGACTGTTGTTATCATGTTTCAGTCCAGTGCCTTGATTGAGCACATGGAGGTGAAGAATGACTCAAGGCACCCGCACAACTCACAGTAAGGCCAGACAGCAAACAGGCCAACCTGCTAAAACGCCAGATAAGGTCTGCAGCTTTGCTTTATGTTAATTCCTGAAGTTCAACCAATAACCCCTTCTTGTCAGATCAGCTAAACTCTGTGGACAGCACTGCCAAATGTAATATAGGCAACCTTTTTTAAAAGCTCTGCCTTTTTTCTTTTTCTTTTCATTTTTGTAGTAACTCATTTAGAAACACATCTGTTTGAGACTGATAAAGTGTTCCCATTCACTATGATATTGGATTTTATGAAATGCTGTTTGGTGAGTTTGTTAAGAGAACGTTTCTTTGTTATATTGAAATGTATAAACACGTATTTGTTATTAGTTATAAATACACTCAGTGGCCACTTTATTTAGTATACCTGTATGATCTAATGCAATTCAATACAACAGTTCTGCTACAGATTCTGCCTTTGAGTTTTTAATGTTCCGTTTTTGCTGACTTTGTGTGAAATATGCTAATTCAATTAGTTTTAGCATTGAGGTCACAGTTAAAGGAGCTGTTGACCTATACTGCATTATGTTCAGCAGTGTTTCTAATATACTGACCCCTCACATTTGTAAATAGGGAGGACAAATATGGAACACCTCTAAATATAATGCAATCCAGTGCAACACCACCTTTAACTGTGACCTCAATACTAAAACATAAAACTGATTTTAAATATTTCAGACAAAGTCAACAAAAAGACATTATAAACTTCATAAAGGTAGAACTGAGCTGCTATATTGAATTGAATTAGATTAATATGTCATAAAGTGGCCATTAAGTGTATGTTTTGGAGTGCATTGCACTTCTTGAATAGCAATTGTTGGGATCTTTGAACATTTGTATAGCTTTATAAATGCCACATAGATGACAGCAAAACCATATGTTTAAAATTCCACTCAACTTTGCGTGCACAAGAAATATCCAGAGGTATACAAAAACACTTCATATCATCATACATTAGCCAGCTGGAAGTGGCATCATCAATCATCTCACAAATTACTTTTGGGATAACACATTTGTCATAAAACAAGAGGACCAAAGGGAGCTGTATGTAGTGAGAGGTGGCAGCCCTCTGGACTTTGATGTAATAAAATGTGGTAGCTCAGAGTGAGATGTGAACATCCTGGGTGTCTGTGCTACCAATTTGTCAGCTGATTGTCCCTCTGATGATTCAAACAATACCACATGACCAGACTGTGCCTTGCTATAGAAGAAAACACCTACTGTGCATGTGAAATATTAGCACTTACTGTTCTCTCTAGCTCCACTTTTTTCCAGCTATAACTAAATGTTTAAGGCTGTGGCAGGTTGATGTCAGAGGGTTTATTTGGTTCAATTTCAGCCCAAAAATAGAAACCCTCTAGGCACTGAGCAAGAATAGAGCATTGGGGTAAAATGGGTTATTGGCCCTTATTTCATCAGATGCACTTTTTGCCTTAATGTCTGCCTCTATCCAAGGCATTGTGAAAAAGTACATGCGTGTTGATAATGAGGATGAACACCACAAGAGAAAGGGTTCAATTTTTTAAGAGTCTAAGATGAAAGTCAGATATAATGTATTACAAGCTAAAAGTTGTGAGCGTAAACTGTGGAGACAAGGCTTTCCCTGTTTACAACAGTCAGATGAAAACAGAGATACTGAATCAGTCAGTGCTTTGAATTTGGATGGTATCACCTAAAACCACAACAGAGACTCTTCATTCCCTGTATCTGCATTTTTCATATCCACACTTTCTCGAGAAATGGTGCACTAAGCATAAAGAGGGTCTACCTCCTTTGCTCCCCTAGGAGCAAGCAGCAAACTTCACTAGTAGCAGACCTCTATAAATATTCCAAGCAAGGCTGACCTGGTTACAGAATGCCCTTGGGAGTGTGAATTAGCATCTGAATACAGACGCTGCTGTAGCCAGTTGAAGACAGGCCTGGCAGGAGTGGCAGTACTGCTGAGACTCCCTTCACAGTTCCAACACAGACCAGCCAGCACGCTTCAGAGCGAGAGCATGATGAGCACACATCTGCTACAAGAGATGAAGGCATAAAGCTAATGAACGGGGGTATGTCTGTGCTTCCATCTATGGCTGCATCCCCATCAGTAGTATGATAGATTGCTCCCAATGCTACATAAATGCATGTCTGATGCATTTCTATCAACTCTGTTTGTGGGAGTGAAAGAGAAAAAAGTTAAATTGTCGTGTAGCTGATGATGTTGAAACATTCAAGATTGTTTGAAATTGTCAGAGTTTTTGGTGTGTGGTGTTTTAAGGTAGCATTGGCTACATTTTATATGTCAGACAAATGCATTATGAGAGTGTTATGAAAGACAGTGGACACAAACATTGGCCTTTCTTTTGTTTATAGTTACTTGCTACCTCACATTTCCTCTCATCTCAGCCTGTCTCACCCAGTCTCAAAGTGTTTTAGCACTGTTGGGTAAAGTGTAAGCTAACAATAACTAGGAAACACTATTAAACAGTACAGAAACACTATAGAATAGACAAGGCCTCTAACTGACTTGAAAGATGAATTAACAAGCCAAAAGTCATTGGACAGTGAGGACAACTGGTCACACATTTTCATATGCCATCATATGCCCAGAGTCTCGCACTTGCACAATTCAAGAATGAGAAGTGAGTCAGTCAGTGACAAATGAGGAGATTAACTATCAACTCATCTTGCCTGTTAGACCACCAAAAAGACTGTATGAAATCACATTCAATAAACAGCAGTAATTTGTAGTACTGTAGAGCCTAAGATATATTTGAGGGGATTTAGATTTATGTTGCGATTAAGTAGATTATCCACTAGAGGACAAGTTTGTTTTCCAACTGCAAAATGTTATTTGGGTATGTATTGGTCACAGTTCTTTAATGACCATGATTGCTTAAGTTACGTGTGGTGCTAAAAAACAAACATAGGCCCATTTATAATATTTCAAAATTGGTATTAGCCTCAAAATTTTAATGTCATTAGCCTCTTATGCCAATATCCCCACTATGTTAACATTGATATGTTGACACACATCATAAAAGTAAAATAAAGTAAATAATCTAAATGTCACTTCCTGATATTTCTATCTTCCCTCCTAATCCCTTAAACCACCTGCATTTTGTCAATTTATACAACCATGTAACAGACAGGAAAGCTCTCCTAATTTAAGAGTTTCAGTGAATAACAGTACTGAATTTACTCTCTGCAGGGTTTTTGTGAATGTGGCCACTGAAAAGGTTTGTGCACACATCTGTCACACAGCCTAACAGTCTTCAGGTGTAGCCCATATTCCCTGTGCTACAGTACGTACCTCACCGAGAGTGCCATGCTTGCAGCTACTTATATAGGTCAACAGCTTTTTCATTTTAAGTAAGAGAGGAAACTCCCTGGTCTGTTTTTTCATTCCAGTCGAAAGACTACTTTTTCTTCAGTGAATCCATCTTAACCATTTATACACCTGTGCTGATTCTAAATTGCATCCTTTTTAAGTTAGCCATGACTCATCAGCTATGCAGCATTTTGATGCAAGGCAACGACTTAGGTGAGGAAAAAATATGATACAAATGACAAATTGGCATAATATTCTGCTACATGTAGAGATTAAAATAGCTTTGTAGTGCAAACATCAGTCACAAATGTAACATGTAACTGTTAAATCAGTATGTGTAGACTTCATATTCACACTTACTGTCAGCGACTGCAATGACACTGAATAACTGACTGTAGTCATGTTTTTATTCATTGTAAAGAATTGATGGTAGTTTTGGAGGCCAACCCTAGTATATAAAATTTTAATCAATACATTTAAATTTTAATGATAAATAATAAATCCCCAGAAAACATGTTTGACAGTCTTATCTCTTAAGCCACAGTCCGCTACAGGAGAATCTACTACTGTGCCATGGGAATACAAATACAAAGGCAATGCCACCAATAATATCACATCGCTACCATCCACCTTCAGATGCTGTCTCATCTTTAGTTTTTCAACTGAAAATCAATTCAAAGACAAATCCTTTGAGTGAATCACAGTATGAGGTTCCCATAAATCCAACAATATTAAACCACCAAATTTCAAGTCTTCTGTCTCCATGACATAAATTAGACAGAATTCAGGAGGAGGACCCAAAATATGTTTAGGATTAACAAATCATTACAACGTTTTGTTTGTTTGTTTGTTTGTTTGTTTGTTTGTTTGTTTGTTTTATGTTTTACATTTTAGCCCATTAACTAAAATGTGTAAGGATGCAGAACAACAACATGAGGACTGGGACCTGGGACTACGGTGGAGAGAGAGTCAACAGCTTCAGGTTCCTCAGGGTTCACATCAGTGAGGACCTCAGCTGGACTCATCACACTGACTTTATCACAAAGTCAGCCAGACAGCGGCTCTTCTTCCTCCGCAGGCTGCGGAGGCTCAACATGGACTCAAGGATACTCTGCAAGCTTCTACAGGTGACACCCATAGAGAGGATCCTGACTGGCTGCATCACCGCCTGGTACAGCAGCTGCACCGCCCTCAACCGTAAGGCTCTACAGAGGGAGGTGAAAGCTGCTCAGCACATCACCAGGACGGAGCTGCCATCCATGGAGGACCTCTACACCCAGCTATGGTGTAGGAGGAAGGCCACCAAGATCATTAAGGACCCCAGTCACCCCAGACACAGACTGTTCTGCAGCATTCGAGCTCGAACCACCAGGCTCAGGGACAGCTTCATACCGCAGGCCATAAGACTTTTAAACTCTGTCCACAGCACCACCACTCCTTAACAACTCCACCACTTCTGTTGTGTATATTCTTCTATTGTATATATATCTCTATATGTATTGTATATATGTTATGTTACTTATAATACTTAGTTTACATTTACAGTTTATATTTTATTTGTATAACTTATATTTTAAGGTCTTTACTTATTTTATTACTCTAGTTTATTATTTATCTTTAATTTTATTTTATATTTTTATTTTCTAAATTATCTTGTTTTTACTTTTCTTGTTGACAGCCTCTATTGCTGTTAATATTTCTTTAGCATTGTTAGGAGAGCCTGGGACTTAAGAATTTCATTACCAATGATTGCTGATATAAATTGTTGTGTAATGACAATAAATTCTTGAATCTTGAAGGGAGGTGTGGGAGAGAATGAAGACTATCACTGGCTGCAGCTCCAAGAGAGGTGCCCCCATTGAGGGGGGATGTGGGAAGGGCAAACCAGCTAAACCACGTCTTTAATAGGTTTGATCACCCCATCCCATTCACACCTCTGAACACAGCAGCCCGCACCCTTCCTACTCCCACAAGCCATCACCAGCACAGAAGAGAGTTTTCTCTTATGGTTAAGGTTAGTGTTATTTATGATTAATATGTGTCATAGACCTTTGTTGCCAGTGACCAATGTATTGTGAAAATTATGAAATCAAAGTGACAATGTTCCAAAAAAGGAGTGAAGAGACATACCCCCAGCCAGGATCTGCTGCTCCAGTTCAGCCATCTGTTTCCTGTAGGCCCTGAGTGCTGCCTCCTTGAATGTGGGTCGAACGCGTTTCTTGGGTGGGGCCTCTGTGGGCTTTTCCTCTGGAACATTTTTGTTTTCATCTTCATGCTGATCCTCCACTTTTTCAGACACCTCAGCGACTTCATCTACTATCTCTTCGACCTCCTCTACATCCTCATCACCCTCCTCCATCTCCTCTGTCACATCATTGTCTTCGGTCTCATCCGGCTCCTCTACGTCTACATATTCCACCATTGCGTCATATTCAGCAGTGTCCTCAGTGAGTTGATTTTCATAGTCCTCACTGTACTCTTCATCATACTGATCATCCAAGCTACAATCATACTCCAAAATACGTGCCTCTTTATTTGCCTCATAGTCCTCTGTGGCTTCAAAATCTTGAGAGGGCTCAAAATCCTGAGAGGCATCATTATCTTGAGAGGCCTCAATGTCATCAGACACGTCATAGTCCTGAGACGTCTCACACTCCTGAGCAGGCTCATCTGTCTCTTCTGTCTCATTAGCATTACTTCTGTTCTCCAAGTTTGCTAGTACCTGCTCCATCACTTCAACATAGTGGGTCTCACTGTCCACTGGTTGTTCCCCGGCTTCTGCCTCTTCACCTGTTTTCTCCTCCTCTGCCTTGTAGAAGACAGGCTCTGTGCTGACCTCAGAGTCTGTTGTAGTACTAGAGTTATTTGTAGTGGAGGTGGACAGGGTGCGGAAACGCCCCATAAATGAGGAAGAGGAGTTGGTGGGCTCCTCAGGAGGAGCAGGGGTAGTCTGAGACCCAGACTTCCAAACAACCTCCAGAGCTGACTTGGCCCTCTGCAGTGTAGAGCCAAAGCCAAAACCAAATGACTTTTCACTGAGATCTATGCTGAGCCTACTGCTCCAAGACTTGGGAACCTCTTCAACTTTCTCTGTTCGAATCTCACTCTGACTACGGTACATAGTCGAAGACTTAGTCTGGGTCTGGTGAAAGCTATGATTAACATCCAGCTCAGGGAATTTTTCTTTAGGAAGTGTTTTAGAGGTTTCCTTATGGGTATCTTTAGAGGCTACTTTGGGTGCTACTTTAGGGGCTTCTGTTGGGGACATTTTAGGGGTCTCTTTAGGGGGCATCTTAGGACTCTCTTTAGGAGCTACCTTTGGAGCTTCTTTTGGTGGAATCTTAGAAACTTCTTTAGTGGGCACTTTACCAGTCTCCTTGGATTCTACTTTAGGTGTTTCTCTAGGGACCTCTTTTATGGGTAGTTTTGGTGCCTCTTTGGTAACCTCCTTAGGGGTAATTTTCAGACCTTCTTTAGATGCAACTTGTGGGGGTTCTCTAGCAAGGACTTTAGGAGACTCTTTGGGGGATTCTTTAGGGGACTCTTTAGGGGTTGAGACAGGGCTCTCAATTGGGGTTATTTTAGGGCTTTCTTTAGGTGACTCTTTAGGACTTTCTTTCGGAGTTACTACTGGAGTGTCTTTTGGGGTCACTTTAGGAGTGACTTTAGGAGTCTCATTAGGAGTTACCTTAGATGTCATCTTAGGTACTTCTTTAACAGTGGGCTTTGTGAGATCTTTAGATGTGAATTTGGGACTGTCTTTAGAGATAGGTTGAGGGGATTCTTTAGCTGATGCTTTTTGTATATCTTTAGCAAACTCTTTAGGAGGTGCTTTAGAGGTCACTTTAGGTGAAACCTTAGCCGACACCTTTGGGCTTTCCTTTGGCAATATTTTGGTGGTTTCCTCCTTAGTAGCTAATTTAGTTTGTTTATGTGTCACTTTAGTAACTGCTTTAGGTGCATCTTTAGATGATAGTTTAGTGCTTTCTTTTGTGGTCACCTTACATCCCTCTTTAGACTGTCGGGCAGATGTCTTGACAGACTCTCGTTCTGTGATGGGAGGTATTATGTGGGTGGTTACAGGTAGGGAAGATTCTCTGTCAAGCATCATGAATTCCTCATCTCCTTCAAATTGCAAATCAACTTCCTGACATTTTGTGATGTTTTCTGGAAAACCAGGGATGGTTGATGGGTCAAAGGGACTGCTAACCTCTATGGAGGCTTCTAAGCCAGAGTCAGCACCTTGCTCCAGGTGATGCCAGTCTTTCCACGGTGACAGGTCACCTTGCAAAGAGAGCTGGGAGCCACTGTAGTGGCTTCTGTCCCCAGACATGCAGACAAGTCCATTACTCACCCCACTGTCAATAGTTTCTGTGGTCTCAACCTCATTGTGTTCATAGGTTTGATTCTCATTGCAGAGCGGGTGACTGGGGCTAGCATACCACGAGGAGGCCATGTCTTCTTGTTTTCTCTGCCATAGTTCCTGATCCGAGGAGGACAGCAGGGAGCAGCCATTAGCCCGTGTAAAATACTGACTCTCTGAAAAGTCTTCTGAGTATGACTGGCAAAGTTTTGAGCAGTCAGACTCAGAGCGGCTGAGTTTAGGGGTGGAATAGTCACTCTGGGAAAGCCAACCAGGGGTCAAATCAGAGTAGTAAGCCTTTGCATGCTTGTCGGAATCATAGTAAGAGTCATCAGCATAGTGAACTGCGCCTGAGTAGCCTGCTTCCTCTCCTGACCGGCTATGGTCATGGGATCGCCTCTTCTCTGATTTGCTCTTGTGAACAGGTTTTGAAATCACCATTGCATATTTATTTCTGCTTAATTCATCTAATTCTTTATCACTGTCCATTGAGTCCCAGTCATCACTTTCCACTACTTTGTCCTTTCCTGAGACCTTTATATCCATGCTTTCATAGGTTTGGGAGGAAGACATTGTTTTGTCTTTTCTCTCCTTTCCATCATGAGTTAAGCTATCAGTAGACACTGTAATCCCTGTTCCTTTAAGTTTATAGCATTTTTTCAACACTACATCCCTATCTTGTGGTGTTGCAAAAATAACAATAATTGGGCGGGGTTTTGCATTAGAACATTCTCTTTGTTGCCCTAATCTATGAGCAAGCTCAATTTTAATTGTTTTATGGGCATCTATGAAACCCATTTTGTCTTTTAGTATTTTATATATTAAACTCTCTGTTTTCTCTGACCTCTCTTCAGGAACATTGAGGAACCTCAAAGTTGAATTATTGGCCTGGTGGCTGATTTGTTTTATGTAGTCATGAATATCGCGTGTTTCCCTTCTAGACTGTACAAATCCTGAGCGAAGCTGCTCAATCTCACTCTGAACTACTTCCACACTGCTCGAGATCTCATCAATGGAGCTTTTTAGGGCATTTACATGGCCACGTAGCTCAGACAGTTCTGTCTCTATCTGGCTAATCCCCTGGAGCTCCTTAAAGATCATTTCCATGACATCCTGGGTCTGACTGATGCATCCTGTGGAGGATGAGCCAGGCTCCAGGGTGGAACTCTTTTGCTGCCGTCCTGCACGGTCCAAGGACTTGCTCCGGATGCCCAGGGTTTTCCTCCAGTTGCTCACCTCGGAGTCTGAAGAGACACATTCCTGACTCTTTTTCCATTTTCTTAACTTCCTTAGAGCACCCAGCCTAAGTGTGTGCAGACTGGAGCGTTCCACTCGTTCACCCTCAGAACTGCCATCAGAGGGAGCCAAACTGATGAGGCTCTTCCTGTTTCGTCTTACTGGCATGGTGTGTGATTTATGCTCATCCAGTCTCCTGACAGGTTTTGTCTCACTCACGGAGTCAGAGTAACTACTGTCAATCGAAAGAACCTCAGGAAAGATACTTTCATTATTGTTCAGAAAAAGGGAGTTTTTCGGAAGTCCATTTGCAATAGCTACCCGATAACTGAAAGTGGGTGACAGGGATGAGCAGTCGTTCTTTCCGTCGTCGTCTTCAAGCGATATGTTACGTGCCGAAGAGCATTTGGAAATCTTTTTGACTGTAGTTTTCAGTGTGGTAGAGAGAGTTAGATTGTGCGCTTGCAAATCAGTGGTCAATTTGGGCTCTTTATTTTCGCTTCTCTCTTTCTTCTTTATTGGGTTTGCCAATTTCTTTGTAAACATTCCTTTGCAAATCTTTGTAATGTAGGATGATATAGTCTTTATTAGGGCAGAAACCATGGATGGCAATACTGTGGACTGTTTCTTATCATCAAGTGAAAGAAGCTGGCTGAGAATACAGCTGTGGTGAGCCAAGCACAATCAACCTGTGCTTGACAGTGGCAGTCCAGCTCACGATCGCTAAAACCGCAGTCCATGTAGGGATTCACTAATATTTTTAAATCCAGTGGCCTTTATCCAGAAAAAGAACATCTCTCTGAAAGACAAAAAACAACAAAAAAATTTACTTCACAATTTGATTGCAGATTCCCAGATCACATTTAAATATACATAGGAGTCTATACTGAGTTATTTCTTTGCGATTACTGAGACAGTAGGCAATCTCCAACATGCATAATGTCAAAAGTCTCCAAACTTGTTATGCAAAGAAACTGATGATTCACAGAAAAAAAAACATATCATTTAATTTTATGTATCTTGAATAATTATCTTTGTGTACGGCTTTAAAGCAAACCACACAGAATATACCAGTCATCCTACTTAGATGACACTTTAAAGGACAAAAGGTTGCATATGCTGTACAAATTTGCCTCAAGTCCCATGAGGCACACCGTGATTTGGAAAGATAAAGAGAGAAATTTGACATATTGTGTGTATTGTGTGTTTACTGCATGTGCTTGTGTGAGGGTGGGAGTAGTGGGCTTTGAGGGCTAATCAGTTGGACGTGTATATGACTGTGTGTGCATTCATGTATGTGTGTTTATCAGTCAAGGTCAATAGAATCACTAGCTACATTGATGTATCCAGCTCCTACAGCAGGAGATAGCCAATTATTCTAATTGCTACAATACTCTTGTCAGAGTGTCTGTGGAATACACTGAGCACCAAAGTAAACCATGCTTATACTTCCACAGTCTGCTCATAATAAATACATATCTAGCTCAAACTTTTTGGAGCTAAAGAACCTGGATGACATTTGGACCTTGCTATGTAATTCTTTTTTTTTCAATTTTAACACAAAACCAGAAAATCAGATTCAAACAGATTCTTTTCCATATTTTGATTATTTTGATTAGGAAGATGCAGGTGTTTTCACATATTAAAATTATGAAATTAATGACCTACGTTATAATTTAATGTCCCAATTAGTCTAAATGGAATGGTTGATCACCTGAACCACTGAGGTATAATAACATATACCTCAGCAAGCAGACTATATAGTTGTAAAGAAGACAAAATGGCCATCTTAGGCTTGTGGAAAGTGGAGACTTCTTGAGTCACGCTGCATAGTGTTAAACCTGCAACAGCCTGGGGTGGTTCTGAAAGGTGCATTTTCTATAGAGTGAAACTGGCCAACTGAGTGAAAGAGGGATGTTTGTTGTGCAGCGGATCTGACAGCTGCTCCACATTAGTTCTGGGATTTAGAGCTTGATGTGTCTACAGTCTCATGACCACAGAGACATGCTCACTTCAAATGAGCTGTGAAACACAGCATCACAATTAGCTTTTATTGCTGGGCTCTGAAGGAAGACCAGACATTAGCAAATAGAGCTTAAGACTATGTTTCCAGCATAGATGTGTTTTTTGCCAGATTAATATATAATGGAATGAATCCAGGAGCTCGACTATTTGTTAACTTCACAGGATAAGGTTTGGGGCAGGCCTGGGGCAGGAATGTTTGTGCAAGGAAAACCTTTCTTATTAGACATAATATTGAAAGCTCCTGTACAATAGTAACTATCTTAATAGGTGAGCTGCAGTTTGCTAACTGCAGTTAATAAAGTAGTTCAACCTAATCTCTCATTCAGATATAAATTAAAGTTTCCTTGAAGATGCTATCCCTGAAATGTACTAGCATGCTATCTGATCAGTATGGTCTCAAGTTCTCAAAGGTCTCAAAAATAAGAAAATAGCAGATTCAATATGAGTCATAACAAAAAAAGAACAACAGAATGAGGTAAATAAGGACCACAATATATTTTATGGTATGAGGACGTTCATGACTCAGCTCTCTTGTATACTGGCCTAAAGCCAAGAGCAGCCTTTTGCAACTGATGGGTCACGACCCAAAACTGCCCCCCCATAAATAGATCACATCAGACATTGTTTAAATATGTCCTGACATTGCCCCAAATACTGTCACTGAAATTTTTGGCTCTTGTGTGAATTTCAAACTACCAGCATTTGCACGAAAAAACTGACACAGCACAACCACAGTCAACTTGTGTTAATCAGTAAGCAGCTGAGGGTTACAGCGTCTGCTGAGGGTTAAGCGCACCTCCTAGTTGTCAGCATTTTGTCAAGGGCACCTATAGTTGTCAGGTTAGGAGAGTGATGGCTTACTCACTTACTCCACTAGAATAAGTGGAAAAGCCATTTTTGTCAATGGAAATGGGCATCACAATAAAAAAAAGTTACACTTGCAATTCAGTTGAATGCTTAAAGCTGCTACATATCTTCAAAGTTGTTTCCACCTATATTTCCACATTAGACTTCTCTTCTTGGTACTGTGTGGGAGCATGAAGAGTAGATTTGATTGACATCTCCCTCCTCATTGTCTTGTTGCTTCTATTATGGTGGAAAAAGTTCTGCTATTATCGTCTGTATTGATACATTGACTTTGGTGACATCGCTTAAAGGAGCAATAAGTGGCATCTAGCGATAAGGTTGCAGACTGCAACAAACAGAATAATCCTGCCCTCAGCCCTTCCTTTTCAAGCCTGTAAGAGAACCTACAGTGGCCGTCATGTAATTTGACAATCAACGTTAACGATTGAACCACAGATGCCACTTAAACATAAAAACAAAAAAGGCCATCTCTAGAACCAGTCTGTCCTTTCTGGGCTACTGTAGAAACATGCCGGTGCAACATGGCAGACTCCGTGGAGGAGGACCCACTCCCTCTGTCGATATGAAGGGCTCTTTTCTAAGCCTATATAGATAAATGAAACATAATATTATATTACATTTCTGCTAATACTTCTTCCTTACTGCACCTTTAATTCCCATAGCAGCTCTGTCCACCTTTAACCTGAGCAAAGGTCTAATCAGCCAGAGTAATTGAAAACATCTGTGATAAGCCTTGTGACTACAGAGAGATTCAGCAGGGTGAACTAAGTCAAGAAAATATTACACAGTCGTGAAAGGCAGCATTTAATTATAATTGGAAAACACGTTTTCACTTACAATCAGTCAATCTGAAATTAGTGAGTTCATTTCCAATTCAGTGGTTTCTCATACACTGGCATGTGGAAGGAAAATGAAAAATTACTGTATAAGAAAATGAACATATTTATTATCTACACAGTTGAATAACACAATATGACAAGCAGAATTTCGTGTGGATTTAATGTGAAATAAGTAAAAGACATAGGTGCAATGTAGTCAATTAAAACTAAATGAAGCAAAAGGAATATATCACTAAATTTTAAATGAATTAGACCCTTCAGTGACAACAGTAGCAGATTAAAGAGACTGAATCATCCCATTGCAAAACAACTGGAGCAATATGGGGGCTGACATTAACAACTACCACTGAGCTCCACTTTGACATCAAACTCTTCTGTCTCCTTTTGTAAAGAGCTGAGCTCTATCTTAATGTCGGCCTTTGCGAGACATTGTTTGAAACAGGGCTCGCTGGCCTGTTTGTCAGGATTGAGATGAAGCTCGGCTCATGGGTCAGCGATGCTGGGATTTCCCCAGATTTGGCTTCTGTTTCTGTATGACCAAACAAACTTTTGTTGCTCTTAGCAGAAGAGGACATGACACACTCAAGCAGGGGACGTTGTCTCTGGGTGAGCACAGGGCAGAAAACATACTGCTAATGCACAATTGTTACGCAGAGTGCTGGATGCTGACCAGATATGGCTTTCAACAATACATGATTAGAAAAAACAACACTATATAAAATGCAAGAGAGTTTCAAATGGGAATAGAAAATTGGAATTTTCAAGTTGCGTAGAGTTCGCTCTCCATTTAGTCCAGATTCTGTTTCCTATTTGAGGCTCTGTTCATTACATAAAAGTAGATCTCAAGGAAGTGAGTTGTGCGTGACGTTTCATATACTACCCTTTCAGGCAATATTATGTAACATGTAAAATCGATAGCCCATTTTAGAAAGTATATCTAACCAATGCATAATGTTGTTTTTACGCTGCATGTTGTTGAATGACTCAGTGATTATGGACCATTATCATATAACACTCCACGCAAAACACACCTAGTAATGACTGATGGTTAATTTTAACCAGATATCTTAATGCATTTGTGATGTGTTTTTCGTAATGTAGTTAACGAATAAATTGAGCTAAAGCCGTAATCATGGCTGAGAGCATCTGGGTTATGCCGCTGTTTACTGTAGCAGTGACTGGAACATCACTCCTATAAAGCACTGAGCTGCACTGTGGCTGCACTCTGTCCGGACAAATCACGCTAAAAGAGTACTAGTGTTTAATGAGTGTTGATTACCAATTAGGGAGCTGCCTTTCTCTTTACAGAGCCAACAACCTGACATCTGCATGTTAAGGTTTGACAAATGAAGCATTCACCCTCTTCCAGAGCTCGAGTTGATACGCAAATGACTTGATAATACCCACGAGGTATTGCCTGTATCGTCCCATTAGTGCGTAATGATGCAAGAATTAAAAGAAAAGGATGACAGATAACTAGATGACCATGTCCCACTTTTGCACGTTTTATCAATTTGACCACTGAACCTGCAAAGAAGCGGCTCTGTGCGCAGAGACAGTGGCAAATGGGTGTCAGATTAAATGTTGATTCGCGTTGATTCTGACCCACCGTGACAAGCACATGTGAGAGGGAGATTACGTGTTGGGTTATCTGGATCTGCTGGATCTCCACTATGGTTCATCCTTGCTTTGAAGCATAATGTTAGCGGTGTAAGACAGTCCCGCCTAAGTAGAGCTAAGTGGACAGAAGCTATTGGTTTTTATAATAGGCTGAGTCTTAAACAATCCATTTATGTAAGTATCATGTGCTCACACACATGCTCTCTGCCCACCATAAAATATGTCCTGACCAGAACATGCAGTCCCTATAATAGGTTGCTATTATTGAGGTTCTTATATCATATAATGTGGTACATAACTAATTTTTATTCAGAAATAAACATGAAGTGTTCAATCATGGTATATGGTCCATAAGCCGGTGAAATGCATATGAATACATAGGATTTTCTTTTGCAGACCTTTTTCTGTCCTCATAATCTGCTTACTCCACCCTTCACAGTTCAGAGGCTTTGTGTCTTTGAGCAAGGCACTGATGCTCCAACCGCTTCACTGTCTTCATATGTCACTTACTCACCAGCTACACGCCCAGGAAAAATGACGTGTGCTGTAATCGACAAGTACGAAAAAAGAAAGAGAGTTGTCTGAGACTGTGGTAAAAGAAAATCTGGGAATTCCTGTGGTCCTGAGGTAGAGCCCCTCCCATTTGTGAGGCAGACTAGAGAAACCTCCAGAGGAATGGGGAGCACCTCAGCCACACCCACTCCCTGTGCTCTGAGGCACTGCTACCCTATTTCCCCAGTCTTTTCCCTAATGCATCTGATTAGCAGAGCACTCTAAAGCATCTCTCACAGCCGTTACGATCTCTGCCACTCTCCTTTAATGAAAATGAGTGTCAGTTGGAGGCATGCTAACCTATTTCTCACAATAGTACAATCTGCTCTCTCCTCCTGATGAAAACGCAAGTATGCCAATTTGAGGTTATTATGCTGCAAGGAATTATACTCCATGCTGTGATGAGCTGTTCATTCTTTTAACATTCTGGGTGAGACTGAGATCTGAGCGTTTTGTGCAAACCTTTGGAAGAGGGTGCATATAGATGAGAGATGCTCATGTCTTACGTCATGTCTCCAGAACACATGATTATGGATTATGGCCCAGTGTGGATTAGTGTATACATGTGGGTGTGTGCACGCCCGTGCGTCCGCGTGTGCAGCCGTGCGTGCACACACATGTGCGCCACGCATGCCCCCGTGTACGAGCGCTTTTAAGCATGCATTTGCTGCTCTGAGAGGAGCGCGAGGCACACACCAGTGGGGGATGAGCGCGCGCGCGCGCGTGTGTGTGTGTGCATCCTCAGATCATATTGCCCTCACGCCCATCCTCAGCTACATTCTGCCTCCCGTCTCCTAACCTGTGCATTTCCCAACAGTGAAATATCTGCCTGCAGCCCTAGGAAACCAGCCAACATCACAACAGATTGTCTCCCCTCATAAATCAAAATATTACCATTCCCTTGGCCGGCGTGACGAGAACCAGTCTCATCGCATTTGCACAGTGTGAAACAACAGCATTGCTCACATGCGCTCATGTTGAGCGTTGTGCATAACATGATGGGAAAGGTGAGAATTAGAGCAATGGGACATTTGGGGAATCGACAGTGTTCGCATCAGACCTGCCTTTTAGAATAATCAACAAAACGACAGAATACAATTAACACCTCGCATCTTTTGTGTTTTGCACCCCGGCTCCATGGACAGATGATGCCATCGAGCCGCATCATTCCCAAATAACGTTTCATTAATCCACTGACAGGGCCACAGAGGGAGGGGAGGGAAGCAACAAGAAGATGTAGGATGAAGTCAAACAGTCAAGACACCCCCCACCACCACTACCCCTCCCTCCCTTCCTTCCTTCCCGCCATGCAAACACGCACACGGCGCTGCACATACCTGGTGGTGTCAAATCCTCGTGCAGAACGGAGGCCAGCGGTGGTGAGCACAGCCGTGTGAGTGAGCCGAGTCCCCGCGATCCGCGAATGGTCGGTGCGAGGAGAGCGGCCGGGGAGGGAGGGATGGAGGGAGGGGAGCGAGCGGCTCGGTGCGCAGCTGCCTGCTAACACCAGAGCTCACAGCATCTCTCCGCGTCCGTCAGACGCCACATCCCACTGCCCTGCCTCCGCGCGCAGACACACACACACACCTCTCCTCCATGCCAGCTTCCGCGCTCCTCTGTGTGTGTGTGTGTGTGTGTGTGTCGCTCCCTCTGCTGTGCTCCTCTCTGGTCTCGTTATGGGGGACCGAAGATGCCGCCTTTTAATGCCGCAAGCTGCTGGCTTTTATTTTCTCCACAGCTGACACACACACCCATACACACATACACACGCACACACACCCCTGCTCGGAGACGGTGTCACAGCACGGGGTGTCTAGTCCAAATCGGGATGCAGACGGGTGCCGGTGGAGCTGATGGGGAGGCAGACAGCGCTGCTGCCCAGACTGAGGCTACGCTCCCCGGCTGTAGAGAGTCTGTCCCTCCCCTGAACAAAACTCTACCCTCTCTCTCTCTCACTCTCTCTCTTTCTCTCTCTCTCTCTGCCTCCCCCTTCTCTCTGCTCACTGAGCCAGGCTGGGAGAACTGAGCCCACAGACACACCGGCACACATACACACGATACCCCCAAACACACACACACACACAACTGCGCGCGAGAAGCCTTGAGAAAGAGGGAAGCAAAAAGAAAAGGAGGGAGGGGGAAGTGAGGACGAAATTGTGTGTGTGAATTATAGATAAGTGTATGATCCCACATTCCGATGGAAACATCAGAGTTATGTAATAGGTCAATAAACCTTGAGCGCCACAGACACGCACTGAGGGACAACGTTGGGTTGCAGGGCCGTGCACGTGCGCCACCGCTGCTTTTAAGCTCGCGTGCGCGGGTTCCATGGGCATGCCCGTGGGGCGCGAGGAGTGCACTTTCATCTCTTGCTGTCACACACACACACACACACACTTTGTGATCCGAGCAAAACCTCCACAGAGGATCATCCCCATCTTCACAACACACACGCAAACTGAGCCCCGCGTCCGCTCGCACGTCATCTAATTACGTCTCTGACTGGATATTTCGTCATACATGATCGCTGATCGGCGCCGCAGATCAGTCATCGATGAGCCTCCGCTGCATTAACACGCTGCCAGCGTCGCGACGCACGTGGCTGTCTGAACTCCACAGCTGAGACAAAAAAATAACACTTACTTGGAATAAAAACGCGCACTTAACCTCGCGTCAAAATGGCAGGGCAGTGGAAGAAGGGAGGCACTTTTGTTTTGGCCAATTGCTTTAATTTGTCCCTGCGTGACATTTCGCTAATTGAGCCTTTAATTTCACGTTGACAGGCACAAATGAAGACGGACACAGTGAGATGAAAACATTGCAGGTAGGGCGTCACATGATCGTCCACATCATTTCACTGACCCCCCCCTCTCCTCCTCCTCCCAGCCCGGGTGGTGATTAAGCATTCAAATAAAAGCCCTCTCTGTCTCTGCGCTCCGTGTGCGTGAGCCTGCCCCCCCCCGTCACTCCTGCTCTCCTCTCTCAGCTGAGATGTGTGTCATGCGTTCCTCCAACAGCCACTAATTGTCTGGCCTTCTAGCGAAATCCCCCGCCCCCTCTCTCTCTTACTCTCTCTTACTCTCTCCCTCTCTCTCTGTCACATGGGAGAGAAGGAGGATGTGGGGAAATGTGTGTGGCGGTGTGCGCAAGCGCGTGCAGGTGGTGGAGGTGGAGGAGGTGATGGTGTTGGGGGGTGTATTGATGCTGTGTGCTGCTGCTGCTCGCCCCCTGCTGGTGGTGACAGCAACTGCAACCTGGACCGTCAGCTGTTCCTGAGCCAGTCTGACCCAAATGATGCCCCCCCCACCCCTCCTTCAATTACTGCAGTATACTCGTGTTCAGCCAGAGATAGCAGGGCAAACGCTGATTGATTTTAGCTTTTGATATGGTTCAGCTCAAGTCTAATGTGATCTAAGACTGGGGAAAATTGGTAAATTAGTTGCGTCTGGAATATATTACGGAGTATTTCAATTGTGCAGCATTTATCATATACTGTTGTGTTGACTGTCACAGTAAATGGTTGTGCACTCCTTTTTCCCCCATTCTGCCATTTCTCTATCTCAGCTCCATTCTCCATCCCTTTCTCTCTTGTGTATTTCACTCTCCCACTTTCTGCCCTGTCTGGAAACAGAGATCCTTGCTCCTGTTTGCGCCTTCTGCTGCCAAGGGACAGCTAGCCAAGACTCCCGAGGTCCTCTCCACCTCCACCCCCACCCTCATCTCCTCTCTCCAGCCCTCTCTTCCCTGAGCTTGTGTAACAAATATCATCCATTTCTTTCTCTGGTTCTCTCTCTCCGGACATGATCATTCACAGTTTTTTTATATTAAATTGAACACATTCAATATTAAAGACTCCTGTGTCGCTTATTATTCGTGTTTTGTCTTAACAGTTAAATAATTCTGAGTGTTTGCTCTGGTTTACGGTGAATCTACTCAGAAATTTTCAGCAAAAATATTCTGGTTTGGCAAACAGTAACTGGCACAAACCTCTGTACACCCAGATGACCTGGTAAACAAATTTAATGAGCATTGCTTCTCAGCCTTAAAACTTCAGTGTGCCATTAAAAACCAAGTCTGTTCCAATTGTCAGTCATTCTCCATGAAGATACCAGAGCATATTTTGAAACACAAGTTCAGACAGGCCAAGAGCTGATATGAAAGAAACAAACTTGAGGCGCATCTGTTATTTCTGAAATAGCTCCTGGCTTTCTGCAACCATGGAGTTAAGGATATTTGACCTGCTTATTTCTGTGAGCTGATTGCAAATGAACAAATGAAACTCAAGACTCTTTTCCAGGCCAGGCAGATAATAGGCTTTTAAACACCACTCAATTTTTTATCTCTGGCATTCAATCTGAAATCGTGCCATTTTTGTAACCAACATTCAGTCGGTCCCGTTCTGCAGAGCTATTTTTGCCCACCTTTCAGACGCTATTTCACATATGAATCCATCTTCTAACCCATTTGGCAATGTACCACCATCTGTTCCGAAACGAGTTGTTGACACTGTCGGCCTCAGCCTACACGTGAAGAGCTCTTCTGTTACTGGCTGTGTCCCCAACTACTTCGAGCAACCATTGCACTACTTTTGAAAAACTAATCTAATTCCTCCCTCCTTCGGGACTATAGATCTATCTCTCTTTCCTCTATTTATATCCAAAATTCAGAAAGAAATGTGTGTACAGTTTACAGTTCTTGGACATAATGGAAAGCAAATATGTTTTCAATTAATTGAATCAATTAATCAGATACTTTAAAACAACTGTGACCACCGTCCTCAGTGTCATGAATGGCATTATGATGACATTTGGTAGGTGGACTCCAGTGACTGTTGCGTGCTGCATTTGACAGGATTGATCTTTCTGAATAAGCTCTAAAGTATGTATCTGGAATTGCACATGCACGGCTTAAAAAAATTACTAATACAAAGTTCTCAAATTTCACAAATGATTGCGAATCCACAGCAACTCCTCGAGTGGTGTGCCTCAGGGATCAATTTTTGGTCCAGTTGTTTTTAAAATGATTTTACTGGCTTCATTTATCTGTTACATAACAACTATAATGCTTTATCGACCTAACCAGTCATGAACTCAACAACAAGGCTTTGACAATAGAAGATATTTCATTACAATGTTTTCTCTTCATTGCATTTCAACATTTTATGTTTGACTTACACAATTTCAGGTTTTCAGCGAAGAAGCTGTTTACTGTTCCATGGTCAAGGCTGAAAAGTAAATTTGATGTTGTGTTTGCCATCATAACTCATCGTCACGTTGGGAACAGTTTCCCTCAAAGCCTCAGAGCAGCCAAGTCGGTACAAAAAAAAATGATTGGTGACTTCTCTTTGAAAAGTTTCCGTGCTCACTGATTCTCCAGTGAGACTGTATTGATGTATAGTTCTTTTCTCTGTTGGCCAAGATTATTGCCATGAATCTACGTCCTATATAATCTCTACCAAAGGGGTACCTTCCCCCTCCTAATCTGTTGGCTGCATAAGGCACAGAGCCAGAGAAACATACCTCTGGCTAGCCTTGTTGGTACATGGTACAGTGTGTGTGTGTGTGCGTGTGTTTGTGTGTGTGAGTTTTTGCTTTGCTGTCTGACCTGCAGAGGTGACACAAATATCCTCTGTGCACCTGTGACCGTTGCAGATGCAAGATTTGTATGCTTAAGAAACGTCATGGACTTAAAGCTTTCATCTTAACCCAGAAGAATCAGAGATATCGTACAACCATCTCCCATGACAGACCTTTATCCTCTGGAGGCAGAAACACAGGAAAGTTGGCACTAATGAGACAAGCAGATGGCCTTTATATAGCCCTTTAGTGGTTAAAATTCTTCCATTGAAGCATAAAGGGATAGCCGTGGGCTGATGTAGCATTAAATCTAGCACATGACCATCAGCTTGAAGGAAGATATATTTTCATTTATGTTGAGAGGAGAGAGAACACATTAAAGGAGTGTATTCAGATCACACAGCTGTCAACACACAGCTGGCATCAATTCGCACTGCCTTCAGCTCAATAGAAGAGGATTAACATTTTCATCATATTAGCACCTGGTGAACCAGAGGGAGTTTCATTTTATTTCTAGGGGTCGACAGAATAACAAAGAAAATTTGTTGCGAACTGAAAATAGGAAGTGTTGGGAGATTAATGATGGTGGCGGAGTATGTTTTACACCCATCCATATTTCACCCGTTCAGCAATGATGAGGGTCTGTCTGAAAGTTGTGCTTGAGAACATTTACACCTCAAGAAACATGTTTCCAGAGGTCCATTAACTTCCTGTTGTGTAAAATAAATCCAGTTCTGTTGACCGTGGCCATCAGTGTTCCAATTTGTCAGCAAAGAAACAAGACTAGTAGTCTTGCTAGCATCTCTGTGAGGCTGTACCTCTGCACAGATGTGCTGTGAGCTCATGTCAGAATGCTAACATGCTCATAATGACAATGCTTACATTAGGAGGTATACCTTTTACCATGTTCTTAATTTAGCAACCTAACATTTTCTAATTAGCACTGAGCATAAAGTACAGATAAGGGCAAAAACCAGAGTGTTGAATTTGAACCTGATGATGGTGGTAGATGGAGAGTTAGGGGATCACCGGAGCTGTTACAGTTGAATAGATGTTAAGACATTTAATGTAAAATCACAAATGTTAACTTCAGGTAGCACTAAAGTAAAGGTTGGATCAACAAAGTCAAAGTCAATGAGATATATAACCATGTGCATAACCGTTCAAAACACTGTACAGTGTCCTTTCTGTGTTCCTAAAATGTCACCATTGATTATGGTTCATTTTGATGACCTGTAGGTTTTTTATTCCACAGTCACAGAAAGTGATAGTGTAGGGATTAAGTACAGTCCACCAGAACTAGTTTTGCATATAATTTGTACAGCTTTTGTGCATGTTTATGGTGAAGGATTAGTCTAATTGTTGTTGCTTCTGAAAGAATACAGGAAAGAAATGTCCCAGGAGAACCGTGGTTTCTTGAGAGAAACCAAGTGTTTTGTAAAACAATATGAAATGCTCATGGGAGAATACAAATGATATAATCGAGCGTCTGTTTTTTTCCATTATCTATGATATTCTCCCAAATGTCTCACGTACAGTATAAAGCAGTGTGTGTTTGCGTCTAATAACATTTTAGTATTTGTTCACATCCTTAATTATAATTAATAATTATTAATTAATATTAATTAATTAATAATCATTAAAAAAAAGAGAAATGATGCTATAGACTTACTATTTTACTGTGTGGAAGATCATTTTCAGTGCTACAAAACATAAGCGATACACACTGTCAGTCCTCAAAGCTCTCTGTTAAAAGTTAAAAGCTGAGCAATTCAATCTCAGGGTGAAAAGCCACTGTCAAGGTATCGCTAAGTACACAGAGCTTTAACAGGCACTGCGGTGAAATCATGCATAGGGACTTTAATAGGGAGTGTTGGGGTGTCAACGTTGCCACGTGTTGGGTGGGGGTTGTGTTTGTGTTTTTGGAGGTTTCAGTTTGTGAAAAAACATATGGATTTATTGCACTCCCACCACCTATATTCCTTTTTGTCATGCAGGATCACAAAACACCACCAGTGTCTTTGAATCTCAGCGTGCAGAGTGAAGAAGAGAATGGTCTTTGGGTTCACAAGACGTTGAGAGAGATGTGATGGATCAATCAGGGGGTGTTTTAAGTCCCTGGCAGAGTCCTTTCCTCAATTCGCCCAACTGCTGCATTGCAGATAAAAAAAATAAAAAAAAAAATTCCTCTGCCAGGCACCTTTTACACACAACAGAGACCAGCTAACCTCACAACAACTCACACACTATCAGGTAAAGAGAATATTTGTCCGCAATCAGTCTCTTCTTATTATATATGAAATTGGAGAAATGCAGCAAATCTACAGCTCACAGTACACCAAACAAACCAATGTAGAGCTAGCTTTTGAAATTCACGTGCCCATTTAGTATCACAATGCATGATCTGCAATCCATTTATGCTACAACATAATTGTGGTTATTTTTAAGCTGGGTTTTATTCCTCTAAATGGATGGTGCCATCCTTTAGTCATACAACAGCTAAGAACGTGTTAAAACACACCTTCATACACACACACCTTCTCTTTCAGACATCCGCACTTGGATAAATGATCTATATATATATAATAGCTCTGAATAATAATGACATGTCACAAAATTTGATTTGCATTTAAGTTATACCTGGAGAAGCTTGAGATAGTTCTTTTTGTGTTGCACTAAAACTAATCACATTTATTACAGTAGACATTTTTCATTTTGTGTAAGTATGGTTTATTAATATAATGCTCCCGGGGATGTGCTTGAATTGCTTTATTTCACTTAAATGCCAGGTAGCTAATAAAGAATCCTGCAAAAAGAAAATATATATAAATCCCACATAAATATCTTGTAATTATCACTGCAGGGCTGGCATTGATGTTTCTAATTTTGACATGCATGTATTAGAATAAAACACTGTATATCATATCTAATACCACAATTCATATATAATTGTAGAGAAATATCTCTGCAGTGAAAACTGCCATGATAAATTCTGGAGGGTTCAAGTGTGTCAGATGTCCATTATTAGGCCATACATTATTAAACATTTGCTACAACTAAAGCTACTAAAAATGGCAGATTAATGTGGCCTCCAAGATATATCATAGAGAATGATAAACTACTCTTAGCACTATAACAGATAATCATCATCATCATCATGCTGTGCAACATGCTACTGGCCTGTGGGTTTTATAATGATATGATGTGATTTGTTCACATTTTATAATGAAATCCCAACTTGATGTAAGTGTAGAGAATCTAGTTTCTCGTCTGAATTACATATATATCCAAAAGAATTCAGACTTGGCAAAGCAATTTGTCTCTACTCAGCTACAGTATAGTGCCTTTGTGCTGCAGCACTAAGCTAATTATCATCTTTGCTGTTGACTGCGGCAGGTAAACCAGGATGTTTCGAGAGAGTGAGTGAGGCTCAACACTTAAAACCTTAATGGGCTGAGAGCTTATCCTTGAAAAACAGCATGTCATGCCCCAGACGACAAAGTCTCCTGCTCCTCTGAAACCGCTGGCTTCCTTGAGTGGAATATTTCACAGCTAGGATCACGATAATTATTCTTGCTGCTCACGGAGCCTAACAGCAAAATTGTCTCAATTACCGCTGCTGTTTACACCCTAACTAACTGTGATTATCCGTCAGTCAGGAGTTAGAGGTGATTTGTCAGACTATAATGCACAATGGTAAATGAATGATGATATTTCCACATGGCTTCACGGTTGTTTTCCTGATTGCTGTATTAGGGAAGCAGGTTGAGGTGTTGTTTCATACCAGCCACCTGCAGAACCAAAAAAAAAAATCCTATATAAATGTTTTAATTAGCATTTGGGCAGAGCAAGTGTGGATATTCTAATCTGACTTCTGTTGGGCGGTTTCCCTCTTGATTATATTTTCACCATGTAAAATTCTCAAAATAAAAAACGATAAATCTGAGAAAATCTGATGTCTGAGCTACATACACTTAAGACACAACATCATACTGATGAGTGCTGACGAAGACCGAAAGTGTTCAGCTATCCTGCCTTCTTGTCGATGGGAGAAGTATGTTGTGTCATCCGGTGTGATTTATACATGAGTCACATAGGATGAGCATTAAAACAAGGACTTCCCAGCATCTTGTTATCACTGTAATGTTGCCATGCAACTTGCAGAGATGCTAGGAAGTCACTGCTCCTGGCCAAGAAAAATTCCAGCACATAACTCCCCGAAAAAGCCAGCATGTCATTGTTGTGGATTTCAATCAACCCAAAATACTGTGTGCTGAGCAAAGCTAAATGGCTGCTGCTGATGGCTTAATATTGAATGAACAGATAGGACAATGGTGTGCATATTTACCAAATGTGCAACAACTCCTTTAAAAATAGAATAAAAAAATCGTGACCTTTTTTTATTTTGTGGCACTGAAACTGAAGCATTTACCAGTCTAGTAAACCTGATGACTACCTGCTGTGAGGTTATATGCTCACCATCAGCAAATACAACATTGATTAAATTCAACATCACGGCATGGCTCAATATGTGACTTGATTTCATGTGATGTGACCTAAGGACCTGAGACCTAATTTGAGAATTGACCCATCGGCTCAAGACAGGAATGTAAAAATCTTGCGGCCAGCGAGGGCGGGAAGTGGTGCCGCTGAATGAATTCAGCCTCACCCACCCAGAGCTGGGAGCTGCCCATCTCTCTCTCTCTCTCTCTCTCTCTCTCTCTCTTTCTTCCCTCACTCTCTGTCTGTCTGTTTCTATGTGTTTCTACAATCCAGAGAAGGGTCAGTAGCCCAGAGGTGACAACCTGTTGATTTCCATTCCTGTCTTCAGCTCATCTCACTTCTTATTTGCAGCTGAGTCACTACATCACACACACAAACACACACACACATTACCATACACTGGGCAGCCATACCCCTCCTAAGGTCAAACATTACACTCAGAATTAAAAGCCCTAACAAGGAAACTAAGAAGGAAACTACACATTTATACAGCTGACACATGTGGAAACACTCAGTGTCAGAAGGTTAAGAAACACTATTAAAACACTGGCAATAAGGTGCCCAAAAGCCAAGTAATCACATACCAGTATTGACACCACAACAGTACAGCTATCTCTTATTTTCTCTCTTACACAAACACTCACTCACACACACACAGAGTTGCTCAGGTGCGGAAGCCTGATGCTTTAACAATGAGAGAGAGCGTAGCTGATTATCATTAAAATTAGCTCTGAGCGCTGCAAAGGCTCTCTACAGTAAAGCGTTAGCGACGTGGCTGTGTCAGCGCAGCACTTCCTGTTTACTGTTTAGTCCCGCAGCAGGCTGCAGACACCAGATAACAAGCGCACAAAGCATGCTGGGAGATAAAAGTGCCACAAAATGTGCTGGGGCTCCCGGAGAGCCTGTCGTTGCCTGATGTGGCATCAGTCAGTATTACTGCTGAGAATGGTGCTCCCACAAACAGCCCTGCATGAGAGAGAAAGAGGGGGTGATAGAGAAAGGCAGAGAGAAAGAGAGATGTGTCTTTGTGATACAATAACACGTGCTGTAGTTTGATTTTAGACATTGTAATTCATGCTGCATATAGATATGACACAATCAACGCTCATGTTAATCATCAGATTTATACTGTGGCCCTTATATTTGTGTTTAAGTGATCACTTTTTTATGACAAGGAGTCTTGCCTGAAGCCAAAGGACATGAGGAATAACAGTGGGTCCAAGGCCAGAGAGATGGACTCATAAAATGAACCACAGGTTTGAATCTAAAGTAAATCAGCTAAAATACTGGGGGCAAGAGCTTAAATTGCCACTTAGGATCAATCAGGTTTGTTCTAGTCCTGAGCAAGACACACATTTTCTTTTCCAGGGTCTTGGAAGTCATGAAAAATCTCTGTGGAGATATTTTTAGGTTAGATAAATACACAATATACTGTGTCTGAGGGTATCTTTTTCTTCTTTGGGGCTTATTTATGGTGTATATACTTTTATAAAGCGCAGCCAGGACAGGACAGTAGGACATTTTTCATTGTTTTGGCTCTGTACACCGGCATGCAGGATTCGAAATGAAACAATGACTTTTAGGCTAAAGTGCTGACTCTCAGCTTTAACTTAAAGTTGAGATGAATTGCGTTTTATGCACAGTCCTGTATTTTCGTCTCAGGATTGCAAAGCTTTTGTAGTCATTGACAACAAAGTCCACGGTGCTGCTCTGACTGGCCTCAGTTATCATTTTCACTCTCTGTGTGCTCTGAAAGAGTGCAAATGGCTCAAGCGGCATTCAAATGCCCAATAAAGGCAATTTAAACTTCGTATCATAGTTTTGGCATTTCATTATTAATGGAAAACTTTCATAAAACGCTTACATGAATTAGAAGCTTTGAAACATTAAATGGCATAGTCACATTTGTCCACATTAGGGTGGACATGGCATAAATAGATGTGACCGTGGCGGCACTGCATGCCAAGTTTAAAGCTGAGGCATCTATTCAGTTTTAAAAGGTCACACCCATTTCTCAAAAATAACAGTTTGTGCTGCATGAGTTCTCCGCTGATTCCTCTGTAAGAGTTCAGCAGCAATTTCCGAGTAGTAGGACAGCAGCAGCGAGGCTGCTCTAACCTGGGCAATCCACACGGTGAGAAGCCTCCTTTGGAACGATCACCACACCTGTGAGACAGGCTTCATTAAGAGGGAGTGCAAACTTACACATGCACACGTACAGTGATTGCACTTCTGTCCTTGTGAGATCCCTCCACTGACTTCCATGTCTGTGCCATTAACTCTAATCATCAACATCTGTACCACATGCCCAGCGAGCAATGTTTAACCCAGTCTAAACCCGAAATCATCTGACTTTGCAAAAACTTCCTCACTCAAGCGTAATTACAGAGGTCCAATTAGCACACGATACAGCAAGCATGCAGAAGTGCACGAAAAGGCAAGGACTGTATTTGTAAACAAAACATGTATACCGAGCATACTGTGGATGAAGGATGTGTTGCTTAATAGTATAACCCCCTGGATGATTCCTGGCTAGGATGAAGCTGTAAATGTCTGTGCATATGTCTGTCATTGGAGAATATGCCTGCCCTCGCTACAACAGGCTAATTACGTTTCAGCCTCAGTGATAAATGTGGCTCTGCTTTGATTTACTTGCAGCCGCCCGCACTGTATTCTGTATTCATAGCCTGTCTTTCCCATCTCTCCCTCTCTCTTTCTGTCTCTCTCTCTCTCTCTCTCTCCTTCTCTCTCTGTCTCTCTCTCTCTCTCCAAGTTGTATTCATTCCCCTGAGAGCAATTATCATGGACTTCTACAGAATGTACTTGTGTTATTAATCTCTTCACTGACTTTGCTGTGACAATACAGCACTTTCTGCGGTTATTTACAGAACAATTCCTGGCCGATGGGTTTTACTGGAGCCTATAATTACAGGCACAAATAAACTGATGTATAGAAAGCTGAAAGCAGCTCATAGAGTGAGCCGGGTTGTTATTGGGCAGGTGCATTGGGAAGTGAGGGGGATGATTCAACTCAGCAACACGGAGAGCCAGAGGAGTGCCAAAGCTTACTGTCACAGTCCATATATATTTATTTATATGAAAGAGGGACAACTTTCCTGAAGAACACGCCTGAATTTCTGAATGACTGAAAATCTGTTAAGAACTGAAGTTATCCACTGCTGTTGGCAGTGGAAACAAACCATCAACACAACTATAAGCAGTTCTTTGGCGTGTATGTCTAACTCATTAGCAAACAGGAGAATGCCTGGTTTGTTAGCAGCTAAATGACTTGTCAGAAAAAAAATTTTCAAAAACATTACTGCATTATCAGGCTCATATCACCAAAATATGTGACCACAACCTCTTAACACCACAACACCTGGCTCTGACACGTAAAATTATGTGCAGTCAGCACAACTTTCAAAGTAATGTTTTTCAATTGGAAGAATATTTCGTGTCACCACCACATTTTATTTTACTTCCACAATTTAAAAGGTGTCGGATTCAGCCCAGGCTGGTGGTCGGGGTGGATGGATGCGTGAAACACAGAACTAAACCCTAAAAATAACCAAGTAGTTTTGGTGAGTGTAACCAAGTAATGAGTGTGGGAGCTGTAAAGGTTTTTTAATAAGCTGTAGTTAGTATACTTGTTGTACTTAATTGCCCTAATGGCTAAATGTTATACTATGATGTTCCATAGTTACTGGTTATGATTGAGTTTTTCCCACTTAGAATACTAAGAAGTTCTTTAAACTTACAAAAAGCAGTCAGATAAAGTTGGCTTGTTTTTTTTTAGTTAGAACAAAACAACAGTTTTGTTGTGTACCCTTTGTAGAGTATACTCTGTCACAGGATTAGCTGTTTTTAGTATTGAAGATGTGATTACTGAGCTGTAGAAGTAAAGAAACCTCTAATTGGCAAAAACAGCTCCAAGGCTACAACAGTAAAAGCAGTGGCCTTTGAATTAGCATACATGCCAAACAGTTTTATTAATTTATTTGTTTGTTTTTATATATACTTAAAGGCTTTTCCACATTGGAAATCTGACCACATCTGGTCCTCCCCAGAGCCTGTTAATTACATCAGTGTGGAAAACTTTGTATATATTTTTACAGGTACGCAGTAGTCAGTGAGGTTACTGAGCGATAAAAGGAGGAGTATGCCGTGGGAGGGTAAACAACAGGGGTTTGGAAGGGAGAGCGAGGCGAGGTGAGATCGTAACAGATGGCCTTTCTCTGGACTTTGTCCATAGACTTCATAAACACACACACAAACACATATTCACAGCCAGTTTTCTAGTCCTAAAAACGCCTGTTGGAAAATCACAGATGACCAGGATATCAAGCTTCCTGTTTGTTTGCAACTAAGAAACAATGAAAACCTCCCAGCTCTGGGGGCACTGCTCTAATGACCCTTCATTACCTTCAACCATCTCAATCTTAGTTAAAGGTGACTGGTTGAAAAAAGTCAGAATGAGCTCTCTTATCATCATTCTGCCATCGAGCAGCTTTTCCATTAGCCAGAGAACATACAACAACAGATGTAAGACTTTCCTCGTAAGAGTAAAAAGCAATTAGCTTGTTCACTGAACGTGTAACCTCTCCTTGTTAACATACACTAATTGTAAGCCTTGTCTTAAAGCTCTTGTGTATTGTTGCAGAAATAGAACGAACAAAATGGAACGCTGTACATTGTTGAGGTTGGAAGCTCACAATAAAGGTGCCTGCTGAGGCTCTCACTCCCAACCAACTCCTGTTTGAGACTTTGTGAAGGAGCAAACTAAAGGGAGCTCTCTAAATTATGATTAATCATTTGAGAACTTCTTTGCATTTTAATTAAAACCAGTGATGCATGAGGGCCCAACTAAACTTCTTTTCACCCAAAGAAATTTGTAATAATTATCTGAATCAGAAACACAGTTCAATTGCAATTCACCCAACAAATAACTTTGAAACTAATTAACAACACATATATAACTATCATCACCGCCGGTTATGTGGTGACAAGTTCCTTTTACTTAGTGATGTGCTTAAATTACTTTTAAATTTTTTTTTAAATTAACATTACACAGTAGCAAAGTTACTGTTTATACACCTGGATATCTACATATTGTGTTACATTATATCAGTATGAATATTAAAAAGTATCATGGAGCTCACATTAGCAAGTGTTGCACACTGTTGGAGCTGTAGCAGAGGTGAAAAAAGGCAAGGGACACAGGAATGTGCATGACGTCACATCAGGTGGAGTCCTTTAAATAGAAATCCGAGAACTGAGAAAGTCGGGGATGGTCTAATTTGTTAAGCTATGTTACTATCTGTTCAAACAACAACAACAAAAAGACAAAAATTGATTAAAAAGTGATTGATACATCTAAGTCTTTACATAGAACCTCTTAAAGAACCCCTGTTCTGTTGGTCAGCTTTAACTCTTTGTTGACAGGCAGCCACTACACTTGAACACATACAAAGAGCCACAGACCCACTTCCATAGTCGCTGCCACTTTGACAAATGCAGCAAATAAAGTGAGCATGTCTGTGCCACACTGCATAAACTGCTTTGGCAATTTAGAAAAAAGGAGTTTACGAGCTTACTCAATCATCACAATTACCTCCATTGATCCGAAGTTGAATATGCTCTTGTTTCCCCTCAAAAATTGGTGTTATCAATCTGAACTCGGATGAATCCATTACAGTGGCCACTGACTGCAACACTAACCAGTAGATCCAGCTGACAGATTTCTTCTGCATGTTGTCTAATATGTTTAATGGAATTGCTGAATATGGTGAATGCATGTGCACTTTGGCCTGTACAGTGACCCTCAACCTGCACTTAATGAAATTCATTAAGGCTCAGTTCCTTGGCGTCTTGATGTTCAGGTGTTTGACTGAGATGCTTGAGCGATTAACTCCAGCAGCAGCACTCAGATTTATTAAAGAACACATGCTTTATACCTGTCATACCTATAGTCTATGTTAATGGCATGTGCAACAAAGGCTTCAGTAGTAAAAGCATTGTTGAAGTTGGTTTCAGTTAACAGATTTTAAGGCCATCCTCTGTAGTCTTTGGGATGTGTTCAAGTGGAACTAGGCCTTGCGTAACCAAGCGCAGCTGTCATAACGTCTGGAGGAAACAATGCCCGCAGAGCTACAATACATTAACTGGCACCATAAATAGATAATTCAGCCAAAACTGTCTGTTACTTATATTTTGATTGATTTTCCCCACAGGCTGTTTGAGCTGAAGGTCTCTCTTCATCTTTTCATTTTAATTGGCCTGACATGAGGGGAATCATGCATGTCAGTGACATTCAGAAACATATACTGGTCTCTTGACTGTGATCTGACTGCGCTGTCTGCTCATTAATGTTTTTTTCCCTCTGGACTGGCATGCAACATTTTTTGGCCTCTTTAACCAGATTATTCAATTCAACCTCCCAAATATTTTCAGTCATGGGCCCCAAGGAAAAGCCACAGGCATGTGGTTGTTAAGTAAATCTCAACAATATAAATGTTCAGTGAAATAATGACACAACTCTCATTTGTTTTGTTTTGATGGATTAGCATGAAAGGTTTCATAATAACACAGTTGTGAAAATAATCAAGGTCGATGATGAGGTTTTTAATGAGGGATTTGCCATATTTGAGTTCCTTCAGTCAGTTTTTGAGACACAGATTCAGACTGTTTGTGGATTAGGATGTGTGAACATTGCCAAATTACTCCCAAGCAATTTCACTTTGTCGAAGTGATACAGTATTGATTTTATGCCTCATTAGCATAGTCATAACTCATACGGCCATTCTTAAAAATAATGCACATTAGAATCGTCTCTCTCAAGCCCCATAACTGTATATCTGCAAGATCGCTGGGTCTCAGATGTACAGTAAGGCCATAATCCATGCTTTAGCATTTATGCAGAGTACTCCCATCTGGTGAGTTCAACAGCTGGTTTCCACTTCTTACTTTTCAATACCATTGCAGACAACCTTAAGACCTCTTGATTTACAAAGTAAGCTCAGCAATCTGATGAACACACATGCAGGCACATGCATAAGCACAAGGATCCACTCCTGCAGAAATCCGGTTGATTTTCAATTAGAGCAGACAAGCCTTTAGTGGATTTTCAGAGAGAGGGGGAGAGAGTGACTGGGTTAAAGAGTGTCTGACCTGGCTTGATGAACAGATTCAGTATTCAAAGTAAGCAATGTCAATAAGACTCCCACAGTACTGAGTGTCAAGCAGCAGCTGAACCTGAGACACTCAACCACCAAAGAATCTGTTCTTCCATCTGTTTGTGTGCATTGAATGTGAATGCTGAATAAATAAATGGCACAAAGTGAATAGCACACATAGTCAGTGACCTTGCAGGGGTTTTGGCCGCTAATAGACAGCAATTTAGTTACTGCACCATTTTCTTTTACATTTAAATTAGGGAGGCTGAAAGTTCCTGCATTTTAGTAACATCCCTTTTAGTCACACTCACAAAAGCAAAGCTAAGCTAAGCGGAAACTAGTTTGTTGTTAAGTACTAATGACCTGAGATGCCCCCTGATTTGAAACAAACTGGAGTTTGTTTGTTTGTTTTTTTTGAGAAACATTGAAAAGAGAAAAACACGCTTTTTTCCAACATCGCGTCATATTACGTCACATAAGGGAGTCGTTGCTCGCTGCTCTGTCTGAAGGTAATAAGTGGTAGTAGGTGATAGTGAGTCTGAGCAGCCTTTACTTTACTGCTGCGTTTGTTTCGAAAAACGCGGTCATTTGTGGTGCTTATTTTAGAACCGGAGGATTATCTTCACAGCGATATGATGGAGTTCAGGATGGGATTTTGAAGCCCAGACCGTGTGAGACTGACAGTTGCGGTTCCCTCCCTGCACACAGCAGCTCCATCAGGTCTGCCTCAGCAGCAGCTGCTGGGTCTGCTGCTTTAACCTTCATGATAGAAGTTATTGTAGGGTTCTGTTGTATTGGACTGCATTAGTTGGTTGGTGTACCAAATAAACTGGGAACAAAAGTACACTAGTAAGAATACAAAATATCTACAAAAAGAAATACCTGTAAACATATCTCACTCATCTCAGGCAATCTTTAAATGTAGCATAGAGTGCAAACAGCTGAGTAAAATAAGGAAAACAAGGCACTGGGCTAAAGAAAACAAAAATAAATACTTGTATAGGTTTTTCTTTGCTTCATTTGTCTCTGGCATCAAACATAGCTACATTTTAAAGTATTGAATAGTGCCACAAAATCAAATGAGGTAGGCACCAGACACTAAAAAGAAATTGTCGACAAAAATTAAGTTTTGGTCTCACTCAAATATAACAAAAGTGCATTTTGTGCTCAGTGCTCACAACTGTATTCAACTTTACTACACTCTGACTCTAATCCCAATATATATATATAATATATACACTGCTCAAAAAAATAAAGGGAACACTAAAATAACACATCCTAGATCTGAATGAATGAAATATTCTTATTAAATACTTTGTTCTTTACATAGTTGAATGTGCTGACAACAAAATCACACAAATATTGTCAATGGAAATCTAATTTCCAAAAACCCACGGAGGTCTGGATTTGGAGTCACACTCAAAATTAAAGCGGAAAAACACACATCCAACTTTGATGTAATGTCTTTAAAACAAGTCAAAATGAGGCTCAGTAGTGTGTGTGGCCTCCACGTGCCTGTATGACCTCCCTACAACGCCTGGGCATGCTCCTGATGAGGTGGCGGATGGTCTCCTGAGGGATCTCCTCCCAGACCTGGACTAAAGCATCCGCCAACTCCTGGACAGTCTGTGGTGCAACGTGGCGTTGGTGGATGGAGCGAGACATGATGTCCCAGATGTGCTCAATTGGATTCAGGTCTGGGGAACGGGCGGGCCAGTCCATAGCATCAATGCCTTCGTCTTGCAGGAACTGCTGACACACTCCAGCCACATGAGGTCTAGCATTGTCTTGCATTAGGAGGAACCCAGGGCCAACCGTACCAGCATTTGGTCTCACAAAGGGGTCTGAGGATCTCATCTCGGTACCTAATGGCTGGTCAGGCTACCTCTGGCGAGCACATGGAGGGCTGTGCGGCCCCCCAAAGAAATGCCACCCCACACCATTACTGACCCACTGCCAAACCGGTCATGCTGGAGGATGTTGCAGGCAGCAGAACGTTCTCCACGGCGTCTCCAGACTCTCTGTCACGTCTGTCACATGTGCTCAGTGTGAACCTGCTGAACCCTACCCTAACCCTGCATCTGTGAAAGAGCACAGGGCGCCAGTGGCGAATTTGCCAATCTTGGTGTTCTCTGGCAAATGCCAAACGTCCTGCACGGTGTTGGGCTGTAAGCACAACCCCCACCTGTGGACGTCGGGCCCTCATACCACCCTCATGGAGTCTGTTTCTGACCGTTTGAGCAGACACATGCACATTTGTGGCCTGCTGGAGGTCATTTTGCAGGGCTCTGGCAGTGCTCCTCCTGTTCCTCCTTGCACAAAGGCAGAGGTTAGCGGTCCTGCTGCTGGGTTGTTGCCCTCCTACAGCCTTCCTCCACATCTCCTGATGTACTGGCCTGTCTCCTGGTAGCGCCTCCATGCTCTGGACACTACGCTGACAGACACAGCAAACCTTCTTGCCACAGCTCGCATTGATGTGCCATCCTGGTTGAGCTGCACTACCTGAGCCACTTGTGTGGGTTTGTAGACTCCGTCTCATGCTACCACTAGAGTGAAAGCACCATGCCAGCATTCAAAAGTGACCAAAACATCAGCCAGAAAGCATAGGAACTGAGAAGTGGTCTGTGGTCACCACCTGCAGAACCACTCCTTTTTATTGGGGGTGTCTTGCTAATTGCCTATAATTTCCACCTGTTGTCTATTCCATCCATTTGCACAACAGCATGTGAAATTGATTGTCAATCAGTGTTGCTTCCTAAGTGGACAGTTTGATTTCACAGAAGTGTGATTGACTTGGAGTTACATTGTGTTGTTTAAGTGTTCCCTTTATTTTTTTCAGCAGTGTATATATATATATATATATATATATATATATATATATATATATATATATATATATCCCATATATATCCCAATCTACACACGGCTCTTGTTCATAGCCAGGAAAGTTAGCATTTCTACATGTTCTGGAGAAAGGCTTGCTCTCTTTTGAGAGCAGATGTTCCCTGCTGTGGAGAAAAAACGCTCCGATGGGGAGGAAACGTCTCTCATTTTCGCTCCACCATTTGAGAGGATCATCCTTTTTAGAGACTGAGGCCTCTCCAAAGTACAGCTGAACTTCACTTCTCACTTGGATCTTTTGGTCCTCCTGGGATACTTCTTTCTCATTTTCACTCTGTCTGTCTGTGTCAGACTGAAGGAGGGTGTCCAGAGCAGTCTTTTCAACTCTACCTGAACCATTGGCCCTCTGCAGTTCTGCATGCTCATGTGTCCAAGCATTTGCTTCTTTGACAGCAAGCATTTCAACAGTCCCCTGACTTAATTATTTGTTTTACTATGTGTTATTGCTGCTTTGGCAATATTGTTTTAATACATTCATGCCAATAAAGCAAATTGAAATTGAGAGAGAGAGAGACTGACCTTCTCAGAGGTTGTATCATATTTCTTTTCCATCATTGTGGTGAAGTGGGATCGGCTTGGTAGGTAGTTATTGTGATATTCTGGGTTGAACTGCTTGATCATCTCTTTCTCTTTCATCACCAACCATGGACAAGGGTCTCATGTCCGTCACCAACATGTTCAAGATTGCTTCAGTCAGGACATTTGCTTGCCCAGGTGTGCATGCTGGCTTGGTAACAAAGTTGTCCATTGAAGAGGAATGTATTTTTTTAGCACTGTAACGTAGCGTTACAAAACATTACCGTTATCACATTTCCTAATCAAACATGACATCGCTGTTATAACGTTACAGCAAACACACAACATTTGTGTGCTAAGGCCAATGAAATCGTCATCGTTAATGTTAACGTTTATAAGTACAATATAACAATATAAGTAAGTAGCTCACTGTTGACTAACTAGCCAGTTAGCTTACCGAGACGACTGTCCCTCTTCGTCAGATTCAGCTACAATAACATGCTTTCTTTTCAAATGCTCGTGCATCGCTGTAGTGCTCCCATGGAAGGCAAGTTCTGCCTTGCAGATTTTGCATTGCACATTCTTTTAATTTCTTTTGATAAAATGCTCCCAAACTTTTGAGCTCCGTTTGCGGCTAGCCATGATACTGTTGATACTGGGCATAACTTTTCCGGTGACATCACGGCTGACCCAGATTACCACTAAGGACGGAAAGGCAGACAAGGCAGCGGAAGGTACAGCGGCAGTTTTGAGAGAAAAACAAAACTTCAAAAAATAGACGACAACGTTGATTATTAAATTAGTCGTCGACGATTTTGATAGTCTTGCCCACAACCAGCGATATAACGCAGAACATTAGTGTGGCACAAGCACAGATGTGGTTTGAGTGACTGTTCTGTTTTTTTAAAAAGTTTTCTCAATGCTGCAAGAGAGAGGTTTTTAACCAGCAGTTTATAAAGTACTTCAAACACAGATGCTTCAGTATTCATAACCTAATGATGTCGTATATAATAATACATGTCAGAGGTACCAAACTAATACTTTATATTAATACTTGAGTTTGTTTTGTTGCTGACTTGTGTACTTTTACTCAAGTATTCCTATTTAATTATGTATATTATACCCTTAAAGTACTCCTATAAAGTTTTTACACAGTAAGACAATGTGATTGTTATGATCTTTTTATTGACTGTCACCCAAATGAGGAAATGAGGCCATTCAAAACCTTTGTAAATCCTTCCTTCCTCTGGAAACTGTCTTCTGATGGCAGACAGCACATGAAGGTAAGGGCTTCCTGCCTAGAATGCCCTGGGCCCAGCAGACAACCTGCCTGTATACGGTGTAATTGGGAATACGGGCACAATATTAATATTCAAAGTCTTTTATTGACATTAAACAGTGTGATAGAGATAGTGATAATCTCAATATGGGAAACGTGATGGAGAAGCAAAAAAATAATAATAATAACTTGGCATCATTATTTCTAAAGATGCGAACGATTCTTCATATATCTGACATGGCATCTCAGGAAATAGTGGAACACTTGACTCAGATATTTTTCTTGTCCCAACCTCTTCTCAAACACTATTAGAGAAGTTTGACAGAGGTATGATATCTCTGCTAGTGAAAGTACTCTGGATGAGGTAGTCAGTGCTGTTATGGACAGCAACATTCTTGTCAGTGCCACAGCTAAAGGTGAGGAGTTATCTTCAACCAAGAGACGGAAAACCTTTATTGGAAAGAACTACTCTCTGGTAATACCTGTACAGTATGTGCTAGAGCCAGGACACGCAGCAGTGCATGTTCCCATTCTTGAGATGATCCAGAAATTGTTCAGACATACTGACATTCTGGACAAAATTCAAGAAACAAAGATGGCACAAATGGGTCATTTTGTGAACCACCAAGATGGCTCATATTTTAAGGAGAATGAATTATTTTCTTCCTCAGATGAGCTAAAGCTACTTCTCCTTTTGTATATTGATGATCTTAAAATATCAAATCCACTTGGCACGTCACGGAAAATCCACAAACTCAGTACAGTGTACTGGGTACTTGCTGATCTACCCAGTAAATACAGATCAGCCTTGCATGTAATTCAGCTAGCAACATTAAAAAATATAAAGTGTCTGATATTCAGAAGTTTGGTTATGAAAGAGCACTTGGTCCTCTGTTAAGAGACATCCATACTCTTGAACGAGATGGTGTATTCATCCATTGGTAAGGCAGTTCGGGGCACAGTCGTGTGTGGTCTCTGATAATCTTGCAGCCCATTCCTTAGCAGGCTTTACAAAGAGCTTCCGAGCTAAATATTTTTGCAGATTCTGCACAGCTACTCAAGACAAAGTTCAGACTCATGATGTCGGGGGTGGAGAATTTAGTCTGAGGACAAAAGCCAGCCATGACAGTGATGTGCACGTTGTGATGCAAGGGGATTGTCAGTATGGTGTTCAGGGAGATTGTGTCCTGAGCCGAAGTCTAGAGTATTGTCATACAGTCACTGGCTTGCCTCCTGATGTCCTGCATGATCTTTTTGAGGGCATGTACCTCTAGAGCTGGCAATGTGTATTGGGGACATGATCCGTTGCAAATACTTATAAATACTACACCAAATACCATTGGTGGAAATGGCCATGAAAATGCTACATTGCTTAGACTGCTCCCTTTGATGATTGGCAGTCTGGTTCCTGATGGAGATGGAGCATGGACTGTACTAATGGATTTGAAAGAGATAGTTGAGCTAGTGCTTTGCTCAGCATTTACAGACGAGTACATTCAGTACTTGCAGACAAAGATACAGGATCATAGATGCATGCTACAAGAGGTTTTTCCTGATTTCAAACTCCGCCCTAAACATCACTACATTGAACACTACTCTGACCTTATACGCTGTTTTGGGCATTTTGTCCACTTGTGGACAATGAGATTTGAAGGCAAACACCGCTTTGCGTGTACAAGACACACAAAACTTTAAGAATATGTTAAAAACACTCGCAAACCGTCATCAATACATGGTGGCATACCATCTCCGTGCCCCATCTGTCTTTAAACTTCATCAGCAGACATGTCTCTTCTGTGATGGTATCAGTGCTTCCTGATGTCGCAAAGGCATACGTCAAACAAATAACAGCAACATAGTTTACCGCACATCAGAGGTCAACATTGATGGAACTGATTTTGATGAGGGAATGTTAGTGTCTGTGGGACAGGAGGGAGGACTGCCTAAGTTTTGCAAACTTGAACAGATTCTCCTTGTTAACAACCATGTTGTCTTTCTTTGCCGGGAACACAAATCAAACTACACTGAACATCTGCGGTCCTATGAACCTTCACCAGGGAATATGGCTGTTGACACTGTATCAGATCTCAATGATAAATCATCTCTCTCTGCATACAACACAAAAGGGAGATTGCTCTTAACACCCAAACGGTTCATAGTACTACACTAAAAGCTCCATTTTTAAACATGTCTTTTAAAGAGAAGCTAATTATATTTTGTTATTTGGACTTGAATCTGAAATCTGTAAGATATTTCACTTGTTGCCTGTATGATCTAACAGAGAAGCCTCTTTCAATTATAGCAGGATTGCTTCAAAATTATGGCTATTTAAAAGAATAAAGCTACAAGCTAAGCACATTCAAACTACTTCATCAACTTATTTTTGTGTGTGAAATAGAACTGTGAAACATCAACACAAAATCAGAAGATGGCTACTCCCCAGAAATTTGTGCTACGTGTATATGTTGCCACAGATGTTGCCATGAAGCTCACTTTAACTGAGCGACTGCAGTCTGTAGAGGGGCTGTAGAGCATAATGCAAGAGAGGTTCAAGCCAAGATTGGACTGCGATTTTACCCTCCAGTATGAGGATCCTGTACCTTTAACGCAGCGTCAGAAGAATTGGCCTGATTGTTTCCCTGTGCCATCTTTTTCTTATGAAGTGGAGCGTGTACTTGAAGGAAACACTGCCTTTGAAAGATCTGGAAAGACTGAAATTGACAAGGTCCCAAAAGCACAACATCCTAGAAAACATGGCAGAAACAATGCACAGCTTTAAACCGTACCCAAATGACAGGGAAGTGGGCAAGGCAGCTGAAGCTCTGGTTACAGCTAACCCGTGTCTCAGAGAGCTTGGAAGTGAGAGTGGCTGGTATGGGTTTAAGGTCTGCTTGAAGTTCAAAATGGGGAATTACCGTGCCAAGCTGGCTAGATCTGGGTGTGTCGAGGTGTCCATCAACACAGGCAGGAGGAGCCGGAGCAACCCTGAGAATGAGCACCCCCATTCCAGCATAAAGAGAGCCCGACGAGGGCTGAGGTTAACTACCTACCCAACTTTCCCAGAGGAGAGAACCAGGCCACGCTGGACCAAATGAGACTGCAAATCATACAACAGGTCGAAAAGTTTCTGATAGAAAAGTTCATGCACATAACCTTTGGCCTTCGCCGCCAAGATATTGTTCAAGGACATCCGCAGGTGAAAGAGTTTTTGGAGAGCTGGCCAGCTCTACGGCTGGAGTCACAGGTAAAAGCTGTTTTCCTCTTTGTCTACCTCCCCAGTTGAAAATTCACATGTTTATACATTTATGTGTATTTATATGTCTGCAGGTGTTTGCTAAGTTCCATTGCATTACAAATGTAAACCTACACAATCGACTGATACACACCACAACTGGTGTCCTTGTACAGGCAGAAGGCCTCACGGACAGGCAAGACTGTGCGGGAGATCCTAAGGATTTATGATCTTCAGGTGAGTTTAACATTTCTCAACACAACTTTGCCATGGGCCCAACGTTGATCACATAATTTTCAGACATTGTGGTCATTGGACTTTCATCTGTCTCTGACAATTTTTTGATTGTCAATCTAGGAACAACATGATGTCAGCATGAGACGCACTCTGGCCCTTTGCGCTCTCCCAGTTTACCTGTGCGAGGATGAGTCTGAGTTCTTCAAGACCTGAAATGTAAGTACTCAGTACATTAACAGAAATGTCTAGATCAATCACTACTACAATGTGAACTTGACATACTGTATGGGAAACCAACTTGAATGCCTCCTCCAGCATTTTACAGATTCAAATAGATTAAAGAATAGGTTTGGCTTTTTTCAAATCTACCTCAATACAATGCTCAATGTGATATGTATAATTAAAGAATTAAATTAAATTTTTAGCTGTTGTAATATTTTTTCCTCTCAGTACTAGCCATCCCTTCCTAACATGACCCAACTTTAAGAAATTAGGATCAAATCCACACTCACTGTTTCTCACTGAAAGAAAATATTATTATAATCAGTTCTAGCTAAAATGAAGCTTCAGCTTTGTGACTTAGACAAACTATGTGGAGATGTTTGCTCCATCAGTCATGTGTAAGGTTTCCTGTTGGTGTTTTCACCCAGCAATAAACCTACATATGATTACTGGGAAGTATCACTCTGCTGCTGCTCAGAAAGGAAACAGTGTCTGTGGAAGCAAAAAGAGGAAAAACTAGATTAAAAAATACCTACATGATGTGTCTAAGTCAGATTGCTAAACCTCATGAGGACAGGGGAGTTATATTAGGAAGGGATTATATGGTCAGTATTGACAGAAGAAATCATCACATCTGGCAGTAATTTCCAACATACAATTTGGCATGTGAGTGCTGTATTAAGACAGACCTGGAAAAATATGAACCTCTCATTTAAGTGCATGGAAGCACAGATGAGCATACAATATATTAATTGCAACCTTTCATTTGCAGCGGGAAGATGAGCCAGATATTGCTGACACCCCTCTGGCTCTCCTCACTGTGGTCACTGACAATGCTACTGCTGCAGTCCACTTCAACCCTGAGAGCATTTCTGTTATAATCAAAGATGAAATTGTTGTGAGAGATCTTCCCAGGTTGGCTGATGCAGTTATACTGTTGTTTTGCTTAATCTATGCATTGCATTTGGACTATCCAAAGAAACTCATCCACGTGTTCACTTTTATTCAGAAAATAGTGATGCCATGATAACAAACCACTGAAACCATGCCTACTGAATCTAAAAAATGCCTTGTTGAAAGAGGGAACAGTATTTAGAGTGCACACGTGCATAAATGCTACATCCACACATTTGAGTCAAGTTCAGTTAGTTAGTATGAAAGTCCAGATGTTTGAAAGTATAATTTACCATAAACTGACAGTTACTAATTAAGTTATTTTTAAAAGTTACATTATAAATTCAGGGAACACTATTGTGAAAGCTTGTGTTGTGGTTTGCAAGCCTGAAAGCTGGCTGGGAATGGATTTGTCTATTACAACGAATGCCGGTCATTATCCAGTTTCCATAGAACCTTCTAAAAGCACTTCTGAATCCATATGCCCAGTATTTTTAAGTTCAAGAGAGAGGGAGAGAGAGGTTTTGCTCCACATTTTTAAAATATTATTCCATTGCCTCATCTACCTCCATAACAATCTGCACTTTAAACAGTCACATTATAATTGGGGATCTTTTTTGGATTCCTTAAAAGTGAACTTTCTTTTTAATTATTTTTTTAATTTATTGGTTACTTTTTATGTTTTTCTTCCCTATAAATTCTTAAAGTCATTGTACTGGTAAAGATATAATAAATACGTTGTTACTTGTCCTATAAAATACAGCGAAGGTAGTTCAGATAAAGTTCATTCAGCTTTAAGGAAGTTGCTGTTAAAATAGTTTTAAAAGTTGACTGTTCAGGACTAATAGTTTCTGTATTAGTTATTACTTTTGAGATAAATCAGGCTAGGACATTTAAAATGTTATCTCTCATTGTAATGGCATTGCTTGTGAGATGATGGCTGTATCTAACGATATATATTACTGATTATTCTGCCAATTATTTTCTTCAATTAATAGATTAATTATTTGATCTGTTAAATGTTAGGAAATGAAAAATTGTCATTACAAAAATGCCACTGAATCACATCATTAACAAGCTAAAATAAGGGATTGTTTGACATTGTTGCCAAAAAGATGTAAGATGTGTCTTTTCAGTAAGGGGAGAATGTGTTGTCAGTCTGATGTTGGAAATACATTTCACTGAAGTATTTGGTTGTGAGACATGTGTGACATCTAGAACATACAGGAGACATCAAGCTTTGATAAAGATAGTTACTACCGTTGAAAATTCACACTCTTTTGTTACTTGAATAATAAGAATGGAGTTGTAAAAAAGAGACATCTTGTAAATTTTACGTTGACTAGTTATGAGTTTAGCACAATGTAATCTTTTAAGTAGATTTCACTTAGATTATGAGTACTGCACTATTAAATTTATGGAGTGTAGGATTAGTTAGTGAAATGTAATTTTTATATGCATCATGGAATCAATTTGTTTTAGTATTCAAAAATTAAAAATATTAAAAGTTAAGTATTTTTAAGTTCAGAGAAATTAAAATTTATAAAAAATATCAAACAAATTAAGTAGGTTACCTCTAAATATATTTTGTACTTGATATTATACTTTAAAAATTATTATAACTTGAATATTCTTAGGTAATCAGTAATGACAAACATTATGAGGGCTGATTTGGTTTTACAGTGTGCGGCTGACCAGCGCAGAGAGATGAAACACACACCAGCCCTTCATCTGACACATGATGCCTTAGATGTTAAAGTAACAGAATATTACTGCTATGAGAAATGTAACGTAATGTAATTATTACATTTCAAATCCCTTACACTGCTCGTGAAAAAATATATAGTCTTGTTGATGATTTCAAGTACTAACACACAAAGTTGAGTTGTTCATATTGAGGAATGATGGTATTCTTTTTCTTATCAGGCATCCATAAATTATTGTTTTGTTTTTGTTATTTTCTTTTATAACAAAGAGAATTGTTGAGACAGCAGTCCATTGTGATGGTTATGATTATGACCGATCAAGGTTGGGTTCAAGTGAAAGATTATCAAAACAAAACAGTGAGGATTTGATACATTTCTGTTACAAGTAGAAGATTTAGAAACTGTATTGGTAAAAATCTGGAGCCTGAAATGTTTGTTAATGCAAAAGCTGCATGTGTTTTACTTTGACGGAGGCTGATTTGGACTGCCGGTTGTTTTTGCAGGAGGCGGACAGTGTTAGCCATTGAATTTTGGACCTTTACCTTACAATCCAAGAATTCAAACCATACAGTCTTCTTTTGTGTCACTTGTTGATGAAATACAGCACGCTTTTGTTCGGTGGCTCAGTTTTGCCCACTGATTGTCACATTTGTGGATGCTTCTTCAGCCTCGCTGAACATCTTGTCTGTGAGACCAGCACTGACCATCGAACCTTGTGACTTTTATTAAACTTATTCCTTCACTGAAAGTCATGCTAGTCATGATGCAATTATTCTCCTTGTCACAACAACTCCACAGGCAAAACCTATACTTGTCCGCTCTGAACTTTGGCATGCTTGGCTACTCATAACAATGACTTCACTCATGAAAGTAAAATAAACCGAGGAATATTTTCCCACCCAGACTTGTTGATGCCTTTGTAAATGTACAATACAATATATTCTGTTGTTCGCTGCGTATGTCCCCTCTGGGAGTGCAGTCAGATGTCATCTAGAGAAATGATGGATTACGTGAATGGATTGCAACCCTTCACTCAGGTCACATATTGTAACACATCTGCAAGCAGATCTGGCTGCAAATCACAGTAATTTGCCATTCCTTAGCTCAAATGCCCCTTTCAACCAATAGATTTGAGCAAAAACAGCAATTTGTCTTCTCGCTGCCCCCCCCTGTTGAACTTAGAGCAAATCACGCTGAGTGTGTGTTTTTGTTTGTGTGGCTGACGGCGGGGTCCTTTTGTTTCTGAGCGCAAGAGCTGTCTCCTGAAGCACACAATTTGTCAATTTGGTTCGGATGTGGCTGGAAGGTTGTGTATGTGCCAGTGTGTGGTGAGTTGCGGTGGGGGTGGGGGGGGGGCAAACACAGGCACAAATATGCCTGAGAATGTTTGCATGTGCGTGTGTAAGCATGTGGCGGGGCAGTGGATGTGACAAGATAACTTAGATATTCATGTTGCGAGTTACATAACAGTGTTTGTGTAGATGTGTGTGTGTGGCGGAGAGAGAACGACACACACGCGTACAGACAGAGAAACGCTACATCGCTCATGGGCTTGGCTAGTTGTGTAAATGCAAAGGAAGCTGGGTAACCGGGGCCCAGGGAGAGGACATTCCTAGTTCCTCTCTAACTAACTGCAAATGATGAGAAAGGGCTGTCCCAGAGGAGTGCCCTCCCACCAGTGGCTGTGATTACTGATGACATCATTTATTAGAGGTCACAGTAAAGAGCACACGCTGCTGAGAGGGACAGACTGGAATTAAACAAAGACAACTGTAGTTAAAGTGGCGTTGACTCCTTAGAAGAGCAATCGATACTAATGCATTTCTCTCACCTTTGCTTAATCCCTGCAAAGCAATAAACGCCAAATGCCACTGCTACCTTTGCATGTTAACAGACGATGTTTTCCCTCTGTCGGCTGTTAAACCCAAAATCTATTATCAACCTTCACTAATGGCATCCCGTCTCTGCACACATTGCGGGTGTGCTTTACATATGTTATACATCTATATCAACATACCTCTGTGTGTGTGTGTGTTTGTGTGTGCGTGTGTTTGTATGCATGTCAACACATCATTTTATGGTAGGTTCCGCAAAAAGCATTTGTGTGGTTTGATGTTCCCACTTGAAACAGGATGGTTGGTCAGCAGAGACACAGTGAGAGATACTAATGTTAGCTTTCACTCTGATGTTGAGCTTCACTCACCTCCTCCCTCACCTCCCCGTTATGGAGGAGGTGCAGAAAGAGGAAAACAGGATAGCTTGCCCAATACAGAACTACATTCTCTAATCCCCAGTGTCAAGACACATGTATGTGTACACACACATACACACACACAAATTAGGCATATAATGATAGATGGTAGAACAACACACCATGGGACTCAAAGCAACAGCATAGACAATTTATAGAACATTTAAGAAACATTAAAAAAATCCCATTCTGTGTAATCTCCTAATGCCTTGAATGTGATATATTTATATCTTTTGTGTTGCTTAATCAAGAAGATGTTTTGCTGTGTGGTTGGCATACTTTCTTTGATGTTTGTCATGAATTTTGGAGGTGAAATTAAAGTTGTAATTAAATTGACAGTTTGGGTATTATTGCACTGTGCATTGTATATTTGTAGTTTCACATGGGACATGGAATGCTTGCCAAGGACACAGCACACCGAAATTTAATATCACATTTATGTGATATTAAATTCCCTTGGCCCTCAACAAAACCTACTTTTTTCTGTCGAGAGTTATTGCACTCTGCTGAAGAGACCTAAAGGGGCCACGGCATCAAGGTGGGAAGATTATGATCATAAAAACGATGATAATGATGAAGATGACTACAGTCCTCGTCCTTAGGCCGTATGACTATTTCCATTACGTCAGAAGTTCCTGGTTTGTGGGTGCCAGAGTAATGAGGCCGGTTGGGTGTAATCTGGGCTGACACTCGCCCACATCTTATTTCCCCAACTCCATGGCATCAACATTCATGTGATGCCTCATACACACACAAAGACACACACATGGGAAACTGAACAAATTACAATGTAAAGAGAAAGCAACAGACACACACAGAGAAAACAGAGTTACACAAACACTGGGGAGAAGCGGCTTTGCAAAGTTGTTTGGAAAAATTTGATTTAAAACAATACGTTGACAAAGCAGCATGATTCAGTTACAGCTAACGCTGCTGCAGCGTAAATGGATTTGCTATGCTTTATAATGTGGCTCAAAAAATGCAAATCTCTCTTTTCCAGATGTAGAGAAGGAGGTGAGGTTAGATAAGAAGCACTGTTTACAGAAGACAAGAATATAAGACGATAAAAATGTCTCTCAGAGCACACTCCTCAGAATCTGATAGTCTCGGTCACTGCTCCCTGGGAAATGAACTATTCTCTTCCCTCCTCTTCCCCCACTCCCCATCTTCCAAAGCCTCCCACCTCCTTACCCTCCTAAACGCCTCTTCCAAATCCCTGATGGCCCAGCATAGTGCTTCTCTGTTTCAGGAAGGATATTCCAATCGGAAAAGATTAATTAATCGTTTGAAGATCATTACTCTGGTTTCCTGTTGCCACTTTCTACACCCTCCCCCACTACACCACTTCCACAGGAGGAAGGCATGGATATGGTTTCAGCTCATGATGCTATTTACACTGAAGAGAAACATAACAAGACTAAAACTCCAAAGCCATACTAGCAGCCCCTAGAGGCTCTAGTGTTCATTGCACACAGCAAATTATGATGCTGTTTGACAGACCAAACGTACTGATTAGGAGAGCATGGGAGGACGCCAACAATGATATATTAACACAAATCAATATTCGAAGGTTGAAAATGCAGAGGCTCACTTTACGGAGGTAAAAAAAAAAAAGTTTGTCATAATAGGTTGCTGTTGCAACATAGGTGAGTTTTGACACAACTGAAATGAATGGATGCATTGGATCGAGGCCGTCCTGACCAGAAAATGACAGCATCGGCCATTTGTTCAAACACTTAAGACATCCTACGTTGACATTTTTCCTGACAAGTGAGGTCTTACGGTCACGACGGTCCTTTTTCAGAGGCAAAAGCAGAAGTAGTGTGACATTGATATTATGTCAAAAACATCCTAGGGAGAAGGTTGAGATGGATCAACACTGGTTTCTTTTAAACAAAACATCAGGGTTTTCTTAACTTTATCAATGACTGTAGTCTTTCCCAAATGCTAAAGGTGCTATTGGCTATTAGCTGCTACATTCACCAGACATTTACTCTGTCTGCAATTTGGCACTATGATATATTTGTAGGGTACAGCTGGTTTTTCAGAGCTTTTTTAATGAAAGCATCTGGCTCCTGTGATGAAAACAAATTGGGCTGGAAAACAAAATCAACTTTTAAAAGTAGTCTGAAGAGCCCTGCAGGCCTGAGGGAGTTGGGTGATCATTTGTTGTGGGTTTGATATTACTATTACCACTTTTCACATTACACATGGTAAACGTGTGTAAAAATGGTAATACATTGATCCACTATAAATCTGAAAATATTGTTTAGGGCATGTCTAACACCAATGTTTTAGTTGTTTAAATTTAACCTGATCTTAGCCACTTGGTTGTCAGATTAGAGAAGAGATGAAGAAAAAATCTATAATTGAAGATATTTGGCCTTCCGTAAAATCTGAATTGCCACTGGATAACATCCTATGAATGCTCATGCCCACATTCAGCCATCAAGGTCAGATTTGTTGAAATGACCACAATTATTTCTGTGGTTTGTTGACAGGGAATTTGCCAAAAACATTAAATCAATTTTTTGGATACTGGTTTGCTTTTCAGAAATATGAAACTGAGAAGCAATGATAAAATATGTACAGTTTCTGTTGTGTTTGTCTGAAAAAGGTCATGTTGTTTTCCTTCCAGCCCAAATCTGTTTGACCCGCTATCCGAGAAAGCTTTCTTTTTGGTGAAGCGGTTGCAATGTTTAACCCACTTTGGATCCACTCTGATAATGGATGCATGTATTTTCATCACCAGGAGAACTTTCCACCCTTTGTTATGTGTTGAGCCGAAATGGAATACCTATGCTCGTGTGACTGACACTTTATTGTCAGTAACACAATTTAACTTGAGCAGCGGTAAAAATCTTACTTGTGCTGAGTAAGTCACTGATCCACCATCCGACTGGGAATACAAAAGGGGAGAGAAGGGGCGAGAGGGGTTGGGACAGGCACTGAGACACTGGGTTGAAAAGGTAGGTTAAACCCTTCTTTGATTTCTGCATTAATGGCAAAGTGTATAAAAGAGAGATGACATTAAGATTGTGAGCTGGATCCAAGCCCACAGTGTTCTGAGATATCCAAGATCTGCAACACCTTCACACTCTGATAGCTTTGCAGCCATAAAAGAGAAGTGGAAAGGGAGTTGAGAGGTAAGGGTGAGGTACGATGGTGGAAATTAATTTGGTGCAGAACCTTTTACCGCCTTGACAGTTTTGCAGCAGCCGGCCTTGGCTCAGACTGCTGTCTGTCATGTCTTTTGGAGGTTAGATAAGCCTTGCATCTCCAGCTCACTAACAGCCTCTGAATGATGGGCAGGGTGCTGTGATAAGCAGATGTTACCACTTCTGCAGCTGCTGGGCTGCTGTTTGATCAATAGATGTGAAACAGCCTTACATTCATACACGTTACTTGCACAAAAACGGGCAATGACACCTTTTCACAATGCATTTCCTTATCCTTTTGTAAGGAAATCATTATAAATCTCTATCAGAAAGGCCCATTATCATTGGTGCTTGAAACTGAGCTGCTCCAGAAAGGGGAATATGGATGAGCAGTCTGAGATGAAAAGAAAGCAGCAGTGTACAAGACGAGATCTGGCTGATCACAGGAAAGAGTGCTGTAACATCTCTTGTTCATTTGAACAGGAGTAGCGTACTCGGCTTTGTGTCTTAACAGCATCTGTCACTTGTTCAAATGCCTTGAACGACCTACAGTATGTTTACGTTTACCTTACAAGGACCTCTTGTGGCCGTGTGATATATAGTTTGACTCTTATCTGTCAGGACCAAAAACAGAAAGTAGCAAGATACAGTTTGGGTCAACAAATCATGTGACTTTTCATACAGAGAGTAAACATGGCCAGAATCTTTCCCAAACTTCAAACATGTAGTTTGAGGTGCTTAAATCTAATCCAACCTGATCCACAGTCATGGAGGACCAGAAAATAGTCACATAAATCATTTTTGTAAAGGCCACTTGTTATGGTTTTGGAAGGCAGTAATAAATGAGGGGGCGTTTTTGAGTCATTGTTATGTTACATATCAGCATCTCGGTTGCACTCTCCACATTTTTGTCTTCACTTAATACTAAAACTGTTTGCAGCAATTTACAGTGAACAAAGTTATCCTGTGGCAAGCAACTCAGAATATGCCTGCAGTACGAAGTGAACACAAACATGAAGCTGATTATGTAAAAAAAAAAGGCTGCAAACTTCAGTCTCAATGTGAGTCTTTTTCAATAATATGGTACAGTAAGTTGTTCTTTGCACAAAAAACAACTTTAAATTTGAAAAGATTATATCTATTTCCAAATTAAGTTAAATTGTATGTTATCAATATTTTGCTGTTACTTACTCAAGCCTGTGTTTGCAGAAACTAACTGCATTTAATTAAGATATTAAATCACAACAACTTTATCTCAGTCTTGTTCAATTAAAATCAGTCATTAAAACAAAATGGCCTTAATTGTGGGCTGATTGTAAGTCAGTAATGTTAATGTTATTTTTTAACACAAAAAAAGACTACTGTTTTTGCCCCCAAAAACCTTTAACTACTACTAATGAAACTATCCAAACACTTTATTTTGGGATTTTCAGCAAAGAGGGTAATGGTGTAATTGTTATTGTTTGTCTAAACTGTTTTACCATTTTTGTGTTATTTGTTACAATATACAATAAATTGAATTGTAGTAATAAACTTTTGGGTGACATCTGTTATAAGGATCCATTTACCCAAATTCATTCAACTTACTCAGCTGTAAAAGTCTGAAAGACGCCAATGGTGGGCGGGTCTTGTTTTTTAGAGACTTCCCATGTGTTAGGGAGTCTGTCAATGAACATCAATGGCAACCAGTCCAGGCAGTGCAGGCAGGTAATGCTGTTTCCAAGGAAACGGTGGGACATCTGAAGCATCTCCACAGAAACCGTTTCCAAAGCATGACTGTGTGGATCAGATTGGCAGGACTTGAAGAAGACTTCCTATGAGTGCGCTCAGGCATCCCTGTCATTGCCTGGGTTTAGTTCAGTGGAATTTCATTATGGAAAATCCATTTCCTGCTAAGGGGTCAGATTAGGTCAGGCAGGATATCCAATCAGTGTGGATCAGCTCAAAAAATAGGCTCTGAACAGCTTATGGCAAATGATCATCATGGCTGCCATCACCACTGTCATCACTGTCACGGGCAGCAGCGTCAGTTTGTTTTATTGCCTCCAATTTAAAAGATTTGTTGGAATTCAACCTTTTCAACCACTTCAACATTTCAATGTTTGCGCTGTGGAAGTCCACTGTAATTGAAATAAACAAAAAGATACCACCCCTTTGATTCCTTTCAATTATTAACTAGTCATCATGGTTTAATGTTTCACATTATAATTTCAACAACCTCATTGTCATTCTCATCATTAACTCCTGTCAGAAGCACAACAACATCCCTACTCGCAAGATTATTGTTGTGCGTCTGTGCTGATTGGTGATGATTGCTGTTGTGTTTGGCTCTGCACTTCTAAACAATCACTTTGCAATGAGTGTTACCACTACTTTGACATCACTGGACTGACAGTAGCTTCCTAATCCCCTGCACAGACATCAGATGTGGGCCAAGACCAGTGAAGCAACCAAAGAATATAAGCCTGTTAAAAACTGTTGCCAATTTCTAGATATGTAAAAATATTACAGTTCTTTGGGTTGTGAGGTTGTGACACAATGGTGCAGGGGTGGAGTGCTTAACATTGTAGCCTCACAGCAAGAAAGTTCAAATGCACAAAATCTGTGTGTACTTTGCATGTTGTCCCTGTGCCTGCGTGGGTGCCGTTAACATTCCTGCGGATGCTCGGGTTTCCTCCCACAGTCCAAAGACACGCAGATTACGTTGATTGGTGGCCCTACATTTCCCATAGGTGTGAATGTGTGTGTGAATGTGTCTGTGTGTCAACCCTGGAAACGACTGAGCCCAGTGTCAGCCCCCCTGCGAACCTCTGGAGGTTGCAGCGTTTGCAGTGTTACTCAGCCAGCAGTCCCCTTTCAGATGGGAGGCTGTGAAAAGTGTGGGTGTGCCTATTTCTGTTTGTTGTCGGAGCAGTTGTAACCATGTCAACATTGTTTCAGTCGCTCCCCTATGAGGCAGAAATTCTGTGAATCCAGATCGCCACACAGATTTGCAGATATGGTAGGAGTGTGGCAGAAGTCATGTAAAAAACATAGACAATTGAGAGGCATATCTGAGGTGAAAGGACTGGTGAGAATTCTCTGTTTTTCTCTATTTAGCTAAATACTTAAATACTTTCCATCAATTAATAAACCATTTACGATGAGTACATATTCATATTCTTATAAACATGTACAAGTCTCATGCACATTTAGAGTGTGATAAGGGATCCCACAGAGTAATTTAATAAAAATGTGTGTAGTTGTGCATGGCATTTACCCACCCAGGGATCCGTGTCATAATTTATCACCCTGACAAAACCATGAATGATGTGCTTGAAGATGCAACAAGTAGGCAGGATGACACATAAGACAGAGGGTGTCCCATACTGTCTCATTAGTATTACAGAATTAGATTAAACAAATATTGATTGCCCTGGCATATTTTTTTTGTTGTGAGTTAAAACTCTAAGGAATAATAACATCATAAAACAAATGAACTGCCTGTCCATACTCCCATATGCATTAGTTCACTGGTTTAGCTGCAGAAACAGTTTGTTTTCTGCCCCGTTTTATGATGAATTACTTATAGTACACATTTCACCTGATTTACGTACACTATTTGCCTCTTTTTTTTAGGAATTGAAATTTAGAGACAGGTTGTTTTTGCCTGAGCAAAAGTAGCAAAAAAATAATAGGATATACTAGCTGCCTAATTACCTTGTACCAGGTAAGATTTATTTATTTTACATAGCTAATACTGAGTTTACATTAACAAAGGGATTTACCTTGACAACTAGTACAGAAAACCAAGCGCATATTTACAGTTCAGCTTCAATTTGCAGCACTTTGTGAACAATCTGAATGTGATGCAAAAGTCAAGGCCGAAAACAGGGGCCAGTTCTGAATTACTGTAAGTGTGTAGGAGGTGAGAAGCCGACTCTTTTGGGGTCAGCTCTTCATCGTGATACATCATCACTGTGCCTCAGGCGTGTTCCTGGTTAGAGGTGGCATTTTCTGTCTTCATTATTGCCGCCTACACTTCCTCAACTGGATGGAAGGAGATTTAAGGAGATTAGAAGTGATGTAATGTCTTGTGACATCCTATCCTCGACAGCATCACCCGGGGTGGGGGGGGGGGGCAGAGACACGAGCTCCAGTGGCGACACACTCACCAAACACACATACACGTCTGGGAACTACAGCGTCACAATGCAAGGACAGCAAGCATGTGAGCAATGATGAATAGGCATAATTTGCAAAGCTCAGACATACACACCACACCACCAACCTACACTAATATATTAACAAGTGCCACTGACATGAAGCCAGGGATCATTAGTGTCATAGGCCCTAATCAACCACATGGCAGTGATTAATCACACTTCCCGCGGGAAGTATTGTTTAATTTCTAATGAATGATCAAAACTATTTGCAGCACAGTTTACTGGCTCCATTTATCATTGCATTCCCACAGTGAATTTTCAAATCAGTTTATTTTGACTCACATTGATGAGTTTTGCTATATTACTGTATCATATTCAAAACTCAGTGAATGGGGACATCTGACTATAAATGGAAGGGATCTCTGCCTGTTTGTCCTTCGATTATCTCGACAACTGTTTGTCTGATTGACTTCACACTTGGCAGGTGTATTGCTTCGGACCCAAGGAAGTGCAGTGTCAAGTGTGACGTGTGGTTCTTGAGAAAACTGCAAGCAGCAAGACTGTAGGCCAAGCAATCGGCCCCTCTGAATGTGCTTGTTTTGAACAGGCACAGCATGTAAATAGTTATAAGTTCTTTGAACGCAACACATGCAGGAAACCGTGTCATAGAATTGATGTGATTCCTGTTATTCATACATTTTCTGACTCACAAACTAACATAACTTTAATGCAATTGCTTCTTACAAAGTTAGCAAACAGCTTTACCTTTATCCACGAGTTCACCCTCCCTAATGCCTTTTCAAGTTTTACTGATAAGACACCAGGACATGTAATGGGCAAGACCTGTGGCCCTTACATAATTTTAAGCATAGAAGTTTATTCTTCACTGTGAGAAACATATATATACATTTATATAGTGTATGTTTACCTTCATCCAACTTTGTCGCCCTTGTTTTTAGCTTGATGTTTTTCTATTTCTGTATATGTACATGGAGACCAGCAAAAAAACTGTCATATTTCTTCTTTGTGTTCAGATACTACAATAAAGCTTCTGATATATATTCTCAAAAATATTAACAGCCGATTTATTACATATCATTGACTGACTAATATCTGACCAAAATCTAATATTTACTGTTTTTCTTGGCCTGGGAAATTTGGGTGACTTTGGTTTGTTAGATGGTCAAATAGGGAAGCATACAAACTCTTTAACACATCAATACCTGTGTGGACTGTATACATGTTCAAACCTGTGACCTTATTGTTTTGAAGCTTAGCGCTGAGCCTCTAATACACTGTCGAGGTCAAGGTCAGAGTCAGGGTGACATTTTCTTTTCTTCTGCCGATTCAGCAAAATGACATCTGACCTTTGCTGAACATGTGCTTTTTGTCCTATGATAATGAACACAATGAACAATGAACTGTCTAAAGTAACTGCTACCATTAATATATTATGTATTCCTACTGACAGTAAACTACATGTTATGTCTATAGGATATTACTTTAACCATAGACACTCTTAAACCTACAGGGGAAAAAAGCTGTGGTAAATATAGCTGACTGATATATTTAAAGAGACACAAAACACCAGTATTGACGTTCATCATCCTCCTGTGGGCTGGCCCAGTGTTGAGTTTGCCTGGAAATCAATGTTTGACCCTTGGCCCAATATCTGACTTTTAGCATGACTTCGGGGGAATTCTGTCAATAAAGCTGTTAACATTAAAGCCCCCCCTCTGCTTGCACTTTGACTATAACATGTATTATTTTCAAGTAGAAGAAAAGGAGTTATTTTCAACCTTAGACTTTTACTTAAGTCTAGATGCATTCAGCAGTAAAAACACAACTAAACACAGCTAAACTCCAAAGTCATACATATACTGAATTGTAATATCTCTGCTACAAGAATGCAGGGTTTAATGTAGCATCGAATCTGTGATTTCACTCATATAAGCTTTGGCTACAGCAGGAGACTGTTCAAATACTCCAATACTGTGTTCATGTCATAACAGATTTTTCTGATCTTGAATTTCAGTCTGCTGAAAACTAGAAAAAACATTCATGACAGCCTCTTAGAGGTAAATGGAAGTAGGATATGTGAGAATTTTTGCAGGGTATGACATCTCCCGTCTGGTATCATTAAATGCCCGAAAGTGTCAACACAAGCAGTAAACATAACCGTAAATCCACTGATGTCAGCAGCCTGAGGTTTTTACACCCAGCGCAGCACCCAGTTCAAACCACCATTTACGAGAGGACAAAAAGATTACAAAAAGATGCAATATGAAGTGAAATATGTAAAGCCAACCCAAATTTTAACTCATTGTTGCAGAAAGCTGGAATTTAATTTATCATGAGCGGAAGTGAGAGTATGAAGATGTGATTCAATCAGAAAATGAATTTAATGTAAAAAAACTTGCATCTAAATAAAATAAAAAAAAAACACTCATTTTGTTCCACACACAGAGCAAAGTTGCTATGCAAGCACTGGAGAAAAACATAGTATTTTCATTGTCACACTTGGGTGAAACATATACACATTCACATATCATCTGCCTCACGAAATCAATGTGAAGAGGCAATGACTATTCCTTTTAAAGTATCAATAATCTCTCAAAGCAGAGACACCAAGCCTATCAATCTGTCTTTTCAATCATCAAGAGACCGAGAGAGGTTGTCTGCTGTGTGAAGGATTTACAGCTCTAGTTTCATTCAAAAGAAGAGATTCTCTTAAAGCCTGAAACAGGTCAGAAATCATTACTTTCCTTGAAATCTATAGCTTGTGGGATATTTGGAGCACAGTGATAGAGATGGGGCTTACATGTGAGGGGGCCATGTGACAGAACTGAATCGTTAGGAGCTGAAATTATAATACGCGCACCCATTACTGACTACAGCATAACAGAAAAGGGAAGAGAAAATGCCAGCTTGTTTGCCCACCACACCACCTCCCCTGTCAAATCTACATAAATCTGAAACCAGTGAGCTCTGAAAATTAAGGCGATGTGCCATCTTGATAAAATACATTTTCCGCCCACTCTGATAAAAACTGTAAAAAAAAATTATGTACAACAAATTATTCTAATCCTGGCTGAAAGTTTGTTTGGTGTTTTTTTTTTTTGCAATAGCTGACTTTCACTTCAACATATTTCAAGAACAAGAAATTTTAAGAGGAAAAACTATCTTCAGCATGTGTAGCTGTGTAGCTTAGTTATCAAAATACTACTCATTCCAGCATCTCTTTTAAAGGCTGCTATAAACAATTGTAAGGTAGCAAATATAGCAGACTCCTACAGAAATAAAGTCAGCAGAACCTAATTTAACTATTTATTTTTTACCAATTTTGATTCATTTAAAGGGCAACTCTCTCTATTTTGTTCATAAAGATCAGTTTATTCGCTGCGAGGAATATTACTGAGCCTGTGAAAACAATTGTACAATGTCATGCGTAGCTCTCTAGGGAGCTTTGTCAAATCTGAGAAAAATACTTAAAACAGCTATAATGTCTTTTTTTAGAATAATAATGTGAAAGCAATATGTCAGTGTGAAATGTGTTCTCAGTAGTGATGAACCTACAAAGAGTTATCATCTGAACCCACAGATGTCTCTGCTTCTTACGAGCTCTGTTGGAGCTTCAATTAATTTCCTCAAGCCAGTCTCATGGCATCATTTATTTGGGCTTGCTGAGCAAAAAGAAAAAATCTAAGCATCAAACCCCAGGCAGTCAAAATAAGCAACTAGTTTGTGAACATAGAGGACCATTTAGGAGCAAAAGGGGTCATATACTTGTATTAAGAGTTGGTAGAGACCAAAAACAGAGCTGAAAAAAGTAAATATTGGACAGTCTGACATTGACCAGATGGCCAAACACTCAACTCCCAATAGATGGTAATGTTCCTCCTTATTTACTGGATGTGTAAATAAGCAGCTGTTTCCTCACAAGTCATATGAACCTAAAAGGTAACGATATATCAATGTTGTGTCCACAACTTAAAAAATGCAAAAAAGTCATCTATGTGTCTTGGCTTTGCGCTGCAGGCTTTGCATTTAATATTTGTGGACGTGGCATTTAAATCAGGTGGCTAACAAAAAAATAATATTATGCATTATGGGAAGCGGAGTGACTCATATGAGGAATTGCTGCATTTTGACCGTTTCTTTTTCTAACCTCTCTCCTGTGAGTGTCCCCCAGCTTTGTGGAAGTCAAATACTAAATCCTTGGAATATCCCCTTAATCTATACCCTCAAGAACAGGATTTGTCAGCCATGGCAGATTTCAGTCATATTGTTGCATATTGTATGCAAATACGTCACTTGGTTAATGTATGCAACTTGTTTGAACAAGCAATCGAGATATTTTTACCATGACCAACACCCACCCGATCTAAAAGTGCATTCTCTATCTTCTTCCCAGCTAAAGACTACAAACAAAGCAAGAACAGCCTCTAAAATAGGACACATTTGCTGGGCATGGTAATCGATACAATTACCTAACAAAGAACATGGTACGGTACATGTGCAGCACACCACCCTCTACATACCAAACACTCACACAAGGATCTAAAGAAGAAATAATCCAGGGACATTAAGCCCACCATAACTCTACAAGTGGGAGATGTTGAGTAATTCCAACCTACAAACTGGGGATTTACACTGACATCCACAAACACAAGTAACACACACATACAGCTGCACAGCCTACTGTAGTGTACACATGCAGATGTGCATGCTTGAAGGCTTATGTGTGTACACACACACACACACACACACACACACACTCAGGGTTTACTTTAATCTGTGCTAGCTAGCTGCGTCTGACACTAATGAAGTCATGCTGCTACATGATGAAAACACTGTAATACATAACGTGAATATACCTCACACACACAAAACATGCATATTCCGTAGACACACATCAAGGCAGAAATACACTGTATATGTAAAGCCTCATGCATCTCAAATCCTCTGATCTGTGTTTATGTGTGTGTACTCATGTGCTCTGTGTGTGTGTGTGTGTGTGTGTGTGTGTCTCTCTTTGTGTGACGTCATGTCCAAGCCTTTCTTTATGTGTATGCATAGAACTGTGTGCCCTTGCTTCCTGTGCTAGTGTTAGTAAACGTCCCGGAGGAGATTTTTGGCAGCGCACACCGACAGCTAAATGTTATCCTCGTTCACTCCTCCATCAATCAGAGGCAGAAAACGAAAACTGAGAAAAGCCTCTTCCCCTGACTACGTTATCACAATGTGGAGGAAGTGGGGGGAGGGGAGAGGGAGGAGTTTTGTCTTAGTCCTTGACTCGTGTGTGTGTGTGTGTGTGTGTGTGTGCGTGCGTTTGTGGCTTTTTTGTGTGAATGCTCATTCGAAAGGATGTGTGTTTATGTGTGCATATGGTATTAAGAGTGCGACATTATACATCAGAGGTGTAAAGTGTGACTCTTATACACACATTCTCACGGATATAAACAGTGTATATGTTACCACGTTATTTTTGCACTATGTGTGTAGGTATGCATGACAAACGTGTGGGTGCATGAATATTTGAATATGTGCAATGCTGGTGTGTACTGTATGCATGTGTCTCTGTATATGTGTGGTTAGGCTTAATATTCTGCCTCAGCCTCCTGGCACAGCGACACCTGGTCATGCCTCAGAGCATCAGGCCTCTGTGGGACACCTCTGAGAGGCCTTCCTGACGGCCTGACACACACACACGCGCACACCACACGATCTTTGTCTTTGGTCTGGCTTTATGGTGATTTTTCTTGCCTTTCTTCTAAATATTGGTTCATCTTTCCTCAAATGGAATAAAATGCACGATCACAGTCCTAATCCTAGAAAAGATACACACAGTATATATATATATATATATATATATATATATATATATATATATATATATAGAACGCGATCAAGGAGGGATCACTGTAGCCCGTTTCAAGCCTAGAGGGGCCTACAGTTTCTAGATTTGAGTGTCAGTTAAAGTGTATGGATCTCATGTTTGCCACCAGATGTCACAATTTAATGGTTTGCCATTATCTGCAAAGTTCAATGGCTTGCTTCCTATGTGAAGGTACTGGACAGCTATTCTATTAAAAGCTCATGTTCGTGAGAAGGCAGTGGTCTTATACTACAGCATAATTGACAGCTACACCTCAGGAACAGTACTGTCATACACTAATGCTAATTAATGATACAGTAATGTTACTCAGGCACATCTATCTTGTCACTTGGAATAATCTAGTTACAAGACAGAGTCAGCCTTTAGCCAACTCAGTCTTTACCTTGGTAGTGGTGGCAGATAACCACCACAAATCTTTTCACCCTCGTCAAGTCTGGCATTTGACATCTTTTTCTTTCCCCAGGGCCTGTTAACTAAAGTGGAGACTTCAGATTTACAAAAGACTATATAACTCGTTTGTGCAACATTATAGAAATAATTTGAATTCCATTTTACAAGTGAATTTCCTCTTAAGTGTGAGTAGATCTCTGCAGAGAAAGAACAATAGCATTACAGATGAAAGCAACCCTTCAATCTTGACAACATGTACCCCTCAGAAGTCATCTTCAGTTGGAGGAGCTTCACATTAAAAGCAAAGCAAGGGCAAAATTAATATTCTCATCACCGAGAGGAAGTTTGCCAAGTTGCAGAGCATCAAAGAAGAATCAATCTGAGCCTCCTCTGTGCGCATGCAAGTTCCAGGGCTCAGCTCCAATGTAATAAAATGGAGGAGGTATTTATCACCCAGGCCTTAACTGTATATTCTCTGCAGGAATAGTACCTCAACTGTCTCTTTTTTTAAGTCTCAAATATCACCTTCATTTCACAGAGGCGTGAGCTCCCTACGCCAGCATCCCGCAACAACAAATACAAAATAGCAAAGATGATCCAGTCAAGACAAAGAACATTTCCTCTTTCGCACCTTTTACTAAACCTCATCCCTCCAACTTAAAAATTACTCAGTGAATTGCATTATCCATGCATTATGTACAGAGGCTATGTGTTTTTCCTCTGCTCATGAATACACAATGCGGGTGCTAATCTTGGAGGTGTTAATGTGAATATTCAAAGAAGACAGGAGTTGACATAATGGAAATCCATCCATCAAGAATTAATGATAATAACAAAAGTCAATATCTTATACCCATTAATGCAGAATCCAACTCTGTTTCATGAGTTAAAAAGAATTTTCCATTTAACAGATAGCATGTGTCAAATAATCCATGCTTAAGTGAATGTTACTGAATGGTACAAAAGCTATTTCATGTGCTAAAACAAGCATGAATTCAGCAAATGAAAGATACTTGTATGAAAATCTGGGATCAAAACAAAATCTTAATCTCCTAGAAATGTTGTGAGTGAAAGCACTGCAAAGAACGGGTACACGCAGTAACAATCCCCTTTATATTGAATCGCAGCTGTAGCCATTGCAGAAGTCCTGGAACAAGAACAGCAGTGGATTGTGATTTGTTATTCTTATCCAGCAACAAACTTTGTTCCAACAAAGGCTATACCTTGAATGTGTTATAAACATTAATGCAACGTCTCAACAAGACAAAGAACAAATGCAGAAAAAATATGATTACAACTACTGAGAGTTGTGAAATAAACAGCTGGCCTTTCAATGGATGGAAAGATTGACCCTCATGTCTCCATTCTTTCTACAAACTCTAAATCAGCTATCTATCTCATCCTCTTCATTGATGTCCAAACCCTTCTTTCTTTCTTCTACCTGCATTAATAATCTATACTTTGCAGCTAATAATAAAGAAGCAGATGACACCATACTGACCCAGGATTTTACTCTTCATGTTGTATATGGCAGCGTATGTATGGATAGGCAAGTATATGTGTGCATGCTATCTGTAAATTAAACTGTGGCTATTATAATCATTATTTAGAGTTGGATGTAACAAATATTTCAAACAAAGTTGTGACCATATGTTTGCACATAAACTGTATGTGAATCTATGGACAGCAAAATACAATAAATCAAAGGTTATGGAGATTCATACTGTGGCTCCATGTGGGTGGCAACTCACCTTATGTACTGGAAACATTACAGTTAGCTTAGTTACATTATGCTTTCCCACCATGTTAGACGTCAAATGTTTTCATCGCTGTTCTGAAGGGCAGCAGTCGACGGTGGGGTGAGAGGTCAGCCACTACCGAAAGGCAAGAGACATGATATCATTTAAAGAGACACTAGGTAGCTTTTTCAAACACTACTTTTAGACATAGTCACTAAAACCGTCACCATGTCCTGACAGTAGAATATGAGACAGATCATCTGTGATAATAATCAGCCTCTTCTGGTCCCGCCTTCTGCCTCTAAAGACATTTGTAAAAATCCACCGCACACGCAGTGTCAATCAAAGTTCGTGAACACGCAGCAGCGCCCCGCTCAGCACGCCACCACAGTGTTAGCGACTCTCTCGCTAAATATATCGTCAGGGTCTCGGTCTCTAAATTCTCACTGTATCAATAGATATGGAAAGAAATGTCACACATTTCACACAAGTGACAAATGTAAATAAGCTGTTACAGAAAGGTTACAGAAATAATGAGCTAACAAGCTAATAGCTAACAGTGCTAACAAACATTAGTTGTTTGTGTGAAGACGTTAATGTCCTCTGTGGGGGAGGGAGGGACCTTGAGGTCATACTGGTTCAAATGTTCAGGCAAAGCGAGGACTGCTCAATCTTACCACGGCACCTTTAAGTACATTTTGTCCCATTTTCTATGGGTGATGCAGGACTGACCTGCAACAAAACTTAAGGCAAATGTTATTTGCTCCCAGGTATCAGTAACCAACAATACTATCTGCACCCAGGATGGATTCGCCGATGTGACTATTTACACCTGGGTGCATATAGCATGGGCTGATGTTATAACCATGCGAGTCTCCATATCTAATACTGCTTTTTGCACCCAGGCACATAATAGATACGTAAAGCTTTCTTGTGGTTATGGTAGTTAATCTCAAGCGATGATCTTTTCCTAAACCAAAGTGCAAGTGAAAACTGAAAATTATGAAAATAATAAGTCAAGTATAAAACCAATAAGTTAAAATATACCTCACTTTAAAAATCCTGAGTAAAAGACTTGAAAGAATTCCCTTTACAGACTTTTTCACTCATTATACTACAGCACCTGTCTTCCTAAATTAGAAAGGCCTGAAGACTAAGTCTCTGAGTGGAAGTGGAACCACTAATGAGAGGCAGCCAGAGTTTATGTCTTTTTTGTGGAACAGAAGGTTTTCTATGCCCCTGGCCTCCAGGATTAAAGATACAAACAAAATAGAAGTGCTGCTTGGCACAACGTCACGTAAACTGTGGGGAAAAGCTACTCACTAGTTTGAGAGCATTGAAACGTCCACTGTGACCACCAAGAAATGATGGAGGTGATCTTGTGCAACTCTAGTGGCAGTGTGTAAGAGTCTACAGCAATGCTGAGAGACTGGGCGTTTGCTTTAAGCTAAATATCAGCATGCTAATTACATCCATGATGCTGAAAGGCTCACAATGACAATGCTAAAATGCTGATGGTAAGCGGGTGTAATGTTCACTATCAATATATTAGTTAACATGATTCAGCATTTGCTAATTGTCATTGAACATAAATGCAATCCATTTAACCCAAGATATGTGTATATGGTCTTTTAATGTTTAAATCAATCTTGCATTATCCATCTTTGCTCCCCATCTAGAATGATAGATCACCTTCAAATGGCATCTTGTACCTGTTAATATTTATGTCATAATATTGATACTATATAATGGTACTTCTGGGAACTATAACATTTGTTACCTATTTTTATGTAGCCTTTAAGACCAGTGGTTGCAGAGGCGACAGCTAATGGACTTTAAAAAAAAAAAAACTACTTAAGAAACTTTTTGGGAAGCACTGGCCCATGTTGGCACCAATGACTGTCAGCGACATGACCCTTGGTGTTCAAAACACCATATTCTTTGCTGGCAATTTCAAAATTTTGTGAAAGCAAATACTGAGGATATTTCCCTTTCTCTTTCACTTTCAAATAAATCATTTAGGTAACTGGGTTAAATTGAGGTTGTGTTTACAGCCCATGTGATCATATAAACACGTGTTTTTTTGTGATGATGACATCCCATGAAGCAAATTCACAAAAGCAAGGCAAGTTTATTTAAATAACACCTTTAAACACCAAGGCAATCCAAAGTGCTTTAAGTAAGTTAAATTCACCAAGAAAAGAAATGCAGAAAGGCATTAAAGAAAGACATCATAAAAAGACAGTTAAATTTGACAGTTAAAAATGGAAGATAAAAACAAGTTAGAATAAAAGAGATAAACCTGAGAAAGACCTCATCCATGTTGTAAAATCTCAACTCTAAATATGTGTGATCCCTTTGCCATGTCTTTATTACTATTGCCAACAGGAAGCCTGCAAAGTCCGCTGTTGTACTTAGCGGCAGGAGGCGACAGGTAGACTGATACAGACAGGGACACAGGCAGACAGGTAGGTAGACAGAAATGGTTGTATTCACACACAGAGATAGACAACTGTCTCAGGAAAAGGGCTCTATCAATAGTGAGACAAAGTAGAGTAGACTTCCCATCTGTTCAGTCTTAAGGGAGTGGAGGACAGGGAGTGGATGAGAGTGGGAAGAGACAATAACTCTGTCTCAGCTGATCAATACACACTCAGAGGGTCGATCATCAGTGTCCCCATCATCCACTAGATGAGCAACCTAACCCAAAGCCTATGATCGCAAGCCCTGACTCAAGAGAGGCCTCGGCCATGACCCCTGTGATGACTCATTCTAGACCAGATACTGCAGTCTCCAATCCACTCAAACATTTGGCTGAGGAGTCAGAGAAACTTTCAGTAGGCAGATTTGGAAAGAAACACCAAGTACCTGCCAAATACAGATAAACCTTGGCTGTTAAAGTTTGTATCCATTATGTTTTTAATTAAACCCCTTTTTTACGTGGTGGAGTTACATTAGAAAACAGGGGAATTAGTAGAATACTGGATTTGATGTTTGACTATATGGATTCTGTCTGGTTGGCCTGGTTGTAGTACCTATTGCTGTCCTGCTGCATAAAACTCTGGCAAACCTGATCTGTCCAGTAAATAGTGCTGCTTATTGATCACATTTGTTTCACACTCAACCACTGCCTTATAGGTGGAGCAAGAGGACAAGTTGTTGACCAAGTAGGATGACAAGCAACCTGTGGATTACATGTGTCGCCTTCAGCACAGCTGGGTAAAGATGCAGAGGTTCCACCTGCCTCTGACCATCATGAATATAGCAACAGGCTAATTCTTAATTTTAGAGTTTCCCCATTAAGCCATTACTGTGAGCCATCAAGTCTGTTTGTCTAAGCTCTGGAGGATTTAAACTCATTGGGATGCGCAGTGGAGTTGGGAGTGGAGACACTGAAGAAGTCACCTGATCCGCTGACACATCAACAGCCCCAAAGGAATATCCATAATTAGCTTGTAGAAATGCTCTAAAAGCATTTTAATTAAATCAAAACATACAATCCACAAAGGGATCTCCAATCTGCAAAGTAATAAAAGGAGCTACTGCATAATATCACACACACACAAACACATACATAAATAATCATTTACAGTATATATATTGTATATTATATTATATATTTATCACACCCCCTCTTTGTCCCACTCCCTTTAGGTACTCAGGCTGCACTGACTCTGGCACTCCATAAAGTTGGTGGATGTCAATTTGAATTGGTCGCGGCTTCTTGTATTTTAATGGAAAATGTCTGGCATGAGCAGTGGGTACTTGCATTTCTTTAAAATGTTGACCCCAAAGGAAACCCATTATTGTCATTCCTATTACATTATGTACGCTTTTTGTTAGTTTCTATGAAGATTCTCAGTGAACTCAGTGAAGAAAGAGACTTACTGGTGCCTCTTTTTAACAAGAGGCCATAGTATCCACTGTTCACAGTGACTTCAGTCTGCAGCAATAATTCCGTACACATCACTGCTAAGAGAAACAGAGATCTGACCAATGTAATGTTGGTGAGCTACAGACTCATATATGTAAGATGTATACTGTATATTCATGTTCCCCCATGATTTTCATGTTAGAAATAAATCACATTGTCATCATTTTTATGCTGACGATACAAAGGTATTCTTCTGAAATCAGGCGACCCTATTGTTTCTCCCTGTCACATGTGATCACTTTTTCTTACCATAGGTATAGTTGACCATTTAGTCCAAGTAGCCTCTGTCAGCTGTGGAGAGCAATGACTACAGAAATGCAACACCAGATTCATGAGGTATGTTGTCATTCTGTATGGTGCTTTTCTGTCACTGCCTCCATTATTCCACATTCTTTCCTAATAATACACCGTATAATACATCATAGCACCTAGTTTAACAGTATGACCACAACAAAAGCCAGCCTTACAAATGTAAACAAGCCACTGTGCGTGGATGAATATGGAAGGCATAGGCCAGCATGTGGATTTCTATGCAGTTAGCCAGGGTGCTACTTTCTTTCTTCAGCTTTGGTCTTACTCAGATTGAGAGGTGTAAATTTCTGTTTATTTTGAAAGCTGTGGGAGGCCTGTGACGGACGAGTAGAACCCATAGAGCCAATATTCAACGTGCCAGTTGGTAAGATTAGGAGGTTCACCTAATATTTAGGAGATTACTCTTATTTTGAAAATGAGAGTGAGTATATTTACCAGCTTCCTGCTCCTCTCTCTACATTGCACACTAGCAAGCCTGCAAAGGGTTAAAATATACCAAAAATGTCCCTTTAAGGAAAGTCCTTAATGAGCATTGTTTAGATGCATGTCAATAAACCAATTAACTAATACAGTTACAGTGTAACGGGTAGGCAACAGGACCCAAATGCAACACAACTGGCTACTGGGAACACTTAATCTGGAGCAGAGTCTCAAAGAGCTCAGCAGGATTACACACAGGCCAGCTGGGCCAGCTGATCCAGCTGAGCCGACTCACCGAGGAGCGAGGGAGAGAGACGCTGGAAACGAAACCATGCTGGTGGATGGGAAGAGCAGCGATCAGAAACTTGCAGGCAGGAAACTCAGGTGAGGCTGGGTGGTGATCCAGGTGATCAGACAGAGAAGACCGAGCAGCCAGGGACCGGTGAGCCATGCGAGCGAACAGAATCCAGAGGGGACAGGCACAGAATTTGTGGTCAAAGACAGAAGGCTGAGGTGTTTACCGGGGCAGAGACGAGGCAGGATGGTCCAAAACAGGCAGGGTCGGTAACGGGTGATCAGTCCAAATAGAAATGCTGTAAAGTCTTGCATAGAGATGACAAAGAACTATCTGGCAATGAATGAATGAGAGGAGGGAGCTTTAAATGCTCAAGCTGATCGGTGAACCAGAGCACGTGATTGGACCAGGTGGAATGATGGGAGTGGGGGAGTGGGCCGACCGGTGGGAGTGGCTGGCAGGTGAATGGAAAGTTACCTGGAAGGCAGACAGTGACATACAGTTCAAAATACATCAGTCACACCTCTTAAGACAGAGACAAAGTCCTGTACAAGAGACACACCTCTTGTACAGGGATGAGACAGTCTAAAAGGTCAGAGGGTCAAACACCGGGGAAATCTAAGTTTTGAATTTGGGATTGTCAGAGCCTACTTCTACTCACTGGGCACATCTCTTCACATCAATCAACATCCTTCTCCGCCTCTCTCCCCCCTGGAGTAGGCTTTCCTTTTCCCTCAAACAGTGACACATAAACCACACAAACAAATATACACATGCACACATACACACTCACACAAAAGGACCCTGAAGTGCGGCTTCCCCATTGCCCCTGCACACATGAAGTGGCATGTCAGCTCTGATTATCAGCACTGTTCACTGCTTGCTTCAGGAGCTTCTATTTTAGATCTGTTTTTCCTCTTTGCAAGTGAGCACACAAACACAGGCTCTGCTTACACTCCAGTGTTATCCACCGAAATCTGGTCTTGAAGATGTGATGCCATTAGAAATGCACTGCTGTGTCCCCAACACAGGCTGTGCAGCTTCTGTGGCCATTTAGTTTTGAGTCTACATAATGCATGTTTTGTTTTCCATCCATGAATTTAAGATTTTGAGATCACCTTAAATACTTGAGCAAAACATAATCTTTATATGCTTCTGAAGAGATAATCGCTAGTTGTTTTGTGTCAAGATTTCACGTTTGACAGTCTTTGAAGAGTGAAATGCACTTTATCATTGTGATCTGATAAAGGGAGGCGTTCGTTCTGCTGCACATCGGCTGCAGTGACGAGACCCAGCAGCGAGGCAGGACCAGACTGAGAAACACAGGCGGGTGTAAAGACACAGCGAGAGATCAAACAGCATGTGGCAGGAGGAGTGTATAAATGTGAAAACAGTGACAAATGCACTTCATTTCTCTCCGGTGCATCCCATGTTGCTGATAGTGCTCTGAGACAGGTACATGTGACAGCGGAGAAACAAACAGAGAAAGAGAGAGAGAAAGTCACGCAAACAGCCTGAGTCCCAGAGGGAGAAAGAGCAAGATAAAGAGGGAGATATACAGAGAGAGAAAGAGAGAGAGAAAAGGGGTGAGCGCTGTGTGATTCATGAGGACTTTTACTGCTCCAGAAAGGTGTCGCCTCCCATCACAGTTCAGAATCTACTTGGGGTAGCACATACAGTAGCAGGTAATACTACCTCCTTCCCGCTTTATCTCGCCTTTCACTCTTTTGCTCCCACCTGTCATCTCTCCTCCTCTCAGAAATGCAGACACAAACACACAGAAATGGAAGATTGAATTTCAAAGAGAGAGGTCCCTGAGCAAGACAACCTCAAAGATTGAGACCTGAAAGCATATCTGAGCGTTTCCCCATGCCACATTTTTAAAGGGAGGGCCATGATCTATCTTAGTTACACTGAAATAAACAGCACTTACCGTGTATAAGCAAAAGCCGTGTGAGTAGCAGATGCATGGAAAGTCATGGATGGAGATTTGCCTCAAGGGAAAATCCAAAAGAAGAATTCATGCATGACGTACTGTACAGCTCAAAGGTGCATAACCAAAGGAAAAACTGTCTGAGTTTTTTCCTGTTATTTTATACAATACATATCCTCACACTCCCCATATATACTACAATAAATATGCTCATGGAATCATAATATGTCAAGGATGACAAAAGATTTACGTCCTCACAGGTTTACACATGTTGGGCTTGTATAGAAAACTTCTCAGCACATTGACATTCGTTACACATCGCCACTGTGTATTGCACATTAGACATGCGTGGTACGAAGACAACAGTACTTCACAGTTGTATAATAGGGTGATATGCTACAGATTATTTAGGACAGAGCTGTATATTGCTCTGTCTATGTGCACTGTGGTCTCAATTACAAACATCACAAGACAACAAGAGAGAGTTGCTACACTTTCTGTTTCGCCATTGTACTGAGAAAACTACCCACTGTGTTGTATATATGTGTATATGTGAAACAGTCAACACTAAACAGCTTTCAGTTAGTTCAGCCACAGGATTATTGACCAGGACCAAATGCACTCTCCACATTCCCCCATGCTGGCCTTCTAACATTGGCTACCTGTCCAGTTTCTCATTATAAATGGTCATGACATCGTGTTACGTCCCTATGAGGTCTAGGATGAAGGGAGGAACATATGCCGGTGTAAAGGGCAGATATTGTGCCATTTATTTGTTAACAGCTGACTGGATCGGTGACGTCAGAGCGAAGGAAAGGAGGTAGAAACCGGATTGGGTCCACCTGGTAGCTCTCGACCAATCCTGGAGACTGGAGCGCCTGTAAACCGAATTAGTAAGAGGAGAGAGAGACTCGTGATGCACCCCCCCCCCTCCCTCCCCCCGACTGCAGAGGCCGTAACACATGGTAAAGCATACATTTTCAAATTCCTATGGTACTTCACAGCCCCTTAGGTCATGTAAACAAATGTTTTTAACTCTATCTATACTGAAAACTAAAAGGGAGTCAAATACCTTCTTAAAAATGCCTCTTAAAATAATTGTTTGAGCCTTGTTTTGTACATCTACTCCATTTTAACATGATACCTAACTGGAGTACAGAAACACTATTATCAGGTGATAGCCATGTATAAAATATACATAATCCATGTCAAGGCTGTTACTATCACACCTTAGGATCACGCCTTAAATAAATAAGTGAACATTAGAGTACTGTGTGAACCATCCTCTATATTGTTGTTGTCCCACTTTGTGGCCTCAGGGTTTCTTTCAGCTACTGAATATTTTTCATGTAGCTGTTAGGAGCAGACCTACTTCCAAGGTTCATGGAGAAGGAAAAAAAAGCAAGAGGAAGTCACCGCTCTTGTCATGTACAGGTCACCTTTATTGTCAGACCAATGTGTTTCAGGGTCATCCTGACTGAGCTTATGGAGCTCTTAGAAACCAGAAGAGTAAAAAGCGCTCAGAGGTTTTAGACCACAGCCTAGAGACACAAATCAAATAAGTAATATCATTTAATAATAATATTTGTCTACATATCATGTCTACAGTAGAGTGAGTTTATAGTGATAGTATCATATTCATTGGTTCCAACTGGTAAGGTGAGACTTATGCACGATAAGGTGTTGATTTTGTATGTCCAGACTTTTTTTCCACGTGTGAAGGGAAAAGAAAAGCAAAGTCTGATCTTTTCTTATCAGATAAAAGCCAGGTTGTAATCACATTTTCAGACACTGTATTCTGTTTGACTGCGATAATCAGATCAAAGTGCCTACATACCTGGCAGCCTATAACTGTGGTGGTTGAAAGGTGAGGGAAATTTCACACACATAAAAATATCTGCATGCCGCCCTCAGCATTACTGAGGAACAGTTAAGAGGTCAGCCGTGTAACTGGGATCTGCTCATAGCATATATTTATAGTTGTGTTATTGTTTCCTCTGTCATGGTCCTCTCATCTCTGCTGACAACAATGTCAGGAGATGCCTGTGTCTTTTATAATAATATACGAGTACCTCCTCCTTTCTCCTTTTAGACATGTTAATGATATAGATAAATGTGGATGATCGTGACTGACACAATCTCTATATTGCTGAGATGAACAGACACAATGTCAAGAAATAAGGCCGACCGTGCCACAGTCAATGTGTATGACAGTAAATGTTCAGTTTAGGTTCAGTCAAGAGAAAATAAAGCCCAGTCATTTGGAACCATGTAATTCAGCGGGTCACTGAAAAACAGGCACCTTTAACAAATAATAAGTTCTTGTAACTGTTTCTATTATATGCAGGCTTGTGTGGTTTATACTGATGACACAATGTCAACATCTCTCACAGGGACAATTTCTTCAGCAAAAAGTAGTTCCAAAGAAAAGTGTCCACAGTCAGATCTGTGGATTATCCAGAGTAAGAGGGTTTCTGAAGGAGATGTTGTGGTTGCATTTTTAAATGTCATTTTCCAATGCTTAGAGCCACACAAATGACACTCCCTTCACATCTGCTTGTATCAAGGTGGAGGGAGAAATCGCAGAGGCAGCTATCACAAAATCTGATCACATAAAACCAAGCCTAAGAAATAAAATCTAAAAAATATAAATTTTCTTGCAATTTGCTGGGGTGACCTTTTGATATTATTTCTCATTTTTCCATATCTATACTGTATAACTCATATATTACTCTTAAGTGCACACTTTGCACACAGACACTTAGCAGACACTCTCTCACTCTCTTTTTTTCAATCTGCCATCATCTGCCATCTGCATGCTAATGCTGTTAGATCCTAAAACACTAAGTGACTGAGACAGATTTGGGCATGATTCACTTTGGGTGACACGATAGTCTTGATAAACTTTCCTTCTCATTAAACATTTTAAATAATTCTGAACCAACCTCGCAAATGACAACAATTCATATTAGAGGCAGGTTTCTGAAAGAAAATGTTGTGCCTCATTTCCTTTCATGTCTTTGACTGAGGAGACACATTGTTAATAATACATCACAACCTGGGACAGAGACACACTTCAATCAATCACCAGATAAAGTCTAGCTTCATTATCAATGTTTCATTAATGCTGCTCTGAATAAGGAAGATTTGTGACCTGTTAAAAGGCAGAAGGTAAACGTTTAGACAGCAAAATTACTTTTTGTATTGTTAAAGTACTTTTTACATTATTACCATTGAAATATCACAGAGTCTATAGTTTCACCTTTACGCAGTAATTTTATATTACATTACATGAACTCACCTCATTTTTTACACTAGATGAGCCCGGAACTGCAGTCAGCAGTGTTACATATGCACATCTACAAATGCTAATATTCCTCTATTATAATCCCAGAAATGGCACAGGAAAAGGCGTTGCTCACCTTGAATATGTGAATTCAGGATATTACGGCCACAGCTTTAATCACCTGCAGCTCTTAATCAAACCAGCGCACTTTGCAAAATTCATGCACTGGCAAAACAGCGCTTTAAATTGCACAGACCATTTTCCCCCAAATGTCCTACCTTAGATTTAAGCAAGTAACAACCTGCAGAGTGTAACTGCTCATAACTTTATTCAGTGCTACTACCTCAGCATTATTTCTTTTTAATCATCCAGATGTATGCTCCTTCAGCAGGATGTGTGGGCCTCAAAGTTGAAATGGTATGACCTTGTCTTTTTCCATCCATGTGCAAGATTCTTTTTGCTATTTTTTATTTCTTAAACACACCTTTAAATAAAGTGTTCAAGTGAATGAGCCTTTGCCAGCTAAATAGCTGTGAGGCTACACTTGAAAAAAACGATGATGTCTGGGTCATAAGATAAAATGCCCATTCTGTTTACAGCATAGGATTTTGATTTCACAAACTAGATGTTTCATTTGCTACACATTATTGAGAAGTAACCACTGTATTCTGTAGTCACCCCCATCGACTCAATGTGAAGCAGGTAGCAAGGCTGACAGCTGACTGTTCACAGCTATCACTCAGGGGAACTCTCAAATCAAGATGGAGGCGTCATGTGTGGCACCCAATTATCTTTCAAACCCCTGCAGCCCATACATCAAAGTGAAGCTTAGTTTTAAGTTTTATGTGTTTACTCCACAGGTGTCAAACTCATTGATCAAACTTGTCAAACTTACAGATATAACTCCCTCACAGCGTTGTAAATATTAGAATATGATTAACAAGAACAGCCACGATACAAACACTCATTTGGTTCCACCCACAACTATTTATTTATCAAAAATAAAAACGTGCAAAATATATAGGTATAGAAAACCAGCGGGCTGAGGGCCAGTCTTTAGTCCTCTCCTCTCCAGTCTTTAGTCCTCTCCTCTTCAGGCTTTAGTCCGGTCTGGTCGGTGCTGTCATGTCCCTCAGTGCGACCAGCGAGTCCCAGCGTCTGTTTTCCTCTTCTATGTTGAACCCCCCCCCAACAAAACAGACCACCATAAATAAACACACAAGCACAGTATGAATCTGCAGCATATATGTTCATAACCAGCAACGTTACATTGTGAGTTTTTTGTTTTGACGTGCACAGTGAGAATAACTATTAAAACAGAGCAGCACTGAGGCAAAGTGGATCAGATAAAATCCTCTATATCTCAGAGGACTGCTGGTGACTGCAGGAGTAAATCATTGTTGTATGATTGATTTAACAAACGATCACTTTATACACTATTGTGTCTTACCGGTTAGCATTAACGCTAGCTAACGTCAGCTTTTGGCTCAGGTAACAACAGTATTACATCAGTTAGTGTTATAACATTTGACAAGCATCATGTTGTCCATGTGTGATTTACCTCCAGCTGACTGCTCCTCCGTCTCACCTGGTCCTCACCTGGCTGAAGAGAAAATGCTGGGAATATTCGACCAATCAGAAACGTTCAGCTGTAAGGCCCGCCCACAAAGTTCCTGGTCCTCTCAGAAGTTGATGTTTATTCCCTCATCAACACTGTCTGCAGACATTTGTTTTTGTAAAATACCACATCTGTCACATGTTCTGAGCAGCTCACAGTTATTAGTTGTACCGTAGTTCTGCACCTCTCAACTGTGACAAAAAAGTTTTTAACAAAGTTGATGTAATAACTTTGTCTTTGTTATTCACTTGAAAAGTTTGATCTTTGACTGATGAAGTAATGTGGAGTTCTTAACATGATAAAGGGATTTATGTTAGAATAAGACAGAGCAATGTGCTTGCATATATTTTTACATTTATGTAAGTGCATGTACAATATTTGCACACAATAATATGTTATAAAGTATTTCCATTTATACAACCGACCCTTTGAGGGCAACCATAATGCTGATGTGGCCCGCAGTGAAAATGAGTTTGACACCCGTGGTTTACTCCATTTAAGCATTGAAAAAATGTTTTACCTTGTATATCAGTCAATATTTAGAGTCATGTTTTCAGACTCTGGCCTGAATTTCATATGAAACTAACAAGTTCACAAAAACAAATGTTTATTCAGTTTTTAACAAATTTTGAAATGCTGATAAACGCTGTTATAACAAGTTATGTAGGTACAATGTCTTTTTAAAATTAAAATAGAAATAAATAAAAAAAAAAAACAACAACTTACAGTACCGCTGAAATCCAGTGAAAAAGCTGCAGCCAGGATTATTCCACTGCTCACGACACTGCTCTGGCTACCTATAGCTTTAAGACTTTATTTTTAATTCATTTTACTTGTCCTTTGTTGTGTTTTCAAAGATAATTTTTTCCTCTTTTGGCTGACATGGTTTTCAATTCTGTTCTGTAAAGTGCTTTTGGCTGCATCTTCTTTGTGAAAGGTGCTGTACAAATGAGGTCATTAGCAGCTGTGACTGCTTTGCCACTCAAGTTAAAGCAACAGCTGGAAAGATTAAGGGAGAGTGTTTTGATTTTGAAAAATAAAGCTAGTCTATCTTCCAGGTCCCTTCCTCTCTCTTTCTACAGTTTGCACAAGCTCGTCTCCAAAGCCTCTCGCCGCAGAAAAGCCCAGTCTATTTCTTTTGTTTTAACTTCTTCATTGCTCTTCTTCTTTTTTCCTATCTCATGCGTGAACTGGTGTTTTTCTCCTCGATTGGTTATTAATCTGCCGTTACGTCCACTTTGACTAAGAATATGCACAACTGATTAGAGCCTGTGCAGACGCAGGGATTGAAGATCCAGCTTCTTTTTGACCTGGAGGCTCTGGATTTGTGTCAAATAATGTTAGAGGCCGTAGGTGGAGCCAGAGGAGTCTGCCTTTTTTTTTCTTTACAGATTATGTGCCTCATGTTCTGCCAGGACACAGTTTTAGCAAATATGATTAAAAGTCATTTTTATTTACTTATTTAGAGACATTCTTGTGCAGACAGCACAGTTTTCAGGAACAGGTAGACATCCCTCTACATCCCAGTTTGTTTCACAGACTATATTCAGCATTCTCCAGAGCAGGATTTTTCTAACAGAATATGATGTTTAATGACCAAACGCATCTGTGGGATTTTCAGTCACAATTAGGACACCACTATGCATGTAAATGTAATAAATGAGGTAAGGTTAATTTTGAAACCAAAAGGTAGATGGATCGTCAGATTACCACTGCGCCTGTAATGTGAAAAACGAAAGATAAATGCACCTGATAGAGCGCTTTCTTAAATGTAAATAAAAAACACAAAGAAGACTGCTACCATACCATTTTGTAGGATTTCTAACATTTAAAACTTATCAGAGCTGTAACAGCATGTGTTTTGCATTCGACATGTGACATAAAACACCTGCTCATTTCCTGCTTTGACAGAATTCATATCAGATTAGTACTGCAGTGGGATGTGTCTGATAAAATATTAGCCATGTTTCTCAGTAAGTACACTCACCCATCCAGATGGCATTTTAACCAGGGCCAAATTACAGGAGGGAGAATATAATGGATGACACATTCCCCATCCTACCACACATAAATCAATTACAGGGAGGCAGCTCGTCTGGACACGCTGTTTACCTTTAGCTGATTTCACATTGGAAGAACATTGGAAGTCTAGTGTGTGAACTTGCAGGCTCTGGCTGTGCTTTTATTCTCACTATGATCCTTTAAAAAGGGGTGAAGTCTTCTTTTTACCAACACACCTATGGCTCAGTCTTAACTCAGCATCAAAGTCTTAGCACTTATAGAAGGTGCATTAAGATTCTGTCAGGATAGAGATGAACACAAGCACAGATGTATCCAAAAGAGATAAGAATCTGACTCACACGGGAAAAGTTTCCAACTACTGTGGGGTGTATCTGTAATCTGTGCTGAAATCCGATAACATCCCATCTAAATGCAATTTCTTTTGCATTTGCCAAGAAATTAGAGTGCCAGGTCCATGTCACTGCTCTAGCTGTGTGTTTGGGATTATATTATGTCACATTACATTATGTTAGATTAGATCAGATAAGATTAGATGAAACCTTAATTATTTCCATGACCTTAATGATCTCCACTGGGACGCTCTATCACTGCAGCAAAGATTAAGATCCTGACTGTATGTACAGTACGGTAGGTGCAGAACAAAAGTAAGGTGTGTGTGTGTGTGTGGGTTTGTGTGTGTGTTTGGGAGGTCGCTGAATCTGCACTGTGTTCATACACGGTTGACATTCATGTCAGACTGAGTAATACCTAACTCATGTTCAATGGTTAATCATTTGTGTGAAAAGCAAGATGTGGTGTGTGTCAACAAAGAAAAGGTTAACCTCCCCCTGCAACTGCATATGAAGACAGAAACAGATGGATCGCTGCAGAGAGAGAGAGAGTGAGTGTGTGAAAATGACTGTGTGCTAGTGTGACAGACAAAACAACTAGGACACTGTGCAGCGCACATTGGTCTTATAGCTTTTACAGGGCGTGAGTGTGAGGGCACAGACACACTAACACACACACAGAAAACAAACACAAATAACCTGAAGCTACTTATTTATTCCTATTCCAACAGATTGTGACGAGGCTGAAGTGAGCCTTTTAATCTGCAGAAAAAAGAATATGTGTTTGTTTCAAATACATTAAAGTGCTATATGACTCAGGTTTGGCGTGTGCATGTACACACGCAAAATTCTGCCAAGAAGGCTACATCATGATGCTGATTTGTAAACAGTCTAAATCCATCCTCTCTCAGGTCTGTCTGCAATGTGCATGCAATAAACAACTTTTTTTGTCAATTCTGTATAAATATGTAGTAGTATGATAGAGCTAACTAGTTAGAATTATATATAAACCGTCAGCACTGTAGTAGAGGGAGGGAAAACCCTCGGGGGCACGCAAAACTGCCCCTCACATAGATACCAGTCCACACGGTGTTACCATAGACAATAAAGATGGATGACGTGTCACCACTTGTTTCCACTGTAAACAAGAATAAAGAATAACACAATTAATAAAGAAAAGAAATGTGCAAGTGCTTCTGTGAATATTTCACTATGATTGACAGCTGTTAACCATGACATTTAATGGTACCACATAGCTAATTAAACCCAAACCAAAAAAATACGCAGAACACTTGGACAAACATCAGTGTGATAAGAACTACTAAGACAAAAACTATCTTTGGGAAAATTTTACTTGATGTGTTTTTTTTGTCTGTCCTATTAAACATGGAGGTGGTTGGGTTTATGACTTGTACTGCAGCCAGATCAAGATATTTCGGCTTCACTTTTAGGAAGCTGTCATGTCATCCATCTTTGTATACAGTCTATGGGTGTTACAGTGAACAGAGAAAGTTGAAGAAGGAATCCTTTTTTAAGTTAAGTTACAATCTGTTGACACATTGGCAACAAAAAAGTGCGTGATATCTGTTAATTGTTATATACATCAACAAGAAATGGCTATTTCAGTGCTTTTACTTAAATTCAATGCGATACTGGGAGTTTTTAATTTGTGTCATCGTTGTGATGTAATTTATTGACCTCCTACAGTCTATGGTATTGACTGACAAACTAACCTTACCCTAGTTTCTGAGCATTGACCTTGTGGATTCGGCAGGTGTTTGTCAAACTGGCCCCGACTGGTTTAACGGCTGGTCAGTTTGGTAATGTGAGGATTCTTAGATATGGAGTCATGTGACGGTGTTCATGTAATTGGTTATAATGTTCAGAGCCTGACCGTGTTATTGAGAAATGTGATATTAATGTCATTAGTGGGCTTGTTACCACGCGAGCAAGCTTAGCCCAGTGTCATGCACTTGACAAACACACATTGCTGCTTTTTGTAGAAATATCAGGTTTTTTGGTTGTATTTTTGGTGGATTTGTGACCTCAGCCTGCCCCTTATAATTAAACTTATCATTAAAAGACACTAATTGAACTCTGCTTCAGATTCTGCTTCAGAGTCCTTTCCCCTGCCTGACAATTTGAAGGTTTAAACTTGTTTCCTTGTGATGAATTTGCCACCTTGAATGGAAACTATGGCTAAGTTAGTTTTAAAATCCACAAATCACATTTTCATCAGGATTAAAACAGGAGCTGCTCTGCTATGTTAAAGATAAAATTTACATATGCTGTCTTGTGTTACTATGAAACAGTTCACCTCAATTCACCCATTTTTGTCCATTTATTACATAAACTATCTACACTGGTTTATTGCCACTTTGTAATTGATTGTGTTTAAACCTTGACATGCTTGCATTATGTTACAGGTAATCTTGCTGAATAAAAGAATTGAACAATATGTCTGTTGTTCCTTTCTCTTCTCAGTTTTGTTGTTAAGCAACACTCTATTTGACATTTGGTGATGTGTCCTTTTCTTAAGCCTCCAGCAGAGAGTCTCTGCAGTCTGTTGGAATAACATGTCCTCTCCGTGTAACATCAGGTTACACCAGCAACAGAGGACACCTCACCCTGCAGTGAAATTACAAAAAAATTACTGGTACTTTGTGTGTTTTCCCAGGCTTACCAGCATATCGTAGTATTCTGCTGGGGGCTAACCCAGAGGTGACTTATACCCTGGGCTTCTTCTGGCACATCAAATGTATTTTAAATTATTATTTTTATCAACTCTCAAGCCTTCAGCATATCCTGTTGCTACTTTGCATTGTGGCACCTCATGCTACCGGTACATAGTTAGTGCCTTCTTTTGCCTTCCATATGTTAGTGTTTAATTTTCTATATTTGTAGTTTTAAATTAGTTTTCTAGAATTGAAGGTTTGAGTCTGTAAAAAACAAAAGCCCACCTCATTTCCATCAAACTGAAACCAATATACTTTCCTGCTTTTACGTCGTGCTTGGGACAAAACAGATATTTTATATTCCGAGTGAATATTAATTCCCCACATGATAATTAACCTGTTTTTATCTGCATATAAGGAAACTGTCTCTAAAATCAATAGTCACTTAAATATTTACTCAACATTTAACCAGTTCTTTTTCTGACCTCAGAGTCCTGCACCTCTTTCATATTCAGGAACGTGTACATGTACAGTGTATTACATCAGAACACATTCACGTTTTGACAGGATGTCAGCAAAGAGACCGTCAAAGAGGATCTTGCCAAGGATGTCATGAAAATCTTAATCCTCCAGTGAAGTGCAACACACGAGGGCCACAGCCCTGCCAATGTGTCCATCATCAAGGGAACTAAGGTTCTTGATTATTGTAAATGTGAGTCAAAGGCTTAACCATGCAATGAATTTAAGCTACCCAAAGATTAAGTGTTTCAGAGATTCTTTTTTGAGCTCAGTGTCCTAAACACGTCTCCCAAGTTCTGGTCTTTGCTCAACAAACTTGTAGCAGGACTTTATGCACACAGGTTTCTGACCCTGCTTTGTTTTGTTGTTTTGTTAGAGAATATCCCTGATAATTACCATGACTAACAAGGGAAAACTCATTTTAAAAGTGTCCTTTTCAAGTGTTTTCCCTGAACCAACTTTGTATAACTGCATGTGTACAATTTATTATAGTAGTACTCAAACTTGAGTTGAGTATAAGAAGAGAAGAACCGTGCTCCTCAGAGCTTAGAAGATTTTTTATTTTAAAGGTGCAATGTGAGACCATTTCCTGATGACTGACATCAGTAACTTCATGATTCACACTATGAAAAACAAACATGTCCCAGCTATGTTGAGAACTTTTTAGTGTGAACTGGAAACGCTTCTGCCGACAACTGTGGCAATTAAGACATTTCTGTATTGGCTTATTTGCTCCATTTACAGTGTTTTTCTAAATGCTGCTGATATGTTGCAGTACACTGAGGTCTCAGGGTGACTGTAGAACTTCGTCACACTGTTTTATCATTCTGTAAGACCTAAAAGAAAGTGATTATACCAGTGTAATAGAAGTTGCGGCTTAATTTTTGCAAGAAAGGTGGCTATTGGTTTAAAAGCTTCTGTTTCATGTTTTGTTTTATAGAAAGACACCCAAACCAAAAGCACACTAGAGGAGTGCTGTTAAAGGTAGAGGATAAATCATGTAAATCTCTCTCAAATAAACTAAGGTAAAGGAAGTAACAGAAAAAAACCTGAAGAATAAATGTTTTAATTAGATACAAAAGGTACTAAAAATCCAAACAGTGATTACAGTTTCTGATAAAGATATAAAAGTGGCAGGAAAATTAACTTTGGTACCTTTTTGTAGACAATTTACTGTCCAAACTGAGGTGCCCTGAATTTAAATTTTTTTTCAGATTAATATTGCAACCTGGCTCTTTCAAAGTAAATTTCACTCCACATTTGCACAGATGTTACTATATCAGTTCAGTAATAAGTGTTTTAAAAGTATAAAGATGAATGTGCAATACATACAAATCAAAGTGTATCAGTCGTCAAAGTGTAGCTATCTAACAATATGTATATAATGACAAAACCCAGTGTGTTGTGCAACGTAAATATAGCCAACCCTAAAGCAAACACTGAAATGTCACTGTCAGTTGCATGTAATAAAGGAAATAACATGTTACTGTATATTAAATTGATTACCAAAGTAACTTTAGTCCCTAAATTGGAAACTATTTGCCAGAAACTAGCCCAGGTGTTCAGTGCATCTTAGGATTTCTTTATTTAAAATATCATAGCAGTCTTACTCGTATGGAGAGAACATGTGATCAATTAGAGGAACGGTAGAGAAATTATGTTCAAATTTTTTTATTGGTGATTTTTCATTGGTGATTTGACTAATTAGTTTTGATTTGATTGATTTCAGAGTGATTTATGAACATTCACACCTATGGCAAATTAGAGTGGCCAGTTAACCTAACTTGCATGTCTTTTGGATTTGTGGGAGGAAGCTGGAGTACCCGGAGAGAACCCACGCAGGCCACAGGGAGAACACAAAAACTTCACACAGAAGGGTGTGGAGCCCAGAACCCTCTTGCTGTGAGGTGACAGTGCTAGCCACTGTACCACCGTGCCACCCCTGAATGACTATTATTATAATAATTCTTATTGGTTTTACGGTTATTTAATTTGCAATTTGTTTATTCACACAAACCCACATATTAAGCCCCCCCCCCTCAAGTGGGCAAGGAAAAACTCCCCCCAAAACCCTTTAACGGGTGATGAAGGAAGAAACCTTGTGAAGGATCACACAAGAGGGGACCCCCTTCAAAGGCTGATGGGTAGCTGGTGGGCAGCGTAACAAACATTCAGGGCCGAATTTTTCAAAAATCTAAAAATCCTATGAGGTCACTGACTGTTGTTATTGGGAGTCCAAATTATAAATCCATTCTTTTTCTATCCTGGTAGAAAGACAAACAACACATTCATACTTACATTCACACCTAAGGGCAATTTAGAGTCGCCAATTAACCTAACTTGCATGTCTTTTGTATTTGTGAGGGGAAGCCAGAGTACCCGGAGAGAACCCATGCATCCACACAGAAGGGTGTGGAGCCCAGAACCCTCTTGCTAGCCACTGCACCACCGTGCTGCCCAGTCCAAATTATTATAAATATAAATTATTTTAATTATGATTATTAATTATTACTATAAGTAGCGATGGTGGGAGCTAACTGAAGGACCACTGTGGCTTACAGTTGAGGGTCTTACCTGTACACGCTTGTATCTAATGATATGGACAGCGTGTGCTACATGAGGACCGTTGCAGGCAGGGAAGCTAACGGGGGCCTTAACCTGAATGCCTCCAACTGTCCTGTCAAGTATAGGCTTGACCCTTTCCCTCTCAATCCACAGGACCCTCTTTCCTCTGTCTCGCTCTGGTGACTCGTGGGGCTGAATTTTCTTCTCAGGCTCCGGGACTGTTGGTTTTTTGGGGCTATCTGTCGCTGGTTCCTTTTTGTTTTTTGAGCTTCCTGGTTTTCTTGTTTTCGTTTCTTTTGGCACCACCTTCCTGCTCACTGGGGACTTTTTCCTGGGTTTGGGGGGCCACACTGGGTTTGGGGGGCCCACTGGGTTTGGGTGGTACACTGGGTTCAGGCGGTACACTGGGTTTGGGGGTACAACTGGGTACCTGGTTTACACTGGGTTTGGCGGTTTACACTGGGTTTGGGGGGTACACTGGGTTTGGGGCACTGGGTACACTGGGTTTGGGGGGGGGGTACACTGGGTTTGGGGCACTGGTTTGGCACACTGGGTTTGGGGGCCACTGGGTTTGGGGCGGTACACTGGGTTCATTTTTACTGGGTTTGGGCGGTACACTGGGTTTGGGGGGCCCACTGGGTTTGGCAGGTACACCTGGGTTTGGGGGTACACTGGGCGGGTTACACTGGGTTTGAAAGTGAAGACACACACTGGGTTTGGGGGGTACACTGGGTTTGGGGTACACTGGGCTTGGGCAGTACATTTGGTTTGGTTTAGGGCACATGGGCATTTGGGGGCACACTGGTTAGAGAACTGGTTTGGGCACACTGGGTTTAGGGCGGTTTAAATACTGGGCTAAGGCACACTGGGGGGCCTATTGGGTTTGGGCGGCACACTGGGTTTGGGCAGCACACTGGGTTTGGGGGGGCACACTGTTTGGGGGTACACGTTTGGGTTTAACTGGGTTTGGGCGGCAACTGGGTTTGGGCACACTGGGTTTTTGGGGCACACATTGGGGCGGTACACTGGGTTTGGGGGGCACACTGGGTTTGGGCGGTACACTGGGTTTGGGGGGTTTAGGCGGTAACACTGTTTGGAAACAGGGGCACACTGGGTTTGGGCGGTACACTGGGTTTGGGGGGCACACTGGGTTTGGGCGGTTTACACTGGGTTTGGGGGCACACTGGGTTTGGACACACTGGGGTACATTGGGTTTGGGCACTGGGTTTGGGGGGTACACTGGGTTTGGGCAGTAGGCACTGGCTTGGGGGGTATACACTGGGTTTGGGGGGCACACTGAGGTTTGGGCCACTGGGTTTGGGGGGCACACTGGGTTTGGGGGGTACACTGGGTTTGGGGGGTACACTGGGCTTGGGCGGCACACTGGGTTTGGGGGGCACACTGGGTTTGGGGGCACACTGGGTTTGGGCGGTTTGGGCGGCACACTGGGTTTGGGGGGCACACTGGGTTTGGGCTGGGTTTGGCACGCACACTGGGTTTGGGTTTAGGCTGGGTTTGGGTACACTGGGTTTGGGGGGCTGGGTTTGGGGGGTACGCTGGGTTTGGGGGGCACACTGGGTTTGGGCGGTACACGCTGGGTTTGGGGGGCTGTCTAACTGATGTCGGTGTGGGCGGTCGTTGTTCTGGTGTCTTTTTGTCCTCAGCTGGTTCCTTTACTCTGCTGTTGAGCAGGGAACCTCACTGAGGACACTCTACTGGTCTTCATGGGAACATCGGCAGGAGGTGGTGCAGGTTTCTTTTCTACTTTGACAACAAGGGAAGGGGGTGGTACGTTCTTCCCAGGTTGTCTTCCAATACGGGGAGGGGGTGTTGGTTTCATGTGAGTAGCAGAGGTCTTCTTGTCTTTTTCTTCTTGGGTTGGTCTCATCTTCTTGTCTGCTGCTTTCGTTGTTCCCAATCTCTTACTCTGAAGTCGTGTTGAAGTTGTGTCTTCAGTAGAAGATGCCAAATCCGTATAGAGAGACTTCAGAGCTCCCTTAATCTCCTCCTGAGATGGGACTTTAGCTGCAGACGTCTCCGGGGTGGCAATTGGGCTCTTGGTTCTCGTGATGTTTTTGAGGAAATGTTTCTCTGGAAAAGTTCATTTACAAAGACATAAACGAGTCATAAAATTCATGGGTCTTTTATTATTATAGATTATGTTTTGCCCTTCAGTCCAGATTCAAGTGCTTTTGTATCAGTGCTAAGACTAAACTAGCCCTGGACAATGATGAAAAATTAAAAAATGTTTGACAGCTGGATGGAGCTGACTTTACAAATTTTAATTTGTAATACTGTGCGTTGTTTTTTTATGTCCTGTCCTGTCATTTTATGTAATTTGTAAAAATCTTATATATATCTTAAAATATAAATATATATATATATATATATATATATACAAATATATTAAAAAATATATATCTTAAAAATTTTATATACGAGATTCTAAACTGACTCACACATCAGTAAAACACAATTGTTCAAACAACTGATTGCTTGTCTGTAACAATGTGAGAAACTTGAAACAAACATTACTTGACTGATATGTTACAAAGGATGTAACAGATTAGCTCAAGACATCACAGATACTTATTTTAAAAGAGCATATTTGACATATATGAACAATCACTTACCCCAATGCTCTTGATATTGAAAAGAAACAAGCTTGGGATCATCTTCAGGGTGAGAATTTCTTGAAGTTGATCATCTCTGACAAATACTCAAATATAAATACTGGGATGTCGGTAGGTTGTGAGAGGAGTGTAGCTCTGGAAATACACTCCATCAGGCTCTTCAGTCCATAAGGACACAAACTCTGGAATTCCATCTTCATGCGTGTTTGAAATGACTCTTACAAGCTGTAAAGCTAGACTGTGGTCTGAACTGACTGAGCTCCTGTTAGTGACCTACCTCCTGTAGAATGTCTTTATGATGTCATAAAGGGTTCTCAAACTGCCTGATCTGAATTCTGTTCTGTGTTTTTTTGGAATGTTTTTTTTCAGAACCTGTGACTGTTGAACTGCTCTAATTTGTGAATGAATATTTTGTAACCTCTCAAATACTATAAACAGTCAGAGCCGGCTCTGGCCATTTTGGTGCCCTAAGTGAGATTATGGTTTGGCGCCCCTCGCCCCCCACATATTTTTTATTTTCAAGGAAAGGGTGCCAGTCAGGGTTGCAAATGATTACTGTTATTGATTTTATTTATTGTTTTAATTGTTTTTTTGTCATTTTTCTGAGGACTCCCTAGGTTACCCCCTATATGGCCTATGCCAAAAGAGATATACATATATAATTATTACATTAGTACATTTGCAGCAGCTGACATTGCTTTTCCAGCAATATGTGTTCAATATTCATCAATACAGTCACAAAAAAATGCAAGCAAAATATTACCTTGAATAATTCTTTCTAAAGTCAGACCTCTGCCTCATTTATTTGACTTAATCTGCCCTTCATTTATTCCATTCCTTCACCTTTGCACTGTAAATCCTATTCAGCATTAGGCGATAGCATATGATTCAAATCATTTTCATCTTCCTCAAACCATTCAGTGGTCCCTCAAGCTCTATGGAGGGGCTCATTGACATCCTGGAAGAAACCACCCCCATCAGGATAGAAATGTTTCATCACAGGATAAAGGTGATCACTCAGAAAGCAAAATGCCCCCCACAGCTTAACAGAGACACTGGAACCCCCTCACTGTAGGGGTCAAATTTTAAGGTTTTTCCTTTAATTTGTCACTCCTGTATCTGTGAACTGTGAAAGCTCCTGGCTAAGCTGCGATACTCCCAAAAAAATAAAAGGTTGAGTCCCAGCATTCTTGTTGCTCTCCCTCACCTGGATTCATCCAAGCCAGCAGCCCCATGCTTTTGCTCTTGTTTGACTTATATTGTACAAACTTTGTTTATTTCATTACAATAAATACTGCCATCTATTGTGTCCTATCCTATTTGTGTCATGACCTAGGAGCCACGTTATGACATGTACAGCATTGACATGTTATCACGTTTTTGCAACAGACAGTTGCCTATTTACACATGCAGCAGTGTTAGCATTCATTTGGAGTCATGTTTCTGACCGCCTAATAAATGTCCTCAAGGAAATATCCGGCTCTTTAGCTGCTTTACACTTCACGGAGTTGACCAGGAGGTGATAACCATGTCCGTTGTTTAATGCTCGGTCTATAGTGTACTCATGATTTTAAGAGCACTGAAAAAATCTGCCTGCTGCAGGGGAAAACAACACTGTGTAACTGGCTGAAGCAAAACAGTAAAGGTGCAGGCTGGATAACACTGAGCTGAAAGACTCTTACAATCTGTAGAACTGCAGTTGGGTGATAATTATCTGTGGGTTCAGTTGTTCTTTTCTTTTGCTGGTTCTGTGTTTCAGACAGAAAAATGGAGAGCCTACTGCAGAGGTGAAGGATGAATTCTGTGAGACTGAGAAAATGTTGTCAAGGATGGCACGTGTAGTGTTTGTTGTCTCTGTATCCTTTATCTCATCCTGTGCACACAGAACATAGTAATAAGTTCACACAGCCTACAAATAAGACAACATACTGCACAGCATGTGGCCAAGGTTATGTTGATTCACATTTTGTGAAGTGTACAGAAAAATGTCTTTCATTTTTTTTAATTAACCAGAAAAGAGAGAACAGAACAAAAAACAAAATGAGGCTGACAATGGTTCTTCCAAATCCCTGCGCTGCAAGAGAAGAAATATGGACTCAGCAGGTGCCTGTGTGATCGGATTTATTTGGAGAGACATTTTCTCAGCCCAAAAGGCAGGGCTCTCCTATGCCACTGCATGATCAGGCTGAGGATAAGGTCAAGAAATACAAACAGGCAAAGCCACTGGGCCCTGGTGGGGATCCGGTCTGCTAGTGTAGAGAGCATCAAACTGTTTTTTCTATTTTAGATAGAAATATGCACTGCAATACAGGTCCAAATGTAACAGCAGAGAGAGTGTTGAGGCATATTTTTTTTCTCTAATCTGAGTAAGAAAGTCAAATTTAAATGAAAAAATAATATAATATTTCTATTTGCATCAGAGGACTCTGGATTTTAAAATATATTATACACATAGTTCAGAATGAAACCAATGAAGCCACCTGACTGAGATATGGTCAGTACTGTGCATCTATTTGCATCATGACATGTGAATAATTGATATAAATAAAAGTGCATTGATTTAAAATACAACCTAAACACCATTATCCTTTTCTGGACATCATTATCGACTCGCATCATCACCACATAAATGCAGGATATGCACACATACTGCAGCACACACACACACATAAACAGACGTAACAATACACACACCGGACCAAGCAGTGTGATGAGGAGTGTCTGCAAAGAGGGGTGTGTGAGCTGCAGTTCACAAAGGCAGCACCTGGAGCTGTGACATGTGCCCAGCACCCTGCCTGTACTGAACAAGCACCTTGGCCTGGGAAAACGCCCCGGGCAGCATCAGGAAGAACAGAGCAGACAGGACAATGGTGCCCTCTGGTGGACTAAGAGGAAGGTGTTTCAGTTTAAGGAGGCACATCAGGGATCTGCAGTGGCCTTCTTTACATGATCTCTTGAGGATTCTGGTCACAGTCAGCATAAGAAATATTCAAGACCGGCTCTCATGCCTTCAAAGGATGGATGTCATGTCATGTCATGTTATGATATCCCTGCTGCATCTGAAAAAGCTCAGACTCGAAATTTTCTAAAGCTACTTCAAGCTTTGCTTCACTCGTCTTCCAGAGTTTTACAAAAAGTCTGTTGTTTTTGTTTTTGGGCTTTCTGTGAGTCACCTAACAGCCACGTTGTTTACAGAGGCTTTGGTAGCTGGTTCAGCAGTTTTTTCATGCCAGGTTTGAAAATATAAACTTTGTATCTCGAAAAATAACAAGAACTGAGTAAACACAAGACAAAAAAATGTATAAAGCAATTTAAAGTCATTTATTTGGTAAAAATGAATAAATAACACAGTCCTAAAGAGAAAGATCTCATTTCAACATAATGAAGAAATGAAATGAAGAAAACAGAAAGATGTAGATAATTTGCTTCACTGATTATCAGTAATGATCAGCTAATGACTGGAGTCTACAGGTACAGGTCATTTGTTTTTTCTCTCCATCCTGTGTTTGCAACTACACCATCATCGATAGATCTGGTGTAATGCAGCTTCTTCTCATCTGAATGAATTGTTTTGCTCATCCATCATGGTTCATTAGCAGGCCCTCTCTCCCCACCCCTGGAGCTCAGTGCTCGATTACAATGGTTCCTGCTGCCTACACATTCCTATAAAGGCAAAAACCTGTCCCCATTTCTAGCAAATAAACACAATCTGTGGCTACTCTTATATTCTACGTTTACGATGATTGCAGAGCGGTTTGCTATGAGAAAGCAGCTCCTGGACACACAAATGCAGCACATTCTTCAGGATGGCAGTGCTGTTCCTCCAGTTGAACCTTTAATCTTTAATTGTTTAAAGATGCACACCTTCATTACAGCTGGTCCCTGCATCCTTTTATTTCAGAAAAGTTCAAATCCTTGCAATTCATTTTCATTTCAAATAATGCAGGGAAAGGAAAAATGAAAGTAGTAACAAAACACTTTCAAGTACATGCAGCAGCAGAAAGAAAATCTCTTTATGGGAGTATTACTTTTGGTCATTATATCCAGTGGAGAGAGTGGTTGGCTCTGCAGTATAATAACCAGTGTTGCACTGTGAGATATGCATCAACAGCAAGTAAATGCTACTGCAGCAAGACCACCACTTCTAAAGCAAGCATTAAAATAAAACATAGCTTACAATAAAGCCAAATGTCCTTCTTCTAGTTCGCATTAGTACAGTAGGGTGGCTGCATGGTTATTGGTGCCATCCTTATGTGAACAGAGGCATGTATGCAGAGAGCTTATGACTGCGGATGGAGGAGGTTCAATATCTTGAGCAGCTTACCGTGCACTTTGATCTTCCTGGTTGGGAGTGATAAGAAATTTGTCCCTTAAGGTATCCCCAGAGTACGCCATTGTTATTCATTATGGCACAAAGAAAGGCATATTTAAAATCAATTTATTCATCGTGATAAGTTTTAATAATACATGAAATTTAGCCTGAAAGTCCCTAAACCCCAACAGATAGCACAGCATTGACGGTTTTCTTCAGACACAAATCTCAAAGATTGTTACTATTTGGCAGTTGTGTTGCCTTGCAACAACCTTAGGTGGCACTAATACACTGCTTATGAGTTCTCTAGTGTTTATTTATTCCAGGATAACTTGCTGAGCATGCTGCCCTTGTAGAGTAACCCTGCTGCACATCCACGTTGCTTTAACCTTTTTCGTACTGACTTTCAGCACTGGAGTGCAGAGTGGCTTCACCTATTACACATACCCGTCATTTTCAAGTCAGTGGCCTTGGTATCCATCCTAGAGGTCATCACCAGGTGTTTTTTTTTTCTTCAGTTTTGGTTTTGCCCTGAACAATCATTTGCAGGCTGCTCTGACCCTGAAAAACTGCAAACAACAAGAAATATCCAAGAGCATCTGGATTTTTACAAGAAAAACTTCACTCATAGCCAAACATACTGATTAAGAATTATGTCAGGGTCTACTCAGGTCTCTGATGCTTTGATATGAACAACTTTACAGTTTTGGGCTTCGCTATCTGCTTCTTAATAAGATGTACAGAAGCAGATAAATCGGCCCTGTGTAAGAGAAACGTTAAAAGGTAACCTCTGGCTGCATGCGCTGCGGGCATACAGTTGAATTTATATTCTAATCCCATACGCTGACATTTGCTCAAATTAATCATGCAAGCAGGCAGCCATGCATATTCACAAAGACACCAGGAATCCATTCCCGGGGAGTCCTCAACATACAGGCAGATGTACATTCAAAGACAAGGCAGTCTCACAAGATAACACACAAGATAATTACACACACACAACTCACAGTCAATCACTCAAGTGCACTTTATGTCACTGCATACATGGCAGTGATAAAATGTTTAACTTCGCTTTTTACCGTGTTACAAAATGTCATTAAGACTACATTGTGATCACGTTCTTCGGGCCTTTCGTACACAAGAGGCAATATTGGACATTTATGGTCACACACAATTATTTGGCCTCAGTTGATGAGATGATAATATTAATATTCCCCTTGCACAGAATGTGCTTGTTGTATATGTTTATTGGTATTTCTACCATTTTAGCATTTGGTGTTGCAGACATAAGAGATAATAAAGAAAAGTGAAACTGTACAATGGCCAAACTTCACCGTGGTGCCTAATAACAATCCCATTTAAGAGCTTTAGTGTCTTGATAATATAAGTATTTATCATCTCAATTAGCGACATGGGACTTATTCATAAACTGCTCTCACCTATTTGTCATTGTAGTGCTCAAATAATATTTATCAACCAAAAGCCCAGCCCCAAAGGATAAATGCCTTTCAGGGATGTTATGTGTTACCATGACCAAATGTAACCAACAGCACCAGACATGAGGATGTGTTCAGAGTACATGAATAGAGACAAATATGTAAATATGCAGTTACCACAGTTGAATCTCAGTGAGGTAACAAGAGGGGTTATATAATGATTGAGTTTAGATAAAAATGAGTTATTCAGCACATTTGCACTTGACCTTGCATAAATTGTAAATGTTTTTGTTTGTTTGTTTGTTTGTTTCTTTGTTTTCCTCATGTATAATGTCTGACAATAATACTGGAATATCCATAAGCTTCAAAATGAATTACATTTTAACTTTGAAAATGCAGCCAGACTAGAAAGTGTTACCGGCACTTAACTGTCCTGCGGGAACTCCAATAGCACTGACCCGGCATTAATCAGATAGTTAACTGTTTTCTGGTGGCGACTGTTTGAAGTCCCCACTAGAATGAATGATCACCTGAATGAATCAAGCACCTCTGTCTGGAAAGAGAGAGACACCATGCCCTGCAATGATTTTCAGATTTGTAACATGTACAATATAATATTATTGGAAATGGCCCCATAGCATTATCACTGCTATCAGTTAACCCAGCCGTGTCACATGGCTTTAAATCAGATAAAACAGATCAGTCAGAGTGAAAGCAGCTGTGTTGTTGATATTCTATTTTAGTTTTCACACCACATGTATGTATTTGTACAATAGGTCATATGAAAAGAGCATTTTGTTAAGCAAGATGGGGATGGGGAAAAAAATAAATGAGAGGGACTGGGAGGAGGCCGCCTCCAGCAGCACACTCCTGCTGAGGCTGGCATTTAATTAAGGGAGAGAGAGTGTGTGCTGCCCTTAGTGCTGGCATCAACCAAAAAGTCACTTTTCAAAGGGGGCTTGCTGTATAGCCCATAGGTGAGTCAGTGCATATTAGTTCTACTCATCTGCTTTAGTACTGCTTAAAAAGCTTCTCGCTCTTGAGGTCGAGGAAGGATGAAGGGGTGCTTGATAATGTTGCAGGCCATTGTTTTTTTTTGCATTATTGTAACCTTTTTGATCATTTAAGCCTTTAATTTAATTTCTTCATTTGAACTGAATTCAGGGCATCATCCACAATAAAAGCATTCAGCATGCACATACAAACATGCATAAATTTGATCATTTGACACTATAACACAGGCATTTGTACAGTTTTATAGTAATTCCTTCATAAAACTGTGTCATTCTTTATTATAGTGCTATAAATGCTTAATAATACCTCAATATCAATGTCATCAGAAAGAGCAGATTATCTGTCTCCCCAATAAACCCAGACAATTCATCTCTCTTTCTCGCTCTCCCTCTGTACTTTTGTTGTAATTGTGCTGTTCAGCCACTAAGTGTAGCTGTAAGTCCACAGTAGAGTCAAACACCAGCAGAATAAAAGGCATGGACCCTGAAACGGAAAGCCGCGGTTATTGTCAGAGATGCTTTTGGTCATGCGTTATATTCACACATTTACACATCTGTGAAACCAAATCAATGAGTCTTACGTGGTTGCTAAGCAGCTCCGTCACATAAGATGGGGGATAAATGCCTTTCAGGGATGCAGTGCACCAAGCATCTCTGAGGGGGCACAGTTTCACTCAGACGTGTGCACGAGGAATGTCAATACTGAACATATAGACAATACAACCAAATGTATTGGATTTGTCAGTTGGATTCTTAAATGCAGCTCTCCTGTGGAGAAAAATAACAGAGCCATCAAGGCACAATCTGTAACACTACATGAATATTTCTAAAGAAATTCAGAATATGAAGAGCAAGAAAAACCCATGTTACAGAGATCTTGAATAAAATATATCTGAGGTAGTTCGATTTTGCATCACACCAGTAAATGATTGCTAAAGCACACCTTAATGGCCGCTCTTAACGAAAGGGAAACAGTATACAGCATACAGTATCTCAGGCTCTCCCTCAACTCTATTCAGCTGAAAGGGGATTTAAACCAGCACTTTTAGGTGACTAGATAACTCCCACAACCTGAAGAAAAAGTGTCATCAGCAAATGTTGTACTTATTGGGAATGACAAACCTCCTGCAGAGCATATTTTGGGTATATTTCACTAAAAAACTGGTCGTGCTGTTTGTTCTTGTGTCTGTAGATATAATCATAACAAGGATCTTATCTCACCCTGTCTTAGCTGTATCTGTGACATCAGGAGAGGCAATAGAATAAGACCTCAATGCACAATTTTGTTGTGTCATGTAAAAGAAATTAAAAGTCTTATTCACATGGCTACAAAGTTTACAAGTGAAAGTACTAGAAAAGGTATTAGATATATAATTGCAATTAAATTAAACTATGTCTTCCACAGAGGGAGTGTTTTATTATTATTTATTATGCGTAACTTGATCATTATTATTGATGCATCAATACATGGGCAGCATTGATTGCTCGTCGAGGTGAAACTTACACACATCATGGATGCTCCAGATTCGTGGTTGGGTTTCTGGTTTTCTCCACACAAATATTCTCACAATTTCTTTACACTGTATGCAGTATCATAAGATATGTAATATATACAGTGGGGCTCAGGATAAGCAGGTTTAGAAAATGGATGGATGGATATACAGTGGGCATTTAATGTCATCACTCTAATTTCTTACATTTAGTATTTTAATTTACTTTCTTTATTAGTCCTCCTCTGTGCTGTTGTAACATGTGAATTTCCCCCACTAGGATCAGTAAAGTTGAATAAAAAATTTAACAGCTTCAAATATTGTTATTGTAATAACACATCATATTTCATCAGCTGGTAATATGTTTTGTGTGTTAAATATTATTTTCCTGATTAACTGTTGCTGTCAAATAAATGTAATGAAGTAAAAAATCCAATATTTGTATTTGTATTTTGTAAAGTATAAGTATAAAATAAAATATCCTAAAGGTTCAAGACATTTTCAGACACAAACAGTGTTTCCTCTGTTGTGTTTTATATCTGTGCACCTACTTTGAGATAATAGACTGTTTCAGATGTACACAGTGTAAAAAGGGAATAATAAGTTGGCAGCCTTTTTAAGAACAGCGAATTACTCAGACACAAGATTGAGAAAGAGGACGAGGGGGAGGGAGGACGGAAACACTCTGTTTACTTTGCTTGATCAGACAGCCATATAGTCATTTAGTTGGTTCCTAATTGCTGAGTAATCATCTGATTGTAGCCATTGGCTGCTTGCAATCTGTGTTAGCAAGCAAATACTTTAATCAGGTTTATATCAAACAGTAGCCTAAAAACTGTAAAAACATGACATTTACAACAGAGCGCTATAAAGCTGTGTAAGCCAACCAATACAAACAAACATCAATAAGCACACACGCACACACACTCATACACACACACAGACAAGCAAACAAGCACAATGCATGATTTAATGTCAGCTTCTCTGCATGGAGCCGATCCAAGCAGCTACACTGCACACCCACTAACTCTTCTCTCTCACTCTCCATCTCTTCTTTCTCTGTCTCTTTGTCTCTCTTTTAATTTCTCTAAATGTGAGAAATATTTATAGTTAAATGCCAATGAAGTCCAAATGCCAGATTTATTTATAATGATAATGACTTGGCTTTTCAGAAAAACAAAAACCAGGGTCCATGTTCCAGGGTGTAAAATGACCACAAGCCATAACATGAAATGAAGTTAGAATTCACCGTATGAAATTTTTTACTTTTTTGCTTTGTAAATCATTGCAAGTGTGAAGTGAGGTTTTGTAGTAGAGAGTAAAAACTTTTGAAAAGTATATACGTTTAGGATACTGAATCAAAATAAATGTATATGTGAACTAATAATTCTTTATTTATATGTGGACATCTGTGTTTGTTGTACAGATATATATTTATATATATATATATATATATATATATATATATATATATATATATATATACATACATATTATATTATATTATATTGTAATAGATTAGATTATAATTTAGATTATAGTTATCGGTATAATTATCAGTAAGAAATTTTCTGTCCTTTTTTAAAGTAGAGTGTGAATCAACTTTTTATGGGCTGATTCCACTAAATATGCCGCAGTGCAACATGTTCATCGGGTTGTTTTTATGTCAGCTAATGCACAAATCCACTGGAGCCATTTTAGGTTGTCTCAACAGCATCTCAGTGGTCTATGTGAGGGGAAGGAGGGGGGCTTCTGATCGAGCTTTCCTACCAGCTTTAAGCAGCCATTTGTGAGATTGTAACCACTTGAAATGTCACCACCAGACCCCTTTTCAACCCCAACACTTCTCCCACCATCAATTAGTGCTAAATACCCTGTTGTTGAGTATTTCTATGGCTGTATTCATGCACCACTTTAGTATACTCCAGATATATGCTGTTATATTATTGACTGACATGGCATCGAGGCTCCCTGGATTATTAATCAATCATGTGTTTCAGTCTGTTTGCCAAACAGCAGCTCCTTTCATGTCATTAACTTTCCCTGCTGGTTATTGGATCAGCAAACACACTGTAGTGTGCATATTCTGCTCGAGCACAATCATAAAATCATACACTTAGCCCTCTGCACCGATGACTCAACCTATCAGGGAAAGCACGGCATTGTAAAGTTCTGTGGGCCTAAATCAGTGCTTTATGGTGGTAAAACATTGGATGTATTGCTTTTCTGTCTGTTTCTCTGTGTCTTTATCTTTTGTCTGCCAACTGTGTCCTACAGCTGCATAATGCTGCATAATACTTCTCTGTGGACAATGTATACATCTGTTTTCTCTCTTTGTTTCTTTCCTTCTCTGATTGCTTGCTTACTTTGCTCCATCCTCCCTTCCACTTTGTATTATACAAAAATGCCTGAACCAGGTCAGTCTACACGTTTGCAGGTTTCCATCTCTGAAATAGGCCAAGCATCCATTGCTGTGTTTGGTGGTTTGGGTCTTAGAGTAGATTATATGAGCTCTTACTGGCCTATATCAAGAATTCACATGGGCTCTACCTGTATTAACTTAATGAGAAAGGCATCCCTTTTCCTTTATTATTATCATTATTAACAGAACAAGAGGTTTTACAACAATTAAAATTAATGATATTTTCAAAGCCGTTTGGTTTTTACTGTAATTGTGATTTTGTCTTTGCAGAAGGGTGCAGTCTCATCCAGACTGGTGCATACTAAATCCACACAACAATACTGCAGCAACCACCCAAATCCAAATAGTCAGAAATCGACTATGCATGTTATTGCTTTTCTTGAGTATGTAGGCTGAGGTGAGCCGAGCCGTTGTAAGACATGAATGAGTTGGACTACAGTCTCCTTGACAGAGCAAAGTGTTAACCTTACTTGACTTGTGAGAAACAAATGTCACAAGTACTACAACCTGTTGTTTGCAGCTCTGGTGAATCAGTACCATTACATTTTTCACAGCATGGGGGGCTTTTAAAGGACTCCTGTTAAGATGCTTTCAGCAAATGAAAGACATTTTTTGTAAATATCAAAAGGGGGAAATCTGCTTCCTTTACTCATGACAAACCTCTTGAGAAATGAAAGCTTTGTCACATTTAAACATAAATGACCTGTTATGGATAAAATTAAGTACACCTCCATCCATCTCATGTATTGAGCAGGATTGTTATGTAGTGACACCAATGAGCAATAATGCAGCCCTACACCATCATAATTTAGCCACCTGTTAAAAGACAAAAACACAGTGATAGAAGCACAAATGGTGACTTGTGCTCACCCTTAGGAAGTTTTCCTGATTTAGAGACATCAAAAACAAAATAAATATTAGTTTTTCATAAATTGTGAAGTTTCTTTATTGTGAACTTTTTTTTTAACCTACTGTGTTTCAGTGATGGACTCCAGAGTTCTAGCCAAGGAAATACAGCTTTTCCCCCAGTTTGACTTGTCAGAGCTGCTTCTCCTTTAATTTTGGCAGCTTCGTTAAGACTGTGAATAAAGCAGAGGCGAGAAAATCCTCTGACACAGTAGATTGTAGATACATCTCCCATTGTAAAATAAATAAATAAATAGATTAAAAAAAAAAAAGAAAGAAAAGAAAACGCCTCCTGGTGTAAATGCTGCAATTTGCCTCTCAGCTGGTGGAGGCAGCTTTGACAACGGCTAAACAGCTCTGAGGCACAAAAACAATCAATACAGATTCTCTGCTCCATCCCGAGCCCACCTGCTCTCTGCTCCGAGTCCCACACAGGGAGGCAACCCCCACCTCCACCACCTCAATCACTGTACATGTGCACACACAAAAGGCACACACACACACACTCATATGCAAACATATACGCAGCCTTCCTGTGTCACATACCAGAGTTTTTAACATTCCCATCATGAGCCTCGCACAGATGAAGACTGTCAACACGTCTTACCCCGTCTATTGTTCATTAATAACACTCTGATTTCTCCACTTCCATATACACAAGGCTGATACTTGAGTCTTTCAGCATCCAGGGTAGGTGGTCCCTCTGTTTCCCAGCCTCGCTTTCTCACACTGCTCCCGTTATTTGTGCGCGTAACTCCCGCTCGACACCCACTTGCCAGGATTACGGCACAGCTCGCCATCAGACACCAGACACACGCAGATTCCTACCTCACACTTAGGCTATACACTTTGACTCCTCTTTTTCATATTGCAGTGTTGTTGATGCACCCATGTTCATACTCAAGGTCCATTTGATGCATGTGTCAGGCGTGAGGTGGAGGTTTAACTGATTACATCAAACTCCAGTGTGGTAAAAGAGCACAAAGGTGTCAATCTGGGCCCTGTGATGGGAGATCAGTGGAACAGTAATGCAATGGTAGTGAGTTATTAAATGAATAAAGAGGCAGAGCTGCCGAAGAGTATTGATTTTTCACAGCTCCCTGAGGCTCCGAGGGCTTTCAAGGCAGGGAGAAGGACACACACACACACACACAGACAGACATAGGCATGGACACACGTGTATGCACACATATACAGATACAGACACACATACAGACAGAGAGAGAAAGGTTTAAGAGTGAAAGGATAATGGCCCCAGCAGTTGCAGTCTCACTTAAAACACAGTTTGGGCTCTCAAGGTTTCCCACCGGTCACCGATCACCTGATAAAAGGACTCATTCGGAACCAGCCGGGTTTTGTTCTCCTTCGCCCGCCTCAGCTGTAATGCATGCACTCAACGTTTTGCACAATGCTAGCCACACTCACACACATGCTTTGGTACATGCAGAGAAGCAATATCAGTGTTTGTAGCGGCTTCCATAGCCACCTGGGGCTCAGAGGGAGGAAAAAAAGGAAAAATCAGTTAAAAACCTCTTAATCATAAAAAGATGAAGCGTAATAGGTTTAACAAAAGCTCCAGTGTGATGAATGGCCTTATCTGATTAAGCTGAGCGATTTACCCTGAAGGTGAATGAATACCAGGAGTCTTCAGTCAGAGTATCGAAATACTATTTTTGCTTTGCTAATTCTCAAAATACACATTATTTGTGTATTATCTAGGTTGATGTGCTAATCGATGATTTGGCTAATCCTGCTTGTAATAAGACACGAGTACGCACGGCTAAGTCTCAACTGCCTGAAGTTGGAGTGAGCTCTCTGCAGTCATTTTCTTCGACCACACTGGAAATGCAACAAACTGCGGCTCCTTTGTGTGTCATTTTGATGAATGCCGGGGGCATTTTCACAGAGTGCAAATGTGAGGAAGCCGAGATCCATCTTGATTTCGGGAGTCCATCGGAGTCCATAAGGGGAGGGTCAACGTCCATCTGTTAGCTTGACGTGACACGGAGCCTGCACAAAAGGAAAGACAGACCACCGGCCTCAGACTTGGACTGTGTATGTTTTTGAATATCTGTGTAGTTTCAGCAGTACACACACACATGTACCGCTGTCTCCCCTCCTCCCTGTTGTTGTTTCCATACACTCGTACATATTCTTGTTACAGCGTAACAATCCAGCATCCACAGACATTCAAAGTGATTCAGCGCTTATAATGAGTCCTGAAGGGCCTCTTGATTGCAGGAACCTGAAAAAGATGCTTGCAATTGCTGGCGTCTTGTCTCTATTAGATGTTGGAGCTCTGTCTTATTGATAAAAACCTTTTCTCAATAATGGCCCTAATGTATTTTCTCTCTTCTTTGCCAATCACAGCAGATGTGCACAGGTCTCTCAACAACTGCGTGTTTGTATTTTTGTGGGTGATGGAAAAATGTGCATTCACTGACGGGTATAATGAGAATAAAATCCTGTTGAAACCTTGTAAAAGCAGAATTCTTACTCATTCTACCCTCATGGATCAATTCCGGCTTTTCTAACAGTGTAACAAGATAAACAATTACTTTTATTAAACCATTGTTAGATATATCTTGTGAGAATTTGAGGCTGGCAGAGGGGGCTTTTGTTTGGCTCTGACGAAGAGGCTGAAACAGTGTCTAATAAAATGGAATTAGTGACGGATAAGTTTACATATAAACTCAAGAGAATAACCCCAGTTCAAGAGTCACAGAGGACTATTAACCACTTGTGTTGTGGTGCGATTGCGAGTAAAACTTTTTTTTTATTTTTCAGCAGTGCAGTGGAGGGAACTTCAACCATTCTCACTTCACAGCTGACAAACAAAAAATAACAATGTACAGAGACTTATGCAGACTCTATAGTGGCTGGATTCTGGCTTTATTTATTTAAACCTAGGTTTCAGATGGAGTACACTGTACAGAGACGAAGAGCATCCAGTCGGACAGATGCAAATCAAGACAGAGAGGATACAGGCTGAGCAAACAAAAGACGGAGAGACAAATAGACGGCGGACAGGACAGACAAAAATCCCACTTGCACTCGGCTGTGCTGTCTGAGCACATTCCCACCATTCAGACTGCAGGGAAATCAATAGTTTTCTACACCACATACAGATGAATTTTTCCAGGGTGGACTTGTGTTCTGCTGAAAGATTCAACATTTCTACATTCGGGAGGAGAATGGCCTGTTAAACCTTGAATGATGAATGATGGGCAACGATAGCGTTATGTGTTTCAGCCCTGGGTGCAGATGTTTGCTTATGTGTACTTTTATCTTTGGAACACCTGGTTCTAGTTTCTAGTACATGTTTCTCCATTTAAGACGCACACCGTGCTGATACAACTGGATGATTCTCAAACAGACACTCTCGAGGCCAATCTAAACTTTCAGCGAATCAAGACAAGGCGCTTTTTTCATTTGGCTCTATCTTTTAGTACTCCTTGAAAGGAAATTATCCTGCTGATAAATCATACGTCTTTAAAAATTTATTCATCGTTTCACTCAGTTTTAAGCAACTAATCTAAACATTGGCTGGTTCCAGGAGGGTTTGCTGCAATTCTCTGTGATACATATGATAGTAAATTAAAAATCATTGGCATAATTCGGACAAAAGCCGTCAATTTGAAGACATCGCAATGTCATTGGACACATGATCAATTGGGAAGGTAATTGGCAGATTTTTACTGCCACTACTCACATACATGTTTGATGTCTGTGGCATAACTAGTTTCCCACTTTGACTTTTAATTAATAGAGGCTTTAGTTTTGTCATTTATATCAGTCCAAGTATCACGTGGATTTGTAAATTATTTATTTAAATGGTTTAGTCTGAGTCGAGGTGTTAATTTCAGCCTAATCCTGATTTTTTGACATTTAGTAAATGTGTATATGTCCGATTCGGTCACAATGACAAAAGAGCTCCCACCATAACACTGATGGACCTTAATTTTTCCAGATTTTAATCACAGTCCACAATCTTGAGATTGTCAGGAGAGATTCCTCAATCCTGACTGGGCCAGTAGCCACAGCCAGCGTGTATTGCTTTGTTGTTCAGACAGTAATTACAGACAACGGAGCGAGTTGTATCCACAGGTGCTGTATATCTAACAACACAGAGGAATTAATGCAGTTAGTGTGGGCCGCTGTAGCATCGTCTCCTGCTGAGAGTGTAACCCAACAGGCCTTTAATGCAGAGTGGAGCTGTGAGGAGTGCCAGCCCACGGTGAGCTGATTCAATCCTCCCCTCCTGCCTGTTTTAACACAGGATCCTTTAATGCAGCCCTAACAACATTTGGGGAGTATTTTTAAACAAAATGAAATTGCTGAGGCGCCACCTCCGTCTGCCCCGGTGTGGCGTGGGATACAGTTCCCCTAGCCAAGCGCGCTCAGAGAGGAATTTAAACTCCTACTAATGAAGATGGGGGGAGTGCTGTTTCTCCACTATAGGATTACATTGTCATACAGCACTATAATGCAACAGAGTCCTATATGGCCGGTAGTCTCATGCAGCGTTGCACAAACGCACAAGCCTGGGCGTGTCGAGAGAATTTGTTCAAATATGGACAAACAAATTGACATTTTCAACCATCAATATTTTTTTTCATGAAAGGTTTCCTACTTTACTAAAATCCAGTCAAAGAATATGCCTCGTACGTTGAATGCCCCCCAAGTCATCAGGCGACCTCTGGACCCATCTGTAGTCTGTTTCTGTGTTTGAGTTCCTGTGCACACACGTCCGTCCTATATGTGTGTGCGCGTTAGTGCTCGCGTCTGTATGTGTGTCGTCTCATGTTGTGGCAGCTGTAGGCTCTGAATGTTTGATGTGACCACTGGTGTGAGGAGAGGATCTGGAGTCTTGAGGTCAAGAGGGTGTGCTTTGACATACTGGGGAGAGAGAGGCACGGACGAGGGGGACTCCTTGATGTTTGTCCTGTCGATAGCTCTGCTCAGGGGAATATTCTGTCTGACTGTATGTGGGGCCTCCATCTTACTGGGCTCCAGTTTGTCTGTGTGGCCTGCCAATATACGATGGCTCAGCCCCTAAACTGCTTGTGTTTGGCATCTTGAGCAGTTCAATCGTTGGGGCGTGGAACCAATGCAGTTAGAAGGAGGTCTTTTCTCACCAGAGCCACACATGTCAACATCTGGGGATTCAGGTGAATGGTACACATGCTCGTGTAATAAATGATTGGTTGTCGTATGTTCCAGCTTGTTGATGGAAAAACATAACAGAGTTCTGGGCAGGTAGCCCAGTGAGGGCTGCATGTGCCAGGTTTGTTTTAGCAGCATGGTGACGACGCACAGTGGAAGCTACCTCTCCATAGATTCCTCTGGGTGACAATGTCATCGCCAAGTTTCACAAATATCACCACCCCACGTCATGACACAAACAGACAGACATGGACTCAGAGACACTGAGGCAGCTCTCTTTTGTGGAGATTTCTGCACAAATTATAATGTTTTCTTTTCTTTTTGTTTTAATTTTAGCTTAATACATTTCCATTATTTAACACAGAGACAGAGGACAACATTTGATACCAAAAAAGTCCTGGATTTTAAACTACATGTGTTTTTATTCTCTTTAGATAAGTTGGACGTGGAGGCTCTGCTTTGATTTCAACCAAAGCTGTGCCCATATTGACTAAAGGCAAGCAGGGGATGGATTTACACATGGTTTGAGGGTAGGGGGTGGGCTTGCAAAATTCCCTGTTATTGGATTCAGTTTTGAAAAAATATATATATACAGTATATAAATAAATAAAGGAATTGATCTAAAATGGTCAGTGGCCGGCTCACCCACACAGAGCTGGGCCAACCACTATATTTTAATGTGGTAAAAGAGAGATTTCTTTAGAAATCTCAATATCAGTTTCCTCATGTGGTGCTAAAAGCAATTCTCTCAACACAGAGTCAAAGTATCATTCAATATTAGTAACATACCAACCACTTATCAATCACTCAATATTGTTAGTGGGAGGATCTCCAGGTGTTTTTTTGCGTACGTATGGGGGTGGGGGGTTGTGTGTGAGAGTGTGTGCATGCCTTTGTGTAGAGATGAGAGAGAGAGAAAGAGATAGAGAGACAGAGAAGGGAAGAGGTGTAGTAATCCATTAAACAGTCCCTCCATCTGCGGATTAGGTTAGGCCATCAGGAGATGGCTCCTTCACTCTGAGAGAGGGCCGAGGTGCGGGTCAAGCATTTAGTAATAAGCTCAGCTGTCCTATAGTGACATGTTACCAAGGTTACCAGGCTGACCCTGTCCTAGCAACACCTCCTCCGGGTTCCTGCATCACACCGCAGACACTGTGACAGAGCACATACAGGTGACACACACACAGGTGACACACACACACACACACACAGGGATCGCTGCACATTTCCCCACTACTGTAACTCTATCTTTCTACATTTCCTCTCTCCATGCTTCCCTGAATTCTTGGGCTTGTCCCGACAAGACCCTGTCCATTCTCTGGTGGGATGACATCACAGTTTAACGTGGCCTTTTTGACACTCAGCAAAATAAAAGCCTTCAACTTAAGAGCACTGCCAGAGGTCAGTTTAGGTGTCTGATATCAACTGCTGGGTATTTGCAGGGTCATCTCTCTTCTGGATGGTCAGAAGGACTCTAGCCTCGACCACTAGCCTCGGTGACCGGCGATCGCGGCGTTGAGGCCCCGCAGAATGCTGATGCACCATTTGTCTGGGGCATGTTCTGGTCCACATGATGGATGACATGCGCTGATGCACAGGCTTTAAGTGATTGGGGAAGATTGAAGACACCCAATTCACTTACAGTAGCTTTGCTCTCCGTTCCATAACCAGGCAATCAGAGCAATGGGCACGTGTAAAATGTAGAAGTATGTGCTGGATATACGTACCAGACCTGCTGTGCCTTTACACTGCATAACCTGCACTTGTTGTTGCTGCGCTCACTGTTGGGCTTTAGGTCTGCTGCACCATCAGAGCCATATAGAATCCGATGGAAATGGAGGAATACACAAATTTGACATCAATAAAATGATTATTTAACACTTGAGATTTGGTCTTATGAACCCATTTAGATATGTGATGTGAGACCAGTAGTGGGGATGAGTAAATCAATGTCTAACATATTGACTACCAATAATAAGTCTTGTTTTGAGTAGTGATACTAATGTCAATATGATCGACACCATAAATATATAAATATATTTTAAAAATTCTGGACACATTAATGCTTTTCTGGATATTTCTGGATTCTCTGCTGCTGATATGTGAATGCAGGAAGTGATCATCTCATTCAAGAAATCACATAATAAACATTTACCAATTCTTTCCTATTTAAAAGTGTCTTGTGTTTTGACAGACATTTGACTGAGATTTGCCAAAAGAAATGTGTGATGTTTTGCAAATTCCTCAGTGGCAATCAAAATATATTCAGAAACCTATAAATGGTGACTTTAAACACACGAAAAATTATGTTACATTCACAGATTTTAATAGTAAAAAGGAGGGTTGATATCTGTGATTGTGGTCCTGGTATTACTTAGTATTGGAACCAGATTTTGTAGTATAGATCACCCCAATGAGCCGATGCACAATAAATTGGACTGGGCTATTATTCAATGTGTAGGCAGATACACAACAGCTATTTTGTAATATTTAAAGAACAGTGACTGTAACCTGCAGTATATGTTGGGGCAGACGTTTTAAATAGATTTTCAGCTTAAAAAGTAGAAAAAGTCAAAAGGAGTGGAGAGCATAAATGGGGAAAAAATGCAAAATAAAGTTGATTTTTTTACAGTACAAATAAAAACAATAATGTTAAGATATTTTGTTGAAAAAATATGTTTTCTGCTCCTCAAATGTAAATAATTGAAAATATACATACGTTCTCTTCATGTCTACAAACAGAAAAGACAACAACATTACACATTTTATATTTTATGTTTTAATGTTTGTCTATGTTACTCGGCTGTAAGAGTAAGTTGTTTACATTTGGATCAATTGTCTGTTTCTTTCTTCATGCTAAGACCCACCCTTGTCTACACTACAATATTTCCTGTCTCTGATTCTTTAATGAGGAAACATATGCTGAGATGGGCACTTTCCAAATCTAGTGCTACAAGATGGTATGCATCCTGCATTACAGCAACAAAAAGATGAGAAAGTATTGATCATCATGTCGCAGGTGCCATACTTTGAAGAGTGCAGGATAATCACCGATGTTTGGTTGTTTTTCTCTTTAGCCTCCTTTCACAGTGTTGAATGTGATATTCCCTGGATGTGCTTGATGATTTTGTCATTGATTTCCTCCACAGTGCCTCTGCTGATTTCCTTTTGATGAGCTGTCGAGTAATTCCAGTTTGTATGTGTCAGCTGAGGATGATGAGGCATGACTGACTATTCATGAACATTTCTTGGAGAACTTCTTTTAATGGCAGATCTTGCAAATTCTGTGTTTTTGTGACATATCTTTAGATATTTTAAGAAAAGTTTTAAAAAGTTTCACATTAATGTGTTAAAAGTTTTCGGTAGCACAGTTCTGACATATCCTTATTCTGCAGTTAATCGAACTGTTCTGTCTTTTTCATTTTGTGCCTGCTCTCCTAAGGCCTAGAGAGACACCGTTGAGTGTTTTAATCCTTCCTTTAGAGTGTTGAATGTGAATGTCATTGAATGTCCTTCATGAATTTGCCATTGATTTTTCTTTTCCATAAAGCAGGTTTCCTCGGGCTATGTGACAACAGTAGCTACAGGTAGCTGGTTCAAACTGGGGGCAGTAAAAAGAAAACTGCATTTTAATTTTGACTAGCAATAAAGATTACTCTTTTACAGGTGCATCAAGAAACATATTATCATGATCCTTTTATCTATCAGCCAAATTACCAGGCTGCTTTAATCAGAAAAGCGTTAGGTCTTATATTTAAGATTTGGTCTTATAAGGGAAAATAAATGAATTTTTGTTAACCATTTTAAAAAGTTACTTTTGACAATTTTGTAGTAAAAAATAGAATTCAGGAAGCGAACAAGGGAAAGAGGGATGAAGAAAAGAAGGATGGTGTGAGAGAGAGATGAGTATATTTTTAGCCGCATATCTGTCACACGTCTGGTGTCCATCAGATCTCTGGAGCGTGGCGGCCTCAGCCTTGAAGCTACATGCGAGCAGATACCCGCACACACATGTGCGCACACACACCTACATAGACACTTCCTGTAGGTGAGGGACGTTGCAAAAACAAGTGATGGAAAAGAAGCATAGTGGAGGGGGACGTGATAACAGGTTGTTTGGTTCTGAAACAACACATCAAAGATTTTGTATTAATATGACTATATATAACATATAAGAATTAAGAATTAACACCACCAGCTAATGAAATTATTTTTTATATATTAAACACTAAACAAACACCATTGCCTTCTCCTGGGAGACAGCCCACAGTGTCATGGTGTGATGGGTCTTCCTGTCCGTGGTCTTTAAGGTCCAGAGGTTTGTCATGCAGCGCCTCCAGGGAAGAGAGCGAGCTGAAAGTTGATTAAATAAAGCCCACTAAGCCGCCCTCATCTCATTATTCCATCATTTAGGAAATAACTGCCTTTGTAATTTTGTTCTGACTTTGGTTGACTGAGCATCTGCACATGATGGCCCACTGAAAAATGTTTTTGTCAATATAAAACAGTCGTATTTGAAATGTTTGAATTTGAATAAACTGAAGTGTATCACAGTATTCTGGCCTGAAACCTTGAAACATGAATTAAGATTAAGATTAAGATTAAGATTTTTAGTTTTTTTTTGGGTTTATGACAGTATCCTGGCAATAAGTATGAGAGGTAAAATGTCCCATTAGCTGCACTTAATTCAAAGTGTACTGTAACAGGCTTGTAGCTTTAACAATTAACAACTTGTTAACAATTACAGTTAACAATTTGACTTGGAGAACAAGAAGTCCATGTTTCTCCACTCTGTTGGACTTATCAACACATTATAGATTTACTCAGCTGGAAATCTGCAAGATTGTGCGGTTACAGGAGACAAATTAATTCTACAGTGACTATAACAGAGAATCACTTAATTTGGAAAGAAATGGCAAGAATTAGTAAGTCTACCGTTTTCAGATGGCTGAACTATTAAAAGGAGCACACCATGTTCCTACAGTGTTCAAATCTCTTGATCTGTGATGCTCGTCACTCCTGTCCTGCTCTTCTGGATGCGGGCTGCACATTTGTACTAGAGAGCACAAAACATCTCAGTTATGATGGTGAATCATGCACACAATGTGTTTGCAAAGGAGAACTAATAAAGGCAGATATTTAATCTTGACTGCAAGAGAAGTCGGTCAACAATGTGAGGAGACCTTGAGCTGACAACGAACAAAGGCTATGTGGGAAACAGGAAATGTAGAGATGAGGATGCAAAGCCTGAAAAGACTGTGATCAAAATAAATAAATTAGAGAAACGTAAATAAGTAAAGCAACAAACTAATGGTAAAGTGTGACCCAAATGTGAAGAGAATTACACAAAACTCATAAAGTGAAGGGGAGGGTGGGGGCAGGGGGGGGACAGAAATCAGTCTGTACGGTCTGCAGCTCTCCCCTCCATAGGACAGGAGGCCCGGTTGCCATGGTGATGCAGTATTTCTCCAGAATTGCACATATTGATTCGCAGAGGCGTCAACGGCCAAGCAGGAGTGAGAAGAAAATGTGTGTGTCTGTGTGTTGGGGGGCAGGGGAGGAGATGGGCTGTAGGGGAAGAGGAAAGAGAGGGAGAGCGTAGGTTGGAGTAGAATCACCAGACAATGACTCGTCTTGCTATACACACACACACACACACACATGCACACACTCAGTCCACGTCCACGTTATGTGTACTTTCATGGGATGGCAAGCCCTACACAGCTGTGTTCCTGTTTTTTTTTTGTTTTGTTTTGTGTTTTAACATAATTTGTTCATGTTTTGTTTTGAAGTTGCTCTTTAAATGATGACATATAAGACTCAGCTGTCACTTCAGGCTGCACAGTCTCTCCGAGCCGAGTGATACACAGGGAACGGCTCGGAGAACCACTCGTAGGCAAACACCAGTTAAAGAAAAAGATCCTGCCCGAAACAGTATGCTCGACAATTCAATCAATATTTGCACGCATGAAAAACTGTCTCCTAAAGCCAGAAACCACAAAAAAAAAAAAGAAAAGAAACAAAAAAGTGATGTAATCAAAAGACAAAGCCCGGAGCTGTTTCACCGATAATTATCTAAGAATCATTTGGTGAATACCTGCAGGGAAATGTCTCACTTTAAATGTGAAAAATGTTTCTGTAAGACATTGCTTGAGCCTGAAATGATACTCGGCACTGAAATTGTCTTTGAGTGTCATCACAGTGAAATAGGTCTCTCCAGTCTTTACAACACGACATGGCCTCACTGTTAATGCTGGGCTTTATTCAGCCATATGTGTCCGGCATCAAGGAGAGTAAAGACATGAAGTTTATTTAGCGAGTTTTGTGATATTGTGGAAAATGTTAATGTCTTGAACTTTTTACTCCAGAACAAAAAGGTGTTATTTTGGTTCATGGACATTAAAAACTAGCAAATATCATCATACATTGACAAAAAACAAAACCATGTTGGACACATACCGTAAACGGCCAAGACCTTATGACCTATTACTTGAGAACCAAACCCAGCTGAAAACTAAGACAGAGCGCAGTCACTCCGCCATGTTTGTGGTATTTAACGCCATTAAGTTGGCGAGCAAGCAGAGATGAAGGGTGCAGGGAGACTGTTTGAAAAGCCGTGTGGATGCGAACGCTGAATTCCTTGAACACTGTTTGAAAACTGTAATCCCAGCCGAAAGGTCAAAAGTCTCAGCAGGTTTTTTATTTGTGTCTTTGTGCTGCTGTTTTAAGCCCAGAACACGCTTTGTACTCCGTTCAAAGAGCAACACGAGGGGTCTGTGAGGGGATTAGTCTGAATGATGACGGCGGAGGCGGTGAAGTGCGTGGGCGTGTGAGCGCGCATGGACTCACATGCACGTGCGTGTGCGTGTTGTTGTTGTCGTATCAAAACCTCGTAACTGTAAAAGTAAACTTTTCTGGAGCTAACAAAAAAAAAGCCCTGGAACTTTTTTCTTACCACCGACTGCAACAGATTAATCATAAACATCACACTTTTGTGCCTTTCCCAAGATGAAAAATCAGAAGTTATAAATATTGGCTTGGTACTTTATAATATAAGAATTTTGGTATATAATGGCCGTCTTTCACTGCAGTGCTAATGGAAGATAGTTGCTACGTAAGTGAGTGAAGGGAGCATCTATAGGGAATAACATGACAGACTCCTGGAAAACTGGTTTTCTGTCAAGACAACAAGAGGAGGTTACAGCTTGTATGATCATACAGAAAATAAATGATTGCACTCAGAGATCGCAAACACTGTCAAAGTCTTCATTACCTTCATTTTTTTTAATAAATACCAAGAAATGTCTGATCTTAAACCAGAATCTGCTTTGAAACTCCAGTAAGTGGCACATCACTCATCAATAATAAAAATGTTCTCTTTTTTGCGACGTAAAGAAACCTTTCTTTTCTTCCTCGACCCATGGCCTTCTAAATTTGCACCAAATGTCATTGAAATATAAATGTTTTTTTAAAATATTCAGCCAGCAATCCAGCTCAATTGAAAACATAACCTCGTTGGTCGAAGGAGGTAGTAAAAGAAGAAATGCTGAAGACACAAAAGACACCCAGTGATATTGACCAAACGAAAGTGTTTCTTTCAAGAAATTAGTCAGACAGCATTCATTTCTATCACCACGACATGTAATGCTCTTTTGTGACAGTGTTATTACGCATTTTCACACGCATAGGATGTGTTTTATTGATGAGAAGCAGTATAAATCTTGATGCTCTGCTTCCTAAAATTTCCTACTTTGTTCTGCTTTCTGCTTCCTAATTTGAAAAAGTTTTCCAGGAGGTTAGTTTTGGAGAAAACTCTTCATATAGACTTTATCTTTGTAACAACCCTCCATCTGATTTTTTTGTGTTCTTGCAGAGACACATTGAAAGTGTATGTGTCTGGCCACGAAGGCTGTTTCCTAGCAGGCATTTTCTATATTTCAGCACCGCAGTTTCCTGTGTCTCCATTTGTTTTCAGAATGGTTGGTCAGAGGGGAACAAGTCTCACGGCTCTCATAATGTGAGCGTTATGAGTGGCGTATAATACATTTAACTAACCCACAAACACAAAACTGCCTGATCTCTTGTTTTCAGAGCTGGATTTGCATGCTGAATTAATACAGTGAACAATAAACAAATGCGCACGTCGACACACAGAGCACACAGAAAAATGTTGCACAACACACCGTGCGCAGCGTTAGCCCAGAGGTCCTCTGGCTAGGGACGAGAGCTGAATTTAAGAGGCTCAATCACTTTCTCAAAAACAGAACTAATCCTCTATCTCTCTGCAGCAAACACACACACATACACACACAAAAAACATCTTCCCGCTCTCACACTCTTTTGCCCTCTTTCCCACTCTACATTCAATGCAGCGCGCTCACAATTATGGGAGGGAGAGTGCATGGTATGTATGCATGTGTTTGTGTGTGAGTGTGTGTGTGTGTGTGTATGTGTCTGTGTGTGTGTGTGCCCATGTGTCAGTGTGTTTATTTGTCTTTGTCCGCATTGTGATTGTGATGGTGTGCTTGGAGACATTGTTAGCCCCTACAGAGGATTGCTGCCGTGTGTTTCAGCTCAAGGTCTCAGCCTCCGTCTCCGGCTGTGGTCTCAGCTCCTTCCAGCTGCTCCTGAAAGCTCCACTCTGCCTGAATGAGCTGCTAACCTTGGCACCAAATCAATATCAGCCAAACTCTTTGAAGAATCACAGATGGAACTGGCCTCACTGCTCTGTGCTCTTGGTGCTGTGCGATCAGCGTGTGTGTGTTTGTGTGTGTGTGTGTCTGTAATTGCTGCCAGCCTCCCTTTCCTGCTTGGCCTGCATCCAGAGAGTTGCACAGTGTGATGGTGGAGTATCTGCTCTCATTCATGATTGAGGGTGAGGTTTAGGGTTGGCTAAAGACCCCCCCCCCCCACCCACCCACCACTTCCCTCATCCCTTCTCAACAAACACACACATACACCCAAGCACATCATCATCATCTTTCACCAAATTTTTTAATCATTAATTTAACACGTTGGTCAGTTGCCTCATCTTCCCACTCTGCAAGTAAGACATACGGTGATGCTTTCTTCATTCCTCGCAGCCGTCTTTGTCCTTGGCCCAAACACACACTCACACATGTGTGCTTCCTGTAATCCAGCCTGGTATCATCTGATCTGGGTGTTGCTGAAGCTGATCGATGGTTGTGTTGAAGTATCTCGGGGTATGATGGGATGCTGCATTCACGCAGGCACAGAAACATATCAATAGCCTGGATGCTCACACCCATCATCTCTGTTTCCAAATACAATTAAACAGCTTCTTTTACACAAATGCACTCTGCGCACAAGCAAACATTCATACAAACAGACACACACTTGGATAGATTTTACAACTGATGGACTGCGCAGATGCCAGCACTGGTGTTACAAATGAAGAGACACTTTGACGTAATAAAGTGCTTGGAAATAGCAAAAAGTATAACAAAGTTATAATAAAGAGTGAGGAAATCAGTCCAAATAATATTAACTTTCAAAGACCTGCACAAAGGTCAGATGATGGTGCAGACTGAAGGGAAGTGACTTGTTTAAGACACAGGGTTTGAACACAGGCTGCTCAGCTGGAATAATAATAATATGTAGACTGATGATTAAGTTTCCTCTGACATCCATCCACATACATGGATAAGAAAGCAATGCTCTAATACATAATGTAATATGCTGCCTCATGTATGTTGTTTAATGCTAAATAAATTGAATTCAGAGCACCACTCCTATACCATAAAAACAACTTCCATCAAATCTAAGAAGTGAGATTCAGATTTAAATTTTAGATGTCTTGGTTGAGAAGTGTCCCCAGCTGTTTTATTACTTGAGTCACATAAAAACTATGTGGAGAGAAATGGAAAGTTTGAACTGCGCATCAGTGTCATTGTGCTTGACATGCGGATAATCAGATTCATTTTGCCTTTAAACGTTGTCAGATCATACCTCATATGAACTGATTCATTTCAAGCGGCTTCAGTCATTATTTATAATCAGTCATTATATATATTATATATTATAATTTGAAAGATTTTCATTTATCTGTTAAATCACTATCTATTGCCAGATGATGTAACACAATGGTGATTGAGCCTGTGGTCCACTGATGAAGGCCTGCCTGTTTTTGTGTGCCACTCTTCTGGACAAATCACAAGCAGCTCACAGTTAGGCTTTTAACAAGGCTTTTAACGGGACAGCCTCTCTATTAAACTTACCTTTGTGTGAAGCGGCATGCTGCTTTTTCCGGTCTCTGCCAGCACTGAGACTATGGCCAAACAAACAAAGAAAGGCCTGCAATTAGTAATTATTGCCACAGGTGCCTTGAAAGAGAAGGGAATGAAAATCTTTGAGACTGTAACTTTAAATTCATAAAATTGAAATATAGAGTGAAATAAGCCCTAATTCTCTTCTATTTTTTCTAACACTCACAGCCCATGGGTGGTATGCCTGGAAGCAGTGTCAATTATTCAATGTTGTACTGCTGTGCCACACAGTGCAGGATACCTCCTATACCCTTATGCCAACAAGTAAATCACTAATGTGCAAAAAAAAAAACAAGTCATCTGTTGCATTAACCAACATTTGGTCTTCTATGAGCACGGGTGTTTAAATGAGGAGTGACTAGTTGCAGCTTTAAGTTCAGCGCTACACACAAACATGTTCATTCAGAGTCCCTTAGAAACAGAAAAGAATAGAGGAGGCTTGAGCACTTTTCACTCATCAAAGCTGCTGAGGGCAAATTTGTCCGTCTCCTGACTTGAGTCTATTGATGGGAAGGACAGCCGCACAATAACAAATATATTCCTTTGATTGTATTCTGCCATCATTTTTCTTTGTCTCCTTCTTTCTGCTTCTCCTTCTCATTTCTTTCCCCTTCCTCCTGTCCTCATTATTTATCTTTAGTCTATTCTATTACCTTCCCCCCAGTTCTTATGCCTTCCTGCCTTCTCGTATTGATTTTCATTTATAGGTTTTCATCCTTTTCACTCCCATTTCTCTGCACTGATGGCACCTTGCAGCTTGCCTCTCACTCTGCCTCTTCTCTCACCTCTCTGCAAGTAAATGCCTTCCACATTCTCTTGCCATTGTTTTGATATAATGCCAGATACTTCTGGACTTTGCAATACAGAGAGGCCAGGCTGCGACAAAGAGCAACGCACCGCGGGTGAAGAGGTCTCGGTAGCCTTGCGCTATTCAAAAGCCATAAAGGTCACTCACTTTCCTTATACTTCAGAGAAAAGGAGTTGGTATGGATCCAGAAGGCTTTCAGTGAAAAGAGGATAGCAGTGGATATTAAAAGATTTATTATAGAGTATATTCACTGCAGTACCAGAACTCAATCTGCTTCATGGATGTTGATGTTACTCATATCAAGTGTCTGCTGTGAGTTATGAGTCAGGAGTTGGATTGGCTCAATAAATATATTGTTGTGAGTCTCTGCACCTGCTCTGTAGATTCAGTAATCACAGAAAGGTGGTGTGGAGGTAAAAAAAAAATAAACAAACAAATAAAGAAAATCAGAAGTGTCACAATGTTGCCAGGCTTGTGCCATTTACTGCCACACTAAGCACATTTTCAGACAATCATTGAATACAAAACAAAAAAGAAAATTCAGATTTGATTTAGTTGCTTTGGACCTCAATTTTCTATTTATTTTCCTCTCATCTTTCTTATTTTTTGTTTCTCAGAGGAGGGTTCACTGTTGGATTTACCAAGCTCTCCTAACTACACAAACTTATCATCAATCCAACCCGATGACCGCCGCCTGTTCGTGACACGTCATTATGAAAATAATCCACGCCAACAATGGGCAACCTGTTCCACTCGTGCGGGAAAGTTTCATTCTCAATTGAGAAGAATTTCATGCCACGAAGCTTCAAGTCCTGCTGTCGTACAATCAGCAAAAGAGCATTGCAAATTTAACAGTCAGGAGCCATATTAGGGGACTGAGATGAGAAACACTGCTGTTGTCATCACAGAGCTGCACTGTGGTCAAGATACAGGGAGAACATTTTGATGTGAAGTTACATGCCAAAAAAGAATCTTGTTAAAGCAAAGTGATCCATGACTTTTGTTTTAATGATTTGAAAATAAGAGGTGGTCTACAGGGTGTGACAGTCATGGAGATAAATAAGAGAACCACCCACCATTAAGCTACAGGTGATGTTCACTGTCAGATGTAACAGAGTGTGTTTACCTGGACAGCGACTAGCGCAAACGCACCGGGGCAGGTGCTGGATTGTGACATTTTAGACAACATCTAAAAAAGACATTTATTCATAAGGCATTATAGTGGTGTGAGTGTGGTGAGTGTGAGAAAATATATGGATTTGAATCTGTTGTGTGTGGTTCTTGCATGAGATGTTAGATTTACAGCTTTGTAGTTTCATGTAGTCATGAAGGCAGATTAGCAGCATCCTCGTCTGTAGACTACAGGAGCGTCCCATGTGTTATACCCCTGCTGAGAATACATAACGAGGCCAAAATCTACAAAGGCAACGCTGTTTAACTTGGATGGATAGCTTTCAGATTGTGTGCAAACTGGACTGCTTGTTTGTTTCGACTCTCCAGCCAACGAGGAAGCAGCAGAGTATCAACGGAGCAAAATGTCAACTAAGAGGAGAGATAACGAGATGGCGTCGTCGGAAATGCGTGCCCTTATTCTCCCACTCCTTGCGCAAACATGCTAATATCAATGCTGGTTATTAATTGACCAGACAAAGAGTTATCCAAGGAAGCGGGCAGTTTCATGCTGATAAGGGCAGACACTGTCTCTGCCTCTCAAAGACCCTTGATAGCAAAAAGAGACAGACAAGAGAGACTGTCCAGGAATGAGCTGATGTTCACAATGCGTCTTTCAGATCTCACTGGGCACCTCTGTTGCAAAAAAATATATATTTTCCATCTTTTGTCTGCCAGTTGAGTATTCAATAACCAATAATTTAAAAATATATGTAAAATCATGTGAAATGACTGAATCACAAAGAAATATTTTACCTGGTGACTCATGCAGTTTCAGGGTGAATTTAGTGAGTTTCAAGAGAATTGTGCAAGCAGTGACTAGTAAATTGTGTCAATGTTACACTTGCATTTACAAACATCAGATCTCACTTCTGATGAATGCTGCTCATCACACAAATATCACATTCATCACTCTCATTTTATGCTGGGAAGTCTAGAGACTGAACATAAATACCACAGCTGTGAGTAAAAAAAAAAAATAAGATTCCAATCTTTTATACAATTAGATGGAAAATACGGGCACTCTGTTCTTTGTTTTATTTTTGGTTGATACACCAGACAAGAGCAACTACCGTCATTCAGGCTATGTGTGTAAGTATTGCCACGATAGAGGTCATTGTAAAGCCGAGTGTCCTGGTGTGAAAAGTGAAGTAAATGACATGTGGTAAAAATGTTAAACCAGCAGCTCTTGTTGCTCTTGTGTCTCTGAGATGCTTCAGTGCTTCATATAGTTAAACTGGAAACTGAGAAAAAGTCTATTTTGAGGCTTTTGTCTCTGATAGGTTTGCATTGGCAGTGACGTTCAACTACCAGGACACTGACTGATTTAGGTGACTGTGCTGGGACGAGGGACAGGTTTTAACCAGACTGTGTGTGCCTTTACATGACGCCAGTCTTGTGGTTGGTGATGTCCACATCAGTGAGCGCCCTGCCTTACCTATAGATGGGGTGGATGTGCTTCTGGGAAACAATTTGGCTGCTAATGGTATCTCAGCTGATGGCTCTCCACCTGCTAAGTCAACGCCTTTTGCTTTTAAAAGAACCACATGATTGTTAACAGGAGTTCCCAGATGCAGAGTCTGATCCTGCAGTTCAGGAGCAGGAATGTGATTTGGAAAGTCATTTGTTCTCTTTCTGTCTCCTGGTAAGCAGCGAGCAAGTGCCTCTTTAAGTAAGCTGTTTGACCAAGTGAAGCTGCCTATGGTATATGCTGGGAAATGACATATAATTTATTTATCAATCTAAAATGTGTGTGTGTGTGTGTGTGTGTGTGTGTGTATATATATATATATATATATATATATATATATATAGAGAGAGAGAGAGACATGATGTTGCAACTTGTATTAAGACCTGTCATGCATGTCAAGTAACAGGAAAGACAAATCAGTCTAATGAATGTGCCCCAGTAGCCCGTTTGAACATTTAATCATCAACTGTGTTGACCCTTTTTCCAAGTCAAAGTCTGTGATGTGTCCAACCCTCGGGTCCACGTCATCCTGCTGCCTATCCATTGTGTGTTATCACAGCCAGGTCTGACATTGACTTAGTTAATTTTTCTAAATGGAATACATAAATATATACTTGTAGATGATTCAAAGTCCTCAAGCAACTAAACATTCAGCCGAACAAAGCCTCTGCTTTTCACATACAAAACCAAGGAGCTTTAGAGCAATTCCATCAAATGTGCATATGGACAGGAACACTTATTTGTATGTACACTTAAGTGTATGTAGTTGGCTAAAATAATGAAAAGTTGTCCATCCTTATTATCATTAAAATTACACTAGCAGATGCCAATACATTTGGGCCTGTTTTCATATACAGTCATTTACTTTTCAACAGTTTATGAATATGGCTGTGTGGACAATGTGGATGATATATAGTATCATCCACATTCATGTGTCATATTCATGCATATTCAACCACAGATAGATAGAAATTTTAAACTTAAGAAAAATGTGAGTTTGCAAATGCCATTGTGACATATCTTAGTAGGGTTGTGGGTCCAGGTCATGTGAGGCCTGTTATTGAGAAAGTTTAAGGTGGTGCTGAGCTCCTGGTTGCCAACACAACAAAGTAATAAGATTTTGGGGTTTGGTTGGTTATTACCACAGTGTTTGCCAGATTTTTCCAACTGTGAGAGGTTCCCATGTAAGCAAACATTAAAGCTTTGTCGTGTTATGCTCTAGGTCCATTAACTGTACCAGCCTTTGACGTTAGCCATAGCAGGTACTGTGCGTCTCCATGCTGACACGCAGGGTATTGATCAACCCATTATCTTCTTTTCTCACAAGTTCAACTCCTACCAGCTGAACTACTCTGTAGTAGAAAAAGAAGCGCGGGCATTAATGTTGGCTTTGCGACACATCCATGTCTACCTTGACTCTGGGAGGCCAGTTGTTACATGTACTGACTGGAGCCCACTCACTTTTTTGAACTCCTTTCAGAGTCCAAACAAGAGGCTCATGAGGTGGGCTCTGTTTTTGCAGCCTTATAAGGGACAGATGCCCTTTCCCGCACACCTTTGTAGCTCTTTCCAGCTTTATTAATGGTTACATCCTTTCCGGTCTGTTGTCTGCAGTCTGTTTTCCTTCTTCTTAAACTGCTCCTGGGCACCAAGGCAGCTGATGTGGCGGATGCTGGGTCTGGAGTGGGGATGAAGTTGTGTAAAGGTGTGTGTGGGCAGGTTGTACTTAGGGTACGCACTTCTATTTAACCGATACATTTAGAGTGGTTTGTTTTGATTATCATGTAATTGATTACTGTAGTTAAAAAATGCAATTTTGTTAGGAGCTCTGTCTATGGGGGAGAGTGTGACGGCCCCAGGATTGGCCCTATCTTCTCTGATTGCTTGTGCTTTTCCTTTTGTTCCAGGAAGTCACAGGACGGAGCTGAGACCTTGGGTGTTTCCCAAAGTCAAGGAAGGATCCTCAACCAGCTGAATTTCATCAAACCCCACCAATCAACAGTGCCAGTGTCCAGGATCCTTTGAATTCTACCAAGGACCGAGTCCTTCATTAAGAGATTTTTAAAGGATGTATACTTTTATTATTTATTTCACCTCAGTTATCCACCAAAATCTGTTTCTGAACTAATTTAAGGTGGGGAATGGGCAATCCAGCTGCTGCATCTTCATTTATATTTCATCTACAAGGCCCAGTTTTAAACTTTGTCTCAAAAGGTGACACATTTCCAGCTCCTAGCCATGCCTGTCTTTTGAAAAATGAACAAGAGTGTAGGGACGGTATGGCGGACAGTGTAATACACATTTTTGTGTAAGTATCTTATCCTTATTCTAAATTTTTGGACACAGTAAATGCGCACCGTTGCTACTGCCGCATTACTTTCTTCCACCAGAAGAGTACCACAGGCGTACTTCTCTTCTTTGAGTTTAATAACAGTTGGGAAACCAGCTTGTAGGTGCATTACTCCCATCTGCTGGACTGGAGTGTGGAGCAGTAGATTAGCCACATCGCCACACTCACTAAACTTGTTCAACCTTTATTCACTGGATGCTTATAAGGAGTCTTGCCTTGCCTCTGGAGGACTTGACTTGGAAGCGCCCGTCCTACCAAGGAAGCATCCCTGACTTTGAGAAACACCCCTTGTCAGAGGTGCAGTACATTATGCAGTAGGCTGCATTCAGGAGTCCATAAATCAGACCTACAAGATCTTCTCTCTGCTCTTCCCCTGGTGTGTTTATTCTTTGTTTGTGATTTGTGTTTCACATCCACATCACTCATATAGATATTTCATACACAACTTACCTGTTCACAGAAACACATTTTTTTGTATGTCATATATCTCATTTAAACAGTTTGCATTATTTGAAACCTACGTGCAGTGCTTTTCCTTTTTGACATACTTCTGAGCCAGGTCGTGACACATACAAAGAATTTAAAGATGTGCGTGCCTCTTGGAGATTGTTTTATTTCAGTCTTTACCATGAGAAAGTAGAGGGTCAACTTTAATATTCAACTGAGAGAATCTGTCTGTTCTGCTGAGCTTTGGTATGAATATGATTACTTTCATACCGAGATCAACCGCTGCACTCCCCTCTCTCTTTTTGCCCCACTGCAGAGTCCTCACCTCCAGTGCTACTTTGCTATTTTCCTCTTACTGATTGAAAAAATCTAAAAGTGTCCAGTAAAACGGGGGTCTTTGCCCCTGTAGCCTGGCATTACCAGGAGTCCTATTATCCTCAGTGATAGCTGTGAGACATGAACACACGCACACCCACACACACACACACACACACACACACACACATATATGAACAATGGCACATCGATCACACATCACTACATTCTGACATTCTGAAGACGCCCACACACACACACACACACACACACACTCGGGAACACACACACTCAAACAAACACACTTACACACGTGCACACATACACGGCCACAACAAAAACATTGATTTGCCCCCCTCCCTCTGTAGAAAAACACTGCCAATCTTCACCAGGCTGTAATTTTATGGCACAACAAAATGAAAGGGTAATTTTAGCGGGATAGTGGAGGAGAGGCACAATCGGAGATAAAGGGACAAAGTTTGGTGTCTGAAAGGCCAGTGATGATGATAGCAGCCGTGCAGGGAGAGAGAAAGGAGAAAAAGAAAGGCCGCTTGACAAGGCTGACAGCCTCACGCTTCGCTACCCAGCTCAGCACAGAAAGACAGGTGCTAAAACACTGCAATTTAGATAGTTTACTGGCCATTGTCAAAACACTAGCGCAATCTGCCGAGGGTTTAACGGGTTTAAAGTCACTCAGTGGAGAACCCCACCACCTCCACCACCTCCACCACCTTCGACTCATTACTTTCAACTGCTCGCCTTAGTTAATTATTTTTTACATGGACCTGTGCTGAGTGTACAAAATATTAAGCCTGCTTATTCTTTGAAATGGACTGAAAGTTTGGGGTCATCTATTACATTTCATAGAAAAGGTTAACCCTACAGCTATAAGTTACTATCTCTGCATGGCCTTTTTATCATATTATTATAATATAGATATTATTGTGTATAATTTATACTTCTTGTATATTTTTTTTATTGTTTATTTATTTGTGAATTAACTTAACTGATCATTCCTGTAACTCTACAACTTTACTTAATATGAATTAAAGGTGAGTGAAACTGCAATCATTTGATTATTCAGTTCATTATTTGTGTTAAATCCACTTGAGCCAGGATGTATCTACATAAAGAAGAGAAGACACAAGGAATTTTCATGTAATAGACATTTTATTAGTTGCTGCCACAGCAAGATGATATCCTCATTTAAAGTAAAAATTAATGTGTTTCTCCTGTTGTGTCTTTTAACATCCACAGTTGGATTTAGCAGTTTAACCAGCCACCAGATAAACACAGACAGTACATTATGAAAGTTTCTGAAGATACTTTTTCTTCTGCTTCACATTATGGGCAATAAATGCAGTCTTTGAAAGCCACAGGATAAGATTATGTCAGAAATGGTACTGTAGTATAGTACAGAGTCCAAAAGGATTTTATTGTGATTAGTCACTGTTCCCTCTTCTTCCTCACTTTGTCCTTCTTCCTGTGCCAGATGGTATCAGTATATTGTGTAGCCCTGATGAAGAGAACCCATACCTTTTATTCAGTTTGAGGGAAGGCCAAGATAGATTGATATTGATAACTTCAAATGGAGGCTTTGGTCTGTGGTTTGCAGACGGGAAGATGTCCAACATTTTCCACTTTTCCTGCCCTCACAGACAGAAAGGGGTGCTGTCTCTCTATTGATGAATACACTCTGCAAAGCCAAGAAGTCTCTGACAGTTAATCAGTTTTTCTTCTCTTTTGTCTTTTCTCTCGTATCATTCATTACCCTCTCTCTGTTTGGCTGTTTTTCTCTGCTTACTGGACATTTTCCTCAAAAGCTTAAAAATCTGCATGTCTCAAAGCCATCAATGGAAATTAAAGAATGAACTTTTATTATGCACTTCCCAAGCACATGTACTGATATTAAATATAGAACTGTATGAATGCATCTGCAACCAAACACACATGCAACCTTCTCAGCTTAAAATGACACCATAAAATGTGAGTAAACACATCAAATAGCATTAATGTGAACTTCAACCACAATAAATATTACATTTCAGTCAGTTTAGGTAATGTCGCTTTTCAGATAAATACTGAAATGAAACAAAAAAAAAATGTATTTGCATAAAAAAATAAATATACTAAAAGGTTTAATGTTTTGGGTTTTTTTTGTTTCTAATGTAAAACACCCACTGGAAGCTGTTATGTCACTAATTTTGGCTAAAGTATAATAGTATATTCAACATGTTATTTTTTAAGCTTTTTTTAGGTTAGCATGAGTTTATGGACTGTCTGTTGGTCAGCTATTTGGGTTCAGATGGAAACATCTCAAAATCTGTTACATCGATTGCCATGAAATTTGAAATTTAAAACTAACATCTGCATCCCTTAACATAACGGGGTTCAAATGTTTGGTTTTGAGTGAAATGCAACAATAGTTCTCTGTATCACCTGTAATCAGTTTGTTGATCCGCCGACCCTTCATCTCACGCCATCATCAGGTCAACGTGTGTCCAATATGACCAAATAAAATCAAAAGTAATGGCATTTCCATCAGAGGCACCGTTGTCCCATCCCTGCAGCACACCAGGATGTTGTGGCACTCAAGCCGATTTTTTAGTTTACCATGATTCACTTTTTCAAAATACCATTAAAGAAAAGGTTTCACTTGGATTGATGTTGACGTTCATTCTTTCATTTGCCAATTCCTCTGTTGTACTTTTGGGTTTTGTCTTAATTAATTATTTAATTTGTTAAGTTTCCTTGTCCCCAATGTAAATTAGAAAAAAAACATAAGACAATGAACACAAGCAAGAGTAAAAAGAAAGTTGGATGGAGAGAGGAAAGTGCTCTTCTAAGCAAAGTTTAGAGTTAGATAGGGGTGGACTGAATATTGATGATACAGTTGGAAGAAAAGAGAACAAGTGCAATTGGAGAGGCCTTGAGGGAGCTGAGCTGACCAGAAGAGGAATAGATAGATAGATAGATAGATAGATAGATAGATAGATAGATAGATAGATAGATAGATAGATAGATAGATAGATAGATAGATAGATAGATAGATAGATAGATAGATAGATAGATAGATAGATGAGATAGATAGATAGATAGATAGATAGATAGATAGATAGATAGATAGGGGGGAGGGGTTGCAGTTTGGAGGTCGTAACCTTGAGTATTGATCAGGTTTTGTCATTTCCATGGCAACTGGAGGCCCCCTCTCTCTGACCTGCTGGAGTACATTAGACCTGAGATCCATAACGCTTGTTTGTTCTCTCTTTCACTCCCTCTCTCTCTCTCTCTTTACCCTGCTTCTCCATCTCTCACACACACACTGTGACACACCTACACAGAGGTACAAACACACTCATCAATACACACACACACGCACACACAAACGCACAGCTGCTCATCCAAGCACAGGAAGAAACTGAATTAAACCTTAAAAACAATCTGGGCCTGCAGAGAGGACAATTCATCATGATCTCTGTGTGTCAGAGGTGTGTGTGAGTGTGTGTGAGTGGGTTTGGTTTCAGTGGGGTAAGAAGGTGGAAGGGGGTGACTGCAACACTCCAGCCACTGACCAGTTGTCGACACACAAAGAGACACACATACACACGGAGACACACACACACACACACACACAAACTGTACTCACTTCACAACACTGATCTTTAAACACTCATCCACATTCCAGCCAAGGTCAGCTAGATTGTAAATGAAGCTACATATCTGGCCAGCGGTTTGTGTGAGTGAGTGTGTGTGTGTGTGAGAAAAGAGAGCGAGAGAGAGAGACACTGAGTGAGAGAGGAAGGACGCAATGGGAGATAGAGGGGAAACGAGAAATGAGAATGAACAGTGCATGAACCAAATCAAGGAAGTGTGTTAGAGATTGGCTAATTCAGCTTCATTCCACACTTACTTTTCTCTCATTCCAGTCTGGCAGCATTTACTTTATATCCATTTTTCTTAACTGTCTTCCCTTCCCTTATATCCCATTAACAGATGCACTAATTTTTCATCCTTTTCTCTCTGCTTTCTCCTCTGCCCAGCTCTTATTCCACTATCAGTCGCTCACTTTGGCTTTCTTTTCTGTCTCTTTTCTGATTCGTTCTCCCTCTCTCTATGTGTCCATCACTCCTGGAGGCGACTCAGGCAGAGGAAGGGCTCTGTAGTTTGTCCCGTAGGCTGGCAGGGGCCCGCAGAGCCGAGGGGCAGCCTCTTTGTGAGGAAATGATTTTCTCGGTGCTGAGGAGGACACTCCAAATCATCTCTAGCAATCTCAGTAATGGCCCTGAGACGCCGCTGCCTTTGTCCTGTAATGGTGACAGATGACTGGCTGGGCAGACGGGGGCCGTCCAGACGCCTAGCGAAGGGGCGAACAAACCTCCACGCGCACACACATGCTCACACACGAACACTTGCATAAAATGCCACTCCACTGGCGGCCGGTGTGATTGCGGGTAATTGTCTCTTCTCAGGCTGTGGTGTTAGTGGTTATCCTTAACGATCACTCTCAAAGAGGAGTTCTAACTATCTGTCCTTTCAAAGGAAAGATGATTCCACTTTACAGAGTCACGCTTGAGCACCCCAACACACCACTGCCACCTCCACGGCCTCCTTCAAACATAAGAAGGGACAATGCAGCCCCTAATATTGGTGCATTAACAGTGTTGGGGCCGCTGATGTGAGGAAATATCAGTTAGCCCAAATATGCATGAAGCACACTCAGGTCATCTGGAGCAAATTACCACCAGATCATTAATTTAGTAGATAAGAGGACTGTCATCATTCAGCCTCCCCACAATGCATTATGCATTATAAGACTGCTGGAATGCTTTTTGATACAAATTAGCAAGAGCATGCTGCCTTAGAAAAAGTGAGGATGTTTTGATAATGTAGATGATCATGTGAAAGACACTTTCACCATTTGGTGCACAGGTGGGCAGAGAGGTGCAGGTGGAAAAATCATTCAAAATAGCCAGCACTAAGCAAGACTTTGGTATTTTGATTGAAAATGTGTGTTAGACATTCTGCTGAGATTAGACTAAGAGACTAATATTTTAATTAACACTTCCAGCCTGTAAACAAAATACCGGTTACCAATACCAATTACTGTGGTTAAAGGAAGAACATCTTTAAATCATGCTGGATTGATCTATAAAGTGAAATGACGGATACTTACAGTATCTGTTGACCACAGCGGTTTAATACTGTCTGAAAACCTCCTGTCTGAAATCTGGAGCCTCTGATTGGAGATGTGCGTTGTCAGGGCGCAGCAGCATTACATGCGGCTGTCTGCTGTGTTTACTTTGATTGAATTACATGCAAATGACAGCAGGCTGCTACAGACTAACTAACTAACACTCCACTACACACATCAGACAAACACATTTCAGCATTTTCTTTTTTCTGCAGGATACATCGGATTACCGGGGCTCATTAATCCTATTTGTCACAGCCTCTTTTACAAACTTTTTGACTTAAGAGCGTGTTTTATTCTTAAAATGTATTACAAAGCTACTGTGTCACATTTAAAGATATAATTTGATCAATAACAATGTAAAATACAGTAGAATTATATATATATATATATATATATATATATATATATGTTTAAATACATGCAATACCTTCATCATTCACTGTTCAAGTCTGGTTTCTATGCACACGCCCTCAACACATCAGATAAAAAAAAACACAAACCACCATTTTGGTTTGATGTTGTTGTGTCTTGAGTCCTCCCATTGTCTCCCTCACCAGGACATAAAAGGACAGTTTTCGATCACAAAGGTTGAGAACATGAAATGAATGGTTTGATGTGTCCTAAAGTTCGACTTTTAGCCAAACAAGACTCAAACACATGTCAATGACAGAATCAATGGGTGTAAATGGAGAAAGCCTGTCGTCTTGTTCCAGGCCTGGTAAAGAAGAGGTGTGAGATGTTCAGTTGCAGTCCCAGTGGTCGGAGGTGTTACCTTCACTTTAACTTGTTTGGTAGCTACCATATCCCTCCTCTGTCAAGAGTGGTAATCATCCAGACACAAATGTCCATCTGTTTGTTGCTGATATATTTTCTTTTACTTTTTGAGTTTCAAAACCATTATCTTCTTATGTTCAGATACAGCTTTTGTGCTTTAGTCTTTATTTGACTTTTTTTTATTTGAATTTGTAAGGTTGACGTAGATAAGACTGATATTCTATAACAAATAGTTGTAACTGTACGTGTATTTTGGAAGCTGTATTATATGGAAATTGCAATATGATAGTACGTAAACTACACTATGGAAATTTACGTTGAGGTATGTTTTTTCTCATTAGTGGTGATGGCATTACTGTGGTTCTGGTCACTGCACGTTACTTTTTCTTTTGTGCAGTGATTATCTGGAAATTGAGATTAATTCTAACATGGCACCTTAGATAAGTGCACATCTCATCCCTAAATGGCCAAATATATATTTAGTAGCCTACTTACTGGGAGAATAGGCCACCACCTTAATTTACCTCCCTCATCGTGAAACTAGCCCAGCCTTTGTCCATTCATCTTTAATTCCAGAACTGCAGAATCCTATTAGTGCATATGACCAATGGGAATCAATAGGTAGAGGATATAGTCAATGGCGGCCTCCTCATTAGGAGATACCCACCAGCAGGCCTGAGGGCAGATCAAAAGGGCTGGTCTGAATATCGCCTTCAGGAGGGGAGTTTTTCTTTTTTTTTTCAAACACTGCAGTCATCATGTCTCACTCTATGAAGCATGTAGGTGCAGCACTGTGCGGGACTCCACAGGCAGACGCGTCATTTGGGGCCATGTTGGCTTGTTTTGCCTCCTACAGCACTATTCAGACTTGGCTTCACAGAGAGAGGTCCTGCTTTCTGTCTGTGTTGTCCCCCACAGTGGATGCAAGAAAAATGGGTTTTCTTTCAAATTTGACTGTATTTTTAAGATAAAACAAAAGATTATTAATTTGTGTATCTTCTTGTTGGTACCGAAGCGAGTGGTTTATATGATACAGAGACATTAAAGGAAAATACTAAGTGGAGAAAGAACGGACGCAAATGCTTTTTCACAAAATGCAAGGGTTCTCTGAAAGACTGGATGAGTATGAAAATGATGCCATGGCTTCATCATCATCATCATCACCACCATCACCATAACATCACTCCATCCCTCCAGACTGTCTTTAAATCAATGTCTAATGTCACCTGACCAATAGGCACCAATGACAAAAGTGTGCAGGCCACTCAGGAAATCCTCCTCCTCATGCATAAGGAAGCTACCTCCTTCTGATGAGGTAAGAGATGAGCGCACTAATCCCACACTAATAGGCCTGATGTATCTGATACCTCTATCCAAGATCATGTACTTTACAATAAAATGTCTTTTTATTGGAGAACTTTAATGCTGTGAAATGCCGTGCTATTAAAATATAGAAAAATATGATACAATATTTTAGATGTATCACCCAGGCTTAAGTGTTCCTTAAACCTTTCTGGAAAACTGAGCTGAATAAGAGCCTTCTCCAGAGGACATTTACTGTAGAACTGTCTGGATTAACTGCACTTAGAGTATGTTGTAAGCCTGCGTGTGTGTGTGGGTGTCTTGCATGCAGGGGTGTATGTGTGTGGCGGCCCATGTGTAAGGCAGTGGAAAGTGGTCAGGGCCAAATTGCTTTATCGTTTGTGGATGAATTGAATAAAGTCATATCTGGCTTTTTGGAATACTACCACAGGGTCCAGGAAAACTGGTTAGTGGAGCAATCTCTTCCAAGATCCTGTTATACACTCACCGTGCACTCAGTCAAGGCTGTTGGGGGAAAATTATTTATGGGCTTGGAAAAAGAGGAGTGCAACTTCACACAAAGTCATAACATATTTTTTTGAGCGTCACCTTGAAAGCAAAGATGCGATTGAAGAGGATGAGACTCTTTCAAGAATTTAAAGAGAGAGACACTAGGAAAGCAGCCCAACTGTAGGAGAATATTTTGATAAAGTACAGTAGATCACAAGTCCAGACACAACAATAGTGCTGAAAGGTCACAGTTCTTCTACAGCTCTCTCAATTCAATCACAGTGCAACAGATTGAGAACTGCATTAGAAAATATCTGTACTTTGATAACAATTCAAAGGTACAAGCTTGTGTACATAAAAACCTTGAGGCAGACTTAAACTCTGACTTCAATGGTGCATTTCAGCAAGAGACACCCAATCACTTAAAATTCTGTGACATGCACACCTTGAAGTGAGCAGAAGCTAATGATGATTAGCTAAAAACATATTCTGCAGCATCACTCGTTTAAATTTTTAATTTTTGTTCACTTGTTGTGCTTTGTTCTCAACTGTAACAACTTGAGTGTTTTGAATTTGCTACTGCTCTGATTCACACCTCTGACTGGCCTCCTCCATAAATCTGCTAAGAAAGGTGTTATTTCAGTAAAATCAGTGGTTTGAGATTCAAATGGGAAACCAGACTTTGTCTTCCAATGTCTGAAAACACCTATTGTTTAAAAAAACTGACAAGAGCTTGGATGGTAAATCTCCCTCCGTTGCCATCGTGAGTCACATTATGTGAAACTCTGGGGTTGAGAATTGGCCAAAGGTCAGTTGAGGAAGCCTTGAAGGATCTCTCCTACCTCCCAAACAATTTTGAAGATGCATTAAGTAAGAGACACAAAATGGGTTGGACTTCAGCTGGAAAGAGAAACATCCCATCCCACCTCATCAACAACAGACAGCAGTTTACGAAATGTTCAGGTGACAAACAGCTGCAAATATTTGTTATGTACTCTTAATTATGGCCAAAAAATTTGCAGCAACTGTTTAAATAAGAGTCTGCCTGCATGCTGCATGTGTTTGTGCTTCAGTATGTGGCTGTGTATGTTTGTGTCTGGATGTGTGTGTGTGTGTGTGTGTGTGTGTGTGTCTTTGCAAGGTGGGGCAATTTGATAAATGACGCCAAAGTAGAATAGACTGGTGTTCAGATGGCTTCAGCCTTGTAAAGATGTGACAAATGACGGAGCAGAAAGTATTGATTCCAATCTCTCTCTGGTGCAGTGTTTCACTGTGGAGGCTGCACACACTCACACACACACACACACTTTGCACCACATACATACATACATACACACACAGTCACATATGCAAGGAAAGGCGCACAAGGACGGTGCACATGCAATGAATGCGTGAATTATGAGTGTACATATTATGTGCCTGGAGTGTGAATCTGAGAACATTGACAGTCATGGCTGCAGTGTGTGAGAACATATGTGTGTGTGTGTGTGTGTGTGTAAAAGAGATTGGAATCTATATGTATTTGTGTGCCAGTGACATGTGTAAGGTACTGTATGTCGATGCTTTGTGCACACGTGACTGGGGTCTTTGTGCATGTCTGTGTGTGTCCGTGTGTGTGTGTGTCTGCATGTGTGTTTCCATTGTTAGTAGTTAGTGTTCGGATGCCAGCAGGAGTCCCTGGTCACACACATTAAAGTCTCATCTCACTGTGTTTTAAACCAGTTGTGTTTCTCCACGCTGTCAAGAACATTCAGTTGCTCAGATGATATTTGTGTGTGTGTGTGTGTCAGGGAGTGTGTCAGGCTGTTTGTCAGAGTGCATGGGAGTGTGTGCCACGTTAGCATGATCACACAAGAGGGCAAAGGTCAAAGACAGCTAACCAGAAGAGGAGAGGAAGGGGGAGTGGAACCGATCAGATGAGAAGGGAGGAGAGACAGAAAATGCTAGTGGAGGGGGAGGGGAGGACCGTCAGCCCTATTGCCACAGTGGACCTGTAGATGGATGGATGGATGGATGGATGGATGGATGGATGGATGGATGGATGGATAGATAGATAGATAGATAGATAGATAGATAGATAGATAGATAGATAGATAGATAGATAGATAGATAGATAGATAGATAGATAGATAGATAGATAGATAGATAGATGGTTTATTGCAGCAGTGCTTGGAAATGAGGTTAGGGAGGGAGGCTAAATGTGTCCTTTTTTGTGGTGAGTGTGGGGTTTCCTTGTTACATGCAGGCATACATTAATTATTCAATCAACAGTGTCCTGTGGTTGATTTTAAAACAACCTCCTACCCTCCGACTTGCCACAAAGAGTCCCCTGAGCCCCAGTCAGTGGACGACTGCTGTCTAGCAATGGATGGATGAATGGATGCCTAGAAAGCGAGCCGAATAGATCGGTTTTGTTTTTTTCCCCAAAGCAAGGTTAAAATCTGTATGTCTCAAAGCCATCGCAACATACAGAGGTATACATTGATCTGATATGGCATGTACATGATGATACATACCCCAGCTTCCATCAGTACTGAAAACCATCATCATCTGCAGCTCCTTCCTGCATCAGCTCTGTACCTCTCTGCCAGTTCGAAAAGCTTAATTTCCACCTTCCTGTAATATATCATTTCACTATACACTAAAAGAAAAGTGTATGTTTGAGCTGATGTGGACCATGACCAGATCCTGTTGCTCTGTGCTGTGCCGGGTTTCACTGGCTTTCTCTCAGTTTAGTGGCAGTCTGTGCTGACCTGTCCTAACAATGAGACAGAAAGACAAAGCAAGATGAAGAGAGGGAGTGGGACAGAGACTATGAACCTTCACATCCCCTCCATAACTCATTCCACCTCCTCCCATCAGGCTGCTGCTATAAAAGCCACAGGCCAGAGCAAATACATTAAAAAATCATTCATACAAACTGCAATTAATGATTAGTACTGTAACACGTTAGAGACACGTATGGTATATATTTTCTTTTAATGCTATATGTACATTTTTGTTCTATGTGTTGAACAGAGACAGATAAGGTGTTGCATATTGTGCAGAGTTAGATGGATGGATGGATGGATGGATGGATGGATGGATGGATGGATGGATGGATAGATGGATGATAGATGATGATGATAGATAGATAGATGAGATAGATAGATAGATAGATAGATAGATAGATAGATAGATAGATAGATAGATAGATAGATAGATAGATAGATAGATAGATAGATAGATATGCCTAAAGCTATATAAAACACTAAGAAAGGCTAACATGTGTACATACACACAGGAACACAAACACAATCATTACTGTCTATCAGTCAGTGCAGGGGGAGAGCCTTCAGCAGAGGGTCAGTGCAGAGGTCAAAGGCATTCAGAGGACCAAGGCACCCCCCCCCACACACCACCATTCACCTTGCTGCCTCCTCCCCTGCAGCACCACCTCCCATCACCCTGGCTCACTCCCAATCAAGCTCTTCACACTCACCTCACCTCTTCCAATTTCTATGATGTGTGTGTGTGCATGTGTGTGTGCGTGTGTGTGGCACCCAGGCATGTTGAGACACAGCTCATCCCCCTGATGGTCCCGCTCCTGAAGCTACCGTGGAGTCGAGGGGGGGCATTACCTCCGACCTCTGACCTGGGGAGAATTGACTCTTCACTACGCCTGTGGGGTCGCTCACCCTGGGCCTCCGAGGTCGTCCAGTCAAATCCAGCCAATCACAATTCTCTTTGATTCACTCCCTGACCCTCCGCTCGGAGGGGAAGAGGCTGTGCTTACAAGGGTGGGGGTAGCTGACCATAAAAACATACCACCCTGCTGTGATGGAGCATATGTTGTAGCGTCTGCCTATCATGGCAGATCTGTAGGGTTTCTGTCACCGCAGCCTCAGCTTGTGTGTGTGTGTGTGTGTGTCTGTGTTTTTTGTGTGTGTGTGTGTGTCCACAATAAACAGGATCATAACATGAGCTGAAAAGTGTAATTAGTGTAAACTGGCATTAGAGAAACCAGAGAGCTTCAATTCAACAATTGCAACAAGGCATATGAAGCACCCAAGAACATACACTCAGGTTGGGATGTATGTTCCTGCCCTACAGCCTCCTGCTGGTCTGGTTCAGTCTCGGGGAATGGAGTTTACTGGAAAGTGATGGAGAATCCTTACGGTCATGACCGTTGGTGTAATCTAATGACCGCTCACTCAGAGCAGGACGGAGGAGGAGGAAGAGGCCACGGGGGGGAGTGGACAGGAGGGGAGGAGATGGGGGGGGGGGGCTGGTCAGGAAGGATCGGTGATGGGGCTTAGAGGGACGGAGGGAGCGGTGGGGGAGTTGATCTTCTGTCCTCAGGACTGGCCGGCTGGTGTTGACCTCTATTCAATCAAATCAGATAACCAGCCCTCAGTCAAAGGCATTGTCTTGTCGTGTGCCACTGAAAGCCTAATATAGGTTCAGATTCATCCTGGACTGGATACACAGAATGTTTCATCAATTATTTACCAGAGAGAGTTCGTAATTGAGATTAACCTTATTCTCTTTCATGCTGGTTTGAGGAGGTTTGATCTGCTTCTGACTTTCCAGAGCAGATTAATTGTAAGTGAGCCCGGGAGCATTTTATGTTCACAAAAACAGCATTTGTACAGTAAAAAAAAAATAAGATATGAAGTCATGGCTGACAGTTTCTGTGTATAGCAGCATATTGTCATTATTGTCTGTTTATATTTATACAGCGTGTGTGTGTGTGTATGTGTGTGTGTGTGTGTTTGTGTGCTGCACGTGTGTGCGGCTATCCTGCTGACCTCCAAGGATTTATGGGATGCAAGTGTGAGAGCTTTGACACAGAGATATATCTGCAGGACCCATTGTGTTAATGCAGTGTGTGTTTGTGTATGTGTATCTATCTCTCTCTGCCTCTCTCACTATGTATGTGTGTGTGTGTGTGTGTGTGTGTATGTGTGTGTGTGTGTGTGTGACAGGGACTAATTCCATTAGTGGTCTAGTGCTACGGGAGATGAGCAGGGATTGACAGAGCTGCAGTCGTAATGAATTGGCTCTGGCAGCATCACTCAGCCTATAAGTTCTCTCTCTCTCTCTCTCTCTCTCTCCCCTTCTTCCCCCACCTCTGTCTCCCTCTCTTTCAGCAACACTTTCATCCAACTGCCTCTCAATAAACACGCCGTCGTTAGGGCCTCATTCGCTAATCACCGCTCTTCATTACAGCCGAGTTCGCTTAACTAGGAGCTTTCATTACGACTGCTGCGCCTGCAAAATGCCAAGCTACCTGCTTTTGCCAGTTTCCTCTCTCTATTACTGTCGGGCCACATTCACAAAATGACTAATCATCTGGTAGTCACCCCATCATGTTTTGTTTAAGCAAAGGAATTCTCTATTTAACACACTTGAAACAGGCCCCTAACAATTTCAGCACAGACTCCAGCACATTTAAGTTTTTTTTCCCACCTGAGCCAACTAATTGGATCCAGACATTAGATGATGATGATGGGTGATTTCAAATATGATGGTGTTGTCAGTCACGTTTAATACAGAGGCAAATAAAATGGGAATAAAAATAGATAGGTGTTTCTAGTTCTGCTTTTGTTTCTTTTGTGCCCCTTTTTTTGTATTTGACTTTCAATGATGGCATTTTCTCTAAGGAAGACTTCAGTTTCTACATGAGTAAGTGTGATATGTAGTTTTATGCATATTAACTAAGCTTTTCATGCTGAGTTGATAACAATAACTTGTTTCAGACATGTAATGGCATCTTCAACTGCTATTGACGTTCATCTAATATATCTTAGTGAAACATTTTCTTCCTCCTACAGAGAGCTTTTTGTAGCTGCATTGACAACGAGGACAATTTCACTCTTCTTTTACCCATCACTGAGTTACATATTTAAAACTAAAATAAACTTTACTGACATGAGAGCATTTGCACTTGCTATTGCTTTTGTGAAACTGTGACAATGTTGGTAGATCCGGCCTTCAGTTTCTGGCCCTACCAAAACACAAAGAAATGCTTTGTACAGTTTCTCATGTTTGGACTGGACAGACAGCTGGACAGCAGACAGAGGAGCAGAAGGGACCGAGGACTGGAGGCCTCTGGGCAACATCACTGACCTTTAGGTGGAGAAAGCCCCTGCTCCTGTAGTGGGGGAACCCCACTGGTTGCTGTAGAGCCATCCGACCCTGTGATAAAGGAAACCGAGGTAGCAGGGGGGCTCTGAAAGGGCACACAATGTCGATACAGGAGGAGGAGTGGTCTTCTGGTCCCCCACCAGCACACTGAAGATGAACACACTAAGAATTTGTAGGTCTTTATCTGAGCGTCTTGAATCTTTGTCCTTTGTGTGCATTGTGTGGTGACTGAATGTGATCCGATGTCACGATCAGCAGGTCTGAATGAACTTCACGCCTGATGACAGCTGATGCAGATGCCATTTTTCTTTCTGTGAAGTGGCGTGAGCCTTACAAGAGCTTGTTTAGATTGCAAAATAGCATGTAGTGTACTTAGTGGTAGTTCGTGAAGACATAAGGGGAACTTTTGTGTTGCCACCATGTCCCCCACCCAGTCCACAGTCTAAATTCAAACAGAAGTGTCCACTCAGTGTTCAGTTGTTCTGAAGGTTATTCTCAGACGTGTCAAGGAAATGTAGAATTCACATTTGATTTCACTATTGATTAAATGGAAGAGTTTTATAGTATAGAGTGTGTGTAGGCCATTTCAGCAGCTTTTGTACTGGAGTTATAAATGCTGTAAATCCACAAGACTTCTGCACTGTCATTACAATCACACATTTCAAAGGAGAATGTATACAATTTTTTTAAGAGTGAGATTTTTTGTTTGCACCATATATATATATATATATATATATATATATATATATATATATATATATATATATATAGTATAGATAGATAGATAGATAGATAGATAGATAGATAGATAGATAGATAGATAGATAGATAGATAGATAGATAGATAGATAGATAGATAGTATCTTTATATTTTTTATCAAATAGTTTCTCCCTCTTTGTGATGTTAGCCATTCTTCTGATCTTGTCATTTGCTCTTTTATAAGAACATTGATTCTGTAGGTCAGGTTTGCTGACCAGTGCCCTGCCCTCCCTCAGAGACTCTTTCATGTTCCCAGCAGCTACCTGACACCTGCTCTGGACTCCAGCAGTCAGCCTCCATAATCCATACATCACACACACACACGCACACACTACACACTCACACACACACACACACAGAGGAGGAGGCATGTCCACATCTGCAAACACACCTTCAACATAAACAAACACCTCAACATGCACACATTACGCGATTATTGACACGTTGCTGGACACCAATATTCCGGGACAAATTGATTGGCCGAGTTGTTGTGGTGTATGGAGTGTTTGAACACACTCAAAGCAATTCTCTTTACACTTACACTACACTGACAACACACCATATGGCTTCAGGATTGTACAACTTCACAGTCCACTTTTTCACAGTGTGGACCCGTCCACAATGTACGCTACCTCTCACCCAGTGCATGCTGGGATAGACTCCAGCCATCTGGAGCCATTATCAGGACAAGCAGGTAAAGTAATGGATGGATGGATGGATGGATGGATGGAAAATTAGTCTGACTCTCCTAAAATATCATAAAGTTCACTGATGGAAAATGAGATGTCCATTCCTCTGAGGCCATCACTGATGCTTTCTTAAAAGCACCTGACAAAGGTTGTCTGAAATGTCTTTAAATTGTCACACAATCTAATGTGAAGGGAGATTACACACTGACATGTAATCATGTGACCTTACCAAATATTAGACCTGCCTTCCTTAAAAGCATCTTTTGCATCATATTGCATGATTAGACAATAGCATGTAGTCCCTGCATATACACATGAAAGATTCACAGGACATGTAATCCAGTGTTACCATTTGTACCATTGTAGTGGAAAAAACCTGGACAAACTGGATCCACAATTCATTGTTCTCGACTGAAAGCTTCTTTAACTCATGATGTAGTGTTTTAAAGAGTTCTGGTGCGCAGTGAGAGTCGACATTTCTCAGTGGTGATTTGTCTTGCACTCTGTAAATCCTCCAGGTGTGCAGGAGTTCATAAAGTGTTAATTATACGTCGATGTGCGTAAATATGTGCACTTGGGTCGTCAGTGTGACTGATGTGAAAGTGATGATTTTATGTAAATGATTTGCAGGCTGTAATGATAAGATTAGTTAAAATTTATATGTACATCCTCTGGTACAACATAAAACAGTCACCAAGGAAGAAAAACACCAGGAAAAGTCCAGGAAGTGAAAGCAGTGGGAGAGAGTGAAAGCTCCACCTGGACCTTGTCTTATTGTGTGCTAATTGTGTCTTTAACTACACTTTCCGGTGGTGGAGCAGGTGTGGAGCAGGGAGTCTTCATGCTGATGGTCTTCCAGTGGGTCATATATGAAGTACCTTGTTAAGCTAAGGTGGTCGATAGCGTCGATGGTGTTTGTGTGTCCTCATTAGCTGCAGGATGTCCCTCAGTAGGAGAGGGGAGGTAAAGGGGGCCCTCATCGATGATGAGGTTGTGCATGTGTGTGTGAGCATTTGTGTGTGTGAACCATCACATTGATCGATCCCACTCATAATCTCCCATGACCCCCTAGGCAGCATGAATTACACCAGTGGGCAGTGTCTTCTGTGTGTGTATGTGTTTGTGAGGCTGAGAGAGTAGGGGGTGGGGGTCTCTATAATTACAGCAGATGGAGATAGTATCTGAGGGACCTGCACACAGGGGAAGCAGAGTGAGGGCAAGTGGATTAACTCAAGAGAAAGAAGAGGTGTGAAGAAGGCAGAACAGCGAAGGAGTTCCTCCTGTATAAGTCAACTCTCTGCTCTACTTTGAAAAACAGCCCACTGCCACACCCCTTGCTCCTCTTAAAAAGATTGATTCACATCAAAGTTTTAATCTCATTTTTGACTTTTAATCTCTTAAATACACTTGAGACTATGCTGTATTTGAAGTTACCCTGTTTTTGACCGTGTTTTGATGAGTGGTCCCATTTTTGTCTGCATCTTGCACAAGGTTGTGGATGATACGACACACATGCTGATGGTCTTACTTTATTCCACTGACTGACTGGTGGAGGTGAAGCACCAAGAAATGTGGCACCAGCAAAAGGCACGGTACTAGCTGATGTTAAACATGGATGTAAACAATGCCAGTTTCAAAACATTCAAAGAGTTGCCATGAAACATGTGTGTCAGACAAGGATACACACAATGCACTTTGGTGAGAAGCATTTCATGTATACATGAGGCATGACAGCACAGTTCTTAATTGGCCTAAAACAAAATGACAGGCCTATTAACAAAACCTTTCAGCTACATACATTGAGGGTTCACATACTGAATTTCATCTCCCTTCAATTTATTGTTTTGTTATTCAGCTCATTCTCTTTGATATGAGAAAAACTAACACAACTTTACACTTTTAAATAGCATGCAGTGCATATGGCAAAGTCCAGTTTTGCTTGGTATGCCCACCATTTGGTGAGACTGGAAAAAATGTCAGGTGAGGTAGTATAAAGAGCGAAAAAGTCGTAAGCGAGGTGGCTGGGGTGGATGGATGGGTCAAACAAACACAGGTCTTTCACCTCTGTGAAACAAAAAATCAATATTGACTTATTTCAACTTACATACATAAGTAAATGTACATAACATATTTAATTTATGCAAGTAATCTTACTGACATAACTACCATTCTTAGTTAGGTTTAGGAGAATATCATGGTTTGGGTTAAAACAAGTGGTTTTTAATGTGTAAACCGTATTTGGATGTGCCTCTGCTCTCCACAGATGTTGATGGTAAGGAACACCTGCATTTAAAGTTCATGTTATTTGTATGCAGATTAAAGAGATGGGGATGTGTTGTTATTGCCTCTGTTATGAGCTTTTCCAGATGAAAAACTGCACTCTGTCACTGCAGCATTGTTTTTGTGGCATTATGGTGCTGAATACAACTCTGTTATGAAATTATGTTTAGCCACTTATTTACAGTTGCATTTAAATCAAATACCTGGCATTCATATCCCAGATTGATACACTCAGAGACTGTCAGAGAATTTGATTAAACTCCAGCAGATTCAACACAATACAAGCAGCAAATACGGAGTGAAAACTTCACTCAAAAGAACAAACAACTGTGGGCCAAAAATAAGTCTGAAGCCACAGAAAGTTTGCTTTATTATGGTTTCTTTTTTATGAGACAAGAGCAAAATCACGTCTTCTCCCCAGTCCTTCAGCCCTTCCTGTTAATTTTCTTGGAGAGGAAAGAGGTTGGAGTTATATGAAGGTTGTCATATGAGTCGGCTCATACATCAAACGAGATGACCTTAGCCTCGGTGACAGTTAGGACAGGACGGCGTGTGTGTGGACGAGTGTGCATTTGTGGGTTTTCGTGCATGTTCGCGCTCACAGCAGACACCTGTGTGCCTGAGAGCGAGCGTCCATGTCCTGTTTTTCTCATTATTTGGCCTGTTTGTCTACGTCACACTCAGCTCACCTTCTGGCCTGCTCATTTCTGCACAGTATGCTAATCGGAACGTGTGAAACGGTGAGTGAAACCAGGAAGCTGTTGGTGCACTAAGGGATATCCTCAGGTATAGGATTACACTGGCTGAAGATAACTATTGATTTGCTCATGGAGCTGTCAGTCTTCGCTCGCTCAGCTACCGGGAGCAGGGTGACTGACAGGGACGGGGTTGGGTGGCCCGCAGCCAACCAGGAGGAACCACTCTGCAGGATGGGCTGGGAAGATGGAGGGAGATTGAGAGAAGGATAACACAGAGGGATAAGGGTAATTGATGATTGTTTCAGCAGTGGAGTGGAGGGGAGGGAGGGGAGAAGAGGAGAGAGAGAGAGTGTGAGGAGGGGGGCATAGACAGAGAGAGAGAGAGAGAGAGAGAGAGAGAGAGAGAGAGAGAGAGGCTGATGAGATGGAAGAGAAATGGCTGAGAGCAGAGGAAGGTAGGTGATGAGACTGGCAGACAGCTGGTCAATCTTCCCTCTCTATGAAGAGGAACATCCAGAAGAATAAATATGTGGTGTTTTTACATTTTTTAATTAAGAGTGTGAGGAAATTCCTGGTAAATGAGTGAAGCTGCTGCCAGTCTTTGTTTTTTCCTTGAGGTTTAAGACATGGTTTCAGGGCTCAAGTTATGATTAGGTTCAAGTTAGGTTAAAAGTTGGGATTAGTTTTGACCGTCAGTGGTTTATGGGCTCAGGAAAGGATCTTATCAGTAAAGGTCCTCGCAACTGTAGGACTATGTGTCTGTGTGCTTTTGGATAAAATGTGTGTACACTGATTCCTTTTTTTTTCATTCACATTAGTGCAGGAGTATTTCGGCTAATATAACTCACTGGTGTTATCTCAGGGTGATCTTTTTGTACAGGACCCAGTGGTCATACAGTTTTTAGCAAAAGGGAGTTTTGACATTTGATCCCACCATACCATTCAGCCACAGTGTCTCAAAATGACTTGCTCCCATACTTAATTTCTGTAAAAGAAAAGCTTGTAAAAGGATTCATTTATTTTTCAGAGCATGACAAGTCTGTTTAAAAAATAATATGAACCATTAGGTTAAATAAATATAGGACTCTGTTGGTCACAAAACACATAAATGATTAGCTTGTTTTGTTTTTTTACCACACTGTGTTCAAATGTAAGTGAACTTGTCTATGAGTTTTTTGAAGGTTTACATTTACACCGATGTAACTAATCACATTAATGGTGTCTGTGCTTTACTTGCTTTGACATGTCAAAATGTCACACTATGATAAACATCAATTTTCTTTATGATGCCTATAGCCCTCTTCCTTTTCTACATTTTGACTTGAAACAGCAGGAAAATGACAAATGTAATTAATATCCTTATTGATAGCTCTGATCCATTTAGATGGGCCAGTTGGATCTGGCTGTCAGTCTGCAGTCCAACAAGGTTTAAGTAAATGACAGGTGCTTTGCTCCATAACTGTAAAATGATATGAAGCGATACATATTTCCTAATCTTATAACACATGGAGCACTGCTCTAAAACAGTGCTTCACACAGAAATACATGTAAATATGCAACAGATTTATTGAAAACTGTAAAAATTGAAGACATGTTATGGACCTGCTCAGACATTTGGGTTTGTTTCAGACATCGCAACTTAAAAACAAACAAATGGTAAAGCAGCAATGGGGTAAGAAAATGCTGACCCAGAAACATTTAAGTGAGAGAGACGTCTCACACAGTCAACTTTTAACGTGGCTTGATTGTTGGTGCCAGACGGCGCAGTTGCTCCATCTCAGGAAACAGACGGCCTAATCTGATTTTCTTGCACTAAAGTGTCTCGTTTTCTAAAAGAAAATCACATAGTTAGCTGCTCTGCTCCTTTTATTGTTTTATTATACAGGCAGCATACATTTACATTCAGACATTCAGCTGATGCTCTTCCCTAGAGTGACTTAAAGAGTAAAGCCAGAGGTAGATATGATATATTGAGCGTAATGCCACCTTGTCTTGATCTGCAGAGAGTCTGTATGTGTGTAAATCTAGTTTGTGTGAAGCCTCCAGTGTCTCTCGAAGTTGTCCTCCTTGTTCAACACTTACACAGCAGCACTTTAATCAACCAGCATCTACTGAAGGGCAACGACACACGACACATTGGCAAAAAGAAAAAGCACACATGCATACACACTATAAGTTTATTTTTCACTCCTCTTTTGTTCTTGTTTTGTCTTTGCTCACTCATATACTCCATCTCTCTGTGTCTCCTTCTCTCATCCTCTTTTCCAAACACAAACGCATGTAACACACACACACACAGCAGTGATTCCCTCAGATTGCAGACGCAGGCAGAAACAGTCACTCTGATATTATTAGACATTGCACTTTAGAAAGCCAGATGATTCATGTTTTTATTTGAGAACCATAAAACAATAAAGTATAATTGCTGCTGCGCTTCCTGCAGCTTCCTGCAGTGGGATTCGACGTAGGCCAGTAAATGACAGCTTTGATTTCTGCTCACACTTTACTCTTTGCCATGTGCAATCTCACATACTTTCACTGTCTTTGACCAGTGTGCAATTATCCTTTATATTCATCTGTAGAAAGACGCAGTGGAAGGGCTTTTAATGAAACACCAACAGATGTACTGCACTAATGAGCCGTGGTGAACATATAAGTCACGCTTGGGAAATTGGAGAAAAAATAACACACTGAACATCTGTTTTGGATTTTTATTGGGCTGGATTTCAGTAAGACTGTAGGAATTAATGAATATGAAAAACTGATCGAAGTATGAGCTTGATGTTGGAGGAGTGGGCTTTGTAATCAGAGGCACAGAAGAAATATACTGGATAAAGGAGGAAAATATTGCTGTCTGAAGTAAATCAAAGATACTTTCTCCACTATGTTCACAAACCTGAAGTGGTTTTTTGCTCCAATTTGTTTGTTTAATAACTGACATGGTTTTAGATTTTGACTGCAGGAAAATGTAGTTAAGGTGCTATTTATTTTGCTTGTGACCTCCCAACACTTTCAAAGCTGAAAAACTATTGTCTAAAGGGGTCTCAAGGCCTCTGTGTGCTTCACATGAGCTACTGTCAATTCATCAAGTACGACTACTTCACGTTGGTGTGTGGAGGTGAGAAGGTATGCCTTTTAAGAGAGACGAAAGTGTGCACTGTCATCCCCATTGGTAAGATATGTAACGTTTCCCCGCACTATGTGACCTCACGCTTTTTGCCCTTTCTTCGAGCGTGAGCTACAAACAAGTTTGCCTTTAGACATGGTCAGACGACATGTTGCACAATGTTTGTTCTACTTTGATTACCAACATGTATATGGGGACCATTTATTTCCATGCAGAAAAGCCAGGTGTTCCAGGAAAAACCGTTGGACTAAAGAGACCTTAAACATCACCTCCCTCTTGAGCTCAATGCAAAAACTAGTACACAGTAACAGTGGGCTGCTGGGAATGCTATTTGATTATAATATTGTGCATCATGCACAATGACATTTTGAGCATCCACTTAAAGAGTAAATCCACTCACATATCAACTAGATTAGCTGCTTACATTTCACAATATATTAACAATATAAACACGTTTTTGCAATTTATTCAACATTAAAAATCTCATTTGCACACAAAAGTCCTTCATTCAGACTCATTGGTGGCAGTCTGAGTAGCTGCACATCTTCTTGAGTGCACTTCTGTTCAGGAGTGGCTTCTCCTTCACCACTCCACCTTCAAGGCCAGACAGGATGAGAGTGCTTCAGCCTCTTCCATCTCAACAGAGCTGCTCTGAAGCTCTGTCAGAGAGGCCATCGGCTGTTTTTGCTACTATTCTCAGTGAGGCTGTTCTCTCTCCAGCCAGACACATATACAGAGAGTCGAGATCTCAGAGTCTTTGAGGTTTCAAACTTCTTCCACTTTCAAAAATAGGGGGCCACTGGGCTCTCTCATACCATGCCCCAAGTGTGTTTCTCAACCAAACCCTTCTATAAAGTCAACAGACAGTTCATGGATTGCTTTTTGCTCTAACAGTTTCAGTGGGCTGTGAACTTTTTATGGACAGTTGCACCATGCCTGTGAATGAAACTTTCTGCAGGTGGAATCATGATCTGGAAACACAATTTCAACAAAATAGGATGTGTGAAGTAATTATTTATTATATTTCTAAAATATGTCTTGACATCACGGGTTGTTTTAAGCAAAAAGATAAAAGAAACATTTCAATGATCACAATGATATTTAGATATTTGAATATTTGGCAAAAGTGAGGCCATTTTGTAAAACAGTTTTCTCCAGGTTTTGACTTTCTTCCACCAGCACACATTATTTACAGGCAGCTGGTGGCTGTCTGCCACACTTCAAGGTGTTTGTATCACCAGCAAGCACGCCACACACACACAGACACACACACACATCCAAACATCACTCACCCTGACACACACATGCGACAGCGTGTCCCTGTCCCCTTGTCACACAACCCCTGGCCCCACCTCACTCTGCCCCCTTAGCTTGCCACTTCACCACCACCCCCTCCTCCGTGTGCGTGTGTGTGCTGATATACATGTTTGTGTGCGCCTCGGTGTGTTTGTATTGGAGTGTATGTGTGCGCACACGGCTCCCTCTCCCATCTGAAATATGGCCGTGTCTGCCCGGTCTGTATATCTTGACTCGTGCCTTCAGCAGAAAACCTTGGTCGCTGCTGATGGAAGAAACGTCGCCACAAATAGCTCAGAGACGCGGCGCTCTAACAGGTCACAGGCAAAATGAAGGAGGCATGCACTCAATGACATTTGTGGACTGCATTCATGCACTGTTGATCCATTACTCATGGAAGGAGGATGCTGTATCAAACCATAAAAGGTTATGCTTGTTACGAGAATGAAATAAAACGATATGAAATCTAATAACCAGTGAATAACCTGTATAGACGTTATATCTTTGAATGGTTCTTGTCTGTCTGGGATGTAGTCTAAGCCATGATGGGTCACAGTCACCTCTCTTTTATTTCTTTACGGAGACATATATCATGTTATATGGTAATAAAATTTTCTCAAAATTCAGTTTAAAACCAGTTCAAAGATGAAATAACCAGATGGAATGCCTAATCCAGTGAATTAAATGCAATAATATATATATATATATATATATATATATATATATATATATATATATATATATATATATATATATAAATATGTGTATACACACACACACACACACACACACACACATATATATGACAAACCTTTTTGTAAAAGTCAAACCCAAAGGAGACCCAATATTGCAATATAACCTTCCTGCTCACTGATTTATAACATATTTCACAATGGCACATCCAAATGTATTAATAGGTTAGTACTAGATATGATTCAGCCTTTTTTCTTCTGACACCAATTGTTATACCTTTAATGAGAATATCTGATGATTTCAGTGCTCCTCCATCCATCCATCCATCTATTATCGATACTGATTATCCTTAGAGAGTTGCGCGTTGTGTGGAGCCGATGCCAGCTGGCACTGGGCGAGAGGCAGTGGACAGCCTGGACAGGTACCAGTGCTCTTTTCTAAAATACATACACTCCGTGTGTGTAACATTTTGATTTAAGGCAACATTAAACCAGTGATTGCTGTAGCACAAAAAACAGATTTTGCAGCCAGCTGTCACTCAGTAAATATAGCTCATAGCAAAACCATCATGGCCAATACCTGATCCACTTAATAAGGTCAATATTGGGGCCAATAACAACCCAGCATATTGGATCAGTACATCCAGATTAGTTTTATTGTTATAAACAGTATTAAAAAAAGTTGAAATATCCATTGTATGAACCCTTTAAGAGATCACACGTCCTCCTAAGTTTGTCACCTGATTAACTAATTGATTGATTTGAGCACTTTTGTAAGTCTATCTTCACTTTTTGTGAATCCTCAAGATAAATACTGAATAATAGTAGTGGAACTACAGCACTAAAGCGGTTTATATCTGGTTACGAAAAAGCTTTGGCTATTAGTTTCTAATAATTATTCGTAAAGCCCTCCACTGGGTTTTCATGTCATCAGATGAAATAGTGCAGGGGTTTGCTCTGGCTGAATTCAAGTTTCTTCAGTTGCAAACTGAAGGTCCGTCTCAAACAAAGTAGTCTCCTTGTGGCAGGGAGTGAAGTGGAGAATGTAAATTAACGTTAGGTGAAACAATGAAAAAAATGAAAACTTCCATAGAGCTGCTTACAAGTACAATAAAAAAGGGATAATTGCCTGTTATGCCTTGTGAGAATAAAAATAAGTAAAATTAATGTAAAAAAATGAACAGCAAGCACTGATGGTTGCATTATATTGCACAAAACATTAAAGTGAAACTAACTAAAACGCACCAATCCCCTGCAGGCTTAAAATGTTTGAAAAGTTTGTGTATGAAAAGTTTTTACTGCAGAAAACAATTGTTTTTATCAGTTTCTGTGGGTGCTTTTTTTCCACCACAAATACCTGTGAACTTAAATTCATTCAACATCAACCACTGAGCCTTTCCGGCCTACAGAGTGACACTGTGGTGGATCTTGAATGTTCTCTCTGTGTGTCCTTGTGGGTTTTTGTGAGCTAAAAAATTGAGCCGAAAATTCTGTCAAATTAAAATTTAAATTGCCTGCAGATGTAAGTGTGTTTGCTTGTTTGGTAGACTGTCCGTGGCGTGCTGTCTCTTGCCAAGTGCATCCTGGTAGAAGCTCCAGTGACCATAAACATAAGAAACAAGATGAGAAAAAGTATGGAAAGTTGGCCATTAAGTGTTAATGTAATTTCAATATGTGCGTGATTATAGTGTGGAAATCAACATGTGCAGCTTTGACAGGTGTTGTCAGACTGTTACCGGGTCTTTATTCTTTCAGGTGTGTTGTGTCAAACTGCAGTTTGGCTCATCCTTTTTTTAAAAGTGTAGTTGTGTTTCACCGCAGTGGGGGGATTGACTTTCTCTTCACTCCACGAATGCGCCCTTCTCTCATTAGTGCCACCACAGGCAGCTGGAGCTTTGTTCAAGAGCACTTGACAGGTCACTGAGTGTTAACATCTAATGAGAGCATTGCACAGTAATCTTCAATGTGTCACACAGGCTCTCCAGTCACATGGTGATGACTGGCGGATGATTGCGGAGGATTATGTAGAAAATGGACCCACTCAGGTAAAGTCCCCTCCAATCTCTCGCTCTCTGCTCCGAGTGGCCCGCAGCCTTGTTGCCTGATGAAATCAATTATCAGTTTCCTCAATCAGACTGCGGTCTCAGCGGCGATGGCGAAAGACAAAAAAGCTTGTGCCTGCGAAGACTCCAAACAAACAAAATCAAGGAACAATGAATTATTCCATTTGGAGGAGGAGAGTGACAGGCGGCTACGTGGGATGTGTTTAATGAAATGCAGGCGCTCACAATGCTCACACACACACACTGGGGCTGTCAAGATATCGAACCAGAGAGGCCTCGGCAACCTCCCCTGGCTGCTTCAGAAACAGGATGCACCAATCAGCCTTAGGCGATTTATTTATGTGTGTTTGTGCATTCGTTTGTTTCTGAGAGTTTGACTGCGTGCTTGCATATCTTTCTCACGTGCATGTACATACATCTGTATTCATCAGCTGGTGTGTTGTAGGTTATATTTTGGAGGAATAATTTTCACCATATGGAGTAATCACTCTGTTTGTTTGTCTTTGTGCACATTAGGAGAATCTGTTCTTTTTAGCTTATTCCCTTGTTGTTACATCTCAGCAGTGCTAGAGGGAGCTCTCCTCCATTTCACCCTCTGACAGCAATCCAGGACCCAACCCCCCCCCACCCCCTTTTTACCCACGGTGCCTCAGCCCCCCTCCCCTCAGCCTCCAGGCAGCCAGCGGGGTTATTGGGCCAAGGCCAGTCCAGCCCTTCAGCCACAGAGATGGGCTCGGACGCCCCAGGGGACCAGAGAGGGACTTGCCGGGGCCTGAGCTGTGGTCAGCCACAGGGTGGGACAAAGAGCGGGGATGCTGAATGCAATCTGACCCTGTCACTCACAGAGTGGAAACAGGGTTTGGAGAGAGGGTAGAAGTAAAGGAGGGAAAACACAGAGAGAGGAAGACGGGGGGCAGTCAGACAAAGATAGAGAGTAAGACGGAGGTCCTATCAGCGTTGAATGGATCCATCAATACAGTAAAAAGAAAGAAAAGAAAAAGATTCAGGCCAGGAATTATTTTGGGTCGGTACAAAAAAACCTCGCCACTTTGCAGATTGGGTGTTTAGTGTAAAACCCAAGGTCTAAAGCACGGCTGCAGTCTGGGCGCTGAAAAGCCATTCTCTGAATTCTGTTCTTTAAATGGGGAGAAATATTGATCTGGCTCAGCTGGCCCTGTAGTGCTCTGTGTGTGTGTGTGTGTGTGTGAGGCTTTGTCTTTTAGGGACCCAGTGGGGGTGGGGGTGGCGGTGGGGTGTTACCATGGATACAGCCTTACCCCCACCACCACCACCACCACTACCCCCCACTATTGCAACACACGCATGAACACACGTATACATACGTGCACTGCTCCAACCAAGGCTGTAGGTGTAAAGCACACACACACACACACACACTTTTTTAAGGCCTGTGGTCAAAAGATGTAGAAATTTCCAAAGGCATTTCTAGACGTGTCACACTCCTGGATGTACAGATAAGGATAAGAAATTCACCCTAAGGCTACACAGAGCACACACACACACACAATAAGGTCCAAGGAAACAGACAATCATGGTTAAAAAAAAAAAACTGCAGAACACTAATGTGCGACACAGACTCATCGCTCATCATTTCCTTTCAATTTACCCTCTTTGTCTCTTCCACCCTAACACACTCCTCTTTCTCACACACACACACACACCATTTTATGCTGTGTCCATGATCTTCTGTACATTTCTTGTACCATTACCTATTCTTACTTCGCACTTACTTAGCACCATGTACTTTGAGGCAGATATTTTCATGCTTACAAATGCAAACTAGCACTGTCACCCTGACACACACACACACACACACACACACACACACATACCTGTCTTGTGGGATTGAGACATGAGGGGAGGAGATCAGAGTGGTTTACTGCCAGGTAACTGATATAAATACCCCTCATTACAATGGTGACAGGTTTCTTCTCTCCTCTGGCAAAATAGCATCATTAGGGTCACACACACATACAAAGAGTGGTCACAACACACACAGACACACCTGAACATAAACAAAGATGCACACACAGAGGCAAAAAAAACAGCTGACTTAGATGCAGGTATACAAAGGCAGCAGAGCACAGTGCAGACATGAGGTACCCACATCTCACAAAACACAAACATACAAACAGATAAATGTAGAGTGCATTGCTCCTTTTTCCTAAATGATGATGACGATGATGTTGATAATGATAGATCGTGGAGGGTTTCATAGGGTCGTTATAAGGCAGGAAGTCGCAGTGCTAGCCGACAGAGGGAGATCAATACGCCCAGGGTCAGTTACAATATTTAGGGTCACATGACTCCAGGACCAAAATAAATCAGGATGTGAAATCTTGTTGGGGTGGATACCGGGATAGGCCAGCGACTGAGATGGGTACGAGGGAGGAGAGGGAAGGAATGAGAGGAGGAGAAAGAGAAAGACAGGGAGCGTAAAGAAGTGAAAGATGAAAGAAAACAAACTGTTATTGTATAATGTAAGATGGCTGGGTGGGGCCTTGGTTGAAGTTTTGCTTTCAGGATGTAAAAAGGCATCATGAGCACATTTTAAAAGTCTGAAAGGTTGTATTTATTATTAAAGGTACATGATGCAATTTCAGCAGCTGCAGGCAAAATGCATGATTTTAAATTCTATCTGCGTGGCCAAACATCCACAGCACATTTATCTTTTATAAAAGAAAACGTTAAAACATTTAATAACAATATAAATCTGTAACCTAACCTGTATTCTAACACCTAACACTGAATAAAATGATGGGATATTGTGTTTAGTGGTTGTTACCTGTGTGGAGAAATGTGCACGAGGCTATTTTGCAAAGTGAACTAATTCATTCTCATTAGAAACAGTGCAGATGTAGTTTGCTCCAAGAAAACACTTTAATGGTGAGGCAACTGAAATCTGATTACATTTTGTAAACTCCTTGCGCTCCCCTCGATTCCTCCTCCACCTTAACTTAGATTAGATAATATCTCACTTATTAATTTCTCCGATGGGGAGATTTGCCATTTTGCTGAGTAATGCCGCTGCCGTCCAAATGGACAGCACACAACAGCAGAGGGGAGACAGATGAGCAACGAAACAGAGCAATTGTATTTCCTCTTTATAATAAAGCTTTTAAACTTTTAGCTGATTCAAACATCCCCTTCTTCTGTCTCGTTGCAGCAGGAAGAGCGGGTGAGGAGAGAGTGATAGATGGACCTGCAGATGTGCCGTTTGAGGCAAACACCAGAGAAGAGAAAGCTTCTGTTTAGCTCGTAACTGTTAAGACTGTTTACAGACACTGTGCTTCCCATTGGTCATTGACTGATTTTCGATTCACTGCCCCCACAGAATTATATCAGTTTCTCTTTGGTATGCAGCATCAAAGCTCCAAACAAAAATGTATTAGCTTATAATAGACTCCTCTGAATCTCTTGTGTGTGTCTGTTTGTGTGTAAAGTGTGTGTCACTGTTCACAAGCGCGCGTTTGTATGTACATTTATATGCAGGCGTGTGTTTCTGTTTGTGTATGTGTTTGTGTAATTGATTGGGGATTTCTGGGTCTATTCAAGAAAAGCAAAGCTGACCTCTGACCTTCTTAACAAGCAGCAGCTCCGCCCCCCTCTGGCCCTGAGTCCCTCAATCTCACACTGTGTTAAAGGAAATTAGTCACACACTTAACCACGCACACCCTGCCTATTGTTAAGTGACTCCTAAAGTGTGTCAAAGAGGTTTCATGGTTGCCTTAAACAGCTCTCGCCTCCCTCCCAGGCAGCAGGCACGCTCGGGTTCAACACACAAACCCTTCGAGGCACTAGAGCTGAGGTACTCAACCTTGGCCCGTGACCCTTAAAAACAAAAAGGATGGCTTCTGGTAAACTCAGCACACACTGCAAACAGTGAATGGAGACACACATGTGATGTCTCCCGTTTTTCTTTTTTTTCAGACTATTTCACAGGATGGAAAACCCACAAAATTAGAAATGAAATTATACAGAGATCTATTCTCACTTGATTTAAATCAGGTCACAGCCACCCTTCGGGTGCCAAAGCCAAAGATGAGAGCCATCTGATTAATGAATTAAAAAGGCGCCTTTCATATTTCACTTTCATAAATCGGTTCAGTTTGATTTACTATATCTTGCCAGGATAATTCCCCCAGTATTGATACTGCTCTCCAGGGAAAACCAAACTGTACAAAACAATTAAAGCGGCACTCTGCTGATTTTACACGTGGACTTCAGTCTGTTCATTCTAAGGAGTAAGTTAGAAATCTGCAAAAGCAACAGATACATGTCTTTACATCTTCCTGTCTATTTTCTCATCTCAGATTGAGCTTGAGAATTAAAATTTTTCACAGTTTAAGTTATGAATTTAGCGGAGGGATGATCTTTAGAGTTTATCTGACAGCCCATACGCTAGTTTGTTTCTTTGTAGACGTGCTGAGCTGATTCTAGTTAGTGGCACCATAACGCTGATGGCTGCTACAGGATTGTACCTCGTGAAAGCCTTTTGAAAACAAAAAGAAACTAAAGTGACAGACTGAAGCTTCAGCATAAGAGTGTGCATAAATTAAATAAAAGCACTCCACCAAAAACATCCTAAGGAGTTATGTTAGAAGAAAAGCTTCTTTGTAATTTACACATCTGGTTTCGTGCAAAATCCTGAACTGATGAAATAAAAATTAATTTAAATAAAATGCTGAAATTCTGTCAAACTCAAACTCATTTTACTTTATTTTGCAGTCTATGTCAGTGGTTCTGTTTTGACTCATGAGCCTTTAAAGTGAGGCAATTTATGCTAAAATAAAAGACTGGAGGATCATCTGGAAAAGTGAACAGAATATTGTATTTTTAAGCATTTTCATGATGTTATTACTGACAATGGCAAGATTACAGGAAATGATGGGTGATGACATTGCTGCCAGACTCAAACAAATTGAACACTGTGGTTCATGGTCAGCGTCTTAGCCCCTAAGCCAGGGCCACCACAATAAATGTAATTTTGGGCAACCAATACCTTTCTCTTCCATTAAGGTAAAAAATAAAAACACAAAAAACAAAAAACAAGACAAAAATAATTTAACATTCATTCAGAAAATGTACAGACTGTATTTGTAAGAGTGACCCACATATGAGGTTAAATCGACACTGTTTCTGCCTCTGTGAGTGTTTGTGCGTGTGTATGCGTGTGTATTCTTGTGTGTGCATGCACAAATGTATGAATGTGTGAGCTTCTGATAGCCACACACAGATGATCCCGGTGATTGAAAGTGTCTGCCGATTATTGATTTCCCACAGAGAAGTTGCTAAAAGTCTCGCAGCTAATCCTGGCGGGCTGAGCGCGCTGTAGATAATGACGTGTAATGAGCTAATGACTTGCTGAAATATTTAGTAGAGCCTCAATAAGGTTGCACTATTAGAGGTGGGAGAGGTCATTAGAGGACTGTCTGAGGGACGGCCCTTCGATTAGTAACACCCAGGGCCCTCGTCTCTCTCCCTCGTCACACAGACACACATGCACGCACACATACAGGTACATGCATGGTTAAAAGCATACGCACCTACTCAGATACACATGTAGATACACACACTCATGGTCAAACACACACACACAGAAAAAGGAGAACGGGCGGAAAAGCTTGGCTGTTAGTATTAGGAGTTGGACCATTGATCGGTCAGCTTTTAAGAGAGTGACCTTTTGCAGAGGGCTCCACTGGCCTTGATAAATCTGATCTGGGGGCCATCTGTGTCTGGGTGGGAGCAGCCTCTCTACGATGGGACCCCAGAGAGGAGAAGGGAGAAGAGGGGAGAGAGAAAAGCAATGCAGGAAAGGGCAGGAGCGGAGAGAAGAGGAGGAAAGAAAAGACAGGAAAGGATAGGAAGAGGCAGAATAGGAGAGGAAAGGTCAAAGGGAGAAGAAAATTGAGGAGACGAGAGGAGTGGAAAGGCCAAGAAAATATAGCAGATGGGAAGACAGAGGGGAAAAGAAAAATGAAAGAAAAAGGAAACAGAGGAGTGGACTAGTTATTTGTTACAGACGGCTAACGAGTTGCTGGACAGTGATTGTTAGTTATACATGAGCAGTGAGTCTCTGACAGTCTGCACAACCACCTTGCAGCTGATAAAGACTCTGTAGCAAGCCATCTAATAGTCTATCAATGCAAACAGCTTAATTGCACAATGACTGTTGACAATAGCTATAAACATCTCAAGAGTTTGCCAGAGCGAGCTAATAGAGAGCCGATCGTCTAAGTTGCCACTTTCTAATGCTTAAATTGCACTCTGTTTCTAAATACAAAGAGTCAAATGCAGCGAGTGTTAATGAAATGATGTCTTTCACACATGGATGTGGCCAATGTGTGCCAATGTCATGTTTTTGAGGGATTTGGAAACTTGTTATTGATTTAAATATGTGTTAATATACAGAATGATTCAAAGCTATTTAAATTTTCGGATAAGTCAGTCGTTCCTTCAGGTAACTAGTGGTTGTGTTACTTCAGCTGATAGAACAAAAGCACTGTCACAAACACTGAAGCACACTGGACCGTAGAAAAAAAAAACAAAAGGGGAATTATTAATGGGTCTGCAAATTTCCGGGAATGTGAATATGTGATACTCTCCTCCCCCAGGAGCTATTACTGAGGTGCTCTTGAGCAAGGCCAAAGCTCCCACCGAGGTCACGTCTCCAGTAATATTTCTGGGAATTAGGTGCGGGGGGAAGGGGTACAGCCATGATGGGTTTTTACAGACGAATTCTGACATTATTTTAAACTAAATGTTTTGTTTCAAACAAAAATGTAAAAAATCTACTACTACTCTCTCTACATAGAGAGTTATATAACTCAAAAAATTACTGTAACAGAAAATCTTACTACATGAACCATTAACTGAATAAATACGAGATATCATGATTTTAGTTGATAGCTAGTCGGTTATTTTCTCAGGTGGGTGGAGCTCTGTGTCTAAAAATCCTGGCCACAGTCTCACTCCTGAAGAAATTTAAAAGAATGGTTCCACATCTTGGAAAATACATTTATTTGTGTTCTTCCCAAGACTTACATGAGAAGATCAACACCACTCTCATGTCTGCCCATTAAATATGAAGTGAGAGCCAGGAGGTGGTTAGCTTAGCTTAGCATAAAGACTGGAAACAAGGGTAAACAGTTAGCCTGGCTCTATCCAAAGGTAACAAAATGTGCCTCATATTATCTTTACAGCTCTCTACTCAACATGGTAAATTTAAGTGTGAAAATAATAATAATCTTGTGGTTTTAGGGTGAATTATGTGTGGAACTATTTCTTTACAGTGATTTCCCAACATGACCAATTACACAAACATGTAACATCAGAGGGGATTTTGATTGGTTGCAGCCAATAGCACACATACATATTAGCAGTTGTTTAGGTCTGCGATGTATGAGGCTATAGCAGAGAAAAAATAGAGGATTTCATGAAGTAACTGAGAGTCATGAATTAATTTTGTGTGTGTGTGTGTGTGTGTGTGTGTTACTGACCTGTGGGGGCAAGACATATTTGATCTCACTATCTTTGTTGTTTAACTCGAACAAATTGCCTGATCTGTGTGAAGCTAAGCAACTATCTCCTTCCCATCCACCTTGTCATTTGCACATCAAAGCCGTGTGTACTACAGATAAGACACACAACCGTCCATCAAACTGTAACCTCACCTGCTGCAGTTAAACCACGTTGACTAACGACAAAAACCAGCATGTTCCTTACAAACTATCCACTCCTACTGTACCTTCAAAACTTAACCTTAACACACACACTCAAACACACACACACACGCTCACACACACACCATTACTCTTTCTTTCTCTCTATCTACTACGTTTAATTCCCTTTGGAAAAGACAGGTGCAAACGTTGATTGAGCCTGAGCCAGATTTAGCCCCAGCTCTCAGTGTGCGTCCAGCTGTACTCTCCAACCCACTGAGATCGATGTCCAGCCAGCCAGGCAGCCAGCAGGCAGGCAGCCAGGCAAGCAGCCAGTCAACCAGGCTGCACCCAGCGGGCAGAGGGGGCCTACGGCTTTCCCCCGGCCCCAGATACAGCCGCGCTTCACTGGGCTCATTGGGCAGACCACAGCGGGGCATCACACAGTGCCAAGCCCTATCACTGCACCACTGATGCAGGATGTGCTGGAGGCAGGACGGGGAGGGGACCCCCAAAAGCCTGCTGGACCTCCGCCCCATTTTCCCCTCACAGCTCCTGCTAAAACCACCTTTCCTCCACGCACTCCTCCCTTCTTCCTGCATCCTTCTCAACGCCTCCACCTCCATTGAACCCTCGCTACCCCCCCTTCCTCCTTCCCTTCCTTTCCTTGCTCCATCCATCTTGGAGCTACTTTGATTCAGGTCTCTCTCTTTTTCCATCCTCCATCCTCCCAGCCCCAGCCGTTCTCCAGCCAACCACAGTTTCCTATTGATTTATTGATTGCTGTCTGCCTGTGGGAGAGCGGCCGCAGTCTCCCTCTCTCCCTCTGCTCTCCCCTGCATGGATTTGTCTTCCCTTTCCCCTCCTTTCTTCTCCCTCTCTCTCTTCACCCTCTCCATCTCCCCATCGATGCAGTAGCTCTGAAACATGAATTAGAGAAAGCAGGGGAGTCCAATTTACCGGGAGAAATCAGATTCACCTTCTCCTGCGCTCGTTTCTTCTTTCTCTCCCTCGCTTTCTTTCACTTACACCTGTCTTTCTCCTCCATTTCTGGGGTCTCTTCTGTGTTTTGCTTTTGTCAGCCCATCATGCCTGTTACATTTTCACTCTGATACTGTTATAGATGAGCGTTAACGCCGAGACATGCACCACCAGAAGTGTTCTGTGTTGCGTTGAAGCGCTAATGAGGAATCTTTCAATTCAATTGTTTAGAAGAGTGGAAGGAAAATCTATGTTAACACTCCAGCTTGGCTAAATATCCACTACATGGATTGCTGCAGGTTCTTGGCTTCAGCGAGGGGGTCGGATAGAAAATAAATATTATTTGAACATTCCATTATCCCTTAAATTAAAGACAGTTGCATCCTCCAAAGTCATATTGACTTGACCAGATGGAGTCAGCTTTGTTTGCTCCTGTGCAATGCTTTTTTTTTTTTTTTTTACAGTTACAGATACACCAGTATCAATTCTTATAGCATATTTTCTAGTTTAAAGCCGGCAGTTTGTGCTGCATCCTAGAAATGCTGCAACTTCAATTATCAATCTCACCACAGCGCAGCATCCGTGTATTATATCAGCTCGTGTCTCAGGCTGAAGAGAGGCACGGTCTCACACCGCACTGTCCCCTGGACCGCAGGTTAGCACAGGTCACAGAGGAGAGCATCTGATTATCTGACCTCTCGGGTCAACTCATGGCTCTCTGGGCTTGGAACAATAGGATCAGCTGTAATGGATGGACGGACAGAGTGACACAGAGAAAGGCAGCAGCCGAGGGAGAACCGGGCCCTCAATTTATCAAACTTACCCCGTAATGCCTGCTGAAGAGTGGAATATTTTGATGTCATTTAGCAGATCCAACAAAGAGGAATAACTCACACACACCTTTACATACAGTAGATCAGAAGTGGAAAGTAGTAAAGTACTAATTTACACATATTACAGTGAGGGTTAGTTCAGCCAAATGACCAAAAAGAAACAGACAAAAAAAAAAAAAATAACATATCTTTCCTTGGGTCATGCAGATAGGTTTTCTTTTGTTCACTCAGGTTTTCCAAGATTTCTGCCTCTACTTAAGTGAAATGAAGTTGACCGGAATTTAATTTGTGACTCTCACAGCATTTAAATGTGACATTAGCACAATGAGGACAACAGCAGTTTTCACTGTTTTCTATTGAAGAAATACTCCCTGTTGATGAAACAAATAAAACCAAATGTACCTCAAGGCCTGAAACCAGGAGAAATATGTTTAATTTATTTTATGATTTTTGGTGAATCTCTTTAAGCACCACAATGCTTTCACTTGAACAACTTTATACATCCACGAAAATATTGTGGTTTATACATAAATACATACATTTTTCAAACATAGAATAAAATCATAAAATGCACGAAATTGTTACAGAATAAATTACACAACAACAACCCAACATAATCAGTTTCACCTGGACCAGATACAGGATGAAAAGGAGGGCTCATACATTGCTGAATCAATAATGTTACACTCTTCCAACGTCTCTTTCTTCCTTCTTAAGAAACCAAACCTTTAGTATATTTTGAAGATTATATTTCATACATTTTTTAAAGCAGGACGTCTGTTTACAGTGGAGTATTATTACATTGTGGTATTGCTACTTCTACTAAAATGAGGGATCTGAATACTTTTCCAGGGTTGTCTGTGCCTGCTCCAGCTGCCAAAGACGATTCGCTGGAAATGATGTTTCTTGTCCAGGAAAAGGAATTCTATATAAGGACAAAATCCCAAATGGGGATGAGAGGGGCTGAGGAGGAGGGGTGGTATAGTTGGTGGCTGACAGTGGCTCTTCCAGAAAAGAATACAGCGCAGGAACTGCCTCAGTGCACGGTGCTCTTTGTATTGATAAAATCCATACTCCTGAGATGCGTCTGTGTGCGACAGGGAGCGTGAGATTAGTTTCCTGACTGGAACCTAGTTAATTCCACAGAGGAGACAACACTCCACACCTGAGGCCCTGGAAGACACAGGGCACCGCCAGGCAGACTGCTGCAGGGGCAACCCATACACACACACACACACACACACACACACACACACAGACACTGGACGCGTGCTAAATACCAAATAGAAACGTACTGCTACTACACACGTAAACATGCACATGTGAGCACACACGCACGTGCAGCACGGTCCCCCCCTCCGGTCTGACGCCACCACCCCGGTAGGAGCAGGAGGAGGAATGTTGTGGGGGGGGGGGGGGTTAGGTGTCTGCAGGCCAGAGAGTGGCAGCACAAGGACAGACGTCTCCCTGGCTGTCTGGCTGCCGACAGGTCTGATCGATCAATATGCTGACTCTCTCTCTCCCTCTCTTTCTCCATCTCCTCCCTCCTGTCTTCTCCATCTTTCTCCCTCCTCGTCTCTCTTTTTCTTCCTTTCCTCATTACCCATTTCATCCTTCCTCCTCTTCCCGGTCTTTTACTGCTCCACTTCACATTTGCTCTGCTCTCTCTCTCTCTCAAACCTCTCTGCTGACCACACTGACCCCCTCTCGTCCTGTAGAGTGACCCCTCCATCCAGTCCTGCTGACCCAACCCCAAAATGCCCCCCTTTCCTCCTCTACCTCTCACTGACTGTCAGTCATTCTGCCTCCTTCACGCACACACAAGTGCACAAGCAGGAGGAGAAGGAGTTTGTAGCACACTCAGGGCCTTCTGCCACCTGAGCCAAAGCATCTTGCACAATGCAAATTGAATACAGGTGATATTATTGACCGCGAGGCCCATCAGTAAACAAACTGAAAATAAACTTAAATGGTTCTGTTCAATAATCTTACATTGTAAGATGTAAAGCTCTCAAAAAAAAAACAGCAGCTCTGTGTGGTGAAGGCTCTCTACCCAGCGCTACTCCTCGCAGGTACTCGGCAGCAACAACAGTCCACATAATGATTGAATGTGTCTTTTATATTGTGTAGATTCATAAAGCTTTGGGCACCTTTCATGTCCAAATGTCTTTAATGTAGGTTTATGTAATGTGTATTTAAGCGAGGGGCCCCATTGAGATCAAGAACATCTCCCTCAATAGAGCTCTGGAGGATGAAAGGACGATGAGCATTTCAGCAAATATAAAGGGAGTACAAGAGTTTACAAAGTGCGGAGGATCAAGTCAGACAGCTTTTAACACTTTCACTCATTCATGTTGGTGAGAAAAGGCTTATTCTGTGTTAAGAATACATTTGAAATCAACATAAATGTGGTGTATTTGTTTGTTGTGAGATTGTAATCTTTTCAGTGATCTTTAATACAAGTAATCCAAATATTAATGTCTTTAATATCATTTATTATTAACCCTCATGTAGCCATAAAAAAAAAATATTTTCATTAATTAATTTAGAGTCTTTTTCATTTTTCCCTTACCCTTTGGTATATGAATAAAATAGAATAAAACACATAGGTTTTGGTTCAGTCATGTAACTGTTTTATTTTCAGCCCACGATGAAGGAAAGTCACTGTCAAGTCAGTGTTGAATCCTAACAAGAGCACAGAGAGCCTGCGTGTGTGTGTAGTGTGTGTGTGTGTATAGGTGTGTGTGTGTGTGTGTGTGTGTGTGTGTGTGTGTGTGTAGGTGCGTGCATGTGACTCGGTTTTTTGGGGGGCTATTATGTGTAGTTTGGTGTCTGTGATGTTTTTTTGGGCATGACCTCACCCACCGAGGAGTGCTCGCGCGTCTCTAATCTCTTTTAGATGGGATGCCTCACTTTCCCATCATGCGTTTTCTCCTTGTGGCCCCTGGGTAATAAATCTAATGGTCTAAACTTCAACTACATCTCATCGCTGTTTCTCCAAAAAAACTATGTGCTTTATGTTCTCTCGAACTTCGTTACACTGGGCCAGAAAGGAATGATTTCACGGGAAAATGTATATATCGGCTTTGATTTTTGTCTACTTTCTCGCAATATGGACCCGCTTTAGTGGAATAAAAATTGATTTTTTTAAGCTTTTTTGTGCATTAGCTTTTAAATTTGAAATTGTATTTGCAGAACCTGTTTGTGATCAATGACAAAAATCAAGATTTATAGCCGTGATGTAATATAGGAGGAGCAACATCTGACCGCCCGAGACGGGTATTAAATCCTGTGTTTGGACAGTGCTGAGTGTCTGTACAGTATCTATCTATCTATCTATCTATCTGTCTATCTGTCTATCTGTCTATCTATTTGTCCATCTATCTGTCTGTCTATCTATTGCTTGCATGTTATATATCATCTGTTTTTGTTTGTTTCCTTCTTTACCTTTATTCTCTCATTTTCTTGCTCCCAACTCTTACGTATTCACTTCAGCCTTTAAGGGCTAAAGAGATAAAAGCAGCAAATCCATTTCCTCTCATCTCCTCCTAATTACTCCTCCTCATCATCATCTTCATCACATGCCTCTTTATTTCTGTGAAAGCCTCTTTAATGAGATGGTTTGATGTCCTGGGTGCCCGTCTCCAACTTCAAGGAGAGCTTCCGTGAAGACCAGCAAGTGGCCTTTCATGAATACACATACAAATACTGTAAACAGACACACACTGCACACACACACACACACACTGCCAATGTTGCAGACTGTCCATTGTGTGTATCTGCAGCCTTGAAGAATCTTGAGGAGTGTCTTAAAAGCATGAAGGGGGTTCTAAGAGGGACACACAAGCAAACACACACACTAATGGCCTCACATTAGCTGTCAGTGGCAGGAGACAAACACACGCACACACACAGACACACACAGACACACACACACACACACTTCACAGGGTCTTTTCTTCTGGGTAGCCTTAAAGAGGTTGGAACCATTTTTTGGGCCCCTAAAGGCTCCCAAAACAGAATCATCTTTGTAGTTATGTTTGGAGATAAGGTCAAAAATCTCAAAAATGTCTCTGGTGCTGCAAGCCCTCAAACTAACCCCTGCATCTGTTTGTATTAGACACGACAAGTTGTGTGTCGGAGGCCCTGAATGAACCTGTGGTTGGCTGAGATCTGAAGGAAATGAAAATCAAAGTGCTGGCACAAAAATCGTCCGGCATTCCATACAGGATACGGTAAGGTACTTTTTATGACAAATTCTTTTGAGTGTTTTAATTCATCCAAAACACAATCACTTTTGAGGGCTTCTTCAAATACTCTGCAAACAACTATGAGCTATGTCTTTCTTCAAAAAAGGTCAAGGGCCTTCAGTTTCTTGAATAAGGATGTTTTCAACTACTTTTTTAGAAAATGGCATGTTGTTGGTATGCTTGGTAAAAAATATTGATGTTTTTTATGTACTTCAGTGTACTTACTTCTACACTCACTGACTGAACAGGAGCAGAAAACAAACTGTAATGCAGACATTCAGGTAAACCATCTGCCTGGAATGAGTGACAAAAGATTTAAAACACAAGTTGGTGGGTCAATGTTTGTGTAACAAATGGAAGCTTTGTCATGCAGCAATGAAAGCTCCCCTAGAGGCTAATCATGTATGGCTGGCTGATAGGGTTAGGGTTAGGGTTTACTTTTTCAGTAACACAAATGTTTTTGATTTTTACATATCCATGGATCTACAAGGACACACCAGTCCAATGAATAACATTAAAGTGAGGGCACCTGTTTCCCACCTGGTCACAGGATATCAAAAGACAAACATCTCACATAAAATCTCAGAGTAGAATTTGTCAGTGCAAACTAAACAACATAATAGATACACTTTTAAACAACAAAAATACTTTTTTTAATTAGCGAAAGTAAAGTCTGATTCACAATCTGTCAAGTTATTCCACAAAAAAACTCCTCAAAACTCCTGTTGAGTATAGACCACTGTTATCTGTAAAAATTAATATTCATGATCAGGGCCACCGATGGTATTTACATACATTACATACATTGTGTAATGCAGATTCTCACCTAAGCTCTACCAGCAGCACTTCTGAATTTATGACTACCAACATAAGTTTGAGGAGATTCTTTCAGTAAAATCTTCAAAATGTTAAATTTATAAACAACTTAATTTTTATAAATGCAGCTGTCCAATTGTTGTTCAGGGATAACCAAAAGGAAGCCGTGTCAGTGACGAGTTCCTAATATGAAAATTCCTCATTCTGCAAAACAGGAACTTAAAGGTACCGTGTGGAGTTTTTTTGTAAATCAATAAAAGTTATGTTTACATTCAGTGATACTCACCCAAGCATATGTGGTCTAACACATCTTCAGCACATTTCCTTCTTCAACGCCACTTTTTAAAAAACTTTTTGAAACCAACACACATTAATCAGCAAGCGCTATTCTTCTTTCTTACCTTTATATGCATTGCTTCCTTTTTTTATTGCACGTTACCACCACCTGCAGATCAATAGTGCAAAACTAGTTGGTGTTTATCATGTCATCAATGTGTATGCTCATTTACATGTGAGTCATGTGAGTACGTATGAACAAGACAAACAAAGTGGTGACCCATTTGTAGTTACTAGAGTTTAAAAAAAAATCCCTTGGGACTGTTACCGTAAGTCAATGGTAATTAAATGTAAATTTGTTTGGGACAGTGCAAATTTAACTTGAGCATGAGATTTGCGCTAAACCCAGGGCTTTGTGAATCTGCTTCACACACATTCAGACACGAGAGGAAAAAGAGAGCGAGTGCAGGTGCGCAGCAGAAAAAGCTGGCGAGTTCTGAGTTCAGTCAGAGGCCACGCTAAACACACTCCCACAGACACAAGACAGAGACAGTTTTATTTCCATTACACACAATTTCTCTTTGTCTTTGCCAACTTCCCCTCCAAACAAGATCGACTCAGTTTGATGTTTACAAAAGAAGCTAATTATCTACGAGCCGCTCTGTTATCCGATTTCCTTATGAAAAGTGATATCAATCTCACCGGTATCTTTTCTAGATACCAGTGGTGTAGATTCATCGAGCTTCGACAGAGGCCTGTGTTTACAGACACTGACAGATCATCTATATGTCTGAGAGCTTGAAGCCTTTGTGAGCATGATGTATGTAACTTTAAAATAAAACCTTTATTTCTTTGGGAATTCCAACAAAATCCCCTCATGATACAACTTAAATGGTGAGTTAGTAGGGGGTGTTTGATTTTACTTACCTGTCATCCCTGCCTTCTCTCTTGTGGTGTTTATCTCTGTTTGGTATCAGAAGGAAGAATCCCTTTAAAAGAATCCTAAAAGCCTTTGAAAATCTCCACCCTCCAGACTTGCAGTACTTCAGTTTCAGGTCAGTGTTAATGCTTATGTGTCTTCAGTGTTGAAATCAGTTCAGCTTAAAACAGACGTACATGCTGCATTTTTACAACAATATGACAAACAGCATCGAGGCCTAATGTCATTAACGCCTCACTCTGTAACTGCACTGCTACAGTACTTCAACAGACACATCCTCTAATGACAAAGACTTACGAGACATGTGACAGTAAATTTCACTTCCTGTTCTTCTCACTCTAGATCGGCAGCTATTTTAAATAATTTTAGGACGCTCTGAATCCTCTGTTCGGTTGTAAAAATATAGAAAACTTCTTCATTTTAACCTCTCGGGATAACTTCCTTTTGAAGCAGCTATTATCAAAAATAGATTTACTGTTGTCCACTTCCTTCGGTGAAAGAAAAATCAAATTAACAGATTCATGTCGCGAGGGCAACTTTTTTTTTTTTGTTTTTGTGCCTCCCACTGCCTGTTCATGCATGTGCTGGCGTGTGTACTTGCATGGCGGCAGCCTGCTAGGCTGAGGCTGCTGTTGGTGAGGGGAGACATTGATTTTTTTTTTCTCCCCCCTCTGTTTTCTCTGGGATTTTGACAGAATCATAGCACCATGGAAACAAAGAAACTGCTTTGTGACAGAGGAAAACCTTTCATTTCAGCCGGAGTGAATGGCGGCTTGCTGCTGATAACAGCATGGGTAATCATACGCACACACACACACACACACTACTCTTACAGAAATACACGTGTGCACACATGTAAGGAACTGCAAAGCACTCACATATAAGGTTAAAGTATGATTGTTGCACGTGATTGTGAAAATAAACAACTCAAAGGTCCCTTTTCACTAAGCTGCAGCTCAGACACACAATCACAGCTATTATCAGCCTCAACAGGAATAGATGTCAGTGGAGGGGTTATTTCTTACTCAGTGTCACAAATAATACAGATGCATATACCTGGTGTTTTTTGATATACAGATATCATGTGTCAAGAACAGTTTTCTTTTTCTAGGCTTTTTGGAATAATTCACAATTTCATTTACTCACACAGTCACAGTTACTCATATTTTTTATCTATTGCTGTACTGTTCATAAGTGTGTCCTCCGACCGCACCCATTAAATCCAAATTCTGCCATATTTTCAATTTGAGAGTTATAGCTGGTTTACATTTTCCTCATGACTCTTTAGTTTCCCCTTTGGTCTACAGATCTGTGCCTTGAATCGCTCCAAGTAACAGCTCAATCAGCGACATGCTTAAAACGTAATTGTACTACTGAGACCAGCTTGTTTACGGCTCCTCAAGACAATTTTGCAGTATCGTTTCAAGCTAACCGTAATCCGACAAAGCATCTGGAAAAACAACATCCTAATAGATAGCATGCAGTAGGAACAGTGAAAGTCCAGAGTCAGATTGCTCTTCATTAAATGATTTGACCCCAAAATATTAGATTTCAGAGATTCTATTGCATTTAGCATCTTTTCTATCATTATTGAGATGACGAGGGATCAAATCGATTCTGTGTCAAATTAACTTGAAGAACACCAGACTGCCAGGCTTTCAGTGTGTGCGCATGTCCCAGCGTGTGTGTGTGTGTGTTCATGTTTCCAGATGTGTTTAGGTGCACTTAAATGAAATTAATGTCTATGTGCAGGCATGTCTGTCCTCATATACTGTTCAGTGTGTGTGTGTGTGTGTGTGTGTGTGCTGCAGCATGCTGAGTTTGTCTCTATTGAGCTGTTGGTGTAATCTGAACAGCTCTACTGAGAGGCTCCTAACCTGAACCAGAACAGACGGACAGCGGTCAGTGGTCACTGAGAATGGACAGTTAAAGGGACAATCTGCTCTAAAAAAACATAAGTCACCCGCCGAGGTTACAGACGCTGTGAGCTCATTGGTCAGGAGGCGCCTCTACCATCAGGCTTCCTCTTGAGAAAAGCCTTTGAGCTCTGCGATACCACAGCTCGGGGATGATCACACTAGCAGGTGGGAGCTGCTGTAAGGCGTGAATTCAAACAACTGCACTGCGTGACTAAACAGCAGTGTGTGACTCAAATGCTGCAAACTTTCTCTGGATGTATGAAAGCTCTTGAACAAAGTGATCTGTGGTTTGCACTTCCACGAAACTCAACTAAGTGTCACAGATTGTTGTTTTTGGGAACACTGGGATGTCAGTTTTCAAACATTATTGATCCATTCAAAGGTCTGAAGATGTACAGATACGTTTGCATGTATAAGCTCAACAGTTGTGTACGACAAACTTCATTGTAAATTCACAGTGATTCTTTCTAAAATCAGTTGTGCAGCTATACAGTTTGTCATGATGTGACTTTGTTAAAATTAATGTGAGTGAGGTTGATAAAGTAAACATCACTTGAAGGCACAAAGCGTTGTAATGTTATCTATGTAAACCATTTTAAGATTTCTATATGCACACAAAACAGAACGGCAAAAGAAAGAAAACAAGCAACAAAATCTTGAATTTTGTCCGACTTTATACTTGTTTAAATTTGGTTAACTATTACTGAGGTCCAGTCTGACTTTTTGATTGTAAATTACAAAGAGATGCATTTCAGAGAAGACCAGGATCATGACTGTAATCAAAAAGGCTCAAGAACAGCAGCCATTTTAAATTTGGTATGTGATTTACAGGAGAACAAAATGGAATGCCCTCCAGTTTCTGATGTGTGTGTTGCATGGTACCTTTTGTAAACATACTGCATACTTTGTGTGCACCTGTCTGAGCATTAGAAACACTGCTCATTGATATTTTGCCAATTGTCTGTGTATTTTATATGCATTTTAATGCTGCAACTCGACATAAAAATGTGAAAAAAACAACTATTCAACAGAAATTCATTTTCAGTTGTATGTTTTGGCAAATTCAGGCATCTGGAATCCCACACACAAGCTAAAATGTCCATGCACATGAACTGATATACCTCAGAATCTGGTGGTGAATTGTGGGTTCAACCTAAGGGAAGGATCTGGACAGCGTTTTGATGTGCATTCGCTGCGTCTCTCTGCCCTGGCCTTTCGAGGATGACTCGCCTCATCTGAAGCCACTCACAGCTAAATGTCCCATCTGGTAACATTTCCACGTTTCTCCGCCTTAAATCAATAGCAATAATTTTCTAAGACCCTGATGCGTGCACGCTCACACACAAATACACATGCACACAAACACAAGGACACATGCGTAGGTCCGCTTCTCTTTGTTTCAGCTGCCATTTAATTTGATTGCCATTTGTGTGGATCTCCGTCCTTTGAGCAATTGGTTTTGAATGTGCACTTCATTTTGAAACAAAACAACATGCCTGTTCCTTGATGCTCACCGCATATCCTTCTCATATTCTCGTCCCTCGATTCAATTCTTTGACTGTTTCCCCGCCAATATTGTTGATTTGTGGTTCATTGTTTTTTGAGCTCTCTGCTTCTCCTTCCTACAAATCCACGCACCAGTGTAAGGCTGCAGACGCACAGAAGCCGACACACACATGCACCGGTCTCCATTTTAGCTCGCTCCTGCTGCAGGTCGGACTGTGTGATGGCCGACGCTCTGCTTCGAGGTGGAACGCATAGATGCAGGCTTCCTCAAACATGCACATGAACACACAAGAGTGAGTACCCACGTAGATGCGCACACTCTCTTTCTCTCCTTCGCTCCCTCACACATGCAAACGCACTACGCCGTGATTGATTCAGGACCGGTGGAGCCGAGGTAACGGTGAGTGATGCTTCGTTATTAATGTATCCAAATGAGATAATTACTCAGCCCTCCTGCTCCTCCACTGGTCAGCCAGTTAGTTAAACACGCATCGGGGATTATGATGTCAGCCAGATTAAATGATCAATTACACGCATGCAGCGGAGTGCATGCTCCCCTCTCCCCTCTCTCTCTCTCAGAGCACACACACATAATTACACACATACAAACACAACAAGGATATGGACATGTGTGGATACTGAGTGTGTGGTTGTGTGTTTCTGTGTGTACTGTATGTGTGTGTGTGTGTTGGTCAGTGGCCGGTTGGTCGGGGGCCCTGGCTTTTGACCTTGAGCTCAGGGGTCAGGCAGCAGACGGCCGGCCAGCTGGACATTTCCATCTGAAAGACCCCGAGGACCCTTCAGCTCTCTCTTCTGCACACACACACACACACACTACCTCCGTGATCCCCTCCCTCCTTTTACTTGTATCTCATTTTCTCCTGCTGTGGATGGTTGGATGGTTTATGAGTGCGGAGAAGCTACAGCCATTCATTTCTCCCTAACTGGGGGTCTAATGGAGAGGTCTACGCTTGAAACCTGAGCTCTCGCTGAGTAATGAGCCGCCCTTTACTGTCCAGTGTGTGTGCGTGTAGCCTTGTGTGTGTTTCTTCTTTTTTTTTTCTGCGTGTGTGTGTGTGTGCACTGCCCAGCCGGCTCTGTGCGGCCAAGCTCTGACCCTGTAAATGATGTCTCTCCTCCCTTCATCCACAGTGGCTCTTTACTGCTAATAACCTCTGATCAGATCTTAGATGGCAGAGCCCTCCGCTGGGCCTGGACTACCTCCAGCCCAACAACCTGCTAATACGCTCCAATCAACCGTGGGCCTCTCTATTGGAGGCTGATGCGCAGGGATCCGCGGCGGGGACGGGTCACGCCCAGCGCACCCCACGTAGCGGCCCCTCCAAAGCCCCGCCGACTACAGAGGGGCCGGGAGGGAGCTGGGTAGCAGCAGTGGTGTGTATGGGGGAGGGAATGGGAGCCAGCCACTTCTCCACAGACTAATGTAGTTAGGGTAGGGCCGATCAGTCATCCCGACCAATACTAACCATGTCGCTGGGCCTCTCCTCCCATCTTCTCCACACAGGAGCCACAGAGAGCTGCACTGTACATTTACCTGCAATTAGATTTGCCTGAGCATCCTGCTGGGAGTGATGGAGGCCCCTCAGACCCCGGGATGGCAACAACTCTCCCACTTTGTGTGTGTGCGTGTGTGTATATGCATTGTATATGTGTATTTGTGTGTATGTATTACATGCATAAGTACATATATACAGTTTATAGAATACTTGTATTTGCATCTGTTTGCCTGTGTGTGCGTTCTTGTGTGTTAATATAAATGTAAGGTAATGCTTGGGGTTTGTGTGTATGTGTGAATAGTTTGAGGCCTTGTCTGTGTGTGTGTGTGTGTTCCAGTAACATATTAAAGACTTGTGCTGCTTGGTGACAGCCCAGTAGTGTTTGCCTGGCCCTTTGCGAAGGTGGTGGATGGATAATGATTTAACCATTGAAGATTAGTGATCAGATGAATACAATGGAGAGGCTGATAGCTGCCTCTGTCTGTTTACTCTGTCCCTACTGGGAACAAGGCAGATCACATGCACACAAGCACACACACACAGTTACGTTAGTTTAATCCCCTGTCACAGAGCTCAATGCTAAACTCAATGTAAGCATGCACACGACACAGGAGCACCTTAACTAGAGGAAGGACTCAACTGTGTGTGTGTGTGTGTGAGCGCTTGTACGAGCGACTGTGTGAACCTGTGCTATGTAAACACGTCTGCAGTTTCGGAGGGAGGCTCTCGCTGCCTCGTCAGAATGCACACACACAGATTCCATTCCCTCGTCCCTGAACCTCCTCCCCTCCCTCCCCCCTTCTCCTTTCGTCTCCCCTCTCCACTCCTTTCTTCTCCAATCGCTCCTTTCCTCACCTCCAATCTTCCCTCTTCCCCCCTCCCAGTTTCTCTGTGATTTACAGCCCCTGGCCCCTCCCCACACCTCGGCAGCACATTAAGAGCATTTAAACTGTAGCCGTTACTAAACAGGGGTCTTTATGGAGCCGGTCCACACATCTAAAGCCCATTACAGCTACATCAAAGCGGGATAACAATGACTAATGAACAATAGATATCATGAGAGACTGTGCCAAATCAGTATTCACTGTTACCAAGAGGGTGTGTGTATGTGTGTGAGGGGCAATCATAGCTCCATTCATTTTTTTCTCTTATAAAGTGTTTGCCTGTGTCTAGAGTATGTGCCTCAGGCACACATTAACATGGCTGCAATTGTGCAGCAGGCATGTAGCTCCTGCATGTTGTTTGTTCATGTATGTATCTGTGGATGAAAGAATGTGTTTGAGTACATACGTGGATTGTGCTGTCCATCACTGGGTGTCACATCCACTTCTACGTGTTCACGATTAGAATCACCAAACCTCCCGTATGAAGAACACTTTGATCTGTACACAGCCACAAGTGCACATAGTTTTATCTTGGAATAAAATAGCGGGTCCCAGACACGTAATGACCCCCCCAACCAAACTACAACATGCAGCTTCAGTGCTGCACTCTACCTGTTGACCTAAACACGACCATCCTCGGGCCCCCCTTCATTGAGCCTGTCTGAGTGTGGAGGCATTTTGAAGGCTTTGCCCTGCACTACACTGCTTAATGGAGAAGGTGGAAGTGGTGTCCGTAATCCCATAATGGCAGGTGCATGATGACAGGGGGAACCCGTGTAATCCTCTTTTAGATGCAGCTATCATTGTCCTTACCACAGCCACTTTCCCTACTAATCCCTCCACCAGCCCCCCAACAACCCCCAAACACACACCCAAACACAGAAACACACTACTGTACTCATCAAGTCATTCATGAGTAATTATGACTGATGGTTTTTTTTGCACAAGATGAATGCACAAATTAAATACACCAATTGTCTATTTTCACGTTTTGTCAACACCAACACACTCCTCTGCAGACACTCACCTGCACTGACTGACTCTGGAGCATCTGTCCTCGTAAACGCAGGTGTTGTAGCCACACACCTACAATCAATCAGACAAAGATCAATTCACATCATTTCTCTAAATAAAAATGTATTTGAATGATAAGACCTGAAATATGCAATATTTACTCAGAAACTGCAAGTTAAGGTGATGACACATTATTTAGGCCCAACACTAAAACAAAACCAGCCTGTGAGACCAAGATGACAAAGGACAAATTGTATGGTTGGAAAAGTGGAAAGCAATAAAATAAGAGAGACTGCTGCCTTCAATGTAATCTCAGCCTCTGATTTCATGCTGAAGAATGTTGTAATTCCACTTTTCTATCAAGTTCACATAAGTGTTGACACACATCCAATAAGAATTACCTTGCCATCATCGCACACCTCCACAATGGGCCAATAATGTTCATTTTGGTAACACATAACCTTGTGAACTATCTTTTCTCTGACTGGCCTATGTTGAAGTGTTGACATTAACTTTGATTTTCTCATGAAGGTCAGCAGAATTTCAAAGTAATCACTGATTTTATTGAGAAAATAGTTCCATTTCCCAGCAGTAATTGGCAAAAAAAAAAAAAAACTTTGAAAAGTGTGTGCCTGGAAATGTAACACTTATGTTGACTGAATAAAGAGATGTGAAAGGAAATTTTCAGCTGTTAATATATAAAGTTGTACTGGGAGTTCAGCTGTAGTTTTCATGAGGACATTTACCTGTGAATATAAGGGTCCTGTATATATAAGGGTTACACAGCAGCACTCTTAGTTTCACACACACATGCAAGCAAACACTTATTGTGCACAACGGTAAGCCAGTCACAGCCACACACACACACACACACAAAGGAGAGAACAGTCTCTTGTTGACATAAGATATATAATTCTTCTTCTTTCCGAGATATAGATTTTCAGGCACAAGTAAAGGACAGCAATCCTTGACCTAACTACTGAGCGCCTTGTTAAATCTGCACACACTGTGCACTGTGAACACAACACTTTTAACAGGTGGATCCTACTTATTAAATATGGCACCTCCTATAGTGTAAGTGTCTGAGAGGATCTTGACTGATCAAGAGGGACACTCCTTTTCAAAGCATTATTAAAGTTTAAACAGGGATATTTACTTCTGAGCAGCTCAGCTTCATGGGACACCATAAAGTACTGCTGTGTCAGAGGAGCGTGCTTTATTTGTTTTACAATTAGCTTTCATAAAATTTCTGGTTGTTTCTTTGTAATCTAAACTTACAAATAAAAAACACCTATAAAATACTATAAAATACAGATTAAAACATATGTCTTCAGCAACTACACATATAAAGCCAAGAGAGCATTGCATCTTACTGTTTTATGTTGAGCTCAGCCGACTGAGTCAATCGATGGTAAGTAGATACATATAAATAATTTTGTAGATACAAATCAAATTAATTTGTCGAACCCAAAGAGACAATAAGTACAATACAATACAATAACAATATATGTTTAATCATTCGAATGAAAGTGCATAAAATTCCTAAAGGCTTTTTTTTTTTATCCTATCTTCTGATATTCTAATCTGACATATTTTGTCACCACAAGGAGTCCCTGAAGTGCTCATTATAGAAAATTAAGCATCTACAATTCAAAGACAACTGGCCGAACTCCATTTCTTAACAAAGGTCATGTGATGTGTGTTGTTAACAACACTGATACACAGAGTAACATTTCTCCTTGTTCAGTGCATAAAAATATTTTGCATGCATTAAGTGCATTTTTTAAAGTTTGGAGTGCAGCAAACCATCTTGTCGGTGTGTAAAACAAAGAAACAAAATGCATGCAACAGAATTAACATCATTTTATTTCTTCCAAGACCTTTCTGTGAGCTGGTTGGTCTATCTGTGATAAACAAAAGCATCCTCCCTTTTTGTTATTTACCTTATAATCCTGCCCCCAGATTGTACCTGCGAGCGCACTGACCACAGAGCCCTCAGGCCAAGGGGCCGCTGACCTTTCACCCCTGAGCGCCTCAGCTGGTCAAACTCTAACCCTGGAACAGATGGATAACGGACTCTACGCTTTATCTCCTCCTGACCACAAACTCCTGCTCCCTCCCCTCACCGCAGCCTCTCCTTTTTCCGTCGTGCTGCCCTTCCTTTCTTTCCCTTCATCCTCCCTGTCCTCTATGGCCCAAACTCTCGGATGCACTCCAGTCCTCACCTGTGCGCTCCACTTTCTGTGTGTTTCTCCATCGCTCCTTTTCCTCCTCCTGCACTATACAGCTCTCAAATCTTTCACCCCATCACTTATTCCACCCTCACCCTTTTTTCATCTCCTCTCACTGCCCATCCTTACACAGGTGCCTCCCTTCCACAGTGTGTTTTTCAGCACTGTGTCTCTACATTTTGAGCTTTAGTAAGATTATCAGAATATGACAAACAGGCAGAGCTGTGCTCGAAAATGTGACAGCCCATTACTGTGAATCAAATCATGTCACTGCTGTGAGAAGAGTGGCTCACTTTATTCAGCATTCAGTGACTATAATAATAAGAGGTGACTTGTTTTGTGTCTGCAAAATGCAGAATGTGTGGTGTAACATTTAAATAAACCACATGAGTTCAGAGAAGAGAAATTCAAAGGTGTAATTGTAAAACAGGCATGAATGCATAATCTCCAGTGACTACAGACCCATTAAATAAATTAAAGATTAAATATTATTTCGAACATACAAATAGTGTAGTGCTGCTTGTGATTGTGTGCGTGGGTTTATTTCATAAAGAAAAATGCGTTTAAGCCGAGCCTGAGCCTTAATCTTTAAATGTGGGCTACATTTTATTTAAACAATATTTTACTTACATCTTAATAACAGTCCAGTATTTCCTCTCTTCTCTGTGTGTGTGTGTGTGTGTGTGTGTGTGCTAATATGTGAGATCATTATAAACATTTATGCAGCAAAGGAGCCTCCCGTGCCAAAGGGGCTGACGCTCAGGCGGATCGAACCTTTCGATTGATACTGAAACAATTTGCATACTGATTCTCTTTCAGTGCGCACGGATCCATAACAACACCGGCCAGCTATTCAAATGCGCCTGCATCGAGAAAAGCACGGAGAGAGGCACGGCACCGGAGCAGGGGAAGAGAGGCTTTTTACGGGACGGATAATTCGCGATTGGAGACGGCGGCTAAGGATGTTTACCTCGGTCGGGATTTGGGGGACTCTGGCAGCTGTGGAGGAAAAGCTGCGAGCCGGAGGAGGAGGACGAGGGAGAGGGTGGGACGGGGAAAAGACACGCGGAGGAGACGCGCGGAGGCGAGCGCATCCTCTGCTGTTTTTTTTTAAACAAGTGGCATGTTGGAGTTAAAGAGTTTATGTGCATTCAAGATGGCTGTTAAAGATGCATGTCAGAATAAGATCATGCGGTAAAGTCGGGGACTACAGTGTGTGTGTGCGCGCGCATGTGTGTGTGCCTGCGTGTGTGTTTTTCTGTGCGGCGCAGAAGAAGAGGAGTTTAAATGCAGACGTATTTTGCACCCTGGCACCCTGCTGAGAAGAGACGTAGACCAAAAGAAAAGAGCGCAGTCCAAGTCTGACGCACAGCTCCTGTTTCTGATGCGCCTGCACACAAACTTCGAGCACGACGCGTTTCAACCTGTGATATCTGCACAGGGGCACAAGTTTGTGGCCGAACAGGTCGTCTGGAGGGGGGACTTTTATTAATTCAAGATTCGGCCTCATTAGATGCTGTAATAATGATGCAGTGTCGAGCCTGCAGTGGGCTGTTTTATAACGAGTTACCTGATTGATTTTCTGCATAATGCAGCTCTGTACATCTGCAATGCGGGCTCGGTTTGCTCCCAGCCGCCTTTAAACTGAGACATAATCATTAACGCGAACTGTTGCTTTTAATAGTTCATTCATGGAGAGCACGGCAGCTGTGTACGCACACGCTCTGCTCTGAGGGCGGACTGAGCCGCTCTGTGAAATAAAATAATTGGGATTGTTTGTTTGTTTTTTAATGTGAAACTGCGAGGCTTCTCCTGACAGAAGAGCACGTGGTTAATTCAGATGCAGAAAGGAAACGGCTGATTATAATAGGAAACATGTCAAGTGTCTTATTAGAAACCAGCCCCACCCTCTTGTTGTTATCTGATCAATTTGACACAAAGCAATAAAAAAATCTCTCATTTTTAGGCCCAAAACTCGGGAAGATAGTCCTGCCTAAATGTGGAAATATTCCTACAGGGAAGTCTTTGTAGCTATATTAAATGTATATATTAAGAGAAATACACCTCTGTTTCGTCAGTTACCACAGTGTTGCCTGCAGGCAGCCCAATCATCCTTATAAATACCCCAAACATGTTAGATACATGATAGATATACATCTAAAAGTGTTAAAAGTGTGATCAATTCTTTTTTATTTAAACGATTTTAAGAAGAAAAAAAATAAAGGAGAGCAATCAGGGCGCCAAAGAAATTGTGGCAGCAAACTACATTTTTAGCTCAGCAGAAATTTGGAGTTCACTTTCCCCAAAAAAACTGATCATCTTTGTCCATGAAGCCTCAGAGTGTGTGTGAGGCATTTTGGACCTGAAGTGCACATTTTGGGGCAGGCGGCGGGCCGAGGTTTGGCTATCGTTGACACGGTTTTGTTGTCATAATTGGAGTCTCAAAGTTACAGGGAGTAATTGGGCGGCATACGGACACCTTAATGTTAAAGTGATGCTTCGTTAATCTCACATGAGCGCACGAATCAGAACAAGTGACGCGGAATAACAGGAGGGGAGAGGCAGTTGATTTACCCCTGAGCAAGGCAGCAGGTCGGGCATCTGCTGCTCGGCCATGATGGCATTTTTATTAATTAAGGGGAGAATTTTATAATAATAAAAAAAGAGGAAATTCCTTGATGAAGAGGAGGAGGGCATCCATGTAGTTTTATTATGAAAGCTGTGAGGTTTCTCTGCTGGGTCCACATGTTGTGAAAACTTGGACCACTTCGTTTTTAATGCTCTTATGTGGGATGTAAATCTGCAGGAGCTTAAAGAGACAATGAGCTCTTTTTAGCTTTTAATGTGATCTTGGCTTGTCAATGAGGTTTAATTTTTTGTTATTATTATTCACGTTGCGTATTTTGTTTCCTGCATTTTCAGCCTCAGAATAAAGTCAAACACATTAGAAGAAAACACTTTGCACAGCTTTAATACTATTTAAATTTGTTTAAGTGGACTGACGTGTTTTTTTAATATACAACTTTGTTTCTAATTTAAATAATCCTCTTATTTAAATTATATATATATATATATATATATATATTTGTAGGACATACAGTAAATACACGCCTGAAACGCCACAGACAAAGTACTTAGAAAAAAGGTATATTTTTAGGTTTGTTTATTCCAACAAATCAAAGGCCTTAGCCCGAGTTCCTCCAGGAATTATAATTTTATTCAGTATTGATTGGCGCGCTGTGGTGTGTTTTCAAGGCCTATACTTCAAATATGCTGTAAAGGCCAGCCACAAACACTGCAATGCACTTTTTTTAGAAAACAGAGCAGGGAGGAATAATTTCCCATCCTCAAAAATATTTTAACATAGCTGTGTTTTCCACTGACATTCTTAGATTATTTTTGTTTTAGCAGAATTTGAGGGGAAAAAAACATTCAAATAGATTTGCAGAACAACAGTATTTTATGGAACTACACGAGACTTAAAAAGGTGCACCGATAAATGAGTTTAAAAAAATAAAAAAGAGAAAAGGATAGTAAATGTGATTTATTTTCAAAAGGCTAATTCAGTTTCCCCACGTGTGCGCCTTCGTTTCATGAGGGCTCCTCCGCCACAAACGACCGGAGAGCAGGCCAAACTCCAGCAGCGTCATTTATAAAAGTTTAGTTTCACCAGATGCCATTTAGCACCGGCTTATTCCTAAACAGGCCGTAATTGTCATTTTGAACATCTATAACGCTCGCAACGCTGCGTCACTTTGCAGAGCTGACGAAATATTGATCCACGGTCCTCTCTGCGAGGCACTATATTGTCTCTGCTGGGATATGCTGCTGTGGGCTTCACGGGGACGATGCCCCTGATTAATAATCAGCGTGGAACCTGTAAGTAATGACACGGTGCCTTTAGGTGTTGTCTGGCCTCACTTTGCTGTACCACTGATTTTTTTTTTTTTTTTTTCAAATAAAGCTGGAGTTCAGGTAAAAACATTTTTCCCAGCTCGTCTGCATATCCACATTCTCGCAATGTGGACTGATCTTAAAGGGACTACTTGTTGGTCCGCGCTTCTGTCTCCTTTACACTAATTGAACTGAATCGCGCTCGAAATGTATCCTCTTTCAGAGGTGCTCAGAAAACCGTGTCCCCTTATATTCTCTGCAAAGCAAATGTCACCGGCTCGTCGGGCCAGGCCTGTCTCGGCACAATGGCCACAGAGAGCCACACACACACACACACATAAACACACAGCTCAGGTCGCGCAGACATGGCAGGAGCCTATCGATCCGCATGAGAATGTGTAGATGAGGTTTGCTGCCATGTAAGGCCAAACCTTGGCCTTTCATAGTCCTCTGTCTCTCTACATCTCGTTGGTCTCTGCAGCAAAAGTCAAAACATAATCATTTGTTGTAAACGAAAAAAAACAAAATATAAGAGTTATTTAATTCGGCAGAATACGTTCAGACTGTATTTAGATGTGCCGTTTAAAAAATATTCTAATGAAATGAAAGTGTAGGGGCATGTTAGAGCTGTTTTAAAATGAATAACTGTGTTCAAAGTGTCGCTGTGTCCCTGATGTCAGGCCTCTAAAGTCCATTATGTCGACGGGACTGCACGCTTGGACAGCCACACTTGGAGGAATTAGGCTCCTTTTGTCTCGACACACGTCACACACACACCGTTCACATTGACTTCACATTAGAGGCAGTTTAACTTCTTCTCTCCCTCTCTCTCTCTCTCTGCCTCTCTTTTTTTATCCTTTTATTTAACTCGTTCAACCGAGTGCCGGCTCTATTGTGGGGACCCTGACAGATGCGGGGCCCCCATCGCAGGTCCAGGACAGGGAAAAGTCTGAAAGGTTAATCTGTCCCCCCGCAGATGTTGGCTTTGGGAGTCTTGAAGCGTCACCTTTGACATGTCCCTCATTCGGCGGGGGGTCCAGCAGGACACTGACCGCCGCAAGCTGTCACCTCGGCCGGCTGAGGACGCCCTGCCATATACCGCTCTATTAGGCTAAACGGCCCCTGACATGGAAGCAGGGGCCGGCTTTCATCCCGCTGCAGTGTCAGGGAGTTTGACACTCGTGCAGCATAATGCACTACAACAACACGGGGACACCAGTCATGTTGCGTGTCAGCATGTCACTTCCTCCTCGGATTCAACAGAGGAGCTCTGAACGTGTTTGTGGGACAAATCTGTGTCATCTGGAAGTTTCTGTGCACAAAAAAAATTAATAAAAATTCTCTAATTTGAATAAACATCATGTTGGTGTTTTATTTTGAAAGTAACAGTGCCTGTAGCCCTTTTATTGTTCTTTTTTTTTTCTTAACTCAAATTGATTATCAAACGTAATGACTTAAAATGTGCATGTGCCCAACTCCAAATAGGACACACACACACACACACACACTGTGCTGGGCTTGGTTCGTTAAGCCTAATGGTTGAACAATAGACACATCTGCTCATCTTTTTCTATCAAAAGAGAAGGTACTACAGTCTTTTTCGTTTGGTTAAACCGCCACATATTTGGCAGGGGGGTGTGCGCGTGTGAGTGTGCGTGTGTGTGTAAGTGTGTGAGCTTGGGGTCGGGGGGGTGCAGCTGAAGTAGCCTTATAATGAAAGAATGAATCCATGTGCTGCATATATGAATACACGGACACTAACTTTAGTGGCAGCGCTGTACGGCTGATAATTAAATCATCATCCTTTGGTGTAGTTTATAAAACCTCTTTTTTTTCTTCCCCCTGCTTTCTTGAGCAAAAAAAAAAAAAAGTGAGAAAAGAAATCAAACGTGTTTTCGATGGAGGATTTGAATCCCGGCCCTCACTAGTTAAAAATCAACTCCAAATGAACCCGGAAGCTGACTTCATTTGCACTTAATAATTTAAGGAGGACTGAAGATAAAGCCTCATTACGGCCCTAATGAATTTAACATTTTCTAAATAAGCACCCGGCCTGTCTCCTCGGGTCGATGCTGTGAAGCGTCTTTTTTTTTTATTAGAGATCCGTCTATTTGCATTTGGAGCATTTCAGTGGAGGCTAAAAAGGGGCCGCTGAACGTGGAGAAGAGGAGCTTTTAGCAGGTGGTTTGATACCTCCCTTCCTTAATAAGGTGGCTGACGTCAGAGCGACGGGGCGGCGTGTGTGTGTGTGTGTGTGTGAGAGAGAGAGAGAGAGAGAGAGCATGGGAGGAGATGGGTGCTCGCAGTGCGCATGTGCAGACGGTGACGTGTGCTGCGGTGGAAGAGGGGCTCGAGACACACAACTGGAGAGATGGCGCGGCACCCGACCGGAGCGCAAGGACAGCTGGTTGGCGGTGGGGGGGCTTGAACCATAAAGAGAATCAGACAATTTTGGGGGAAAATAATAATAATAATAATAAATAAATAAATAAATAAATCAGAAAAAAAACATCAAGGAAAAGAAGAAAAAATATTTGCAAAAAGGAATTCTCCCTGGAAGATAAAAAAAATCGCCAGAGGTAGGAGAAAAATCTGATAGGTGAATATAAGGACAGACAGGAGGCAGAAGCAAGAGGCTGCTGCGAGAGGGAGGACAAGCAACAACAGAGAATTGAACTTTACTGGACGCGAGGACTTCTGGACGCCAGCTAACTGCGGTAGGTCAGATAGATGGTTTGTCCACAGCGCTGCCCGGACCATGAACGCACAGCTGTCGATGGAGAATATTGGCGACCTGCACGGAGTGAGCCATGAGTCCGTGGCCGGTCACGGAGAGCTGCTGAGTGGCCACAGTCCGCACTCCCGTCCGAGCCCCCGGGGTCTGAGCCACCGCGCTATGGGCATGGCGACCCTACTGGACAGCGGAGACTATCACCCGAGTCACCCGGGACACCTGCACCCGGCCATCAGCATGTGCGAAGCCCCCCCCGGCATGAGCGCGAGCAGCACCTACACCACCCTGACCCCGCTGCAGCCCTTACCCCCCATCTCCACCGTGTCCGACAAGTTTCCCCCCCATCACCACCACCACCACCACCATCCCCACCATCCCCACCCGCATCCCCACCAGAGGATCCCCGGAAACGTCAGCGGCAGCTTCACGTTGATGCGGGAGGACCGGAGCCTGGCCCCCATGAACAGTCTGTATCCCGCCTACCATCACAAGGACCCCTGCATGGGCCAGAGCCTCTCCCCGCTGTCCGGCTCCGGTCTGGCCAGCATACACACCACCCAGGCCGGCATCCCCCCCTACGCTCACCCCGGCGCCGCCATGCCCGGAGAGAAGATGCTCACCCCCAGCGGGTTTGAGGCTCACCACCCGGCCATGCTCGGCAGACACACGGAGCAGCACATGAGCTCCTCGGCGGGCATGGTGCAAATCAACGGCCTCCACCACCACCCGCACGCCCACCTCGGCGCGCAGGGGCACGGCCAGGGGCTGGGGAACAGCCGGGAGCAGGCCTCCGGGCCCGGGCAGCAAGGGGGCGGCGGGGGAGGGGGCGGTGTTTCTGGGGGCCAGATGGAGGAGGTGAATACCAAAGAGGTGGCGCAGAGGATCACCACGGAGCTGAAGCGCTACAGCATCCCTCAGGCCATCTTTGCCCAGCGGGTCCTGTGCAGGTCCCAGGGGACCCTGTCCGACCTGCTGAGAAACCCCAAGCCCTGGTCCAAGCTCAAGTCCGGCAGAGAGACTTTCCGCCGCATGTGGAAATGGCTGCAGGAGCCTGAGTTCCAACGCATGAGTGCGCTCAGGCTCGCAGGTGAGCGAAGCCTCGGTAAAGCCCCCTTTTTGTTTTCCTCCTCTGAATGTGTTGTTGAGAAAAAAATAACAATCGGACGCCAAAACGGGACCACCCTGAATGCTGCCTTATGGGTTAAGTGGGCTGGGGACCAAAAGTGAGTTTGTAGTTTCTTTTCTAACAACCAGAGAGAAAAAAATACCCTAAACATTTTCTAGCAATCCAAGTGTAATGTCACATCAGGGCAGCATTCAGGACAAATGTTCCCTCTAGGCTGATGGTTCTTTATCAACAGAACATATAACACCATGTCTCCAGAAATGAAACCTGCCTCAGGGTCTGATGAACTGAGGACCCTGTTTTTTTTTACATGGCCTCCAAATTAGAGATTTGTACCTTAAGTAGGGGGGTGGGGGTGCTTAAAATACTCAAATCCACCATTACGCAGAGTCTTAAACAATGAGTGGAGTCGCCAAAGTTAGAAAAGTGCCTCACCAAGCTGCTGCACACGAGTGTGCCTGGCATCAATACACATTCGCCCTTTTCTGTCTCCACACTGATTTTTTGGGGCTGTGTGAAACAGGCGCTCATGTCATTTTACCTCAAAATATCGACCGCTGGGCTGCATGCGTAAGCTGATCCTTCGCCCAGAAATCGTTAGGAATGTGTTTATTTTGGTGTAGATGCAAGTGATCGGCCTTTTTGGTGTTGCCCTCGGTGTAAACAGAGAGAGAGAAGAGCATGTGTGCGTGCGTGTGTGTGTTCTGGAGGGTGTGTGATAAACTAAAATTAAAATATCAAGTAAAGCTGAATTGGTGCGTAATTGGACCAGGCTTTGTGTCTCACTTTGGTAAAACTACATTGAGAGCTGAGTGCAGAGCATGTGTTTATGTTTTGGTCGTAAACTAGCCCTGACTTGACTGAGGTTTCTCTAATTAACTGATAGAGCTCTGTATTAATTTGTCCCTGAGGTACGCACGAGTCAATTAGGGCGCGCAATGAGGCCCACGTCGCACGGGCGCGTTCACAGACACCCAATGGATTTTTTTTACGTTTATATGCCCAATCAATGACCTACAAATGGGCTTTTTGGCTTTTTGAAAAGTGAGGCTGCGGCCACTTAGTGGAAAGTGCGCGCGCGAGTGTGTGTGTACGTGTGTGCGTGCTCGCGTTGTGTGTAATCGCAATAGATTATTTTTCAGTTTTCCCATCTGCTGCTGCTCCTGCTACGTGTGTGTTTGTGTGTGTGCGCGCGCGTGTGTGTTGGGGTAGAAGCTGATTTTATCACTGACTTTTGCGTTGAGTTTCATAAAATCTCATTTAAAATTAAAGTTGGTTTTATATTTGATCATTAGTGTGGTCATTAGTGGGATCAACCTGTAATTAAAACAAAAATAAGATCAATGACATATTGATTAAAACTGATGATGGTTTTAATTTTTTTTTTTTTTTTTTTAGGAAGAGAAATTCTTACTGGTTATACTAGGGAAAATGAACGTCTCAGGCCTGTTTCAGCTGTTCTTCAGTGTTATTTTTCTGTGTTAGATAGTTTATGTTCTGTCAATAATGCCATAACAACACCAAAAAATAATATAATAATATAATAAATAATAATTTAAATAAATGAAAATAAATAAAAATCCCAAAGCTTCCCAAAGAGCAAACAAAAAAGAAAATCACATCAAATACAAACTTCTGGTATTTTGCTGAAAAGGGGGAGAGGAGAAAAATTTACAGTTAAAAACTAAATTAATTTGAAGAGAACAGGCTGAGCGCCATTTTATTGATCCGCTCGTTCCTGCGTGAACCAGATATGTGATCGTGTGCTGAGGTCGATGTGATGTACTTATTGATTTTAGGCTTCTGAAATTAATCAGGGGGCCTTTTCTCCTTTTCCCACGTATTCAATTACCCCTCCGAATTTGCTTGAACAGAATCAAACGGAATGAAGTCGAACATAATGGCTGAGAATAAAAGAGAGGAGGTCTGGGAGGCGGGCAGGTTTGATTTAGCACAGGACGGAATGAATGAATTCAGAAATGAGAGATCAATTTAGATCCGGTCAATTAGCTGGATTTGCAGAGAACAGGTTCACTGTTTGTTGTGTGTGTGTGTGTGTTGTTTTTTTCTTCTGTTGTTTCCACAGATCGTCCTGATGTTGTCGTTTGAACACTTAGAGGATCTAGTTTTTTCTCCTTCTTTTTTTTTTTTTTTTTTACTTTTCCTGTTGAATATTTGCAGCTTTTGGAGCACAGAGGTCTGTTTGTTGTTCTCCCGGGCTCTCTGTGAGATTATGAAACGCGGTGCTCTCATCACACCGTGTCAGTAGGCCCAGTGTGTGTGCGCAGTGTGTGCCAGTGTGTGGAGTTATCTGTGTGTTTGTAATGATTAGCCGGGAGCAGCAGCAGTGTGTGTGTATATGTGTGTGTGTGTGTGTGTGTGTGTGTGATTAGGATGATAACAAGGCCGTTGTTATGCCCCCTCCCCTCCCCTTCTCTCCCTCCCTCCTCCCCTCCCGGTCCTGGGAAAAGCCGGCTCTCTGCGGCCGGGCCCTCCTGCTCCGGGGCCGGGCCGGGCTCCGCGGTGGCTCCTGCTGTCTGAGTGGCCTTGCACCGCCGCTGATTTATAGCAGCTCCGGCCCTCTGTTAATATTTGCCAGCGCTGGAGACAGCGGGCTGCTCACACTCACAATCACACACACTTTATGGCGGCGCGGAGAGGCCGCTGCGCTCACTGTACGCACACACATCCGAGGGGAGGTGTGCCAAACTGAAGCTTACACGATGTATTAATTATGTTAGTTTTAAGCTCTTCCCCCAGTGAAGCTCACTGTCTGCAGGTTCTTTACTTGAATCGCAGGGTGACACAGATCTTACATCCAAACTATGATATGAATGAACAGTAATATACACATTAACTTCTACATATGAAACCCATAGGTAAGATATAGCTGTTGGACATGTTTATAGTGTAGGGATTAACTCTAAATGATTCTTTTGGTCTTTTTTTTTTTCTTCTAAATTCATTGGTTTATTTAATTGGTTTCCTTTGTGCGTGACTGCGCTTTGAGGGTGTCCGCGGTGAGATGTTTTATTCGCCCGTTTTTATTTCGCATTGTGCAGAAGGAATCAGCGCTGGGTTGAGACTTGCTTTGTGGTTGGAGCAAGTCTTTCATTCGTTCCCCCGGTGAGTCCCCGCTGGGCCTGGCTCCAGCAGCACTCGTCTGCCCCCTCCTGGTCTCTGCTCGCGAGTGAGCCTCAATTTGGGAGGCTGCACCGGGAGCTTAAAAGGAAATACGAGAAAATGAAACAGCGGCGAGATCAGATGAGGGGAGGTTTGATTTGTTGTCGGACGGATTCCCACGTTGCTTTTTCCAATACTTGATGATCGGTAGTTCATTTCTTCCAGAGCTCTGGTTTATTATTGAGAGGCGTTGTTGTTTTCAGCACCATGGACAGCGCTCGTTGTTTCTCCAGGCTGGATGGCTTCCCGTCTGTCTGCTCTGCACCTCCTGCTCTGGTCTGAGGACCAACAGGGGTCTATGGACTAACAGGGGTCCCCAGGGCTCCACGGACTCCCTCACAAAATGCAGAATAGTTTAGTTCAGCTGTTGTTTCCCATGCAGCCTGGCCTGCCATATGAAGCAGTGGTTGGTGGTGTTTGGGACAAAATTGAATCCAGCCAATCTGATAAGAGGGGGGTTCTTCTTATCATCATTTCTAGTCATTTATGAATCAGTTATGAATATCGCTTTGACACTTTACACTGGCACAGCGTCAGAGTACATATTGTGAACCTTAAATGTGCACTCCTTATCCTAGTGTACATACTGTAGCACACTTCATTTGACTGGGATTGGTTTTACTAATCAACACAAGGTAAACCACAGATGACACCTCTCGCTCTGATCAACTGATGAGTTTTTTTTTTTTGTTTGTGGTGATGCCAAAGAAAGTGTTTAAAATGTTTGTTTCCAGTCTGGTTCTATTCACCTATCAGTTACCGGACGTAATGTCATTTTAAAAGCAATACTGCCAAACATCAGTTATACTAATGGTATTGTTGGAGGATTGTGGAATCACCATTTTTTTGTCTTTTCTCAGATAATATAACTCGATACAACTAGTCATATAAACAGTATACATTGAAGTGCTGTAGTCTCAAAAGTAAAGTTTCCAGAATTATAGTGATATATAAGCATCAGTGAAAAACTTAAGGTGTTTTGCTCCAAAACAATCTATATTAGAGTTAGTTTGGGTCCAAATGGACTGGGAAATATCAGATTTAGATTTTGGTTTTCAATAATCTATTCAGTTTGTCCCAGTTCAAATGAACACCAGTAATAATTCACTCCATGGATTTATTCAGCAGGTTCTTTTAAAATAAGGTTGAGATGTGATGGAGGGAATATTCTCATGTCAGTTTTTTTGTCATAATTCTTATTTTTACACACTCTCACGCGCTCTCTCTGTCTGTCCCTTCCCCCTGAATTTCCCCACAGCATGTAAGCGTAAGGAGCAGGACCATGGCAGGAGTGAGCGGGGGAACATGACCAAGAAGCCCCGGTTGGTGTTCACAGATGTGCAGCGGCGGACGCTCCACGCCATCTTCAAGGAGAACAAGCGTCCATCCAAAGAGCTGCAGATCACCATCGCCCAGCAGTTAGGCCTCGAGCTGGCCACGGTCAGCAACTTCTTTATGAACGCACGCCGCCGGAGCCTAGATAAGTGGGTGGACGACGGCTCCGGTCACTCAGTCAACTCTGGCCCCAACGCCTGCACCAAAGCCTGAAGACAGGACTGATTTGACCAACTCATGGACTGACTCAACCTCGGTGGAAAAGCTTTAAAACTTAAGAGAAACAAAGAGAAACTTAAAAAGACCTTGAAGCAACATTTTGCCCTTAAACCTGTACTATATTGATATTTATAGTATCCAAAGATGAAAAAACAAACCAAAGACTTCTTGTTTGACCTGCTTTGAAATATTTGTTTCAGCAACACGTTTATGTGTAACATACTGCAAAAAGACTATAGTTTTACCCCCACACACACACACACACACACTCACTGTCACTGGTCTATAGCTTTACTTTACACCCCCCAAACACCTCCCCACCCAGTATCAATCTATCATTCGCCATCCTTATCTTTAATCTGATTGGTTGGTTTTAATGATGGGTCCCTAAATGGAGGTTTAATCAGCCTATTGGCAGTCTGATCTGCGGCTGTCCACACCCTTGACAAACAGCCAGAATGTGGAGCTCCGGTGGGATTGGCCAATCAACTTCAAAGACAAAAAAAGAAAATCCTGCAGGAGCGACCAGATTGTTGTGCAACCTCGTTTGGACCGGTGGCGGTGGACTGCCTGTCTATCTGTCTGTCTGTCCAGCTGTCTGTCTCTCTATCAAGCATTCCAGACAGACGGGGAGATGCCCACGTGTAGACTGCTAACCCTAAACCAAACCAAAAACAACCAAACAAACCAAACACCCTAACCTCAACCCACATGGTAGTGCTTTCTTCCAACGTGCTGAAGCGTTGAATAATTTAAACAAGAGAAACCAAAGCCTTCTACACCCTGAAGCCTCTCATGCAGCTTAGAACTAAAACCACTTAAGAACCTGCTATGAAGTAATTTGACCAAAGAGTATGTTTTGTAGTTGATAATCTTAAGAGTATTTTTACCTCATTTCCTCCCTTACCTCCTGAGACAGACTGTTAGTTAGGTGCCAGAAAGAAGGGGAACGTTACCACTTATGGTCCATACAACATTGAGAGTCATACTTATTAATACATTCCCTACAAATGGAAATATTATATGACACCGCCCAGAAAATTAACTATTGCCTTATAGATGCCTTCTTGAATCAAGTTAAATGTTCCTGTTACAGTCAAGCAAATGCTCATTCTGAGGATTAGATCATCGCAGATACATCCTTTCCTACAAGTCTGGGCTGCAGATGGATGTAGCTTTACATGTAGCAGCTGGCAAACAAATACAAATCCATTCAGTGGCGTGTTTTCTCCACGAAGGTGAAAACGAAAGATGTCGCCTCTCTTGCCCAGAGGGAGACAGACAGCCTCTGGTGGTTTTTTTAGGACAAACTGTGTCACCGCTCTAATAATAAGCATTCAGCATCGCTCCGTTGTCCCTGTGTGCTTCAAAACGTATTTGATTTTATCTTCTCATCAAAGATGTTGGGTGGAGGGGATGATATCAATGATCAAATCACTTTCAGGCACTTACACAGCAATGTCAGCTCGTCACCTGAATACGAAAGCACTCCACCCTGCCTGTTGCCAATCCCCAGCACCCTCCCTCCCTCCCACCCTCCCAGCCATCCACCCCTCGTCCATCTCGCCTCCGCTCTCCTGGTAAGCTATGCATTTCAGCACTAGGGAGGAAAGCACTACACAGGGCCGGCCCAGGGCAGCGCATCATTAAATATATTGAGCTGGCCCCTTGCCGTCATCCTCCTCGTGGCCGGGGTTAGCAGCTCTACATTCATCAGAACAAGCGCTGAAGGAGAGGCGAAAGGGAGCTGCTTCTTCACCTCTGAGAGAAAAAAAAACAAGAAAAAAAGACGACAGGAAATAAAAAAAATGTGTCGAGACCTGCTGATGTTTTATAGTGTGAACCAAAGATGCTACCTCACTCAAGTTCCATACGTGATTTCTATCACTTTGATGATACCAAAGATAACCAAAGATTTTTTCTCATTGCACGGCCTCTGTGAGTGGTGTTAAAAGATGTTGTATGTCTCCCCCACCCCCCTCCCCCATATCTCTCTCTCTCTCTCTCTCTTCCCATTTCTTTCTCTCTTTCTCCCCCTCCCACCTGCACTCAGCCCATGCACCCCTGTTATGCGTGCTCTTGCTTCATCTGTGCTCTGATTACAGCTCCATAGATAGTCATGCTGATGTAGCTATAGGCAGATACGCTGATCCAGCCATGGATACACACAAGGGGGTACAGCAAGCCTGCTAGCAAATGTGATCAGTGTGCTTGTTAGCAGCACCAAAATATTATATAATTTCTGCCACTTTCATGGCAGGAGAGATGGATTAAAACCTATAAACCGACATTGTGACAACATGAAAAATTATATTCATTTCATGATTCATTTCCAAATAATCTATGTGAATCTGAAGGCAATGCCCCACCTGAGTGTCTTCTTTTGCAGCTTTATTTCCACTTGGCCGTGCCTCTAAGTGTGTATCAATGGGCTGATGATATTGATCCGCCAAATAGGTCAGACATCTTTACATGACAATAGGCAGACAAGCTGACCTAGCCATGGGCAGAATTGTTGACTCAACTATAGGCAGACATGTTCCTGAAAGTAGAAGCAGACGTGTTGCAATCTTTCTAAAACTCCCAGGACGAGTGCCTTGCTTGAACCAAAGTGTTAAACCGCTGTTGACCTCTCACCTTTGACTCTGTGAATACCTCAGCCTGTAGAAGGGCCACTACTGAAGAAAAAGGTTGTTTTTTTTTTTTGTTTTGTTTTGTCTTGTTTTTTTGTTTAAATCACACCGTGGTGCTTTCGCCAGCGCAACCATGCAATGAAAACATACCAAAGGAATTTCTGTTGTCCACTTCTACAGATTAAACCAAAGGTCTTTGTTTCTCCTCTCTCCTGCCCCCCTCTCTTACCCCTCCATCCCCCCCTTCCCCTAACCTCCTATGTCTCTCTCCGCTGTGTGTAGGAAGGTCCAGCACTCTGGCCGTGCATGTCTTTACCAATGTCTCTGAATACCTCATAGTAATAATTCCTTTGAGTTCTGCATTGAGACGTCTATCTGTGAGTAAGGCAGAACTCCACTCGTGTGGTAACTGTTATTGTTACTTCAAAAAGCTGTATGATTATCTATTTTGAAGTTGTTTGTTTTTTTTCTGGCAGAAGTGCTCTGTTTCAAGTCACGGAGGACGAGTTTCAGGGTTGATGTATGAAACTTAAGGGATGGAGGGAGAAGCGTATTTTTTATCAGACATTGGGTTATGCCAATATTATGATGGTAGACTATTGCTTTTACAGGGTAAAACCAACTGCTGTGATATTGTGTTCATATTTTCCCTTTTCTCTACTTCTGTGTTGTGATTTTAATTTAATTGCATTTTTGTAATGGTTAACCACTGCTTTAATTTATGCATTTGTAGAAACTCTAGATTTGTATATAGTAGGTTTTTGAAAAAAACAAACAAAAAAGACAGTTTTATGTTACAGCCTTATTTCCCACGCTTAGATATAAAAAAGGAGTAGTTTGTATTCTTCTTCAGCTAAATCCTAGCCGGCATTTCAATGTGTGTTTTAAACACTGCCAGAAACCCAGACAGTTGATTTGCCAATGCAGACAAAGTTATACAGGAGCTACTTTGTTGAACAGCTGGCAAAAAGCAGTGTGTACGTGTGTGTGTGTTTTTTCTATTCTTTTGACTTTTTAAAAATAAGTTATTTTATGGGTATTACTGCACATCCAAAGATTTTTAAAACAAACCAAAAATTGGAAAAAAAATATGTATAATGTTGAAAAGCACTGGCATTTGTGAGGTAGACTTGTTGAGTTTTGATTTGCCATTCGCACGGGTATAGAATGTAGAAGGCGTAGGGCTATGTAGACAAGCTTACTCTACCATGTGGGGAATCTCCTGTTCAATGTACAATCTGAAGCATTTGAAACGAGGGCTGCAAGTCCCGCTCACTTTGCTGTCTCATGCACAGAGTGAGGTGGAGTGGAGGCTGGGCAGCCGGTCTGCCAGGGGCTGTGCTGCGGAGCTGGGTCTGTTTTTATTGCCGTGGCACTGCCGCCTCACTCCATCTAGTATCTGTTCTTTTGGTACGTACTCGTGTAATGACAATGAGCAAAGTCTAATAAAACTGCAAAGAACCTTACCAAGAAATCAGTGTGTGAGTGTGTATGGGGGACGGTCACCTGGATTGCTCATTTGTTTTTCTGTGTGTGTGGATGAGCGTGTGTGTGTGCTACTCGAATGTCAACTACTGCTGAGGTATGTGTGCTCATTTCCATGCATTTCTTCACGGTGTGCTCGTCCACTGTTAAAATCTCTATGTATGCATGAGTGTGGCTGATTTGTGCATATCACAACAGTAAGTCTGACTCCCTCTGGTTGTAAGCGGCCATACTGTTAGCACGGATTCCTCTGTCATGCAGACAGCACAGTATCTCCGTGGACTGAAGGTCATCACCAAAACGTCTGCGACAGATCACATCAGCATGGTATGCAGTCATTATGTCACAGAATGAGGAATGCTTTTCAGCAAAATACAGGTGCTGTATTAACAAGGGAATGGATGGTGCAGTGTGGATCTATTTTCCCCCATTTTCACATTTTCTTTTATTTATTTTGTCCATAAGGAATTCCCATATGATGAGGAGCTTGGCTACAAGTCTCATAACAATACTGCGGCGCCTAAGACAATCATCTGGATCTCTAACGCTGGGGAACTAGTTTCTCACCCGCAGAGGGGTGTCCTCCAGCTATTCATATACAAAGATGCTTGAAGGGTTTTGATAAACAAGCATATTTGTTGTCATAGACATTTAGGAATAAATTACAGTAGTACTTCATCTTGCACTCGCATTTCAAAATGAAATCTCATTGCTCTTATCAGCCTTGTGCTCTTGACAACTTTGATCTCTTTCTTTTGGCCTCCTTCTCAACTCACAATGCTTCTTCAGTTTTCTGTGTGTGTGTGTGCGTGTGTATGTTTGTGTGCAGGCACGAGTGCCTGCGTGTGTGTGTGCTTGCGCGTGCATGCGTGCCAGAGAGGCAATGCTGTTGGTGTTACTCTCAGATGTATAACTCCATGTCTCATGACTTGATTTGTCATTGCTGTTTCCCAGGCTTTGCTACTGCTTTCTCAGTGCCGTGCAATATCATCTGTTGTGATTGCTAAGCAAATGAAAAAAAAAAAAAAGAAAGAAAATTGAGAAGCAAGTGATGATGTCATCCAGCTTTTTTCAGTGTTCAAATGTTTCAACATTTCTGTAGTCACAAAAAGTAGAAAATAAACGGTTGGTATTTCCAGCTTCTGAATTCTGGCTCTTGTTATTTATTATTATTTTATTATTTTGTGTGTGTGCTTTGTCTTTTTTCCCTCAGACAGGCAAATTGAATCAATAAAACATCAAATCAGATAAGGAAGTAAAGGACAAGACAAGCAGGCATATGAGTCTGTCTTGGAAGGAACCTGCATGACAAGTAGCTTTAGAAGATCAGTGGATAGTTTGTGTCAGACATGTTGTCAGGGTCAGAGAGTCTTCAAAAATGTATGCACTTCTGTTCCTGTAAAAAAATCTGAATCAATATATTTCCATTACATACTTAAATAAATACTGTATATCTATAGATTTTGAAGTCTTTAGCTGTTTTAACAAGTTAAGAAAACCATCATTTAAAACAGTTATATCTTGTAACGGTTAAATTCTTAACTTTAAAAATGTGGGTCGGACGTTGCTTTTATTCGACTGGTGCATCACTAATTTTGGAATGAAACTCTGCAATGAATCACAGCCCCACAACAAAGATGGATTTACTTAAAATGTGTCTCAACGTACAAAAGTATTGCAAATTTTACAGAGCAATAAAATAACTTTTTCTTGACTTAGCGTTATATACTGCTGCATCATCTGTGATCCCTTCACAGTGCAATGAATGCATACATAGTATGGACAGCACCACTCTGACAGTGTTGGAGTAGGTTAACCATTTTAAACATTTCATTTCTTTTGAAGATCTGATGTTGCTGAAAAGGGTCTTTTCAAAGACCAGAAATGCAATGTGGTCCTTTAAATACATGAGTAAAGTCATATGGATCATCATTTCAGACTTAACATATTCTATCATCAGTGGCACAAATTAACTCAGGCAAGATGAGACATCCAAACTTTAACCCATCAGTTGACGATCGAACTCAGCAACACAACAAAAAAAAAGTGGTAAGAAAACATTTCTTTTATTCCGTTTCGTCCGGATGTGGTGCTAAACCCCACAAATCCGTCTGTTAGTAATCCATTACCCAAACATGATGTGTTCACCCCTCATTAGACTGATTCAAGGCCTGAAGGCTCTTGCATGTACATGAGTCACTGATCCTTGTTAAACTGGGCCTATGGTTGGACAAAAACTTTCTCAAAGTCAAAGAAGCCAGACTGGAACAATGCCTGCAAATCCTTTTCCTTTGAGATGCAATGGTCCCCGAGGAACAACGTAAACTACTGTGTGTGTGTGAAGACAATTAGCCTGGAGAATACAGTCTGAAGAAAAATTTACATAATAAGACATTAGAAAAATGTTTCTGCGAAAAGTATTTGTACGTATTTCAGCCATCCTCCTTACTTGCTACTCCAAAGTTAAATAATGCTCATGAGCTTTTGTTGCCTGCTACAGATTAATAAACTATGCTGTGTGTATTTGTGAACTTACATGTGTGTGTATGTATGTATAGGCTCTTAGGCTCTTTAAACAAAAGCGTACTGAACATAGGCACAGCGGCACATCACATCGATGAAGGACGACCTCTTATTTATGAATGTACTTGTCTTGTATGAGGGCTGAGGAGTCAGGGACGGTGACCCAAAGGAATCTCAACACCTGGCAACATGTCTGCAATGTTTCACTTCAGGTACACTCTTACTTGTCTTTCAGTCCCAGGAGCTGTAGCCCTTTCCCTGCCCTCTTCATTTCCTCATCCACTTTTTTAGATAGATAGATAGATAGATAGATAGATAGATAGATAGATAGATAGATAGATAGATAGATAGATAGATAGATAGATAGATAGATAGATAGATAGATAGATAGATAGATAGATAGATAGATAGATGTAACAATTCATACAAGTGTTTTCATACTATTTGCTGCATTACTTACATCCTGCCACTAGATGGGGCTATGACATGGATTTTTCCATACACAAGAACTTCTTTGTTCTTGTGTTTACCACCATTCTCAAAGGGAAAATTCACACTAAAAGACTATTATTTATACTTACTGTTTTGACCATTATGGACAGTGAATCTGCATCTACAAACAAAGAAAGCAGCCTCTCCAAATTGGAAATAAGAGCATTAACACTTGAGAAGATGATTGATTCACCTACACTGAGCACTGGCTAGTAAGAGCTCAAATGCTAAATCTTCCAGCTGTGAATAATCTCTTTAAAATCAGTAAGGGTACTGTTAAGGCTCTCTAGGAGATGCTAGAGTAGCTCCAGGATTTATCTCTAAGTGACATCATTGCACTCACTTCAGCCCTGATAGTGTTGCAGGCATTTGCAGCTCATTGCAAACCACAACTGTCAGCTTCCCCTTCACATTTTTAAAAATAACACATCTCTTTGTTTGAGGCTGGGCTGCGATTGGCTACAGAAAAATAAAAATGACATTGTGAGCACATGTGCTACTCAAACGTATCTGATCTCCACGGAGGCACTAAACACAAAGCATGATGTTTTTTAACAAAGTGGAATGAAAGTCAGTGACGCCTTATTGTTTCGGCCTCTGGGTTTTCAAGGTGTCTCAACCACAGAGGTCTGCATACACGGTACCATATATCTCTGCTTGTTATCATCCTGAAACAGTGAATTTCTCATTTTGGACTTCATCACAACAAATGTCAAGTCAGTTTAAGCATGCAATTTCCATTTAACCGCATAGCTAACATTATTGGCGCGTCGTGTTGTTCTGCTGTCAGTGTTGCTAACTATTCAGAAACACACCCTGGCATTTGGAGCCCTTTTACAAACCTGAACAATGGCTCTGACTCACTGTTTCTAAGATAAAACCTTGATAGGAAACCACACAGTTTGTCGTGTGAGTTGGTTTTCATCAAAAGCAGGATCATCGACTGGCCGATAAGGCTTCAGTTGACTCCTTACAAAAAGTGTAGAAACCACAGTGTTAAAGGGCAGTTGTTTTTTTTCTTCACTTAAATGTCATTTTGGTGCTGGTGCAAATCAGTGACATAGTAGACTAACTCTGTAAACTTTGCTCCCTGGCCAGATAAATGCCCATTATCAGCCAGTACGTGTTTGCATTGTTATTGTGGACTTTATGACCCTATGCTCCCACTTGTCTCTGCTATCAGAAACACAGGCCATGTCAGTCGATTTATAATTCAGCAGGTTAACAGCAAATGATCTGGCAAGCACTAACTTTGAAAAAAAAAACTATATTCTTTTCACTTAGTCAGACATCTATCCAAAATATCATAATAACACAAGTCATTGTTAACCAAACTCACATTCTCTATCTGTGTGCGCAAACAACAATAACACACAAAGTGCAACTGCAGCTGCCAAACAGATTTGTGAAGCAGATTCTCGTGTCCTCATTTTGGCCTTCGCCTTTGTTCCAAGAGCTTTTAGCAGAGAAGAGATTAAAACAAAGAGCTCTCCCCCTGCTCTTTGTTAGTTACACCAAAATGACAATGAGCATTGACAGTATTCTTTCCATCTGACTTCAAATGTAAAGTTTACTTTAAACTCAACTTTACTTTTGTTATTGTAAAAAAAAAAAGATTTTGTAGCACTTTAGGTCAAAGGGCACTCCTTATCACAGTGACTGGCCAAAGTTGGATGTGGACAGATAGTGAATATTTAGGGTCTTCACTCTCATGTCATGGTGTACAAGTATGCTTTGACAAGTTTGAAAATGACATGAATAAAACGCAGCAGCCTTTACAGTCACCAGATCTCAACCCAGTCTCACGTGTAACATGCAAGACAACACCAAGACCATCTTTATCTTCAAATCTATTTCGAGATGTCTGCGCCTGTGTCTGCTGATCAGCTGAATGTCATCTTCTCATGTCATGTCTGCTCACGTCTCTCTTGCAAAACATATCTTGAACTCAGTGAGATCATATGATTAAATGAAGATTGTATCTATAAATGAGTGAACATCTTGTACAGGAATGGTGTTCATCTCTTTAATAGAGCTCCACAGATTTGTTCTCTGAAGCTGTTTGGAGGTTCATGGTGTCTGACTCCATACTGAGACTCTTCATGTTGGGTTTTCCTTAAATTTGTCACCGATCTGTGGGTTTCATGTTGCTCAATGTTGACCTGTTATGGTTAACTTCTTTTATTCAGTAACTTTGTAAGCCTTCTCTGTTTAATATTAGCCTACTATGATTGAAAATGACAAGATATAATGATTTTCTGGAGCACCCCCCTTTGTTTAACGACATAACAAACAGCTTGTCTGTATGAAATACACACAAGCTAAAACACCCCTTAATTTCATAAGTCACAGGGGATGAAAAGTCCTTTTTACAACAATAACAATAATCATCATGTGGAACTTATCAGTGTCTTTGGGAGACTTTAAAGCGCACACACCAACATTACATCAACTCACGCACACTGATCTTTGGCTGCCCACTCGCGAGCCAGAACAAAATGTTCACGACGGAAAAAAACGAACCCTCACGTGCGCACGTGAGCGCGCACCGATCTCCCCCCGACCAATCAGCGCGCGCGGAGAGTGTATCCCCGTCCCACGTGTTGTTTCCCTTCTCACATCACCGACGGCACACGAAGCGCCGAGAGACGGGCCAGCTTCACTTTTAACGCCCGTTTTCACCGGACACGCCGCGACTCCCTCCTCTTTAGCGAGATTATTGATTTATTTATTTACATTTTTTTTGTTGGTACCACTTCGGCATTAAGTTGGTGGTTGCTATGGCTGCGGGTTCATGCGAGGCTGTTGCCGAGGGGGAAGTGACGCGCGGGGCTGTTGTTGGGACACGTGACCGTGGCTGCGCTGATCTGTTTTGACAAGCGGCGGAGGGGGGCGAGAGAGAGGCGGACTGAGAGCATCACGACCACACCGGGAGGGGGGACTCGCTGCTCCTTTCACTCTCATTTCAACCAAGCGACGGCGGCGTACACTCGGCGTCCGTACGGCGTTGAGAAGAAGGCGGAGACAGGCTGCGGTCCGTCAGTCGTTACCGTCGTTACCGAGCGCAGTCCGGCCGTTTGTTGACGGTTTGAAAAGTTTTCGCTCGGTACAGGTGGGGGCTCCACCGTGAAGTAGATGGCGACGGCCCGGGAGCTGCGGACGGGCGGAAAGTGGCCCGTACCCGCCTGATATCACCGGTTAACGTCAGCGAGGATGAACCGTTGAAAATACATCTATTAAAAAAATAAAATAAAACGGGGCACCGACCGTGTAGCAGCCGAGCCGAGCCGAGCCGTGGTGGTCTGAACAGTGAGGGAGGGACGGAGGGGAGTCAGTGGGGGTATTCGGGCAGGTCGTCGTCGTGAAAACAAGCAAAACAAGACCCGATAAAGTTTAGTTAGCTGGCCGCTACGGAGCTAACACTGCTGAGTTAGCACCTCCTCCTCCGGTCCGTCCTGCCGGAGCTGTGTCGTTACCGGAGATGAGGCACAGAAATGCATCGCTACGTGACCGCGGCTCAGGTGGAGGAATCTGAGAGAGGAGAGAGCAGCAGCCAGTGTGTCAGACAGGTCGACCAGTGAGGAAGGAGTCCGCCTGTCCGTCTGTGTCCGGCAGCTGTCTTTGTGTCAGTCACTTTGGACAGTGTACAGTGGTGCGATGGGAGCGTACAGTAGCATGCTAACAAAGCGATGCTTTGTTGTCGGATAGGGGGCAGCTGGCACCGACACACGGTCTCCACAGCTGATCTTATTGTCGCTTAGCTCATACACGGCACGTCTAGGTCACAGAGGTGTGGAGGTGGAGGTGGGGGTGTCCAGGCAGCGTCGTCTTGTTGCTGTCAAGGCTGTGTGTGTGTGAGTGTGAGCCAAGAAGAAAAGACTTGAAGAGACCCTGAAGGCAACCTGATGACACTGGACAACATGAAGCCCGAGAGAGGTATGTACAGCACCTCAAACACATGTAAAGGTGTGTGTGTGTGTCGGGGGTCTTGGTGGCCTGTCTGTCTGTTTGTCTGTCTCTGTGTGTGCAGGTTAGTGGACCGATTGCACCCCCCTCCCCTCCCCTAGAGAGGAGATTCAGGCCATGGACTTATGTAACAGCTGGTCATCCTGGTTATGTGAAATTAACAAAGCCTGACCAGAGTCAGTGAGGCCATGTACATTTGATGTCCTAGTTTAGGACGTTATCACCATTGTCAGCTGTTTGTGTATATTTGTCTTTTTTGCATCAACATATAATAACCTGCAACACCCCCCCCTCCCCTCCCATGCCTAGTGCTGTTCCCTCCTCCGGTAGCTCTTGTTTTGACAGTCTCTTGCACAGGGCTGCTGCAAAATGTACTTGACACCCACCCTGTTGTGGAAATGAGGCTCCTGCCGTATGCTCTGCAACCTGTTTACATGTCGCTGTATCTGCAGCAAGAGGTAAAACAGGGACAGAGGGGACACCCTTGTTTGTTTTGGTGTGATTATGCTAATTCTGTCGGCGCATTAATTTGTTTAAAAAAAAAGGGGGGGGTATCTTGGACACCTTAATCTCTGCCCTGCCAACAATTAACTCTTAGGTGTTGTGTAAGATCCTTTTTATTGTGTAAGCTGAGTGATCTTGTGATTGATAGCACACAACCGCTTGTGATCCGGGGTCTCTGGCGACCTGATCTATTGTCAACAACACAATGGCTCTGTACTTGGGAGGCAGTGAAGGGCCACTGTTCTCAGTCGTGATGAGATTAGCTGCAGTCAATCAGGGATAGCCTCTTTGTGTTTTTATGGGTTATGAAACTGCAGTCTGGCCTGAGTGGGATCCTCCTCGCAGCACAACATGCTGGTAATGGGACTCCGCAACAAACAGTAAACATAAAATGGGCCTGGACTATATGTGCCTGGACTTTTAACCCTAGCCTTGCCCGGCCTTGACTGCAGGATCCTAAGCCTTTATATGGAAGCACTGACCCAAACATCTCTGTGATGTGGCTGGCCAGAGTAAAGGGCACAGTGAGTGGCACTGTACCGTGTAATTATAGCCTAATAATAATAAGCACAACACTCTGGGTCAACTGAGCGAACGGCAACACCACTGCTCCTGCATGTTGTCATATTAGTTGGTTGGGATATTGAGATGATTTACAACCAGATACTGTGTGTGTGTGCATGTCCTGTAGCAGTTAGAAAAGATTGCAAAGTGTTGGCCTGAGGGGGCATTACTACATCAAGTCTGTTCATCACCTTTCATGGATTGTGGCCACATCAGGTCGGCTCGTTTGCTCTCATGTTCTCGTTGCGAAAGCTTGTGCCAGTAGACACCTCTCCACAGCAGTAGCTCCCTCTTTGACTGGCAGACACTGTGGGGCTATTGTTATTTGGAACATGCTGTACCATTCCCATGGTGGAGATACCAGGTTGCTTATAGCCCAGAGACGCCCCCTCTCTTCTTTAGCCACCCTTCTCACACTAGTCTTGGAGGAAAAAGGGCACTGCAGTGGTGAGGGAAGCCGTTTGCTTAGTGGCCTTGACCACGGTGAGGTCTAGGTCTGATGTTGGATCTAAGGTTTGTAGAAGAGCCGGCTGTATTAAGTCTCAGGGGGAGAGCTGAACAAGTCCAGACATGTGCATCTTACACTAAACACTCTTGCAACAGGTCTCACTGGTCGTGACCTCCCACCCCCATCCACCCTCTGATCAGGTTGGTGTGAAAAGTCAAGCCAAGGCTTTGGGTGTACGATGAGGTGATAGGATCAGGCTGTACTCTGCCATAACTTGGCTCTTACTCCACATTTAACACCTCGAGAGGGGACTTTGGCAATTGCTGATGGTGAAATCCAACGCATCCATTGGGTGTCTGTGCCTCATGTAAGGAAAAATGATGAGCTGTTTCTTAATCACTTCTGTAGCTACATAATTGTATAAAACTACAGCAACATTGTTTAGAAGTGTAATAATAATGTTTGTATATGACTGTCTCACATATACTTAAGAGATTATGTGTAGTTACAGCCAGTGTTACTTTACGCTTGGAAGAACGATCCTAAATGGTTCAACATTGTAAGATATACATATTAAAAACTTAAAAACATAAAGGAGCTCAGGTGCCAAGTGCCAGAATTGCTGTCCAAATGAAAAAAGCAGCATCTGTCTAGGTCTAGACCTTAGCCTCTGAATAAAAACAAATAATTTGGGCTTCGGATGAGCAAAACTTTCTTCATGTTGGTGCAGCATCTCTTTGTGGAGCTTTGTGAACCATGCCTTTGTTATAAAGGGAGAAGAGTAGCACTTATGTTCTGCTCAGGGGCCTAACCAGAGTCATCTGACCCTCTTGTTTTTCTGTGAGTTGAGCTGTGAGTCAGGATGCTGTGTGTGTGTCTGTCTGTGTGTGTGTGTAGCACAGAGTATGTAACAGATTGCTTTTGGCCCTAATAAGAGCTGTACTGTTGAACCATGTGGCTCAACTGACAGCTTTTACAGGTCCCATAAAGAGACGGAAAACTTACACCAGTCGGCGTGGGGTGTGGTTTGTCATATCAGGTTTCAGACTGTTTCAGCTGAAGTCTGGTTAAGCTGGGTTTTATTTTTATCCATAAAGACATAATTTTTGTCTAAATGTGTTGTTTCTGCGTGTGGGACTAAGTTTAATTCAGGAACCACAGTGGAAGTGTTTACACTGTGAAAAAAGGCTGATTTTTCTCAACTCTTCATAGCCAAGTCACTGAAGGGATATTATGTATATAAAAATACTTTACGTTAGATGTGAAGTGATGTCATGTGGTGAGGTGAAGTGAAGAGCAAAGAATGGTGACTGATTGCCTACTTTAACCACAGCTCTAATCCCCTACCACCCCCCTCTTCAGACACACATTAAACAATATACACAGATGACCTCAGAGCTAATCATGTCGGAGAGACTCAGTCAGCTGGCAGGCCTCGGCAGCGCTCTGCTCTAGCTCCCTGTAATGACATTCGTTGTGTTTGTTTGGTGGTGCTTCCTGTTTGGAGCCATTAGTCCTTTAAGGAGGACTTGAACGCACCGCCCGCTCTCTGCCGTGTGCTCAACCAGATTATAGCTGCCCTGAGATGTCCCAGCCACATGCCAGCGGATCAGACGATACACTCTCACTGACGAGAGACCCAGATAACACGGAGTGACATACACTGTTGTCCCGTACAACACCTGTCCGGTCCTTTTGTTGTCTTTGCCTCCTCCTCAGCAGTGATTTACCCCGGAGCAGGAGGCAGACACAACAGGTGCTGTCTTCTGTTTTTCTCCTCTCACACAGTTGGAGTCCATCTGTATATATGTTTTTAACCTGTCTTGATTGACTCATTTATTTTCTGGGTCTTAAGATTTTTAGCCACATAAATATCATAACTTTAGATTTCCTTTCTATTTATTTAAAAATCCAGCTGCTTTTCTTGTTTATGCATACGCCGTCTTACAGTATATTACAGGTAATAATTCTACCAGCTAGTTTAAGTCAACGTAAGTGTTTCACCATGTTGCCTTTTCAATACAGCAGCACCGCTATTTGCTGACCCAGCTGGGCTGAACATGGATATTGGACTCCCCATTGTACAGCGAGATTAAGAGCTGCCTTTCGCAATGAATACCAATACTGGGTAGGCATTCAGCTGTGAGTTACTGTCCCAGCCCCCGGAGTAATCAGCCTAAATCAATGCTGTTGTGACAGCTTTGACTGTAAGTAGCCTAGCCTCGCCTAGCTGCCCCACGGGATTGGGCACCCAGTCCTCCCAGTACGACAAAGCTCTTACGTAACACAAAAGCATTTTATTTAGCACACCGACCCTTTTTCAGGACACATACTCAACTGTTCTTTTACGCTATGTAGATATATACACATATATAAAGGCTTAGTGCTTAAAGTCACGCACACAGACATAAAAGCAGGTGAACATATATATATAGTACAGTCCTCCCGATTAAGGCTTGGTGTTAACAAGTTATATGGAAGCACAAAAATACTCCGGGCTGAAGGTGGAGGCAGCAGCATGGGTCGTATTTCTGCTGCCAGGGTGCCACTGAGCCAGTGATGTCATTGCTTTCGTGCTCGTCACATCCTCCCGCCCCCGTGGCTCCTCACAGCCAACCAGCAGCCGACTCTGCAGGAACAGGAAAAGCCATCTGGACCTGGTGGTTTTCTCCTGGTAGGGGGATGTATGCGAGTCTCTCTCTCTCTCTCTCTCTCTCTCTCTCTTTATTTCTGTTTATCTTTGGCACGTTTTCATCTGTGTCTCTTCTTCTTCCTGGTGTCAGTGGGTCTTGGAAAAAGTATAAATGAAGTAGCTAAAAAGTTTTTAAAGCAGTAAGTTTCAGAACTTTGCATATAAACTTTTAGATCAATGCTTTATTAACAGGATAAGTAAAATATGCAGACATGTTTTTATGCAAACAAAGAGGCCAGAACTTGTAGTGTAGAGCCTTTATCTCCATGAGCTATTAATTCTTGGTGTCCTCTATAGTGCCTCCACTCCAGTAGTTATCCCTGTTAGTAGATCTTAGTGGAACTAGCACATCTCAGAAACCGCATACTAAAGCAAAAAAAGAACTCATTCCTTGTTTCTTGTATTTTCTTGTCATCCACCATCTCTGTTATTTTTGTAACACAAATGACAGCTTCTTGGCACTGTCATCAGTGTTTACACAGGAGTACATCAGGGGATATCTGTTATTATTGCTATTCTGCTAGATTTGATAGGAGGGAAGACCAAATACAGGAAATTTTCTCCGTCTTTGACCTTGTAGTCAATCTACTGTTCCACTCCTCGCTCCACTGGTCTTCTTTTATCCGTCTTCCTCTCCCCTCCCTTCTTTTCCTGTCCTGTCCTCTGAGTCACATCACAGAGACTTCAGCTTCTGTAACACCTCAGCACTTAACACCTCCACCACCATGATGTGCTGATGGTATCTAGACAAAAAGCATATTGACAGAAATAGAGCTAGGTAGATTTACTATAAACACAAAAATGAAATAGGTGATAGTAGGGCCTGACAGATTTATCTGTACACTTACATTGATTGCTCGATAAAGACATTCAGCAGATATATTGCTGTTGGAGTGCATTTGTCACAAAACACTTTGGATGAAGAAAAGTGAGGCCAGCTCACACACACACCCCAACACTGTTTTTTGAGCCTAACTGGAAAGTTTGTAGTCATCTGCTTCAATAAGGACATAGGCGTCAATTTTTACAATTGTGGTAGTCCACAAAATGTCTGAGAAATGTGCACATGACACTGCCATTTCAGTAACGCTCACCTTTGTACCTCTTAAGTGCATCCTAAATTTGTGTATTTTTCCCCCAAAGAAACATATTAGTTGTAAATCACAAATTCTGTGTTTACCAGTCATGAGAAGAACATATGAGGAATGTCCCTCCTTTTATAAAACTAAAAATGTTTTAACTTAAGTCAGGCGGTCGAAGCATTAAAAACATTACAAGCTCTCGATTCTCAGAGCTCAACAGCAACAGACCATCCATCCATCCATCCATCTTCCTCCGCTTATCCAAGACCGGGTCGTGGAGGAAGCAGTCTGAGCAGAGATGCCCAGACTTCCCTCACCTCAGACACTTCCTCCAGCTCTTCCAGGGGGAATTCCGAGGCGTTCCCAGGCCAGCCGAGAGACACAGTCTCTCGCGCTGTGTCCTGGGTCTTCCCCAGATGACCGAGCCACCTCAGCTGACTCCTCTCGATGCGAAGGAGCAGCGAATCTGAAACTCCTCCTGAGTGACTGAGCTTCTCACCCTATCTCTAAGGGAGCGCCCAGCCACCCTGCGGAGGAAACTCATTTTGTATCCGTGATCTTGTCCTTTCGGCCATTAGCCAAAGTTCATGACCATAAGTGAGAGTGGGAGCGAAGACTTGCCTTTCGACTCAGCTTCTTCACCACAACGCGATCCGGTACATTCGACCGCATAACTGCGGAGGCTGCACCAATTCTGCCTGTCAATCTCACGCTCCATCACAGCAACAGACTTCCTTTTAAATTCATGAGGATATAAAAGAAACTAGTGCCTCATCAGATATCACTGGTTCACCGCAACTGGTTAATGTTTCTATTGACAGACTGTCCAGAGTGACTCTGAAGAGGCAGGAATCCTCATCAGCTTTTAAGGTCTGTTACCAGACACCACACCGTGTTACACAAGTCAGCACTTTAATCCTACACCCGACCAACACAGAACACACACATCTCCTCTGCTTCTGTGTTCCTGTGCTGAAAAAGACATTAATAAATCATTAAAATGTGATCAGTACAGAGAGAACAAAAAAAGTAATTTGGGTTGAAGAATCAAAGAAATGTTTTTTTTATTACTTAAATCTGTGCATTCATACCATATAATTAATCTAGAGAAATCTAATGTCAACCACCTAATACGCATAGATTGATCAATCTCTAATGTGAACTATTCTTTGAGAGTAAGAGGATCTTGGTTACATGCTACCAGTCTCTCTTAACAGAGAGTTCCTGCGGGGCTCATTGTGGAGGCGTTAAGCACATTGTTTATTAACAACAGCATGAGGTTAAGTTAATTTGAGACTCATCTCTCCCCTTTCCTTTTCTCCACTGTCTCATCCCGCTTTCAGGCCAACAGCCGGTCTCTATATTGAGCAAGACGATTCCCCCAAGACCCCCAGCATTGCTTTATCCTCACAGCAAACCAGCTGACAGTCAGTCTGTCCTGTTGAACTGGGTGAATGTTCATCTTCCCCTTTGCTCAGCTGCTTTTTAGCGTTTTGGTTTTTTGTTTTTATGTGGTAACATGCTGTTGTTGAAAGTGTGGGCCAAGGAGCGGTGACTTCTAGTTTCACAAGCTCTAAATGGTAAATACATCAAGTACAGTGCAGTGATGGAAGCCGACAAACACCTAACAGGAGAGAAGATGAACAGTACAGTAAATTCAGTACAGCTTTACTATGAAGTTAAGCTTTTTTTTACCCCTTCCCAGCCACGTCAAGACTTTGGCCCTGTGCTTCCCCATCCAAAGCGGTTAATTCCAGTCAGAAACCACCTCGATATGTCTGTGCCACAAGTGACACACTTTTCACGAAGGCCTGTGCTGCTCGGGTTGCTCAATTCGGACTCCCCTTTCTAGAAATTGGCATCGGCAGCAGAGAGGAGGTCAAAGGCCCGTGCATTCATGTCGGACAGGGTGGCTCTGGTTACTGAAAGGGGTTGGTTTGTCCCACTGCCCCAGTGTCCTGTAGCTACCAGCAGTCAGCTCGCTGAAATTTAAACAGCTGTAGTAAAGATTTAGGGTCGGGTGTAGCCGTCAGAGAAGATCTAAATTGCCCAAAGAATCTCAATCTATGCATGCAATTGAATGAAATAGTTAGTTTGGAGGATGTCGTAATTTTCATAATAAATCTTGATTTTGTTGTGGCCATATTGTGCACAACTGTTGGCTCCACTGGGGCTTACTAATTCCCACTTTGCCCACCTTGTCCACTACTTCTGTACTCTCTCCACTCCAGGTTACATAACAGGTATTAGTTAGACAATGAGTGTGCAAAGGACCACTGTTCCCTGAGTAACAGGGGCTTAGGGGGGCCCGCTACACTATGTGCAAGTAAGGTCAAAAAGAGCACGGCAAACCTGAGGTCACTGCATCTTAAAATAAGCTTTCTAGCATTTCAGGAAAGATGAGAGGGAGATTATGAGACCCAGATGTGATGAATTGTCATGAGTAAATGTTCTTCACACATGGTACACACTTTAGTCCTCTCTTTAGCCACAAGTATGTTTACCTCATTGTTTCAGTGTTTATGCATCCTTTAATATTCATGGGTCTGTTTTTTTTTTTTTTTTTAATCAGGAAAGTTTATAGCGCATATAATTTTTCATTCACTCTGCTTGGCATTTGCTCAGCCTAATGCATTTACACCTGGAAGCTGCCCAGTGCAGCCGGTCTTAGCCACTCATCTGAGTAATACGGGGCTAAAGTACCCCACTCAAGGACTTCAGTTGCTATGGCTGTCGAAGATGAAGAGGAGCGTACTGTATCTCATTCCTAACCTGGAGTGTCCCAGCAATGAATTTCCATCTCTGCAGTCAGTGGCTGGCAGATAGTGAGAGCCTTTCATCCGATTCAAAGGTGATTTTTTTTTTTTTCTTTACCAGTCCTGTCTGGTTAAAGGTGTGCAACTCACTGAAATCAACTGGCACAGTGTGTGGTTTGCACTGAAATCCTGCAGACTCTTGGCACTCCCTCGACCATGGTTACCTAACTGTGATAGGCTGCCATTGTTACTGCTGCTTTCATCATACAGCGCTGACCTAATACTGTAGGAGAGCTGAACAGCAAAAGTTTTCCACAGCGAGTGTGTGGGTTTAAACTAAATGGCCTTCTAAATGCTAGATATACATCTTTATTAGAAAATATTTGATCAGTAGCCACATGCAAGAAAATGTACAGGAAATTGCCTTGATTGACAAGAAAGGTGTGAGAAGAAAAACCAGTTCAAAGGAGTAGTGATTGATGGACGATACTACATAGCCGTCGTCTGAAATTGGGTCCTGTTTTCCCCCCTCAGCTGAGATGACTTCTGTCTGTTAAGTGCTTTACGCCTCACGATAAACTGTTTTGTATCCCAGAAGCTCGTTTACCAGGCGACCTCACCAGTATGCGAGTCGCTCGGCCTCCAAACAACAGCTCCGTTCATGGCTGACAATACTGGGTGTGAGAGAGAGGGCAAGGTAGTGTGTCAGTCTGGGTCGAGTGTGTCTGTTTGTGTTTGTTTGTTGAGAATAATAGCAGCTGAGCTCACAAAACAGAAGAGGGGTTCTCCTCAGCTGGAACTGTACTAACGCCTCTCAGCCAATCAGGGCTTGTTGCTATGTGTGCCGTGAATCTGCCCCTTTGTGTTGCAGAGTGGGAGAGAGGGACACACTCAAAGTCGGGAGTTTTGAAGAAACGGTTCATTTAATCAAGTGGGAGGAATCTGGAAAAGTTTTGAGGAAGACAGATGATTAGACTTAAACTTAATGCTGGAAACTCTGGTTATAGAAAAACTTTCTGGAACTAAGTAGTAGTTGACAAAGTCCAAAGTTTGTTGTTGAGATTTGCTAACAACTAACTTAAATAGAATTTAAAACACCAGGGTCACCCAGTCTGTTAGCAGTCATTTAAACCAAGACAACAAACCTAATCTCGATTAGCTCCTCCTCTTGAGCCGTCCTTACCATTCTCTTTACAATACTCTGGCAAAAACATGCCAGTTTCTTGGCAGGCCTCATCACCACTTCCAGTGTTTTTTAATGTTGTAACACAAGGCAGACAAAAACAGGAAAGGTGAGCTGGCAGTGACGTGTGATTCATGTTATAAAACACAGTGGAAGCACAACTGACCCCGTTATTACCACTGAAATTTAGCAGCAATCCTTTGCTGCTCTGCCACAGAGAGGGAGAACAAAAGATACAAGACTGACATAAACACTCAGACATGCTGGGAATATCATACACACCTACACACACGCACGCACACACACAGAGCGAGGATGAGCACATAAACAGCTTAACATACGTAACAGACAGCCTCAGTGCACCACACAAGGACAGGGTATATAGTGGGAGCACAACAGAGATGCTCCAACACAACAATCGTATGCTGCATACAGCCCGCGCACATCTCTCTCACACACACACAAAGACAGAGCACAACAGGAGCATTAATTGTCTCAAACACTTTCTTGTCAAGCTGCTGCTCACTGTCACATACAGAGACACATATTGGTGCAGCTCATTCCTTCCCTCTTCAATCACCGTGACGGGAATGTTTAACGCAAGGTCTCTGTTGCCTTGGTAACACTTGTCCTTTTTCTCTCTCTCTCTCTCTCTCTCTCTCTCTCTCTCTCTCTCTCTCTCTCTCTCTCTCTCTCTCTCTCTCTCTCTCTCTCTCTCTCTCTCTCTCTCTCTCCTCTCTCTCTCTCTCTCTCTCTCTCTCCTCTCCCCCTCTCCTTCTTCCCTGGTCAACAGTTGTGATCATTGATCACCTTTCTCCAGTAGTCCCAGGTCAGTCAGCCTGGAGAGAAATGACAGAGGCCATCCATCCCCTTTTTCCTTTACTGCAACGCCTCCTTTTACGTTTGGACTTAAAAGGGAGAAGTTATGCTGCTGCGTGTTGCCACAAGGCAGCTCACTTCATTGTGTCTTAAATCCTATTGCAGTTTCTGCTGTCACAGGAAATTTAGTAAGATTCAGACAGTTAACACCCTCATAGGCAAATTGTGTAAGTGGATGTTTTGTCTGAATTTACCAATGGTGTCTGAATGTTTGCTTAATATTATTTGTGAATTTCTGTCACATTGATGGTATGCGTTTACTCTAATATTATGTTATTAAAACTCTAAAGCAGTAGTGTTTCTCAGTCAGCTGTGTGCTGAATGTAGCTAGTTAGTTACTGTAGGGTTCAGATATACAGAGCAATTCTCATTTTAAAGTTTTTTTTAAATCCAGAATGAGCCACTGAAAATAACTCAGGTCTTTTGATGAAATATAATTTTGAGTTTCAGATGTCAGCCGTGCCTAATTAACATTAATTCAGTTGACAATAGAATAGCTGACTATAGAAATAGACACCACAAAACTTCTCATTGGCCAAAAATGGTGGCCGCTTGCACTCTATACTAAGCATATAGTGACAATCCACATGGAAGCACCACATGACTGGATTTAAGTTCTTAATAAGTGCAAAATATGCTAACAAGCGAAACGGTAGACTGAATCTCCTTAAACTGTGTTGCATAAGCAGAACAAGTGCAGTTATGTCAGTGAATGTCATGGAGTCGGCTGCACTGTGTGTACCAGATCGTGTTACATGATACTATATGCTTATACACTTTCATGTAAACAGAGTTCATGAATACATACAGTACATACTGAGGGTGAGACTGCTCGCTCTGATGTGGCCTGTAAGGTCTGTGGTGTCTCACATTTAAGGACACACAGCATGTTTGGAGGCACACTCTGTGAAGCGCACATAAAAATGGTACTTTTTTAAAAGAAAAACATAAGCAAGCAGTTGTGATGTTTTAGATATATAGGGACGGGAGACGCAGTTTAGTTGGTCTCGCAGACCAGCTGGTCTCCAAATATAGTCGGTCAGACTGCAGAACTGGCCATGGAACAGGAAAGACGGCATCGCAAACAATTCCCATGGTGGTGAAATGCAGTTGCCAGAGCTGCTGACACTTCGAATCTGCCACCTGCTTTGCTACCAGTGCATTTGAATATTTTGAAGCTGGCTTTGTGCTCTCTTGAGATAGCTGTGGCTACCACTACGTGACATCAGGCAGCCTTCAAAAGCCCAGCCCAGCAGAGGAGCCCCTTTTAAAATTTTAAATCATCTGTGAGTTGCCTGTGCTGTACTTTAAGACTAAACCATAAAGAAGCTGGTACTTAGCCTCCGAGCTACAGTATGTAGAAATCAAAGAAGCACAGTTTGGCCGATGTGTCAGCATTTAAGCAAGTAACGCGGCTGTTTCAACTTTTCTCACTGTCTTGCAATTATTTTTATCGCCCCATAGTGTGTGTCTTCAGGCCTTCATAGCATTATCCCTTTTTAACATGGGCGCTGCTGGCAGACACTGTCACGAAGTCATCAAATAGTTGATTGTAGAAACCTACACTTTGAAATCAGAGAGCGAGAGATAAACAGAAAATGAGAGCTACCAAGTTGTGTCTATATTTATCTCAACGGGGGCTGCAGTGAGGAGATTTAGCATGGAAGAACTGACAGTGTAATCTCCTATTCTGCCTCTTTATATTTATCGTAGAGGTGCAGCTGTGTGTGTACGTACATGTATGAGTGTGTGTGTGAGTGTGTGTGTTTGGGCTGCATAATATATGCCAAAGTGAGAATCTGACATTTTTCAGTCTCAGTCTTCTTTAGAGTTAGTTACCATTTGAAAATACAAATATTGCCTCCGTGATCTTCCGTAGCCATTGGAGAATCAGAGTATGATGCTACATTGCTATGCAGCCTTATCCAGTGAATCAGCGTCATCATATCGTATTTTGTGATTACTTTTTGGATCGTCATTACCCGTCTGGTAGTCCAGCTATGGCAAACCAGTATGAACATGCATACATCGAAGTGCTTTTGACTCTTTTCATCCAACAAAGTCCTACACACCAGAATATGACCCTTTTTTCAGCACAGGCACAACAGAGCTGCTGTTAAATTTAGATTTGTTTCTGTTTCTGCTCTCTCTAGCTACGCACAGTTCAGGAGACGTGACACAGTCTTGTCATTTGTTGAACAACTTGGGGAAAAATTAGAAGTGCTTTGTTTTGTGCAGCTGAGATTCCTGCTTATGCAAATAGCTCTGAATGGTTGAAGGATTTTACAGAGATATAAATTAACATTGCAAATCCAATATCACGCAGCCCTGTTGTGTATGTGTACCATAAATGTACTTAGGCCTGTCTACATATGCTTGTACATGTGTGATTGAAGGTCAGGACATTACAACATAAATGTTTTTTTTTTTGCGTTTATGTTTTGTGCATTTTTATGCTCTCACTGAGAGATGCAGGTGGAGAAAAAAAGCTTTTACTTTGAGTTGTTTCATGTCGAGGACATCCGGTGCTGCACCTGATCAGAATGAAGAAAGGATGAACTTCCACTGTTTGTCTCCATTCAGAACGACCCAGATAATATTGTGTGTTAAGCCGACACACCTCAGTGAGCTGCTGCACTGAGGCTGAGGAAATGCCTTTAACCCACAGCTTCCCGGCAGGCTGGTTATCTGGAATCTGCAGGTCCTGGAAAAAAATTCAGATGTCTTAAATCATATCATCTCAAGCCTTCAAAAGATTTTAAAGACCAAAAGAGCATTTCAAGTCTCAGATGTCTTAAAAATCCTCTGGTGTCCTTGCTGCGTTGTTTTTCATTAAGAAAATGGTCCAGTTTCAGAGACCTTTGGTATCTTGGTTTTATTATTTATTCATCTTGAGAAAATTGACTCAGCCCCTCTGGAGCTTTGAGGGGCTTTAGTGTGTTGCTCAGGGAAACGGTAGCTTTAGGTAGTTTCCTTTCACAGCCATTTATACTGGAAGAAAGCAGGTACATTTAGACTAGTTTGGTCAATCTTTGGTTTTATTATACATTTAAGACAGAAGTAAGTAAAGTTTTAACACCCTCTGGTTGGTGTGTGTTTGTAACTCAGTTATTCATCCTAGTCTTTCAGTCTTGATTTTTTTCCATCTGCCTTGTTACACAGATTCTGTAGCAGTTGAAAAACCTAATCTCTGTTTAGCAAAAAAAAAAAACCCACAGCCAAGTCACGATTTGTTCAGTTTTGTAGTACAACAGTTCAAAAGTGCCTTTAGACATTCAGACATTAAAATGTACTACATTTGTTCCCCACAGTCTGCACGTATGGTCTTGGTATTGCCAAGTTTGACTTTTCTGTTTTCATCAGAGCTGTCACTAAGGAACAGAAATAACCCACCATTTATTAACAGACTATTTTTCTTGTGGATGTATTTTGACATTCAGAAAGCTTAGTTTTTACATCAACTCAGCTGATGCAAATGAAATGCCACCATCTTTTTTTTTTCAAAGGTTTGCATGAAATTCACTTGACAGACAGTTAACTGAAAACATCATTAGTATGACTTCCTGTCTGCCTTTTGAACTAACTGTGTGTGTTTACTATCTGCCCTTTAGACTACTCATCTGTCTCTTCCAATATCTGTGCAGACCTTCTGTCTCTCTCCCTCTGAAGTATGGCTCATCTCTCGCTGGCTGCTGCCCTGCAGTATATTATCTCATATTGTCTTTGATAACCAGTAGGCCAGCTATAGGTGAGCTTATCAGCTGAGACTTTGATCTATGGCTCTTTTTTTTTTTCCCCTCTTTCTCTCTCATCTGCCACTGTTTTTTGTCTCCAGACACCCAACACAGACGCATCACTAATGAGGAAAGACTCTCGCAGTGCTCTCTGCTTCATTGTGATGAAACAGGCTCACAAACAAGTGACATATATAGAACTGCACTGGCTGAGCAGAGGAGCAGAGGGAGTGGTTGTTGCCATATGGGTACTTACACAGCATTCAAATTAGCCGTGAGCGTACATGTGTGTGAATGACCGTGTGTGTAGAGAGCAGAGCAGCTTTTTTCTTACAGAAAGAGGGGCCAACCACGCCGCAATTGTGCGGCTGCAGCACACAGATTAACGCTCATCTGAACGTGTCTGCCTCTCACTTTGCACCTCTCTCTCTTCTGTCCATCTGTCCTCTCTGTTAAAACAGACACCATCATTACCGTTTTAACCGGGCTCGGACACGTCTGACATGCTCACTGGCCTCTCTGACAAGTCTTAGGTAATGATGAATCACCCCCCAGTGTGTGTTTACTCTGAACGCTGTGTCGGTCGTCGAGGCTGACTGGTCCGCTCTCGTCCTAGAGGCCCTTTTCCGTCCCACATGACTCTGTAGTGATCTGTTGGCCCAAGGACATGGACACAGCTAAGAGGTGTTTGTGTGCGTGTGTGTGCGTGTGCATGCGTGCGTACACAAGCCAAAACCAGCTTGAGTGTAGGCGGGACTCCAGCTGCACTTGGTGGCAGGCGGTCACAGGTCTAATAATAAGACGCCTGAATCTAAATCTGACCTGTTACATAATTCACATGACACATTATCAGGAGATGGAGGAGAGGTCACACGCACACGGAGAAGAGAAAGATCAGTGTTTCATTGTGTGTTTGTGTTTGGGTTCGAGTCCATAGAGTACAGGATGTATCGGCAAAGCCTCTTACTCAAACAGCAGTCCTAAACCTGATTATGTGCTCCTGATTGAAATGTGTTGTGTTTGCATTTCTCAAGCTGTGCTAGTAGTTGCTATGGTGCTTCCCTGACTGATTAAAAGAAGCGAGGGGGGACCACAGGAGTTTACACACAGATTACATCAGAGAAAACTCTGGCATCTTACAGAAATTTGTTAATTCAAAAAGTACAAATCTATATTGATGAGACACAGATCCACAGTTTAGAGAGCAGGAGAGGAGGAATGAATTCCCAGTGGGGAGGAGGGGAGGCAAAAGGCAGGAGTGCACGTTGAGAACCGCTTGTAAGGCTTAATGATTGGTAAACAACGCAGATTGTTACATAAATTCCCAAATGATATTAACCATTTGTACCAAAGACGGGATTAAAAACATTACAGGGGGAGGTGATTTGACAAGATTTCAGCGTCCTGCATCAAGCTGAAAACAGCACCTCTGTTTTTTCCCCTGGTATTACAATCAGATTTTTTTCTCTTTTTTTTTTTTTTTTTTTGCTTTGATCATTTTGAGTTGCTAAAAAGAGACAAAACTGGGTTTCCGTACTATAAATGTGCCTCTGTTTGTTGAACGCAGCTCTCTGCTTTCAAGTCCATGTAAAGGCTCTTGCTTCAGTCTTTTTTGTGTTGTCCTGCATGTTGATACCCTCCCAGCTTCCATTTATGCCGTGTTTCTTTGTGTGTGTGTGTGTATGTGAGCGTGTGTGTGCGTGCACATGTGTGTGTAGGCTTCACAGGAATGTTTCTCGACGCCCTAAAGAATGACAGCTCTCTGTACACAGGCTGGGCCCCCTAACCAAAGCCTCCATCACTAGTCCTTTGTCCTGTGTGTGTGTGTGTGTGTGTTTTGGCGTGTGTTGCTATGTGTTGCTATGTGTGGCTATGTGTGTCTGTATACATTTGTATGTTTTTACTGTGAGTTTGTTCATCACTGAGTCTGCATTTGTTGGTGTTCATGTGTGTGTTTTGTCATATGTGGTTAAAGTACAGTGTTTTCCCTACCATTATATTGAGGGGGCGCCCCCCCTTAACCCCCCCGCTCGAAAAAGATGTTGCGTCGCATGCTAACCTGTCAACCTAGGGGAAACACTGAGGTGTGTATGGATTTGTGTTCTTTTCCTTTGGTTTGGGTTTGCCTTTCCTAGAAAGCAGAAATCTGACACTTGCTGTGCACACATGATTAGGCCTCTGTGTGTACGTGTTCTTGTCTGTCCAAGGGAGGGGGGTATGTGTAGTGGACCACTTCTCAGAGGCTGTTTACCGCTGCTCCTTCACTCCAGTCCTTTCATCCAGCTACGCTTCTTTTCTCTTTTGGCCCTCGTCTCCTCTCCCCCATGAAGCATCACCTTTTGCGCAAATCCCTGGCTAAGGGACCGGGACTATACCTTAACACACAGCCCACCTCTGTATATCCAGTACATTCAAGTCAACCACCATGTAAAGGTGCTCTGTGACCTTGAATCTCAACCTTTGTCATATATTACTCCCCCATGATCTGTCTCTGGCTCCCCTTTGCTCTCCCTGCTGCCTTTTGTTCAGCCCTTTCCGATTGCAGCCCATAAAGAAAAGGAGATTGTCCCTGAATATAGCCTCCCTCTCCATCTCTTTCAGCCTGCGCTTATTCAGCCTACAGCTGGCTAACAGACCCCCTCCCTCCCTTTCCCTCCCTTCTCTCCCCTCTCCTCCCTCCTCATGTTTTGTGTTGGACTGCGCCTCTCACCACGTGCAGCAGCAGCAGCTTAAAGGCATGTAGGAGGAGTTCCCTGAGAGGAATGTGCGTGACTGGCTGGCTGACTGCAATACACACACACACACAGCAGTAGCTCGTAGCTCACACTTCTGCAGAGCCAGCTTGGCTCTGGTGGGAGGAGGACAGGCGATGTATGTGTGTATTTGTACCTTTGGCTGTATGAGAACCACCCTGGACGTCCTCAAAATGATTTAAAGCACAAATACATCCACACAATTGTGACCTGTTTTATTTAAATGAAAGCAGAGGGAGGGCTGGAGACTGTGGGGCAGGCAGCATCTCCACGTCTGTGCATTTGCTTGTGTGCCGTGAAGACAGAAAGCTGTGATTCTCAGAGCTGCTGTGCATCAGCTGACCTCCTGCGGGATTCTGGGAGTTTTCTCTGGAGGAGTATAAGAGATAGAGAGCGAAGACAGGCTTGTCAACTTCCTACTAAAAATACCCCTCACTACACTCAGATCTCAGCTTCAATCACAACACAAGCAGAGCAGGATTTTGTTAATTTTGTTGTGGCAGGAGACAAACTTACAAGCCACAGCCACAAATTAGCAGGTGACTGACCAATATACCACAGCCCCCGTCTTGCCCCTTGTAAAAACCGCAGCGAGTGTGTTTATTGTGAATAATAGCGCGCAGCAGAGTGGCTCGGCGTGAGCTATAATTTGACCGTGACAGCCAGCTGAGTTTTTCTTATCAGTAGTCTTTCTGCTTCTACATATTTGGCCAGAGTTTATTCAGAGCAGACTGTCCTTGTCCTGAATGGTGAAAGGTTGATTCAGCCTTGTGTCCTGCCTGAACCTGGTCATCCTGCCAGCTGCACCCAACCCCACCCTGGCAAAAACTGGTGGAGCAGCAGGTGGTGCAGAAACTCTTATTATATCTGTTCTTCACTGTCCTCCTGTTCAGGTTTTGTTTGTAGATGCTTTGTCAATGAGTGCAAATGACGTCACTGACAGTATTGCCTATACTTGAATGTGTGTGTGTGTGTGTGTGTGTGTGTGTGTGTGTGTGTACTGTATTAGAGAGAGCGGACTGTGTGTGGCTTCACCCCTCAGCTCAGCTGACATGGAAGGTCTAAATATATTCCTTTGAAGCGGCCAAACTGGAAAAGTTGTGTCATCCGCTGCCTTCCCCCACACCCCTTCTCTAAACAAGATTTTCCAGCCACATCCACTTAAGGAAAAATCTAAACAACATTCAAGCATTCATGTGCTTATCAGGTCAATGCAGGTGGCTCTCTCATTGATTGTTGTTGCCACCAGCATCTGTCACAGGACGGGCAAATCAGTAGTTGATATGCCACTTTTCTCCAACTGGTTCATCGGTTTCCAATGTGAAGTGGTTTGAAAAGACACGCTGAGCCCCCTGTTTCTCTGCCTCGTCTAGATGCAACAGAGGAGTTTTTCGAGTATGATGCGGAGGAGTTCCTGGTGTTTCTGACCCTGCTCATCACAGAGGGAAGGACTCCAGAATATTCTGTGAAGGGCAGAACCGAGGGGCTGCACTGTCCACCGGCCCAGTCGGCCATGCCGCCTCTTCACAAGCACGAATGCAGCGACAAGCTGCCCCAGGTAACACACGTGCACACACAGCGATGAACACAGTCTGTTATGTCTTTTCCTTAACTGTAAGCAGAAAGAAGTCTCTCCTCATTTTAGTTGGGATGTTGTTGCGACACATTGAACATATTGTTTAGTAGAGATATTGGTGATAATTGTACGTTTTCTGTAGTTTTGCCAGCAGCTACAGCTCAGCATCCAAACCTCACTAATACACATATTAAAAACTGTAAAATGCAATGTAGTTCAACAACAGTTTCTGAAATCACCAAGAAGTTGAATCAAATTTCAATCAGTTACATACTTAATGAATGACAGGATTTGGGAGTAGATAGTAAACTGTTAACTCCAAGAACTATAATGTGAACACTGAAAAGCATTTTTACGGTAAAAGATGGAAATGTTTTTAATATTGTGAACTGAAATGTGGACAAAATAAAATCACAAAGAAATTTGCTCTAATTGAGGCCCTTTCTGGGTCCCATCTGCTTTGCCCCTAAATTTCAAGGTTCCACTGTTGACATTCACTAATGAACACTAACCCTCCACCTTTTGTCTCGGGTGTGTGTGTGTGCGTGTCCAGTGTCGGCAGGCGAGGCGAACCCGTTCGGAGGTGATCCTGTTTTGGAGGAACAGCATCCCCATCATGATTGAGGTCATGCTCCTGCCAGACTGTTGCTATGGTGACGAGTGCCCCCCAAGTGACCCTATCAGCGACCCGGTCATCAAACAAGATGCTCTTCTGTTGGAGAGATGGACCCTGCAGCCAGTTCCAAGACAGTAAGTCTCTCTCACACACACACACACACACACACACACACACACACACAGGTCTTACTATTTAAACAAGCTACAAAAGTACAACAAAAGAAATAAAAGCAGAGTTTAAAAAAAGGCCTTAAAAAAAGGCAGATTTTCTGTGATACTACACCCATGGCTAAATGGCTGTATCCAGAGAAAATGCTTGTAAGTTCAGGTTTTAGTGTTCAGTACAATGTACAGTATATTATTGTGGAGATGCAATGAGTACACCTCATGAGTGCACCTACCATTAGGTCAAGAGAAATTCTAAAGCAAAGGCTAAAAAAAGCAGAATGCTAAAAATATAGTATCCCATACAATAATAAAACTAAAGGGGAAAAAATCCAGATAATTGGTTTGGCACTCAGAGGGTTAATTAGCCTGACAAATTGTCCCACTTTCCTACTGGCATATGTGGGAACACAGGGAACACTGTGTTTGAAAAAACACACATCCTTGAACTGTTTTCTCATTAACCTGACATACTAGCACATTTCCGCCTCTTCCTGAATGTGTTTTTAATAGAAGCGGCGATCGCTTCATTGAGGAGAAGACCCTGCTGTTGGCTGTTCGCTCCTACGTCTTCTTCTCCCAGCTCAGTGCCTGGCTCAGTGCCTCCCATGGCATCGTCCCCAGAAACATCCTGTACAGGTCAGACACAGCACTCACTCAGGACTTTGACACTGGTGGGCTGAAGGCTTTTCACTGAGGCTGTTGCACCAGATTACTAAAGCTACAGGAAACTAAATATAACATTATGCTGTTCTCAAATTTATATAAGTTGTAAATCCTGTTGTCGTGTTTCTGTGCCGTTTTTGAAAATTGAATCGGAGGAAGTAAAACTGAATCCCTGCAGGTTCTGACAATTCCTGGATATTTTGAGAGCTAACAGTGACTCTTTCTGTCAAACAGGATCAGTGCTGCTGATGAGGAGTTGGTGTGGCAGTTCTCCCAGACGCCTTCAGAGCACATTTTCCCCGTCCCCAATGTGTCCCAGAGTGTTGCACTGCAGGTCCGTGTCCAGTCGCTCCCCCGCCAACCCACCTACCCCGCCCTAGCCTGCAGCATTCACACCGGCCTGCCTCCGCTTTACAGCAAGACCCCCAGCCTCAACCCAAACCTCAACAGCCATGGTGGCCTGCCCACCCTCAAAAAGAGCCAGGACCCCAGCAAAGACAGCCTCCTCCACAGCTCCAACATGTACAGCAAGAGCTCCAACTCCATGTCTGGCCTTCTCCTCAACGGATTACCCGTTCCCAACCTTCCCATCAACAACATCCCCATTAACAGCCTCCCCCACACTGCTGTGCTGCCTCCCTACAGCAAGAAGAGCCAGGAGCCCACTGAAGACCACACTTATCAGAACGGGGAGCTGCCGCAGGTCACCATCCCCCAACGTCAGGGCTCCCCGCTGTTCCACAGGCCCTCTCACTCCCCAACACCCTCCCGCTCCCACTCCCCCTCTCCACTACCCACTAGTAAAGCAGGGAAGTGGCTGTACTCTGCTTTCAATGGTACATCTGACCCCGCGCAAGTGGAGGACTATGGGTCTGGCAACAGCAGTGAGAGGTCAAAGGGGCCCATCCACGAGCCACTGAGAGCTTTTAAAAATTTCTCCTTGGCAGAGCCGCCCCGCTGTCCCTCCCCAAGGCCCACTGCCACTGAGACAAACCCCCTGATTGGCTCCCTGCTGCAGGAGAGACAGGAAGTTATAGCCCGCATTGCACAGAGGCTCAACTTCTGCGACCCCACAGCACCGCCACTCCCTCCCGGCCTTTTTGCTTCTGACAACCCTCCCAAAGCCATGTGGGGCAGTAACCATGATGACATAACTGCCAGCAAGACCAAAGAGCCCGAGGTACCGCCCTATGAGTCCGTAGGACATGTGTGGCAAGGCCCCTTCAACACGCCTGTGACTGACACGTCTTTCGGCAAACGAGAGAGCTCTTCCCCTAAACCTGCGGCCTGCAGGAAGCTGAAAATGACTGAGACGAGAGACGGAGAGGAGATAAGGAACGGGGAGAGGGAGCGGGAGAAAGAGAAGGAGAAAGACAGGGAGAGGGGGAGAGACAGCTCCCTGATCGCCCAGGCAGTACAAGACATTACCAGACTTATCCAGGAGAGACTGTCTGTCCCCTCTCTGTCCCCCAGGCACAGCAGGAGCGGCAGCCCCCTGCACCACACGCACACAACAACAGTCACACACACGGTCCGCACATACTCACACACCACGCACATCCCACAAGCCTCACACACTGCCACCAACGGCTACACCAACGGCCACATACCCAGCCACGAACCTCACAGAGGCAGCACGCACACGGCTGCCACACACGCACCCATTTGCACAGATAAACCCCGAGTCGATCCAGGGACTGAATGCCGTTCTCTCCGGGCCCAAAACGGTGCTCACTTTACACTTGAAGAACTCTCGTTCAAAAACCAGTCGCACACCCAGGCTGGCCAGCGTTTACGAACTCCCCCGCCGGAGAAACTCAAAGTCAGGACACCCAGCAGCCATGAGACTCCCTCTGCCTCCCCCGTCCTCGACAACAGCCCAAGGAATGCCCAGATGTTTAGTTGGACTTGCAATGATGCCAGCCCAAACATGAACTGTAACACAAGCCACAACCACAGCAAGCCTCAGCCTCAGACTCAGCCTCAGTCCCAGACGCAGACCTGTGTATCAGCCCAGGCCTCTGCCCTGCAGGATGAGAACCAGGCGCCCTCCGAGTCTGGATGCTCCTCCAGTCCAGACATGACTCCCCCTCCGACTGTCCTGGTAAGGGACGCCTCATTTTGTCCTTGTTCTTTTGAGTGATGGCCCATTTAGTAATCTGCAGTTATCATGCCCCATCCCTGCTTAGAGGAGGCTTGTGTTTTTTTCTGTATCACTCAAAAGGAGTTGTTAGCTTAGCTCAAACCAGGAGCAGGTGAGACTGGAGTGGTAATCAAGATTGCATATTATCTATGAGAGCACAATTTGATAAATATAGATGATTTCAGTTTAATTGAAAGCGGCCTTAATCTCTCTCCTTCTCTGTGCTCCAGCGAGCTCACAGCCCCTCCCCCCTGCGTCCCTGCAACAGCTGGAAGAAACAGAATCGCCACTCATTAGACGCCACGGCGACCAAGGCCTTCCACCCCTGTACAGGCCTGCCTCTGCTCTCCAGCCCTGTAAGAAACACACGCTCGATCCCACAGTGAAACTCACAGTCAGTCTCCACTTTCTGCATTTGTTAAGATAACACTTTCACATGAAGGCTCACAGGCACACTCAAACACTTACTGACTCAGTCATCACCTGCGTGCATGCAGTTGTGTTTGTCATAACAACACACTCACAGCCCTTTATTTCAAGCCATCTGAGGCATTACTCACAGTGCTTTCACCAGCATAAGAAGTGGAGCCCTTGAATGTTATAATGTCATAAAGAGACTTATATCTGGCAGGTGTTTTTACTGTCGCTGGGCTGTTGAGTCGTTGGCCAGGGTTAATGTACACACACAAAACACACACAGGAGGGTAAGACACATGACTCATGTGTGCCTCATCAGCCACAATGAGCTGTTGCGAGTTTGTCAGATTACCAAACTCCTAGATCATCAGCTTCCTGTCTTGTGAACGGTCTCACTTACACATATAGTAAAGTGTAAAATGTGTACTCAACCACAGTCTCACCAACACACAAGCCTGCATATTTTCACACACACCCTGTTCCACATTGCACAAAATATAGTCATGAGTTAATATTTTGAAATCAGTTAATCTTTATGATGATTTTCATGCCTCTTGAATCTTTTAGACTTGTTGAACATGAATACGGATAATTTAAATGAGACTTAAACTGTGTTTTTCCTGTCATTGAAAAACATAACTCTTTACACGGCTTATGCTTTTAAAAATACAAATATTCAGTTATGAATGATTGATTTTCAGAATATAAACAGGTGTCTTGTCCTCTGAGCTCGAACCAGGGATACTGTGATCGTCGCTGTGTGTTAATCATGTTGTGTGTGTCTCCGGCAGGTTCCTCAGAGGAAAAATCAAACAGGCTACTTTGACCTGGACACCTCTCTGGCTGGCTGTAAGGGTTTGCCTTGGGCCTCTGGGAAAAGGTACACATTTCCTTGCCTGGGATCTTTGTTACCATAGTTACCAGAGTCTGACCTGGTTTGTCCATGAGGACAAGGTCAGGACACTTAGGCAGGTTTAATACAGCCTTAGTTAAAGGACAAGTTTTTTTTTGTTCTACAGTTGCCTCCCACATCATCTGTTTATTATAGTACCATCTGGAACAAGTTACTCATACTTTACATCATCAAATGTACTTGTTTTTCTCACTTTGTAACATTTCAGCTGTTACTATGTGGAAGTGCCAACAAGACATACTCTGATTTTGATATGTGTTTAAAGTTGATTTATTATTTTATTTAAGTTATTTTTACTGTATGACCAGGGTTTATCAAGATAACCCAAGTCACAGGATCAGGGATCTATTTTAGAGAGGTGGTTTGCTACAGCTGCCATATTTAAACCTGAACACGCTGACAAAGCTTTATGTCAGCAACAGGTTTTAGAAGTATTGTCTCTGTGTTGTGAGGTCACACAATAAGAGTGCTGTTCTGAGTGGTAAGGTTAGGTCAGCCCTGTTCTGCTGACGAATCCTCTCATGCTGCCACCTGCTGAAGCTCTGCTGTACTGTCAGTGCATCTAGAATCACACGCATTCTGCTCAAAATGGCAGAACTGAACTGGCTTTATATACACAGAGCTTCACAGCACTGCCTACACACAGCAGACGTGGGTGGCAGCTCAGCGCTGCCTTTGATAGAGCAGATGTTTCAGGAGCTTGGCCTTCAAGGTGGAAAGTTCATTTTAGCCACCAGACAAGCTCTGATCACTGTGACTGGTGAAAGTCATGCTTCCATGTATGAATTTTATTTTTTATGCTAGAGGATTTGCTTGATTAAAACATATATGTGACTAAAGATTTGTAGGCGTGACCAATGGACACAAATGAAATTAGGATGTCAGAGTAACAAACATTTCATAACGCTTTTGTTTACACACAAATAAAATCCAGTCTGAGCTCACCTTTTCTCACCTTTGATCCAGGTCTGTTCAGACGTACCAAGAGTGCTTGTCATGTAAAGATGCTCTTTTACACATCACGCGTTGAAAACAAGTTGATCAAGTGTGTGTGTGTTTGTATTAACCCCCGCAGGGTGTGTCCAAAGAGAGAGGGGTATGCAGACGAGTCACAGCAGCTGTTCAGTGCAAGCGCCCCACCTGCCAGTCTCAGTCTGCTGGGAAACTTTGAGGTATAACACACGAACACACGAACACACTCACAACCATCCATCATTTTTTGAGAATAGCATGCCATTTTTCATCCTGGAGTAATTCAAATCAAACAGAGTTTTCAAAAGGGGAATTGATTCAGCTGCCACACTTCTTTAAGGTGCTAAATCTGGACTAAAAGACATTTCACTTTGTTTTGACCAGGAGTGTGTCCTGAACTACCGCCTGGAGCCTTTAGGGTTAGTGGAAGGTTTCACAGCAGAGGTTGGAGCCAGCGGGTCCTTCTGCCCCAGTCACCTGACCTTACCTGTGGAAGTGTCATTCTACAGCGTCTCCGATGACAATGCTCCCTCACCGTATATGGTGAGATCACTTTTTTCCCCGTTAGTCAATCAATAATTCAGTTTTTTTTTTTTTTCACTGGCTGCTAGACTGAGCCTTTAGCTGAAAGCTGTAACTCTGCTTCAACTGTCCTCTTATGGGTGTGAGAGCTTGTGTGTGTGTGTCTGTATGTCTGTTACCTTTGTATGCCCGTTTGTGACACAGCAGTTGTGTTTTCTCACAGGGTGTTATAAACCTGGAGTCCCTGGGGAGAAGGGGCTATCGTGTACCTCCATCAGGAACCATTCAAGTGGTGAGAAAACTTTCAGGGTTGTTTGTTTGTTTTTTCCCACGAATGTAAATCTGTTCAGAAAATACTTATTGCCTTAAAATGATTTGCACCATGGTGTAAACATGGCTGAGAACAAAGGGAGAATTACACAAAGTAACAAAAGGAAAGGGAGACCCCTGCTGGCTATAGAGGAAAAATCATCACGTAACATGCAGTAGTTCAACATTTAGCTGCTTGTACTTCTGTTTTGAATATGTCCTCTAGACACTTAGTTTGTTAGGAAGATATGTACAGTGTGGTGTTCATTTTGTGTGTCTTTCACAGCATGTGAAGATCTGTTGTGTCTGAATAAATAGATGAGTTCAGGTAGAAACTAAATCTGAATCCTCCTGTGCTCTCTGGTTCTATTGTTCAGACCTTATTCAACCCCAACAAGACAGTGGTAAAGATGTTTGTTGTGATGTACGACCTACGAGCCATGCCAGCTGGACACCAGACCTTCCTACGCCAGAGGACCTTCTCTGTTCCCGTCCGCCGTGACACAAACAATCAGACCAGCAGGAAGCCCCTCGGCCATGGACGCACCTTGCGCTACCTCGTCCATCTGAGGTGAGTTGGCTGTCGCTTGGTCTCTTTTGCACACTAAAGCTGTAATGTTTCTCCTCCCTCATTCATCTTCTCGGTCCTCCGTCTCCCTCTCCAATCCCAACCAGGTTCCAGAGTTCAAAGTCTGGGAAGATCTACCTCCATAGGGACATCCGTCTGCTGTTTTCCAGGAAGTCCATGGAGGTGGACAGCGGTGCTGCCTATGAGCTTCAGTCCTTCACAGAGTACCCCATCGACCCGCCGTTCTCTCCCCGATGCTGAGGCTTGGCTCCCTCCATCCTCCCTCGGCAGGCCACCACCGAAGCTTCAGTCACGCCTTGATGCCAGCGACAGACTCTTCTTCAGCCCATGGCTGGTTGAAAAGGCTCTAAAAGAGAAGCGTTTAAAGTACAGCAGTCAACAAGACTCATCTGGCCTGTGCCCAAAATCTTAAGTTTCATCCCCTCTGTCATCCAGAACTGACAAGAAGGGAGGCAGCTAAGAGCCTGGGAGACTCGTCAGCAATGAAACCTTGTTGTCATGACCTTGGATCAGTGAGGTTGGGTCGAAGGTTACAGTTATAGAGAATGTTTCAGGCCTTACCAGATATGATAGGTAACTATTTTTCCTGCTGTTGTGTGTAACCCCTCCAGCGTCTGGCAGGAGTGTAGAGACCAGTGATTGTCTACAGAAGCAGTTATACACTTCAATTATTTTATCAGAGTTAAGGCGGCTTTACTCTGTTTACTCAAATCAAAATGTTAATTGGACCTCTATTTGACAAAATGAAGAAGTGTTCAATCCCAGTTAATTTCCGCATTACAATACGAGGCCCCTTTTTAATGTTGAGATGTTTAGTTTTAAATCCTTGAAGATTAGATTGATTGAACTGAAAGTTGACTCAGCTTTGACCCTGTGATTCCTGAGCTCAGAGCAGAGGGAGTGTGCATGGAAGGGGAGGCGAGCAGCAGACTGTGGTGCAACGCCATCCCTTCGTCCAAAAAAAAAAAAAAAAAACACCACCACATACCATGGACCACTGAAGAAGTCGAACAAGCAATCAAGCGAGATTCAACTGAATGCATCACAGCAGAACGTCAGGAGTGCACTGTGGATTTTTTTTTCTCTCATTATAACTGGAAATGAAACAGAAAATAGTAATATTCTAATACTTTTGTACTGTTACAGAACCACTTTATTGGAAGTGTTGCAATAGAAAGAGTAACCTTAGTTTAGTGTTTACACATTCACTTTTAGTTTACTTAACCATCACTTTATTTAATATTTAAATTAATATTTCAGTTACTACTTGTGACGTCTGTCATGCTAAGATGATGTAGTGCAAACTGTATATCATAGTATGTATTTTTGACATTACTATTCAAATCTGAAAAAAATATATATATCTTCTAAAGCAATCTTGAAGCTGCTCTGCGTCTTTGTGTTATTTTCTGTTCTACCACTGCGTCTATTTTCACTCAGTTTCCCTTGGGGGGGGCGGGTGAAGGAATAAAACATTTAGAAATAAAATATCCATATTGTCACTCCTCTTCTCTGGATATATTAAAACTATCTCCACTCACATCAGAGAATAGGGAAAAAGAATATAATTTCCACACTCTTCACATGTGGCAGAATTGATGAGTTGGGTGTGACGGCTGATTTTCTGCTGCAGTCAGTTCAGACATTTGACTAATAGTCAGCGTGTTCTTCAGAATACAAAAACAAAGCAATGTGCATTATGTTAGAATTTAATCATTACAAGAAATAAATGAATGTACAGATTAAGTCTTTGAATTACAAAAGGAAATGGACCCTGTACATGTATTAGAAAAGAAAAATTCAGTATTCTTGATGTAATGTGGCTGCGTAAAAAGTCTTTGAGGCTTTCCCATATTTTAAAATGGTTAACAAAAATGATCTGAAAGGATTTATTCAATTTTAAATTAATTTTACTATTCAAGTAAAAATATTTTAAATTTGGCTCTAAATGCACAATATAAGAAAAGAAAACATAGCTGTGTGTGTGTGTATCAAAACAACACTATGGTAAGGGACCAAAATAGTGAAATAGCTAGAACAGTGTTGACTTCACAGAGGATGTTGAATGGTTTATCTACATGTTCAATTAAAAAGTTTCAACGCTTTCATTTATTAGCACAATTAACACTTTATGTGGACAAACACTGAAGAAATCCCTCTTACACCACGTACCTGTGGTCCGGTAGATGCTGAACACATTTAGCAGTTATTCTTGCCTAAATCCACTATATTTTTTACAATAGCACATGGTTCTAGTTGACACGCTTGAGAATAAAAAACAAAAAAGCAATAATATGCCAAATGTTGTCCATAATATTAAATGTAAATGTGTCTTTTATTGGACAAAACTGCCACCTCAAAAAATAATTCACTCACATTAGGATGTATGAATAGTATGTGGCACAACACTGACACGATCCCCCACTTCACACTCATGACTACAGGCTGTAACACCTGGAACACCATGTACAGCACTGTCAGTATCAGGTACAGTAACAACACTGCAAGTAGGTGGTTATTTAACATGGCGGCCAATCTAAATCTATCTGCAGAGCCTCGATACATTTGAATGATCATTTAGGTTTTTGCATGATGACCCTGAAGTCCTGCTAAATTCACCTGCAATGAGCACAATGAAAGCTCTGCAGCAAGAACACACCGCGCGAAGAATAAACATTAGAATATGAGAAAAATGTATTTTCAACAGTGTTAATCATCTGTCAGCGTGCTCCACGTCTCAGGATTACCGGACTGAAACCTGGATTTGTGTGGCAGCACATGCGTCCAACAGCTGATCGGCGTGTTACGCAATGTAAATCCGATCTCGGCTCTGTGTGTGTGAGTGTGTGTGTGTGTGTGTGTGTGTGCGTCGGGAGCGCGCGTGGTGTCTCCGCATGTGACGTAGTTTCGGTCGTGCGGGCTCGCGCGGGGCTCGTGTGTGAGAGCAGAGACATTTGAGGAGGATCAGTTGAGCTGGTGAGCGGCCTCTTGTCGGAGATCAGGAGAACATAAAACAACATGTCGGGGGACAACGAAGAGACGCAGACGGCCGAGGAGACTCCGGTGGACGAGAAGGTAACCGAGCAACGGAGCCGCGGCTGTTGACTTTGTTACAGCTAACGGCGGCTACAGCTGTTAGCTTAGCCGCTTCGCCCCGCGCTCTGTATTGTTGACATGTCAGCCAGAGACAGACTCTGAGCCCTGGTTCTAATATTTAACCCATCAAACCGTGTAAAGATGCTGCGTTAAAGGTCAGCTGGCCTGTCGTTCAACCCGCCACCGAGGCAAATGTTTCGGATGGCTGCTGTGAATGTCAGAGGCTAGCTAACGTTAGCGGCTAGCTAGGCTAACTGTCATGACATTCACACACTGGAGTTAGCTCTGTTAGCTCAGCGGCTAACGTTAGCTCAGCTCAGCAGATTTACTGTAGTCTGGCACTCAGCCGAGTCACAGCAACGGCATCTTTTACCGCACATCAACTGCAGCAGTTTACTTTGCTTGTTGGATCTCTATCGAGCTAACTGAGCTAACTGAGCTAGCTGCAACAGACGAACAACCGACGGATGTTCCCCAACGGGTAACACCAACCGGAGGTTCAGACCAGCAAACCGTCAGGCCACTTAATATCGTGAAACCAGTGAACACAGACCGGCTAATGCACACAGGCAGAGCAGTAAACCCAGTACAGGTGGACAAACAGCAGCCAGTATTCTTTTAAACGTGTTGTCATGGAAACATACCATGATACAGATCGATAACCTTTAACAGATCAGGCAAGTGAATATTTACAATGTAGTTTTAACTAGTTGTGTTGGAATAGACAGTAAACTGAGTTACGCAGATCTTATATCTGTATATAAGGGCTGCTACTGATCGTTTTTAATATTGATTAATCTGTTGATCATTGTCTCCATTAATCAATTAGACTAAGACTTAGAGACTTAGATTAGACTTTATTGATCCCTTTGGGATGACTCCCTCAGGGAAATTTAAGTTTAATTAAAGATATACAGGTTTTCAAAATAGTCTTAAGATGAATACTGTTATAGTTCTAGTAATATCAGTAAATGTGCGTGTGTTGCACACTGAAGGTATGATTAATTACTCTGTGAAATGTAATGTAGGGCTGATGTCTTAAACTCTTATTGACTATTTCCCACTATGTGTCTTCGCTGCTGCTGTTGCTGCTGTAAATTTCCCCGCTGTGGGACTAATAAAAGGAAATCTGAATCTGAATCTGAATCTGAAACTAACAATTATTTTCAATATCTGTTAATCAGTCGATCATTCTCTCCATTAATCGTCTAGTTGTTTGGTCCATAAAATGTCATAAAATGATGATCACTGTTTCCCATGGTCCAAGATGACGTCCTCAAGTTTCTTGTTTTGTCCACAACCCAAAGATATTCAGTTTACTGTCATAGAGGTCTAAAGAAACCAGAAAATATTCTGAAATGGGGAGGTGAAATCGGAGAATCTGGACACTTTTTCTTAAAAACGGACTCAAAATGATTAATCGACAATCAAATTAGTTGTTGATTTATTTAATAGACGACAACTGATGGATAAATTTACAGATTGTAGCAGCTCTACTGTATCTATTAGCAGTCACAGCACTGATATAGACAGAAAATCTCTAAACCGCAGAGCCGTCAACTGACAGATAATTCAGGGGGTCAGCGTGCTGCATTGTGCTGTTTGTGGTTTTTGAGCCTATCGTGACCCCTCATGTCGATGCCTCGTTGTTTTCAGGAGATCCAGGACAAGGTGATCAGTCCTGAGAAGGCAGAGGAGGCGAAACTGAAGGCCAGATACCCAAATTTAGGAACTAAACCCGGAGGCTCGGACCTGCTGCGCAAACGCCTCCAGAAGGGGGTGAGTTGTCTGTTGTGCATGTCTGCAGAAACATTCAGAGTTCACCGAAGGTTTCAGGTTAATGTTGCACTCAGTTGTCAGTTTATCCGATATAAACTTAAACTTAAATTACCATTTAGAATGAAAACAGACGAGATTTTAGAAATACCTCTCAGTTTAACACAAAACAAATCAACATCACTGCAGCCTCCAAATTGACAATACAGTCATTGAATGAACACCTCAATAGTTTAAGAAAAAAACCTGAAGCTTGATAAAGGTTGGATTTATTGCAGGGGTGTTTTTCTAGACTGTTTTTATTTTTAGTGAGGTGTTCCTGGTATAAACGGCAGTTGAGTGAGTAATAACACTGTCTTTATATATTGTACTGTGATGTATGAAGTTAGCAGACAGTCCAGTGGTGATGAATGACAACTCATTTGTAAAGAAAAAACAAACAAAAGAGCTGTTTTAAAAAAAAATTTCTATTAAGACTGCTGAAATGGCAAGTTGATTCATTCATTTCTTGATTCAGACAATATTAATTCATTACCAGGTAAAACAGACATTGGCCATTACAGATATTCAAAGAGCAGCTTGCTTTTGTCATCATCAATCTAGATATTTTTCGGTTTTGTATGCAATTTTGTAACTTTTATCATTTGACAAAAATTGTGACATTTTGAAGTGTCATTTATTTGATTAAGAGCAGTTGATAAAGAAAATAAGTAGACGGATAATAATCATTAGTTTAAGTCTTAAATGTATTTACAAGCTAAAACACTGTGGTTTAAAGATGCCTTTTTGGAGCTGTCTTGTAAACAAACAAATGTTTTGTTTGGTGTTTTTGTTTGGTGGTGTCTGGTGTTTGGTGGTGTCTGGTGAACATGTTTGTCTCTGAGGCAAACATGCTGAGTGCTTCTCCTCCCTGGTAAAACATTGGGAAAGCCAAAAAAACTAACAAACAAAAATTGATTTCTCATTAGTTGTTGAAATACCTCTACAGACTCAGTCAGCAGAATAGCACCAAACCAACAGAGAAGTTGTGTGCATTTGCTCGATACAGACAGAACAAGGACTCATCCATAAAAACAATGCTCCATCACAGAGGTCAAATTCTCCACAGGGTTCCTTTTTAAAACAATTTACACAATTAGTTTTCTCTTTCTACCATCAGATCAAAATAAGACAGACACGTCTAAAAAAATGGGTTTAAGACAAGTACTCTTACTGTTCTGTAAATATCAGGAAGTCTGTCTGTGCTGCACACTGAAGATACAATTCATTTCTCCTCCAGTGTAAAAAAATATATTTTAACTCTGAATGTTTAATTTTTTTGTTTTATTCTCTGGTTCTGTTCATTCGTCACACAGCTCACACTTTAAACTCTGAACCGTCTGCCTCTCTGCAGCAAAAGTACTTTGACTCCGGCGACTACAACATGGCCAAAGCGAAGATTAAGAACAAGCAGTTGCCGACGGCTGCACCGGAGAAGACCGAGATCACAGGAGACCACATCCCCACCCCCCAGGACCTGCCCCAGAGGAAACCCTCTCTGGTGGCCAGTAAACTGGCAGGCTGATGCACACACACACTCAGCCTCCACAGCCCCTGCAGCACCTCCCAGCCCTAACCCTCTCCACTCACATCTCCGAGCTGTAACATTACCTCTCCCACCCCTCTCACAGCACCACCTGTCCCCCTGCCTCTGCCCCCTCCCCTCCCCTCCCCACCAGCCTGGACCCAAACCCAACAGGAAACCACACCCAGCGACCTGACCGTACCTTCAGATCCTCTTTATTTTTGTTTCCACCCCATGTGGCCGTGTCTCTACTACCTCCTATCCTTGTTTTTGCCCCTCACTACCCCGAAGATGACTCCTCCTATTGTGATTGTCCTCTTACTTTTCCATGTCTTTTTTTTTTTTTTTTTTTTCTCTTTAGTTCCATGTAAGATATGCTGAAAGACAGGACATCCAAGTATGAGTGTGATGAGCGGACTGTGACGCCTCTGTGCGACTGATACTGCAGTGTTTACTGGCTGAAGAGAGGGGCGAGCAGCAGAAGCTTTGTATTGTACGGTTGGAGGGCTTTACAGTAGTACGGTCATCAGGATCCCTCAGTTTGGAAGTGTGTATATATATATATATATATTTCCTTTTGTTTGGCACACAGGGCAGACGTCAGCCTTTTAGAACGTTTTACATCAAATTTGTATCATTCACTGTATGTCCTTACTCTAAATTATGCTGTCAATATGCTTGAGTGATTGACTGAATATAGTAATCCAGAGGCCAAGCTCAGTTTTGTTAACACTTTGATTGTGCATCATAGGGGGTGGGGGGTGGGGGGTGGGGAGGGGGAATGAAAGGACCACATGGTGAAGGCCAGAGTGTCATATGAAAGTGCATGTGTGACGCAGGGCTCCCAAAAGGCCAACCTCACTGAGCTTCATTTTAATCCATCAACATGCACTGTACACACACACACACGCTGAAAAGCTCAGATGCCAGCATACAAACAATGGCCGGCATGTAGATGGTGCATTCACGACATCTGGAAACGAAGAAATGTTCTGCTTTGACGAGTGAAAGAGGAGGGCGGTTTGCACTGAACGAGTTCACGTGTGACGACACCATCCTCTCCTCGGGTCCGAGGTCTGTTGTTCCAGGTTGTCGTGAAGGAACCATCGCGCTCAAAGAGGGTTAGAGGAGTGTACGGGACCTGAAAGCTAATTTCCTATCAGTAGGGACCAGTCTTTGCATCCTGTACGCTGTGTGAGAAGACATTTAATGGTTAAAAAACAAATGTATTGGGAGCAGCTCTTGGCATTGGGAACAAATTATGTTATGGATTGTGTTCAGATGGGATTTTTTGGGGGAAAAAAACTTCTATACTCATAAGCTGAAGTAGTTTTATCTTAAAATTGTCCTTGGCCCTGTAAAGTGCTTTTTCCAGGGTCCTTACTGACTGGATGAAGTTTACCTGCAGTGTGGTAAATCTAAACTAGCACTACATCCGTCTGAGCTGTGCATGTATATGGCTGCCCTGCTGTCACTTTGTGCCATTTTGTTTTGTAAATAAAATAGTTTTGCACAAATGTTTAATCACTGTGTCTTATATGTGTGTCTGTGTTATGTAGACTTTGAATAGAGTAGAAGAATAAGATCAGGTCAATGTAATGTAACTATGATAGTGTAATACTATAATATATTCTATAAGGTGAAATTAAATTATATATAACAATATACATGTGCACCAATAGCATAGAGTACTATTGTTATATTAAACATAATATCAAATATTATAAATCTTATGGGCCTTAACAAAGTTAACTTTGATGATGAAAACTGATTGTTTTCATCTTTTTTTGTTTCATGTCTCATGGTTTGAAAATTTGGTTAAGGACAAACTTTTAAGTCAGTGATATTTGGGGACTGAGTATTTTTTCAATTTAGATTTTATATTGTCCCTTTATATATAAATGCCAATATTTAAAAAAGAGATTAAAGTATTGAAAAATATTGTATCAACACCTCTTTGACAGACTCAACAAAAATTCAGTCACAGGCTTCACATCCTTTTGGGACACTGTATTTTTGCTTTATACAGTAAGATGTTTCTGCATTTTACGCAGCCAGTTTCTACTTTGCACAATAAATAATTTGTGGTTCATGCACTTCCTCATTTGCCTAAAATTATTGCTGAGTGAAAGGTGATGATTATTTTTATGTAGTTTTTCTCTTTTAATTTTTCTCTTTTTCTTGTTTTTTTAACAGAATGCATCACACACATATAATAAATGCAGTACACAAGTCCAATGTGTATATATGTACATACATATGTATATATATGTCCTATTCTACTGCTATACTACTATCCCAGCACGTGCACATATGAGATAAAGTTGCCAAATGTACAAAATCATTCTTTTATTACAGTATTATCATTATATCCTTATTAAAACTGAAAGAAATAACCTTAACTAGAATAAACATTGAATGATAATGATTATTCTTAGGGTCCTCACAAATTATACTTAAGTCATTACCACATAAAATCCAGGAAAAGAAGTATTTAGATCTTGTCCTTAAGTAAAAGTAGCAATACCGCAGCATAAACATAGCCTGTTACAGGTAAAAGCCCTGCTTTCAAAATCTTGCTCAAGTACAAAATAAGCATTGAAATATATTTAACTACCAAAAGTAAAGGTATTATATTGTACAACTTGATCATAATTAGTAATGCATGAATGTGCACTCGCTTTAATGTCGCAGCAAAAAAAGGTAGAGCTGCTTTTGGTCACTTTATACACAGCTGGGCAGCTTAACCTGTAATAATATATCATAATTTATTAGTTGATTTATATTCTGTATTGATAATCTAAATATGCAAAGTAAGAAGTAACTAAAGATATCAAGTAAACGTAGAGAAGTAAAAGTACAAAAATTCCAAAGTGTAGTGGAGTAAAGGTATAGCCAACAACGGGAGAAATACTCAAGTAAAGTAGAAGTACCTCAAATTTTTACTTAAGTACGTTCTCAGAAATAGGGGTACAGTATCTGTCTCCCAAAGTAGGGTTAATTATCAGACCTCAAGGTAACTCTAGTGCATACAGTGCATGGTAGGCCAAATACCAAAATAAAAGTTATATAAAATATTCACTTTACTTCTAGGTTTAAAAGTTTTTTATTTATTTATTTATTTATGACAGTGTACAGTACTTGAGTAAATTCTACCACTGCATAAAACACAGTATGCTTAAGAAATATATATAACATGTATAATACAGAGCTGTCCAGGTGTGTTCACATAGTTAATCTCATTAAAACTCTGCTCTGGACTACAAAAGTCCTTGTGTAGCACATAAACACACCAGTTTCACTACATTGTTTGTCCTGACCAAGTCTGAAATCATACTCTCATCCTTGATGCAGAATTCCAGGTTTACCGTCTGAACAAGTATACTGATTTCTGTAAATGCTTATTGTTCAATTAGTCTTTTTCTGGCCGCCCATCTGGGACCAATTTGCCTTTGCAAAGCCTAAAATGAGCTAATGACAGCTTAAAGGGTGATGGGGAAACTTATCCACTGTCTAAAGCTGCATTCGGAAGTATTTCATATTGTATTTAAAATTTGGCAGTACTTGTCAAGTATCTGAAATGTAACTGGTTGTATTTTTTTGGGCAAGATTTACAATTTAAGACTGAATGAAGTATTTGAACTCTTTGTAAACTGAACTTGGCAGGATTTTTGTACCACTCGTAACCTGGAGCCAGTTGGCAGTGTTTCCCTCTTATTTCTCATTTTCATTTCGCTTCTATAACTCAAAATGATCTTAACGCTATGTCCTGAAGTATGTTAAATCTGAAGCTGAGTTTGGCAGTAGATAGTGGAATGGTAGAAGTATGATTTGTAGTATTTATCATCTTAAAATGAGAATTATAGTATCCCCAATGATTCCCATGCATTTCCCATGTGGAGCGCTCCACATATGATGGTGCTGTCGATCACATGGTTTTCATTCAGTTGCAGGCCGATGATGATGATGATGATGACGATGACGATGATGATGATGGCTTATATATACATGATTCTAATATGGTTCAAGCTTCAGGGTTCAAAGGTCCTGGGGTGGCTGTTGCTGATTTTACACGCTACCAATCACAGTGGGGGAACTCTGACAATGAGCACCCACTGGAGCTGTAAATAATATAAATATATAATTATATATAATTATATATATCACCACTGTCAAACAGAAATCCACACCCTCTGTATATACTGTGTATACTGTATATACTGTACTGTCATATCCACCTGCCTCATGTATATAAAGCTACACCTAAAAAGCAAGGTGAGACTCTTTAAGTTGTGCAGGTAAGTTAGACTGGATTTGACAGCTTGTCACCCTCAGATATAACTGTTCTGTTTTACATGTGCTCACAGGTCTCCTGACACAGACATTTAAATCATATCCTGGAAAGGCTATTTGTGGTGTTGAATAAAAAATATGAGGTGCTTTATATTGATATATGAGGTTCTGTAGATGAAGTCTTGGCTCATTAAACTCTGTGTTGCTGATGAGAGGAGCTGCTGTGATTGTTGAAGCTTCACTGAACTCCACCTTGAGATCGATTAAGAGCTTTAGAGATCTCCATCAAGTGGATGACCTTTCTTTCTTTTCTTTTCTTTTCTTTTCTTTTCTTTTCTTTTCTTTTCTTTTCTTTTCTTTCATTCTTTCTTTCTTTATCTAAAAAACAAACAAACAAAAAATCCCCCTCAAGACTGACAATCACAGCAGCTCCTCCCACACTCACTCACAGTGCTGTCTGCATTTGGGTCCCGCTCTCCTGCAAACGTCACACTCTGGATATGTATTAGTTCTGAATGGAAGGCAGGTTGACACCTGTGATGTTTTAATGCAGTCCTGACTATCCATTGCTGTCTGTTCCTGTCCTGTTTAGCAGCCGATCCTAACCACACAGTAGGGACGGGTGATGGGGTGGCCCGGGGGTGCAGATGGTATTTTGATGTTGGTGAAAGAGCAGGTGATGGGTTTGAATGATGGCTTATCAAACCTGCAGTAAAACTCATTCAGTTCTTCTGCCAGGTGATGGTTCTCCACAGTATGTGGGGATGATCTCCTGTAGTGGGTAATGGCCTCCAGGGTCCTCCACACTGATGCTGGATTTGGTCCTCACAAAAACTGATGTATGATGTCACAGTATCAGGAGTTCAGGAGTATCAGGAGATCCTGTGACAGAGGAAATGTTTCAGTGAGTAACTGAGTATGTAGGTGGTAACAGTAATATGAATACTATGCAGTATAATATGCAGTAGGGTGTTTGGGTGATAATTAGGCCTATTAGTATAGAATAGGTAGACTGCAGACACACCCAAACCATTTGACAATTCAGCTTACCTCTGGTATTTCTGTGTCTGCAGACACAGTCCCTTCATCAAAGGCTCTAGATGTGCTGGGGCCATCGAACTACAAACGGACGAGCACTGCAGTTGTTGAAGTAGGAGGACACAGGGTTGCATGAGATGCACAATATTTTACTAAAAAGAAAAGAAAAAAAGAAAATAAGTACTCACACATGGATCCTCAGTATCTGGGGTCAGGAAATCAAGTGAGCGTAGGTGTCTCCCATCACTGACAGATATAGGCATACCACCCGCCTATTCTCTCCACTCCAGTCACTGATTGCTGCTCGGTGCTCCTCTGCTGTGGTAAGTTTTTGAGGTGGAGGTCCCCCACCAGAGGCAGAGGCCTCTGTCTGTTTTTGGTGGCTACAGTTCAACATTTTTACACCTCAACACCGTTTTTGACAAATACATTTCACATGTCATTATAGGCTTCTTACCACACTGAAAGATGTTTTGCATTTCATTTTAATCTGATGCCAGGTTGATTTGTCTCAAAATAATGACATGTTTATATAAAATAGTGACTTAATACATCAAAATAATGAGTTAATATCTCAACTTATGACTTACTTAATTAGTATCTAAAATTAATTAGTATCTCACAATAATGTAATGTACAGTATTAGTATCGCAAATACTAATACTGACATCAAAAACATTGTTTGTATCTCAAAATAATGACTTACTTATCTCAAGAAATAGTTACTTGATATCTAACAATAATGAGTGAGTATCTCTAAATAATGGGAAGCTTACATAAGTAAATATTTTTTATTAACTAAGTCAAGAAATCTTCTTATTATAATCACTATTTTTCCCTATCACATTGGCAGTAATGGTCTGTCATAGTTTGGCTCATCAACAACAAGCTGTCATGTTTTTGTTTTTGTGGTGCAGTTTCACCCTTTGACCGTCGGGGGTCGCTGTTTCCCGCGGTGCAGCAGCGGCAGCAGCTCTCTTCGTTTGGCTGAATCATTTCATCCATCATACCCAGAATGCAAAGTGGGACACTCAGACCTCAGCAGCCTCCTCCTCCTCCTCCTCGGTCCGTCCAGGTTATCATGGCGATCGGAGCCCCATCCTCCTCCTGAGTCCCCGCGGAAACACCGCCTCTCTCCCCGCTGCATGAACACTCGGGCCGGCTCTCATGCGGCGCGGAGACCTGCCGGACTTTTAGCCCAGATTGGAGACAGGACATAGCGTGTGACCGCCATGGCAGCCTCGGAGCTGTACACAAAGGTAAATCAGGTCCATATTTATCCAGATCTCAGTCTGAAGCGCTTCGCCTTCAGCTGCCCGGACGCGACACTCTGACGGGGAAACAAAAGGGAAGCGTGTCAGTCCGGCAGCGAGCTTTGTGCGGGATTACAATGAATGAAAATGATGTTTAGAGGCATTACCCAGGCAGGGGGGCTGTGGTTGTGTTTAAATATAGAAATGGCTGCAGCCGGCAGAAAGAGATGCGACAGGGAGGCTTTCCCCCCCTTAATGCATCTTTTAAAAATCAGCTTTATTCATTATTTTTCGCTCGTCTCTCCTCCGGGGCCTTCGTGTTGGACATCACCTCCCCCCCCCCGGAGGCTGCAGGGAGCTGGGATGATGCAAAGGCGGTGCCAGCCATCATGGAGGCTCTGCTTTTTTTTTCTTTTTTTCTTTTTTTTTTAATGATTTAAATCATTTGGCAGCAGGCTGTGGGCCCTGCGGGGTGTTTGTGTGTTTGGTGTTTTGTGTTCAGGCTCGTCTCGGATGTGAGCCGAGTCCTGCGGGTCGGGTACCGCTTTGAGATGCTGCGATGGGCGCTGCATCCGGACGCTTTAGCATCCTTTAGCATCCCGCGGGGTGTTTGGGCTGCTCAGAGGCCCTGCAGCATCAGTGTTTGCTCACTGAAGAGAAGATGACACTGCTGCTGCTGAGGACTCACAAGGTCATCACTGCTGCTGCTGGTGTGTTTCCAATGATTGCAAATGTGCAACCAAGACAAGAAAGTGCTGTGTGTGTGTGTGTGTGTGTGTGTGAAGGAGATGAGTCACCCAACCCCCCAACACCACACCTCCACCTATTTTTGAAAGCTGGTGTGTTCATCTTGAATAAGGTTGTGGTGGAAATGTGACACGGTCTGCGTGACGATGACGACCGATGGTTGAAATTTGCCTTTTTGAATCTCTCTGTAATGTCAGTCTCTTCCAGTTGTTTTTCTCAGGTTAATAGAAGTTTGTTTGTTTCCAGCCTCCGTTGTGCTTCAAATGAGGGTGGACAAGTGGCCAAATGTGACCCAGATTATTACCCCCCCGGTGTCAGTGAAAGGACGCTGAAACCTTTAAAGTCACCTGTTGTTCTGCAGCTGACCTCTGATTTTTAAGGAGCAAACAGAAAGTTTCATTTAGTGCTGAAACAATTATTCGATCAACTGAAAATTGAGTCCAGCCTCATAAATGTTTAATGATTTTTGTAGTCATATGAAATTGCAAATTAAATAATTCAATCCAATAATTAATTCAATTTCGGATTGTTGGTTGGACAAAACAAGACATCTTAAGGCATCACATCAGAGTTTTGGAGCGAGTGAGGTGTTTTCTTTTAGTATGTAGAGACATATCGAGCAAACAATTGTCTGATTAATCTGGAAAGGGATTGGAGCTGTAAAACAAAAATGAAAGAAGTGTATATTTATGTGTTTACAGCTGGGTGATATCAGCTTGGCTGTGCTGTGTGTCCTTTAACAAATGTCCTAGTCGTGCGTTCAGTGTCCTGCAAAATAGGTCTCAGTTCGTGTGATATTCTTACAAAAATGTGATTTTCCAATTGTGGTGGTTGATTTAAATGAATGAAAATAACTTTCAGACCAGATTAAACATGCTGGTCTCCCAAACAGTTTGATGATTAGATGAATCTAATGAAAATAACCCTCGAGTTACCCTAACCCTAACCGTCAGCTGCTTTAGAAATTTAAGACACATAAGGGTTGCTGCTCGCTCCCCCCCTATTTAAGCAAAGATAATATGCCATTTGTCTGCTTAAATGGCACCTGGGTGTGCAGTTACAACCTCTGACACAATACAAGTCGATGTTGGCTGAAGCTGCTAAATTAGTTTCCTCTGCCAGCAGCAGGATTTGGTTTGTAGCCAGCCATCAATGTGTCTGTCTCGGCCCGTAGCAATGCTGTTGGGTGTTTAATGGTTTTAATTGTAAAGAAACAGGGGAAACTTTGGATGCGCGTGTCAGTGTGGGAGGGAAACACAAAGTCAGTTTCTGCTTTGAATGGTGAGGTCTGTTCGAGGCAGCCTCTGATGTCAGACCCCGCTCTGTGATTTACTTTTCCAACACAGGGGTGGAAAACACTCTGTCCTTTGTGCGTACGAGTCGGCCTTATAGAAGCGTATTGAGCGTGTCTGAGCTGCTTGGTTGACATGCACAAACACACACGCGCGCACACAGCATCACATTATGCTCCAGTGTATGTTCGGCTCCTGACTGCCCACAAACAGAGAGGTGAGTTGGAAGTGAAGACAGATTTTTTTCAATTGGAGGGAGAGGGACGAAGCAAACAGTTGTAAACATCAGTCGGCAAAAAAGAAATCAGCGCTTTCAGTTCGATTTAATCCAGTCTGCTCCGTCCGCTTGAGCTAAATAAAGTGAGCAAATCAAATCAAATCAAGATGAAAACCCATAAGAGAGGCAGTGAATATGAATGAAACCGAGTCCTGTAACTAAAAGCAGAGATGGGAGAGAGGGAGGTTATTTTCATGGAAATGGAAGTGAGACGCTGCTCCATTAGATGAGAGAGAAGGGCTGTTCAACACACAACCTCGAGTTTCAAAAACATGGTGCATTTGAAGGAATGTTTAGTTGTAGCACAACAAGTGCACTTTATTTTTAGACCGACCAGACTCTGCATCGATTCATGACGCTAAACTGAAAAGAAAACTGATGCCTCTGCAGATTCACTCTGTAGAAGAGTCCTGTCGAGGCGCGCTGTGCTCTGATTGCAGTTCAGACGGTCTTGATTTGTCTGTATCGGTGGGTTTAGCTCGCTTGCGATTGGCCGTCAGTCCCCAGGAGGAGCTGACAGTTGTGAACACTTGCTCACAGCGCTCAGGAGCTATTTTTTTATCCTCTGGTCAGCCATGGATCAGGACAAGGAACCACATGAAAACATTGCCTACTTGTGGAAAACCGAGCCATTTTCGAAAGATTTCTATCATTAATATTTTTCCAGTGCGAGTGAGAAGAACATTAACTCAAGAAGACACTGGGGCAGAGTAGTTAAGTCACAATAATAATATAATGATTTATATAATGATTTCTTTCTCATTCTAATGATGGCATCACATTACAGTTGTAATTTAAATGTCAAAATGCTAAAAAGAGAAACCACAGCCTCAGTATGACAAGACAGTCCATCCAAGTGTTGGTGTCGGTGTATCAGCTGCAAAAGGATTTTTATGCATTGTTTCAGTGATCACACGATCATTCAGTATTTCTGTTGTATTTGTCTCTAAAGGTCAGACTATCCTGAGTTAAAAGAGCTGCATGAGGTGGAGACCTGAGGGTGAATCAGAGTAGAATCATATGGGTCAGAAAACAGCGACGGGCTTTCAAGCCTGCTGCTCATGTGGCCACGCAGTGATGTGAGGAAGTGAGTGTTGTCATGAGCAGCTGATGGGGAAAGGGAAACACCTGCTGTTGCGTCACTTGTTGGAGCGTTTTCAAACGCACCGCTTGCCTGACCGCCATTGCAACACAGTGAGAGAAGTGCAGAGGTGGCTGCTGATGAGGTATCTCTCATTTTTAGCCGCAGTAGCATCATGGCTCCGTGGATGTCATGGTCCGCGCTGTGGTACAGACTGAACAATTAGTGGATGGATGGCAGCGACATTTGGTGCCTAGAGAATGAATCGTAATGATGTGATCTTTTGACTGGTGATACCTAACTTTACACTTATCCTGTGAAATATCTCAACATGTACTTGATGGTTGGCATAAAAGTTTGTTTATACATTCATGGCTCCCAACTGATCTTACTTGAGTGATTACTTCTTTTTTTGTTTTCTCCTGGCACTCCTTTTAACTTCCCATTTGTGGGTTTGGGCTTGATACGTCAACAGCTTTTTGATAGATTGGCACAAAATTTGGTTCACACATTCATATTTTCTTCAGGATATACTGTAATAACTGAAATGGTCCTCTGACTTTTCATCTAGCAGCATCATCACATCAAAACCTCAAAAATCTGTCCAATACTTTGCTTCAATAGCTGCAAAACTAATGGCATCCCATGAGCCTCTGCTGTACCTTGTGTTAAGTGTGAACTGGCAAATGTCAGCATGCTAACTTAGTAAACTAAGGAGGTAAACATGGTAAACATTTCATTTTATTGCCTGGTAGTTTATATAATATGTTATGGAACAGAACAGTTATGCTTTATGTGCCATAGATGTTACCTCAGCAGCATCAGGTGGCAGATTTTACATGATCTAATGCTGGTGGCTTATTTTTTTTCTCCCCAGCTTTAATAGAGAACATGTGCATTAGATTACTGAGATAACCTGGTTAAAGTAATTGCGCAGTCATGTTGTATATGCTGTGGCATGTAGTCACCACGGCTCAGTCCCACACAGACGAACACGCCACAGGCGGACGCGCGGAGGAGAGGCTGCGTGTTTACGGCTAAAAATGGTGACTCCAACCATCGCATAGAGCGTGACGGCGCAGAAATTATAATGAGATTGTTTCAATTTCTAACTGTTATCCTAAAGTGACTGAAATGCTGCACAACACAGCCATAAACTAATATCAGGTGTAGAAACTTAAATTGCATTTATGTTTGGGCATCAATGAATTGTGTGTAGGAACAAAACTCGACTTTACTGCTCGCCCCGACTGTTATTTGGAGTTGTTATTTGGACCCATGTCAATTGTTTTCCCGTTCTGAGGTTTTGTCTGCCTCATGTGATCGAGGAAGGAAAGCCGGGATGTTTGACAGACAGCAGGGATGGCCAGTCATCTGTCACAGGGCAGGGAACTTTGGGGGACGTCGGTGAGCGTTGCCTGTGTCTGCAGACACAATGGGAAGGTTTCATCCACCAGCCACTTCTGCAGGGCTCAGTGCTCGATCAGCTACAGTACTGTCTGGTCTTGTGGCGCGTGTTCGTGGAGGCATCCGGAAAACCAGCAATTTCGCAGCATGAGCTAGAGACTTGTTTAAGAGACAAGATGAACCGGGAGTTGGAGTACATGTTTGTTGAAGTAAGTTTTTGCTTCTTTTGAGATTTCGATCGTCATCTCTTCTCCAGTCATCAGTTAAGTAGACATGTAGCCTAAATTGTTTAAGAAGATGAATGTTGAATGAAATTAAGTCTGATCTTTTGAAGGAGAAGCTAATTTCTCTTTTTAGCTGTGTCTGATCATGTGTGTGTATGTGTGTGTGTGTGTGTGTGTGTTTTTGACAAGTTGATACTGAAGTTCTGGTCTTGAGTTTGGTATATTGCCTCTCCAGTGTGCGACATGGAGCACCAGTCCTGGCACACCCTTCTTCTAGATTCATCTCTGCACAACAAAGTCAGATCTCTGAAACAAGCGGTGCAGTAATAACCACAGATCAGCAACATATTAGATTTTAGCCCGAGCTAAATTTTGGCTTCTGAATAACAACAAAATCTTTGTTTCAGATTGCGAAAATTTAATTGCTGGAAGGACTTTGCCCCAACATTTGTATATACAGGGCTGCATGTGGGGCTTTGTGGGTTAGGAAACCTAGTTGCCGAGATTTTGAGTAACACCCAGTAGCATGTTGGTGTCCTATATACCTGCAGACCATATGAATCATTTTCCCCTGCAGAATAAATCTTTACCAAACAAGATAATGGTGTTCCTGAAGAGCTGTTTGGTTCAGCATGGCTCATATTCCGGTTTATCGTTTGTATATCTTCTTCTAATTGACAGAGCTCGACTGTTCAGGATCATTTTCTGCTATAAAACGAAAACACAGCTGTACTCTGATTCTCCTGCCCTGACACACAGAAGTGAGCTACACTACTCCAAGAGTCGGCACAGACTAAACTAATGTGATTAACTGCTGGGCAGCGTCAAAGCTTCTTAGTAAGAAACTCTGATCTTTGGCAGTCGTTGGACATCGGCACGCCAGTCGTGCCAGCATATCTGTGGAGAGCACCATTTGGGTGTCGCGGGGTTTCTCTCCAAAAGTTTCCACCAGCTCTGAGGTCTCCATCTCTCGACGTCATGCTGAGTCTGCCCAGCTGAGCAGAAAAACAGCAGATTCTCACATGAGTGGCATCATGTGACGAGGCCTCTGCAGTCTGGGACTCCATTGACAGCTTCGCCAGGAGTGTGTGAGCAAAACACTTCAAGGTAGTCGTCTCTGCCGGGCTGTGGTGTAAAAAAGTTGCAAAAGAACAAGATTTTTTTACACATGAGGTTAGTCACTGCTCCACAGCAGAGGAGTGTCATTTTATCTTCACTGATAATGTGTTGGCCATAATGAGACATCTTTGACCTGGTTTCATGTTTTGTAGTGGTGGTATTTGACTGAGCTATGTTTAACAGGTCCAATTGAATTCCCATATTGTATTATCCCGTTCACAGACAGCCTCAGTGTAGTATGGAGGGCATGTATCACTCTGTTGGTCTGCAGCACTACCTAAAAGTACAGTTGGTAAGTTTTCTGCTCTTTAGCTGGGAAAAATGTCTCATTGTCCAATAAAATTTGTATGAGATCATTAACAGATCACCTACGATTGACTTCATGCAGAGTAGCAGCAATAACTTTGCAGAAATCACATAAATGACCTGGGTCATATTGCAAGTGATTCCCATGTCTGATCAGCGTTCATTCAGGCCGTCACGGTGTTTCGAGGTCAGAGGAGTCACGGCAGGCCAGAGGGACTCCACTCCAAGTGTCAGAGCTCGGTATTAGCAAGGTGAAGTCTCGCTAATCTGCTGTTGACTTTGTGTAGATTTGTAAACACTTCGCATGGATGCCCCGCCTTGTGGATTCAGCCCTGCACCCTCACACACACACACGCACACATACACACACACAGTACATGCACACACACTGTATAGTCGCACTCTCACGGTGCCCTCATCTTTGCGACCTCCAAATCTCAGTCTTCCTCTAACGTCCTTGCAGAGTTGTTGCAGTAGAATCACGAGAAAAGTCACATTAGATTTACGGCTAAAATGAATCTGACTTTCATGATTACTGTTAACGACCCATCCTGTCTCCTCTCTTCATCTCTTCATATTAAGAGATTGCAACCGAGATTGCTCCATGCCTTACTTAGATTACTCTGTGTTGAGTCCTTTTGTCTGTGGTCTAGGAATAGAATTAAGACATGTAGTAGCTTTCGTCGTCGTGTTTGCAGTAGCTGCAGCAGTGGTAACCTGAAGCCATATGTGAACGTAATGAAATCTCGGTGTAGTTGACCGGAATAAGATTAGCTGGTGCTAAACCCTGAGTTAGCCTAATCAGGTCCTGATCCTTTGTCTCAGTTAAACCAGGATTAGCATCTGCCCAGCACTCTACCTTCAAGAGCCGCCTTTCTCTGCCGTGAGCTGACCAGCTGACAGCCACTGAGAGGGAAAGTGTAGACTAATTATTTGATATGAAAGAAATCGTGTCATTAAGTACTTCATGTGTCAGGAAACCATTCGAATGTGATGAGAAGCCCGATGTCATCCTCCAATATGATCAAGATAATGCACGTTTATTTATTGAAATGGAACACCAGATGTTCATGGCCATTATTAGCACATGTCAGCATCATCTAAAAAATGTGTATTCTTTGAATTAAAATATATTACTGAGATGCCAGAGATGCAGTGACATATTTATTTTCTTACAATCAGTTGCTATAAATGATAATAATGGTTCAGATTAGGGCTGCAGCTAACCATTGTTTTTTATTATTATTATCAGTTTATCTGCAGATCATTTTCTCAATTAATTGATAAATTCTGGTCTGTAAAACATCATAAAACAGTGAAAAATTCCCATCACAATATGTCATGACCTCATCAAATGTCTTGGTTTGTCTAACCTACAACATTCAGTTTATTATAAAACCAAGAAAAGTCAATTGGCAAATTTTCACATTTGAGAAACTGTGACAGTCAAAGATGGGAATTTTGGCTGGATCAATAACTGAAACAATTTCTCAATTGTCAAAGTAGTTGCTGATTAGTTGTCTGCCAATTGACTAATCAATTAATTGACTAATCGTTGCTGCTCCAGTTCAGATTTATATTTACATTTTATGGGCACTCCATCTTTTTCAGTTTACTATGAAAAGAGTATGAAACATTATAATGTATCTTGTTTCTGTGGAGGAGCTTCATCAGGCGTGAGAGCAATAACCCTGATGATGTCATAGTGATGTCATCAGGGTTACCTAAGGTGTTGCTCGAGGACTGCAATGGAAAATCTGTATTACAAACTGAAATTGTGGAGGTTGAAATAAATACATTGCCAGTTACTGGTTAGGGAGTTGCATTATGGGAAATGTAGTGTTTTTGGAGCTTGATCCACACTAAGGACTGAAAGTCACGATATCTCGGCTTCAATCTCTTTTAATCTGTCCCTCGTGAGTCTCTCAGCCATATGGAAGTCCAACACTAAATCGCTGTGGTGCCTCTTTAATCTGGTGCAATAACCAAATCGGAAGTCAGGAGTGAAAGAAAAGCAATTAAACGTGATCACGCTGAATACACTGAATATGTCAGAGAGCATCTGTTACCAGCTGGATGCAGATGGATGGAGCGCTGCATTGTTTGGGTACGCTCTCCTCTGATCTGTTGAACATTAACCAACCGGCTTTTTTTTATCGCCTCTGTCTTTCTTGACCTCTGAACCCTTCATATGTTTTTACACATTTAGAGGCGACACACATTTATCACATAGAAAACATGTGACCCCCTTCATCAGTGTGACCACGCCCAGCGCCCCGAGCGAAAGAGACGAGAGCAGAAACTTAACAGTCTCTCAGTGGCCGCTCGAGTTTGCAGACGTTTGTGCGTACACTCGTGCAGGCTGTGGGGCGACCTCAAGGCAGAGATGCTTCGGTCATGTGATTTTTGACGTCACCGATGCTCTGACGTCTTTGCTCCTCTTTCGTCACCCGTCTCCTCTCTGTTTGCCGCCTATAAAGCAGCAGCCCGACCATCATCCAGCAGACAGAGAGGCTGCGCTCTGACTCATCACATTTTTCTCTCTCCAGCCTTCAGATGCTCCTCTTCTCCAGCTTGTGTTTCGTTGTGCAGGATTATGTCCTTGAAACATGAAAATGTCTGTCAGTCTGTGTGTGTGTGTGTGTGTGTGTTTGACTTTCACTGTTCATCTGTCCTCTGTTTTCTGAACCCAGGGGAATTTTTTTGGTCTATAAATATGACTCATAGCCTCTGAAGCGGCATTGCATATCGCTGTCTGTCTTTTTGTCTCATACTGAGGTAGACGCACACAAACACACACACACAACCTTGTATGTGTGGGTTTGTATTTTAAAAAAAGAAAGGAAGGAAATGTGCAGACTGGATGCATGACACCTAGTGATGTGAGAATTGTGTGTGTGTGTGTGTGTGTGTGTGTGTGTGTGTGTGTGTATGTGTGTGTGTGTGTGTGTGAGAGAGTGAAGAAAGAGAGACAGTATGATGATTATGGGAATCAGGAAGTGTGCTCAGTAGTGCAGTGATGTCTCTGTGAGGTGTGATGCTGCTCAAACCTCAGTGCTGCTATTTTTAGCCTCTGTCCTCCTCCTCCTCCTCCCTCTCTCTCTCTCTCTCTCTCTCTGTTGCTAGGAGGCTGGTTGCTGGGACGGTGTCCTGCAGGGACGAAAAAGGTGCAACAACTTCCCAAATGGTGGCCTGGGAAGAGTGATAGAGAGGCAGAGAGGCTGTGTTTGAACCCTTTAACATACAGTTTTGTTTGCCCCTAAGCAGCTTTAAGTTTATTTACTCATTTTATATCACACCATCATGCAGCCTCAATGCAGAGCTGGAACAAGCTGATACAAAATATTGATGCAGAGAGAAACATTCAAACTCGAGACATCATCCGTCAGATGGAAATATTATAGACGTGTCATTTTGTGTACTTTTGTTAAAGGGAAATATTTAGAAACATTGGGAACTCCACACTCATTTCTAAATAAAGACCTGCCAGTTTGAACAATGTTTGGCTGCACAGCAGAAGGCTGTGATGACTAAACCACCTGCAGGCCACTGTTTTATCACACCGTCACAAAAAATAAAATGAAAACAGAGAGCAACAACGTGGACTTTACTGCCAGTCGCCTTAATTCATACTTTCATTCTTTGATGCACCATTTGATGGACATACGACAGCAGCTTTGATAAATCTGTCCGTTTTGGAAGATGTTGGACAACATTTCTAAACATTTTCTCTTATTTTGGTTCGTATCCACAATGTGTTGTTATTTTGTAAGAACCCCCTGGTTTCTGTGATTCACCAATGTGTTTTATATTTCTGGTCTTCTCTGAGTTGGGAGAAAATTGTATGTGTGGTCGAGAGGACTTATACCAAGATCAAAGAAAACATCTTGTTTTTACATCTTCTAAGGAAACGTAGGTTACCAATTTGAGAAACATAAAAAAAAAAAACATGAATTTTCATATAATCCTATTGAGATTATTATATGTTTTAGAGTAATTATAATTATTGGATAATTACATTTGTGGCGTAAAGAAATACTCTCAGCCCAAACATAAAATATGAGAGAAATGTAAGACAACGTTGCTGCAAGAGGCAGATTGTCACGTGAGGTATATAAACTATTCCACAGACTACCATTAATCATGTCAGTAATGTCAGTAATAATGAGACCGTTGGTATTGCAGTTGCTGTTTATTGCACAGATTATTTGTTGAGAAATGAAACCACTTATTATAGAAACTGCTTTGAATTGTAAACGTTGATTCAGTCGTTTTTATATTTAATCCATTGTTAGAGAAAAAAGAAAAAGATCATTAAAGTGAGACAGAGATGTGTTGCTGTGAGTCTTTGTGTCAGATACATGTGAGGTTTCTGACCTGTGGTTTGGTTGTTCACGGGGGTCTCCTCTTTTTAGCATCTGTAACTCAGCACACACATATAGATACTGTGTGTCTCTCGTTCTCTCTCATTGCTTTTCTTTCTCTCTTTGACTGCTTATGTACGACTCATGAGCAGCTTGTTATCTCTATATATAGATATATTCATATCGATGTGGGTGCCAGCTGTTAATTGACAAGAAATTGCAGCATGTCAAAGATATCTTTAAGGTGATTTAGAAACGGTGTCGTCATCACAGGGCTGCAAAGTTTTCAGTTTTTAGTGTAAAAAGTCTGTCAGTACATCCTGGTTGGTGACTACAATTCTTAAATAACCAAACTTAAGGGGGTTTCACATCTTAATTTACATTATGAATTTGTGTTTAAAGATTTCATATAACTCGCCATTATAAATCACTGTCAGTGTTGGTGTCAAATGTCCAGTATTGGTTTGTCTGTAGGACACAGTCACTACACACACACCGTCAGAATGACTATACACAGCTCCTGCCACCATATTACCACATTCCCACTTTAAATGGTTGAATGTTCATATCATTTACTTGTTTCCTGTGTAGTTCCTTAAAGGAGTTGATCTATCCAAACTCCATTCATAAAACAAGCATTTTAAAAGTTGTGTGATTGTCGTGCGGACAGACCTGCCAAAACGTAAATTCAGACTTTTTACAAATCTACATCATGATGTACTTATTTCAGCATCCTTTTGATCCATACTGCAATTGCAAATATCAGAGAAAAGTCTTTTTTGTTTAATTATGCTGCTGTAGTAAAGCAGATTAATTCAGCTGAAATGTGACTTGTGAGAAACAGTGAGTCTTTATTGATTTTGACACGGCATGTATAAATCTGGGACTCACGGAGACCGACGGAGAGGTGAATATTCACATTAAACACTAATAATCCCACTGTCAAACTTGCTGTTATCCACGCTTTGTTTATGAACACCTGATTTTTCCACGCAGAACGGACAGCCTTTTTGAGTTTGGTGAAACGTAATGTGGATTATAATCACAGATTCCACCTCTAATCCTTCATTTATTTTTCAGATTTTGGTTGTGTTGTTTTCACTAAATTTGAGCTTAAATTGCTTCTTTTGTAACTGTCACTCAGTGGCAAACCCAAACCACACGGCACGTTACCTAACCACACTGATCACACTGTTTGGTGCTCCTGCAGGGGAAGAGAGAGAGAGAGGGAGACAGGAGGATTAGAGAAAGGAAAAAAAATTGGGACAACCTGGGGGCTTGGAGCAGGGTGGAGCTTTGAAGAAAAACTCTTGAATAATTCACAAATGACAAATAGATCCCATATGTTTTCCTGAAGGCCCTCAGTTAAAAAAGTGAAATTGGTGTAGTAACAAAGACTTTCTCTTTTTTTTGTTGTTTTTTTTTTTTTGTATCTTTTCTTCTTTGTTCTCTGAGAGGCTATAGCTGTTGCCTTGTCACACCGCTTACTCTTCTTAATAACGAAGAGCGAAGCGATGGATGAGAAGGAGGGCGAGGGTGTGTGTGTGTGTGTGTGTGTGTGTGTGTGACCATGATGTCATGATTCAGATGATCGTCAGTGAAGCAGCACACCAAATTAACCAGCTCCTCTCCCGTTGTGTCCTTCTACAATGAGCTCTTTCTCTGTCTCGCCCCTGTGAAACAGTCATCAGCACTTTACGTAATGAAGCCAAAGGACGCCATGAAATCGATGCCGGATTTCCAGAAAAAGTCGCTCACCATCATGTGTTTCATGGCCCAGGTCCTCATCATAAAAGTTGCATTCACATATTCCTTTATGGTTTCAACGTTTTGTAGTATTTGAAATAAATGAGTCTCAGCGAAGTGAAAATCCGCATTCATGGGAAGATTATAACACGTTAAGGGGTTTAGGGTCTAAATCCTGCAGTGATTTGAGGAACTATATGTGTGATGTGATGGATCCTGAATTTGATGGATCCTGAACAAACGCACCGACATGTCAGGTTTGGGGATAAACCACAGCCCACCAGAATCTGTTCAGCTGAACCTCTTAACTTAATTTCCTCTGATCCTCCGCGCTTATGTAAAGCCAAATGTACTGTAAGAAAAACAACTTGACTATTGTTTGACCACTCACTTACGTCTTCGCTCCGACAGCCTGCACACAGACATCATCTGTCTGGGATTTTTAAGGTCATAGTGCGGTTCACTCGATCTTCTAACCACTACACGGTCGTCAGCCGAACCATTACAAGCAAGGCCTCAGTGTGTTGTGTGTGTGTGTGTGTGTGTGTGCGCGTGTGCGTACGTGCGATAAGTCGTCCACGTTTGCTAGCCGGATTCCTTAGTCATGTGACTGCCAGTGGTCATCACTGTTTTTCCACATGTCTGTGATCAGCTGATCGCCTGCAGTCACAAGTCTGAAAGGCCTGAAACTGTTTCATAGCTAACCTTGTGTGTGTGTGTGTGTGTGTGTGTGTGTGTGTGTGTGTGTGTGTGTATTTTAAATTATGACCACAGCTGCAGTCGTAGTGAGGTACTGTTCAACGGTTTGTTCCCACAGCTTTGCTGACCATTACGAGCCACATGCTCACATCGCTGAAAGCACAGAGCACAGTGTTTTCTCTGTTTTAACTATCAGGAGAAAGGAAGAACAAGTCCATTTTTCAGTCATCCCTCTTTTTTTAAAAAGGTTTTAGGTGAACTGAGGACGATCAAACTTGAGTCAGTATCAATCATTTCTCCAAATAATAGTATTGTCGACTTCAGCCCGCTTGAAAACCAGATCAAGTATGTTCATCTCTCTGTCAGATATGTTTAGGAATTGTGGTATTTTCAAAAGATGTGGTTATTATATTGACCCAAACGCTGTCAGCGCATGTACTGAACCAATATTTAAAAAAGGCCTTAAAAATGATGAAGTTTAAATGGTAATGTAAAATTTCAGCAACTCTTGCTATAATCTGTTATTGTTGATATGCTACAACATGCCTTTATGTATTCTTTCCTTTGTGTCTCTCAGTGTGCTCGGGTGTGGATTCCAGACGCAGAGGACGTGTGGAAGTCTGCTGAGCTGATCAAGGACTACAAAAATGGCGACGCCTCCCTGCAGCTCATGCTGGAGGATGGAACGGTGAGGATGAATGAAGAAGCAGCGTGGGGAGGAACCACTTTATATGTTTTCTCTCCTCTCAGCTCTTTTCGTCGCTCTCTTTGTCTCTCTCTCTCTCTCGGGGTCCTCAAAGACACTTCAAAGTGCTGCATCTCATTAGTGGCTATTGGTTTTCCCATTAGCGCACTCCACAGATGAGACCACCTTCCAAAGATGTCCCAAGGCGCATTTTAAATGTATAGCAGTAAATTTAATTCCTCAGCTTAGAATACAAACAGTTTTCAGCACACGGTTCTTCCTGGCAATTTTTAACAAGCACTCCTCTTAATGAATTCATGCTACTGGCAAAACCATTTGCCATATTACTCCGAATGATTTATCATTCATGTGATCATACGTCGATGTCGACATGAAGGTGATCACTCTATGTTTTTGGCTCTGTCTGTTTATTAAGTGTTGTCAGTGGTTTTTAATAAAAATGGAAAGTCAGACCATGAGCCAAAAGTGACAGATTTTTGGTGCTGATCCAGGTCAGGTCCATATAAAAGGATTTTTTTTTTTCAGTAGTCAAGGTTATTTGTGTAGTTAAATATCACATGCCATGTCTGTGAGATTAAAAGGCCCACAATGTTAACAGTTTTCAAGACAGCCCAAGCTCACGAAGAATTGAATTATAGAACAAAATAATTTCTTTACAAAAGAATTATTTTTACAGATTTGCATTAAATACTGCACCATTCTGAATACTTTTTATAAAATAAAAATAACATGTTTAGATGATTGCGCAGCCTTGGTTGAGTTGTGCTCTCCATTTTTATATGCTAGATAGCTGCTGTTGGAGATAACACACAAAACAACATACTTAATCAGTCAGAAAAGCTATTTTATTATCTAATTAATCCCTGATGTTATTGACTGAACAGCTTCCTGTAACTGAATCAGACATACAAACAAGCATCAGAAATAGAAAGGCATCTGCTGTGAAGACGGAAATGTGCATGAAGAATAAATTCACAAGTTTCCTCAGAAACAAGAATATCAGTATACCGCGGCTTTGAATGATGGACGACGTGGAGAATCCGAAGCCTGTCTCATGACAATAACTGTATGAAATGTAGGAATACTTTTAGTGGGAGTGGACAGGCAATATTGATTAATTCAACGATGGGCTCTCCACTGCTAGTCTGCCTCAAGGAGCCAGACCTGGAAAACGCGTAATAGCCAAACATGCAAAGGACCTTACAGGTGAGCACTGGAAAACATCACTCAATGGATTTTATTCACAGGACTTAGTTTAACCTTGGCGAAGAAAGCTTTTCACTTTTGGATTTCAGCGATAAAATGTTTCTCTCTCATCTTTTTGTGAGTATAAACATAGATTGCAGTCTGGTGGCAAAGTAATGATGACTATTGCTGTTTTTTAACATCACACATAACAACATGACAGTATAGTAATAATAATATGTGTTGTGTTTTTGCCATGCCACAGAAAGTACTTGCATCTTACCGACTGGCAGGAAAAAAATCCTACATCAGGACAACATATTGTAATCTCGTGTTTAAATCTTTTAATGTATATTCTTTGAAAGACTAATTATAAATCTTGATACTGGCTGCTGGTTACAGTACAGTATCAACAATATTCGTAATTGTACAATATAAAAGAATAAATAACAGGCTATTACGCTGGTTTTGAAGTGTTTGAATTGCAAAGGTGTTGTAATAACGCACCGTATCTCTGTTGCAACTCCTTCAGAACATCGAGCACGCACTGGACCCCAAGACGAAGAACCTGCCTTACCTACGAAACCCCGACATCCTGGTGGGCGAGAATGACCTCACAGCACTCAGCTACCTCCACGAGCCGGCCGTGCTGCACAACCTCAAAGTCCGCTTCGTCGACTCCAAGCTCATCTACACTTACTGTGGTAGGCTGCTCACTTTGCTGTAAATTCATACCAACCACCAACCGTCACCTGCCTGTGTGTGCATCTGCTGTGGCTGTGCAATCAGACAACATGAGAGCGTTTACGGTTAATCTGTAAAATTCAGATTTGATCCACTGCAGTGAACAGATGAGATGTATCACTGATATCCAATGTGTTTATGGCTCAGTCACTGAAAACAACAGCTCATTCATCTTTTTCCACGTATGACAACGGCCAATCAGCTGACTAATGTTTCTCCATGGAGGGTTTCATAGTTTAATAGTTAAGCGCGGCCTTGATGTCTGTGGCCTTTGGTAACCTCCACTGTATGCCACTGTAAGTCAAGCAGTGTTTATTGTCTCCAGTCAACATGTTAAATGATGTATGCTTTGCTTATCAACTGTGTTTACGCTCACCAATAAAACGTGTCCCTCAAAGCATTAATACACAGAATGAGATTTGTTTGAGCAGTCAGATAATCCCTTTGTACTTGAAACCCTCCAATCACTCAATTTTGTATTTACAACAAAAACAAAAAGTCAAACGTAAGAAAAGATACACACTGAATGAAGTCAACTTTCAAGAGTTGTTCTTGATCCCTTCTTGATGAAGTTTTTCAACTGAGTATTTACATTATTGAGAACCACGGTGGCTTCAGGATTCTCTTTTCCTTTTGCTGCTGTGTTTTTTTTTTTTTTTTTACAAGCATCTTCAGTTTTGATAGTGACGAGACGACGAACAATATGCAGTATATGAATTACAGTTTTACCTGTTTAAATCGGTCCAGGTCAGCTCTTTAATTTCCCCTCTGGTGTTCTGCATGTCGTAGGAATCGTTCTGGTGGCCATCAACCCGTATGAGACGCTGCCGATCTACGGCACGGACATCATCAATGCCTACAGCGGTCAGAACATGGGAGACATGGACCCACATATCTTCGCTGTGGCAGAGGAGGCTTACAAGCAGATGGCCAGGTCTGTGTGTTACCTGAGTAGCCTCGGTTCCTTGTTGCTCAGCCCTCCCTCTCTCATCGGGGTTTGTAGGTCAACGCTGAGCCAGAAATAGGCTCGTGGTGGTCTCACAGTTTCTCTCTATGTCTTTCTTCCACTTTTAATCACACACACACACACACACACACACACAATCACACACACACACTGATTCTCTCTGCAGGAGTCGACCACCAGATCACTTCGGCCCCCCTCTGGGACTTGATGTCATCAACACACTAACATACACATGTATACGGACGGTGCTATGTTTAATCAGTGCTCAGATCTCCCTCCTCCTCTCACACAGGGCAGTTTTAGTTAAAGTTGGCAGCAGTGACACCACGAGGATACAGTTACACTCTGTGGGAGAGCCTGACAGAGCAGGGCTGCACAATTTATTTAGATTCATAATCTAAATGATAAAGATATGATAAAGTCTGTTTTAGCTTTTATATATAATATTATTTTAACATCAATATATAAAGCTGGTAATAATAATGGTGGTAATAAACTTTACAGTGCCCTCCAGAATTATTGGCACCCTTAGTGAATATGAGCAAAACAGGCTATGAACAAATGTCTTTATTGGTTATCCTCTTGGTCTTTCACCCAAAATATTCACAAAAATCTTACCTTTTCATTATTGAAAGAAAAAAAAATGTTGACATTAAATAAATATTTTTCTCCAAAACATGCGTGCCACAATTATTGGCACCCCTAGAAAATCTGATCATTAAAACCTAACTGTATATTTCCAGTCATGTTTTACATTTTTAACTTCCCCTGTTTGATTAGGATCTCTTAAATGGTCAACAATGACCTCCTGTTTCACTGGGGTATAAATATGAGGTGACACAGGCCAAATTTCCTTAGTCATTCATCACTATGGGAAAGACCCGAGAACACACTGATGATGTGCGACGAAAAGTTGTTGAGCTGCACAAATCAGGAAATGGATATAAGAACATTTCTAAACAGTTAAAAACACCTATTTCCGACAAGCGACAGGAGATGTAAAGAATCAGCCTGGAAGAGGACGTGTGTGTGTACATTGACCCCACGCACCGTGAGGAGGATGGTTCGACTGGCAAAAGAATCTCCAAGGATTACAGCTGGAGAATTGCAGAGGTTAGTTGAGTCTTGGGGTCAGAAAGTCTCCAAAACTACCATCAGACGCCACCTACATCACCACAAGTTGTTTGGGAGGGTTGCCAGAAAAAAGCCTCTGCTGTCAATCAACAACAAACTAAAGCACCTACAACGTTACTGGAGCTTTCAATGGGACCAGGTTATATGGTCAGATGAGACCAAAATAGAGCTTTTTGGCAACAAACATCAAAGGTGGGTTTGGCGTAGACAGAAAGATAGCCATACAGAAAAGCACCTCATACCCACTGTGAAGTATGATGGCGGATCTTTGATGTTGTGGGGCTGTTTTTCTTCCAAAGGCCCTGGACATCTTGTTAGGATACATGGTATCATGGACTCCATCAAATACCAGCAGATATTAAATGAAAACCTAACAGCCTCAGCCCCCTTAAGGAAGCTTAAAATGAGCTGTGGTTGGACCTTTCAGCAGGACAGTGATCCAAAGCACACCTCAAAATCTACACAAAAATGGTTCACCGAACACAGAATAAAGGTTTTGCCATGGCCATCACAGTCCCCCGACCTAAACCCCACAGAAAATCTGTGGGATGAGCTGAAGAGGAGGGTCCACAAGCGTCGACCTCGGAATCTGAAGCATCTGGAGAGATTCTGTATGGAGGACATACAGGTCTCAGATCCGGTGCCATGTGTCCACCAACCTCATCACGCATTATAGGAGAAGACTCAGAGCTGTTATCTTGGCAAAGGGAGGCTGCACAAAATATTAAATGATGGGTGCCAATAATTGTGACACGCATATTTTTGAGAAAAAATATTTGTTTCATATTAAGAATTTAATGTCTTTCAACTATGTTACTTCAATTAAAGGTTCGATTTTTGTGAATATTTTGAATGAAAGTTCATGAGGATAAACAATAAAGACATTTTTTCATAGCCTGTTTTGCTCATATTCGCTAAGTGTGCCAATAATTCTGGAGGGCACTGTATTTGTTAAGCAGTTTTATAAGTTGCAAAGTTGTAAAGTGTTTGACAGGGAAAAGAAAAAAACAAAGAATTGATCAAATATAAATAAACAACAAGTATTGATCTCATCAAACACTGGAGAAAACTGAATTTAGGAGGAGAGGTGAAAATGTTAAGTAATCATAGAGGCCCATCAGTCTTATCAAAAGTATTTTAAGAAAGGGTTTGGAAGATGTAACCTGTCAAATCTCAGTGTATCAAAGTCTGGGTGGGGCTTTAAGTGCTTTAACTGAGGCCAGCTGAAACCTGGGAACAACCAGCAGAGCCACATCCAATGATCTGAGGGGACTCTCAGGCACTTTAAGAGATGATAGATCAAAGAAAAGAGATTATTTTTTTATTTCACAATCAGTAGAATGTAATAATCTGTGGAAAATCCAACAGGGAGCACAGGGATAACAATGAAACCCATCGTTTTACATTTTAAAATGCAATATTTAACATTAATATATAGATTATGTAATTAATAATATTTTCCATACTGCGATGAATCATTTGGATCAGTAGTCTGTGTTTGGGTTTGACAGACTGTCTCAACGGGCTTCACAAGTCTGCCAAAGGTCTCCCCACGAAGACGAGGAAAAGCTTTAAGGTTTAAAAAGAAAAAAATCAAGACCTGAGAGAGGAAATTCGAGCAAACATCCTAACTTTTCAAATGGCTTGGGAGGCACAAGCAGTCATAGGTGCAAACATGAGAGTTTCCCGACCAGCAGCTGGCAGTTTTTCCAAAGAGAGGCAGTTTAGTAGGAGGAGGCAGTGTTGCCTCAGGATTTGATCTCAGTTTTTTGGATAAAGAGGGGGGGGCGATCTCTTGGGATATTAAAGCATTCAGAGGTACACAGGGGGGTTTAGGGTGTGTTATAACACCTGCTGTGCCTGCGGGCGTTGGAAATGTTTGTTGATGAAACCATCTGACACTTTCTCTCTGCCCACGGCCCTAAGGCTGGCATTGTTTGTGTCATGCTCTTATTATTCAACCTTACGGGACCGGTACACATCAGGAACAAGCATCACCTTTAACCTGTGCACTATCTTCACCATCATCATCCACTCTGATGACACTAAAACACCCATCTACCAAAACCCTCTGCAAATCAGCAACTGTTTAGCTTCTTTTTTTTCTCGGTCTGTATATACACACATAAATTAACTTTCCTTATCTCGATTGATTTTTGTTCGATCTGCCAGGGACGAGAGGAACCAGTCGATCATTGTGAGCGGGGAGTCCGGAGCAGGAAAGACAGTATCAGCCAAATACGCCATGAGATACTTTGCTACGGTCAGTGGCTCCGCCAGCGAGGCCAACGTAGAGGAGAAAGTCTTGGCGTCCAACCCCATCATGGAGGTGAGGAGGCTGTCTGCTGAGAAAGACTTTAGAAAAAGGATTATCAGTGTTTAATGCTGAGAAAGACACTATCAGATTTATCTAAATGACAAACTGTTTCTTACTGACATGCAAAGCAATTCCTTAAAATAACAAGTGATAAAAATGTTTTAAAGCATTTCTGCTGTTTTTTGAAAGAATTCAGTAAATAAAGAATCACCTTCTAGATCGACTGATAACTTTTTCCACCCGCTTTGTACAACCTGTGTGCTTAAAGTTTCAGGTCAAATATGAAATGTTCTGTGGGCGTGAAAGGCTGGAAGAAGCTCTGCTCTGTGGATTTCTTCTTTCTTGTTTTCAGCACTGGTTTCTTTGGCCCATTTACTCTGCAGTGTGTTCACAGGCTTAGCTGATTTGTGAATGATACCGGCTGAATGTCATTTGCCATTTGTCCTTCTGCTCTCCTCTGTTGTCTCCTCTTTTTGCTTTCATCTCCACTGACAGTTACTGACTTCCTTCCCCTCAGTTTCTCAACCACACTCTGTGCCTTTCTGGCCTCAAGCTGCTCTCTGCTGAGATAACACGTCTTATCCTTAACTGTGTGTGTGTGTGTTTTTGTATTTCTAGAGTCATAAGGACAGGAGTGGTTGGAAAGCTCTCCTGTGCCCATATGCCACTACCCACCCCTCCACCTCCACCTCCTGTCCTGCCATCCCCCACCCTGTCCCTCCTCTCCGGCCTCTCTGCTAACACCTCTTTGTCCTCCCAGCCACCACTTTCACCTCCAGCCAATCGGAGACGAGCTGACAGAATGAATAGAAAGCTTTCTTTGGTCGCAGTGATGTCACTTCAGCCTCTAAGCAGAGTAGATGGTTGCATCAGCTGTTTCGATATTACAAAACCTGTGTGTGTGCGTGCGAGAGAGAAGCAGAGTGTGTGTGTTTGTATGTGTTTGGCTGATGCGGGCACAGATTGGAATACCTGCTCTGCTGAAAGACTCCTTGTCTGCAGTGAAAGACGGAGTGTTTTTGGTATTAACTCAGCAAGAACCCTCTGTGCTCACAGTCGATTTAACTCCAGCTGGGATGTGTGTGTGTGTGTGTGTGTGTGTGTGTGTAGTCCCACCCGTCCACTGACAATTCCTAGTTGGGTCATTGATCGATCTTGTATATTGAACTAAGGCTGCTGACTGCAGAGGGTTTGTTTGCAGATGTTTGCAGGAAAAGCCCATCAGCATATCTAACTCTCGTGTGTGGAAGGACAGAAGTTCATTAAAACAAACCACTGAAGTGTGGACCAGCTATAAATGATCTTATTTCAGGTTGTAAACCAAGTACAAGAGGTTCTGGTGTACTACTTCTAAAATCAGCTTTATAGTACTTTTGAGATTGAGAATTGGATGAGAATATGGATACCACTCTTATGTCCAGATAAGAGGCTACCGCCAGAAAGTGGTTAGGTTTGCTTAGCATAAAAAAGTGAAAAGGGGGGGAAAAATGCTCACCTGGCTCTGTTAAAGTCTGACAACTGCTGCCTCTAAAATGTACTGATTAACATGTTGTTTCTTTAATCTGTACAAAAAGTGCAATAAAGACATGTTTTTGGGAAGGTTAAGTTCTGCACTTGTTCTTGGAGCAGTGACTTCCTGAGGACGAAGACAAGAAGAAATAATCCAGATTTTGATACCGTTTTATGGAGCCAGACGAGCCATTTCTCAGCTAACCAGCTGCTGACGTTAGCTTTATATTTACTTCACAGACATGAGTGCAGTGTCAATCTGCAAATCAAAGTGTTGGCAAAAAAGCAAATAAACATATTCCTCAAAACGCTGTTGAAAACATTTTCTCTGTGATGACAGGTACTCCTCATACTTTCTGCCTCACCTTAGTACCAATAACAACACTCTGCCTTTATCTCTGCTGTTGTCGTATCTGGGAGGGAAAATTGGAACTGCAGTAGATTTGAAGCCAAATGATGCTTAAATAAAAAATGTGCTGCTGCACCATCTGCTCTATCTAGATTTAAACACCATCACCACAATATGTTGTATTCATCTTTGTGTTTTGTTCTTCTTCTGTCACCCAGGCCATTGGAAACGCAAAGACCACCCGGAACGACAACAGCAGTCGCTTTGGGAAGTACATCGAGATCGGCTTCGACACTCGCTACCGTATCATCGGCGCCAACATGAGAACATATCTGCTGGAGAAATCACGAGTGGTGTTTCAGGTGAGCGCACAGACCTACATTCACGTTTGCATGAGCGCTCACGCGAGGCGTTTTGTTTTACTTGCGTGGATATTCATTGACTTGTGCTCATTCCTTTAGTCATTACAGTCTATCACCTCTGACTCAGCCATCGCATATACATGCAAAGTTATATTTATGTCATATCTCAGCTCGAATAAGCTTGAATAAGCTTCACCTACAACACATTAAGCTTTAGTTCATGCAGTAACCACTTTTTTAGAGGTTGTCAGGTTGTCTTTTCTACACACAGCCTGCAGTCAGGGTGTCATTGTTGTGTCCCTCGGCCTTATTGCCTGATAGATAATTTCATCCCCTCTGAAGTGTCCTTGTACCTGAACGTGTTGTACATGAAGACACACAGCTCTTTAGGTGACCTTACTGGCAAAAGAAAATTTCTCCCGAAGGGTCCGATAAGTATCATCTGTAACTTGTTATTCCTTGACATTGGAGGTGTTCTTGCCATATGAGTCAGCACTAATGTATTTACACCATGTACTACAGACATTATGTAACACATTCAGGGGCTTGTAGGCTGGCATGGAAATGACTGTATGGCAGCCAAAATCTATGAGCTACAGCTTACTGCCTGTTTTTCATTTCAGCAGAAGCCCATCTTATTTAAACAGCCTGCTTTCAAATATTACATAAAGCTATCTTTAAATTACTGTAGAATTACATTATTAGTGTTACATGTGTTATTCAGCTGAAACCTCATATTAAAAAGGCGGACTCTCTCCCAAATTTGTACAACAACCCACACACCTAAACTCAAAGCTACGAGCACACTGGGACCATGACTCAGTAGTTCATTGACTTCCAGCGGCTTACACACGTAAACTGCACAACAATCTATATGTAGTGTAATTTTATTTGCTGATGTAAAGAAACTGGACCTACTCCAGATTCTTAAAAAGTGTTTTGCATCAGATCTGGCTGACCATACAGACCCTCACTTTTATTACCCATAATTAAAGACTCATGCTAACCCTGGCCAAAACGTGCTTATTTCAGTGCTCTTTCTGTGCTTGAAGTCCTCACAATTGTCAAGGAGTGCAATCAACCACACGTGCACACACGCACAGTCTGAAGCAGTTTGTTCAGTAGGATTCATAAAAAAACTTGGCTGTCACTCTTGCCTCGGTGTGTTGTAGAGCAGAAGAGGTATGCGGCAATAACTCCCTTCTCCACTAAGACACAAAGGAGGAAACAAAGTAAACCCCAAACCCAACAATCCATCTGTCACGCTGAGTTACAGCTCGGCACTCCTTTCCTCTTCCCTCTCTTTCTCTCTAGACTTTCTTCCTCAAGTAATGATTTAACTTGTCCTCATTTCTGGGGCTTTTTAATGATCACATAATTTCATATTTTGTGGTTTGAACACTTTATGTACAAGTTGTATCTCGATAAAAGTTAATTACTTGTTCGCTTGTATAACTTTACACATTCAGAGGCTGTATTTGCTGACTGGTGAAGACACAGTAGGGCATGTCTCAACAACATGTATCAAAGCACACACACACACACACACACACTCTATTGTCATAGACAGCACTGTTGGGGAAGGAGGATGTTGGTGGAAAAACCACTTTCCTCTTCACATTTTTCACATGCCTGGCTTGAGTAACGCCCATTTATAGGTGTGTGTCTGTGTAGTAGCACCAATGTAGGACACAAGTAACAGATTTGTTTTCAGATTTCCGGCACACTGCTGACATAATTTTAACATTCAAACTATTTATTTTCCCTTGAAAAGAATCAGCAGCTGCAGATGCTTCTCACTGTGGCCAGTTGTATCATTTATGCCCTTTTACTGTATGGGCTGTCAGGTAGCACACAGCTTGTGTTTAAAGAAAATAAACATGCAATATTGTCATCTGACTCAGTAATATCAGTTGACAGGCCCTTGAGCAAGGCGCTAAACTGCCAACTGCTCCTGTGAAGCTTCCAGATGTTGAACTGTCAAACTGTATAATTGTAAAGCACATGTGATCATACATACATACATACGTGTACATACAGTTGATTTGCCCTGCCCCTTTCATCTGAGTCCATCCATGATTGAGGTATTTTGAGGATGTTGGTGCACATGTAGCATTCCCCTCACACCGTGTGAACCTTGTGCTTTCTTCCAGGCGGACGAAGAGAGGAATTATCATATCTTCTATCAGCTCTGTGCTTCATCCCATCTGCCTGAGTTCAAGCCCCTGAAGCTGAGTGAGTCTCATGCAACACACACACACACACACACCCACAGAGCTGCTTCGATGTTAGCTTTGACTGTACATTCACGCCACATGCAACTAGAAAATGAGTAGCTTGAAATCTGCTCACTTTTCATGCACCAGAAGGGACAACACATCACTTCATCGTGTTTTTTCAGAGTGGTAAAGTGGGCTGCAGCACCCAGACACATGTGAGTATTGTTTGACCCACAGTAGAGCACTTGGCAGATACATTAGCTGCAGCAGTTCAAAATCAGCAGTGGATACACATATCTCCACAGGAGATCCATTTTCAGCTGCATCTATATAGCTGATCCTGCCCACAACAGAATCCATGTATAAAAAATGTTTCCTCCCTCCACATCGGCAAAATAAATAAACCACAGTGAGGTGTCTGAAGAGTGCTGCCAGATATCAGGTTATATCAGTTTAAATGTATCACGCTTATTGACTCTGTGGTTGAACAGGCTCTCATACAGAGCCTGCACCTGCTCTCATCCTAGTCATGACACACACACACACACACACACACACACACACACACACACACACACTATTGGCACTGTCACTTACATCCACTCAGTTTGCATTCCTCTCTCTCTCTCTCTTCTCACACACACACACACACACAGCTGCTGTCTTTTCCTCTCCTGCTGACTTCCTGGCTCAGTAAATGGACTGGTTGTCACAGTCATGTCAGTGCCCCTTGTTGCCAGGCAACAGGCCATGCCTTAATTGGGTGTAAAGTGTGTGTATAAAGAAAGTGATTGTGGGGAAAGGCGAGCAAACACCATTCTTACACAGAAGTGCTCTTGATTTGGCTGTTTTCTGAGAATCTGCGAACTCATATGGTGTGATGGTGATCTGAGGGTGAAAGTAGACTTCATATCACTTTGAGTAAGTCAGTGTTCGAGACTGTGATCTCTCGTATATGCTGATAACAAATATTTTTACACACACTTTGAATCCTGCTGTAGAAAAGTAATGTACTTGTAAATTCGGTGTTGGATAACCTTCCAGCGCTTTATTCTCTTTAATCCTTGACCTCTGAGAAAAGCCTCTGACATCTGACTATTGGCCGTCATGGTGACAGTTCAGTGTTACCACAACAAATGGGGATTGTTGCTATGGTTACTTGCAAGCCCACCCTCAGCACTGACTGATAATGATCCAGCCTTTGTTTCTCAGGTGTTATCATGTCACAATATTTAATTTTAGCAGACACCTCATTCAGTCAGAAACAAATATTTCTTAAATCAGATATTTTTTCCACCAGTCCCACTGAAGTGGTTCAAGTTAAAACTGCACATACTGCATGTTTTCTAAATGTATTCTCCCTCATTCTTTCCCCACATAGGCAGTGCAAACGGCTTCTTGTACACCAGGCAGGGCCGCAGCCCCGTTATCGACGGTGTGGACGACACAAAGGAGCTTTGCACCACTCGCAATGCCTTCTCGCTGCTCGGTAACATGCACACCTTCACGAGTACAACAAATACACAATTACAAATCTGTCTGGGAAACGTACACGTTGTAACCCAGCAGTCTTATGGTTAATCTTTAAGAGGACCCATTTGTGTTTTTAAGTTTACAGATATTAATAAAAGTTGAGGAGGAGCATAATATAGTGATAGTAAAGGTTTGAGTCACAACTCACTATTATTCAGACTGTGTGTGTTCTGTGTGTTTCTTCTGCAGGTATTAATGAGTCATATCAGATGGGGTTGTTCCATGTTTTGGCAGCTATTCTTCACCTGGGAAATGTGGAGATAAAGGACAAAGACTCAGACAGCAGCATCATTCCTGTGAGGATTATATTTATACCGCAGTGCTGAATGTTTAAACAGATTGCATATTCATAACTTAGGTGTATTTCTTCAGGTTTTCTTCATAGACATGTTTTGAGTCATGTTTATTTATGAATGCAATTTCCTGTCAATTGTGTCAATAGTGAAAATTGAATTTAAAATATGGCAGATCTACACACCATCAGCCTCCATCTTGTGAAGGGAGGACGGTGTCACCGGGTTGCTGGGCACATCTATCCAAAAATATTGTAATTTAAGAATTTTAGATGTTTTTTGGTTTTCTGAATGAGTTCAAATGAGGGAATCCATCTTTTATTAGCTGATATAAAAAAATAAACGCCTTTACTTTTTCTTGTAGCCCAACAATGGCCACCTGACAACGTTCTGCGAGTTGGTAGGCGTGACCTACCAGGACATGTCTCAGTGGCTGTGCCACAGGAAGCTGAAGACGGCCACAGAAACGTATATCAAGCCCCTCCCCCGCCTGCAGGCTACCAACGCCCGTGACGCGCTGTCCAAACATATCTATGCCAAGCTCTTCAACTGGATTGTGGAGCACGTTAACAAAGCCCTAATCACCAATGTCAAACAGCATTCCTTCATCGGGGTCCTCGACATCTACGGGTACGTCTGTGCCTTTGCCTGTCTGTGTGGGGTAACTGGCCAATCTGAGCTTTTAAATGTCATTCATTTGTTTGTATTTTGTTTTCATTACACTGCACACCACCGCTAGTTACAGTAGTGTAGTATGTTGCACAAACTGTCCCTTCAAAGGCAACAGAAAACATGTACTCCAGTTTAAATTGACATAATTTAGTTAGCCGTGTAATAAATGTTGTGCAGCTGGTTGACTTCTCTGTTCTTCTTCTCAAGGTTTGAGACATTTGAGATCAACAGCTTTGAGCAGTTCTGTATCAACTACGCTAACGAGAAGCTGCAGCAGCAGTTCAACATGGTGAGCAGCATTTGTTTGATTAGATTACACATAATGTTTACAAGTGTGAAACAGTATTTTTCATTCAAGTATACAACTTAATCCCCACCTGCTTGTGTGTGTTTGTGTGCACAGCACGTGTTCAAGCTGGAGCAGGAGGAGTACATGAAGGAGCAGATCCCCTGGACTCTGATTGACTTCTACGACAATCAGCCCTGCATCAACCTCATAGAGGCCAAGATGGGAATCCTGGACCTGCTGGATGAGGAGTGCAAGGTATCATTATTATACAGTCCTCTAAATAATATTTCCGATCATTTATCATACATTTAGCTACTCTGAGATGTCACCGTGATTGAAAGACACATCTGTCAAAATGATCAAATATTTAATCGCTTTTATCAAAAGGCATTGTGAACAGACACACAAGCTAAACAATACACAGGTACATAAAACTTGATGACTTATGGATGACTTCTTGTTGGTGGAATAAAAACTTTCTCATGAATGTAAACAAGCAGGAGAAGTCAAGTGAGTCCATGCTGCATACTGAGCAGGGGCTCGTGGGTTGTGGTTGAAACTCTCAGGGAGAAAATCATCCGTCCGTTCACTCCCACATTGTGCTTTGCATTTATTTCATGACAGTCATCGGTGCCTCCCACCACACACTAGACCCGAGTCTCCAACACCAACACTTGTAGTTTTTGTACATCAGAGCTCACCTGCAGGAAGGACACCCAGAATGAAAGTATGACCACGAGTGTGAAAGCTTCTCTGATCTTCTTCTTTCATTCCTGCGCACACAGTGACACTGAAAGCTTCCTCTGTTGTAGTCACTCAACATTTTGAGTGCACATTTCTATTTTGTTTAATTGAGTATAACTTCCACTGAACTGATACCAATGTTGGGCGGAGTTTCGGTTGAGTGTAAAGGTAATGAGTAATCTGGTTGCAGCCTGTGCGAAGTAAAGACATATATCTTCTGTCGACTCATATCTGCACATTTTCATAGCTGAGCCACACGCCAACAATGTGAGCTAATCTCTCTGTGGCTCTAAACCACTGCAAGGTCATTTTACGAGCTGTTGACATTTGAGGTGGTCCACATTGTTAACATTATTGCAGGGTAATGCAAACACAAGATGGACATTTGGGTTTACTTCTTGGCAAAGAAATGTTTGGGAAAAATGTGTCCTTATGCCCCGTGTAACCACGAATGCAGCCCAGTATTTTAACTCTGTATTACCTTGAAATACTTGAAATGTTCCTTGTCTCTCAGTGTATTTTCTAGCAGATGGTTCCATGCGTCTTTTTTTCTGGTTATTTCCACTGTGTCCTTTCCTCTTTCCGTGTCAGATGCCTAAAGGTTCGGACGATTCATGGGCTCAGAAACTCTACAACACCCACCTAAAGACCTGCTCCCTCTTCGAGAAGCCACGCATGTCCAACCGCGCCTTCATCATCCAACATTTTGCTGACAAGGTGGGCTCGACTGACCCATGTTTTGCTTTCACGTCTACACAGAGTTTGTCACAGTATGAAAGGAGTCCAGTTCATTTGTATTTAGTTCATTTAGGAACATTTAGGAGCAGATTGGTTGCTGTGGCTGCTGCAGTGCTGGTGTGAGACATTTTTAGGATGGGTGGAGGAAGGATGACTTTTTCTTTTTATTGTTGTCATTGTTTTCACACACAAAAAGCAGTTTTGAAATGAAGCGTGTCGCCCGTGCGACTGGTGTCATCCACTTCAGTGTAATGAGGTTCAGTATGACACAGTGTTATTTTTCATGTCTGTTTTTAGATCCTCACTATAAGGTTACAGATAAATGGGTCGAGGGCTAAATGCAGGCTTTCCCGTGAGCCCTCCCTGATATTAAAATGGGATCCTTTTCATGAACGCACCGTAAACACCAGTGTTTATATGTTTACGTGTTTACATCAATGCACAGGCTCTTTGGGTGCAGTTATTTGCAGGAATATGATTAGGAATACATTAATGCATGGGAGAGTAGGCATGCCGTAGCTTCTCATTCGTAATGAATGACCTGGAGAAATCTCAGTCGAACGTCCTCACAGTTTATGTAACGCAAACTGCTTGTCGAGCAGGTGGAGTACCAGTGTGAAGGTTTCCTGGAGAAGAACAAGGACACGGTGAATGAAGAGCAGATCAATGTGCTGAAGGCCAGCAAGGTGAGGAGCACACACGCAGACAAACAGCCACATGACAGTAGACAAAAAGCAACATCTGAACAAGATTTATGTGCAGAGAGCCTTTTAAACACGTCAGCGTATGAATCAGAGTGCTGTGAAGGGTCCACTTAGATCAGAGCCAAGGAGCATGCAGCTTGTGGAGAGCTGTGGCACCTGGTCGATTGTTTACTCATCAAGAGTCCCTTATGAAGTCTGAAGGAAGCAGCGCCCTCCACTGGCCATGTGGAGAAAGTGTTGATGGCTGCAGTGAAGACAAATGCTCTGACCAGATTTATGATCAAGAGAGGTTTCAGTTTTTATTTACCCACAACAGACAGAGCTGAGCACACAGGAAGCTGGGTCATTAGTCAAACATGAGCCCCACAGGAAAATATGATTGCAGCTTATACATATTTCGCTGCATACTGTACTTTCTAGCTTGTCCAAATACATATTTAATGACTTGCAGAAAGCTTGACAAAGCCTAAATGTAGTGTTATGTAATAACAGTAGTGATACAGATGGATCTGATTTTACAAATGAACACATCCTGGCACTTGCTGTTGAGCCTGAAGTAGTCAGATCACGTCCAAATTAACTTCACCACGTGTGTGTGTGTGTGTGTTAGTCTTGATTCAGGATCTGTGTGTAAAACCCTGATGGCTCAAAAGGGGCCTAAGCCTTTAAATCCTCACTGCTGTTTTGGCTGCACACACACATACACACACACACACACAAACAAACACAGACAATGATGTTGTGTGTTTGTCTAAAATGCTCACAGTGACCTTCGGCTGTTCTTTTATAGACTTCAACAAGAGCAGAATTGGGTAAGGGTTGAAATAATGTCTGCTCTAACCTCTAACACAACCACTTAATGCGCACACGTACACACACGCACTTATCGAGTCACACACATGAACTGAATGTTGCCATGGAAATTAATGAGACAAACAATTGGGATTAAATGGTAACAAGCTCTTAATGGGATTTAGTCTAATTAAGTTTCGTTTTATTTTTCTGCCAATCTGTGTGTGTGTGTTTGTGTGCGTGTGACAAATGTCTGTGTGAGTGTGTGTGTTTTCCCGCCAGCTTGCCCATACCATGAGGAGCACATCAACCTGTGTTATGTATTTATCTGCTACTGCCCCAATATATTTTCTGTAGCTGCTTTCAACCACAAGACTTAAATGTCTGAAACCCTCCATCAACACTCGGGGGAAGTTAGTTTTCATTTGCATCACCATGTAACACATTAACATGCGAATCACAAAATGAGGAGGTAGAATATCATCATGATGAGACACTGAAGCTGGTCTTTTTATTTTGGATGAGAGGATGTAGTTTTCTAAAGCTTTTGCAATATGACAGACCTTCATTTGTCTAGAAGGAAGGAAAGAAAGGAAAACTCTGGTTTATTACAACTTTATTTTTTATAGTTTTGGCCATCATTTTATTCAGCATTGATACAATTGTAAAGTAACTGCTGAATTCTGGGAAGAGGATGACATCATTACAACAAAATGGGGCAAGAAACATGCAGTCGGACAGGTAATAAACAATTCATCTAAATGATGTAAAATACTGAAACCAAGCTGAGCACACCTGAAAATGTTGCTTGGATGGATTTTAATTTTTTATTTTTTGCCCTCATTTTCTCCTCCAAATAAGTTTGGCTAATTCGGAGAGTTTATTTAAAACCTGCAATCATCAGACGACTCGTGTGTTTTTTTCCACATTTTTTTTAGCGATGTCATTGCATGATGGTCGGCCCACGACTATGAAAAGAAGACTGGCTGTATAAATCAGGAATTTCCTTTCTAGTGTACACAGTTATTCCAGCATTATAAAGGATCCACAGGACGTGCATTGCTCAGAACAGCAGTGGGACCTGCGAGGCTCATGGGAGTCTCACATTCGTGCCGACGTCTGCTTGAAAGCCCAATCGATACAGGGCACTCCAGAAATGCTTGATGCAGAGGTTTCCCATGATGCATTGCAATCCGGGGGTGTGATCAAAATTACAACAGAAAAAATTCCACCGTCCTCCAACCAGAGACGCCCTTTGTCCTTCATGCAGGCTTTGAATTTAGTGGAAACGCGTCTCACTGTGTTTCCTCCATCCATTCCAGCCTCATCGTCGCTTTGCCTTGTTTGAGTCATAGATGTGTATTATAGCTTTTCATGGGGGTGTTGATGATTTTTTGAACTTGATGTTTGGGTTTCCTTTAACTTTTCTTTTTGATGTCATTGTGTTTTTTTGTCACTGTGTCTCCATCTGTTGTCCATGTATGTTTGGTTCTGTCCTCATCATGACAACCTTTCCCTGCCAGCAGAAGGTAAACAGAGGCGTTCTTACAACGCCGGTCCGCCTGTAGCGCTTCCTTTAGCTCCTTTTTTTTTCTCCCTCTTTATCTTTCCTCCTTCTCTCTTTCTCCCTCTCTGGCAGTATTATCACTCTAACAGCACAGAGGAGATTGAAGTTGTGTGTGCGTGTGTGCCTTTGTTTGCTGCATGGGGAGCACTGAAGGCACTCTGGGAGGATAAAAAAAAACAGGGACAAAGGAAGAAGGGCATTTTTTATGTTTGCAGAGTGATGCTGAGAGCAAGCAGCACGTAAAGCCTTTGTGGCCTTGGCCGATCCGCTTAAAGACGCTGGCGAGAGAAACAGCATGGCAATGCCGTGAGCACAGCAGGAGGAAGCTGCACATATAACATCCTCCTCATATAACCTCAGTGTTATATGGAACGTGACTGGTGTGTGTGTGTGTGCTTTACTAAAGGCCATACATCACACATGATACTATTTATGTCATAACACCATGGCAAAATATAAATCATATATGGCCACTGCATATTGTCATATATGACAAAATATAACACTTTACAAGTTTCATTGACTCTTTGTAACAACTCTATGACTGCGAATGAGTTTAACAAAGGCTAATCAATAAATGAAGACATCTACTCACCCATACACTTAAACTGAAAAGCAGCTTTCATCTGTTTGTGTGTAAATTGAGGTTAATTAGCTCTCATGTCTAACTGCTCCTAAGATTGATTACTGGACTTGTTTGTTGAGTTTTATAGATATATATATATATATATAAAAATGAAGTCATCAACCTGCTGGTTTTCAACACTCAAGTCGAATGAGTAAGGCTTGTGGCAGATGCTCAAATTAAGGCTGTCATGCTTTCTAAGGCTGTTTGCAATAGGTAAGAGAAATCCACATGCATGCCTTGAACAAAAGGAAGAGAGTGTTGTAAAGTGCATTTTAGGTCATAAATACATAGCTGCATTAATGATTAAATTAACAGTATATCCAGAGTGAAATGCTTCATTGTCAACTTGTTCCTCAGTAAATCAATATCCCCTGCAGCGTCTAATGCTGCCATCAGCTGCTCTGTTTGTGACTGTGAGTGGGCTGCTGTTCCCAGTTTCCCCTGCTGGTGGAGCTGTTCCAGGATGAGGAGAAAGCCACCAGCCCCACCGGTCAGGTCCCGGGCACCGGAGGCCGGACCCGCCTCAGCATCAAGCCTGACAAGAGCCGAGAAAAGAGCAGCAAGGAGCACAAGAAGACCGTCGGCTGCCAGGTGGATTTCTCTCTCCTGTGTTTTGTTGAGTGGTCTGAAGGTCTGCTCAGTGCAGACTGATCGTACAAAGTGAGATCAGATCCAGTGCATTTTGGTAGATATCAGATGACATTGAAAATATACCATTTACCCTGACACATGCTACATCTAAACTCATCGTCAAGGGTTTGTTTTTATCGCTGCCAGTTGTGAATTGCAGCTACATAAAACTACATTTTACAGCAGGTTTTAAAGAATATTAATTTTTTAAAACCTTCTGGAAAATGCTATTTTTCTATAGCTTTGAAGCAGAATGAATGAAAGAATTATCTCTGTTTAGTTGTGTTTTTTTATTCATTGTAATCCTGCAAACCTCTGCTCCTCTCTTTCAGTTTCGTAACTCTCTGCAAATGCTGATGGATACTTTGAACGCAACCACTCCGCACTATGTACGCTGCATCAAACCCAATGACTTCAAGTTGGCCTTCTCGTAAGTCTTTCTCCTCTCTACATTCAAGTACATTGTTATTTTAGGACAGTGTGATATGAGTGCTTTTATTCATTTTTCCTGTATATTCTCTATCCCACCACCTTAGCTCAGGTGTGATTCATGGTGGCCACACTGACTGCAGTTATTTGTTATTGGCAGGTTTGATCCCAAGCGTGCGGTGCAGCAGCTCAGAGCCTGTGGTGTCCTGGAAACCATCCGTATCTCTGCTGCAGGTTTCCCGTCCAGGTACTGATGCATCCCTGCATCGCTGCTGCTGTTTAAACTCTTGTGTTCTGTCTGATATGTATTGGGTGCTTAAAGTTATTCAGCAGAAGGCAAATGCAAATTTACCCTGCAGTTGAGAATCTGCTGTAGATGCATTATGTCTGAGTACATCCTTACTGTGTGACAGTGCAGCCAGCCAGCTCAGTGCAGGATGGAGCTGATCCGATCTCATGTCTCTATTATCTTTCATCGCGCGAGCTGCACAAGACATTATATTTCTCCCTTTAAAGGAGACTGTTGTGTCTGGCTTCCTGAACTGGATTTTGAGTCCAGATAGACTTATTAGACTCCTTTTTGCACATTAGATTGATCATTAATGGTGAATCTAAAAGGAAAAGATGCACAACAACCCATTTTAATTTCTTTGAAAATAATATCTTAGAAAAGGAAAAAAGGAAAAATGTATTAGGAAAAAGTAAAGTCTCTGCTATTTATTCTCACCTCTCTGACTCGACAATAGTAAGGACAAAATTTTGAGTTTTTTTTTACCCGTTTCTGATTTTGTGTGTGTGTGTGTGTGTCTCAGATGGACGTACCAGGAGTTCTTCAGCCGTTACAGAGTGCTGATGAAGCAGAAAGATGTGTTACCTGATAAGAAGCTGACCTGCAAGAACGTTCTGGAGAAACTAGTGCAGGTCACTCTATATGAAATATCTATATTTTATTATATAGTATTAGTTACTACCTGTGGCCTGTTTTTGAATGGATTTCTTCCCACTTCCCACTTTTGTCCATCTAATATTTGTCTCGCCACTAATCTCTGCTCCTGTCTTCCTTCCTTCAGGACCAGGATAAATACCAGTTTGGTAAGACAAAGATCTTCTTCAGGGCCGGCCAGGTCGCCTACCTGGAGAAGTTGAGGGCAGACAAGTTGCGTGCTGCCTGCATTCGCATCCAGAAAACAATCCGCTGCTGGCTGGCGCGCAAGAAGTATCTGCGCAAGCGCAGTGCTGCCATCACCATCCAGAGGTTCACCAGAGGATACCAGGCTCGCTGGTGAGTCGGCTGAACCTGAACCTCCCTTCAGCCACTCAAAAGGAACAATCATCTGCATCTTTATGAAGAATTATATAAGACAATATAAGAAAACAAGTTGTTTTGACTGCTACTGTAGTTGAATAAGGCAAAGGCTGAAGTATTTAATGTTTAAATTAATATTATACATATGTGTAAGCTGAATCGTGACATCTCTGCTCTCTCCAGTTTGGCCAAGTTCATGCGTCGCACCCAGGCAGCCACCGTCATCCAGAAGTACCGCAGGATGTACGTGGAGAAGAAACGCTACAGGCAGAAGCAGGCTGCTGCTCTGGCCATGCAAACAATCCTCAGAGCTTACATGGCCCGGCAGAAGTACCAGGCGGTAAGAAACACACAATACATTCATTCTAATCAGTTCTGCTATTAGTAAACCCTGAACGCCAGGAAGAGATCATGAATATCTACATGTGCTCTTATCTCTTTCTGCTCTCCCTTACTGCTTCTGTGTCTGTCTTTAGTTACTGCGGGAGCACAAGGCAGTGATCATTCAGAGGCATGTACGAGGCTGGTTGGCTCGGTGCTGGTACAAGCGCTGCCTCGTCTCCATCGTCTACCTGCAGTGCTGCATCCGCAGGATGAGGGCCAGGCGCGAGCTAAAGAAGCTGAAGATCGAGGCTCGCTCAGTGGAGCACTTCAAGAAGCTCAACAAGGGCATGGAGAACAAGATCATGCAGCTGCAGAGGAAAATCGACGAGCAGGTGAATCGCCTATTTTTGTTTTTGTGTCCTCGTATGTTGATTAGTTTTTTGTCATTTGGCTGTTTTGACTTCCCTGTCCCGTGTCTCCAGACAAAGGAAAACCGGTCGATCAACGAGAGGCTAGTCGGCCTGGAGAGCTCCTACACAGCGGAGAGCGAGCGGATCCGCGGCGAGCTGAACCGGCTCCGCGGGGTGGAGGAGGAGGCCAGGAACAAAACCAACCAGGTGACCTCGCTGCTGGAGGAGCTGGAGAGGCTGAAGAAGGAGCTGAGTGCCACGCAGCAGGAGAAGAAGACCATCGAGGACTGGGCACAGACTTACAGAGACGAAATGGAGAAAGTAAGACAGGATCCACATACATGCATGCCCATTTAGTTATCCTGGCCCTCCACCATCCTGTGCACCACGTAAAAACAGTGGTGTTGTATGTTCCTCCATGTGTCTCCTTGTTTTTCTCTTTGTCCTCATTCTTAGTTGTAGATGTTTCTTTAAATGTTGGTTGTATATTTGAACCCTTTTTAGAGAATAACTTTGAGATTTGACAGGAAAAGGAGTTAAAAAAAAGCAGTGGCTTTTTAACTCTCCTTAAACCTCCTCTTAAGTTAGTTAGTTTAAGGGCCAAGTCCTATTATTAGTTTAAAAATAAGTAGACAGTACAATAGAAATTTCTCCCAGTGAGTACAATCTCCCATAGTTTCCTCAAAATATTTATATCACAGAACACTTTTTTTTGCATTAATATGGATATTGGCATCAGAGGAAAAACATTTTCCCTTGATTTAGGGGCCAGAGCGAACCAGGGGGGAATGGGGACGTGGTGGGCTCAGAGGGCAGAGTTGCCCTGAGGCAGGTGAGCGCAGGAGATTAGAGATTAGAGAGTAGAGTACCGGTGTCCTAGCCACTGAGCTGTGTGTGTACTGTGTGTGTGTTTTTTCTTTTCTTTTTTCCTTGTGTTTTGTCCTCAAACAACCTGGAAAAACCTGAATAAGACGCACTTGTTCCGAGCATCTTTCGAGAGTTAAATAAAAAAGATTAATGGATCAGTCGCATTTAGGTCTGTAGAATGAACTTAAAGTTTGTTTTGCATTAAAGACGTTGACAGTCGCAGCACTACACAAGATGTGATTTAAGGATAATTTATTCATATGTTTTTCTGTGTGTGTAGATGGTCTCGGAGCTGAAGGATCAGAATGGCACTCTGAAGAAGGAGAAGGACGATTTGAACAGGCTGATTCAGGAACAGAGTCAGCAGATGACAGGTACTCGAACATCATCACATAAATCACACTCACCTCCAGCAACACGTCCATCTAGACATGCAAAAACTTTTCATTATCTCCAAAAATAAATGATATGTTTCCTTTTTTTTTCTTAAACTGCTGCTTCTTTATGTCTTGTCCCATCAGAGAAAATGGCCCGTGCGATCGTACAGGAGACTCAGCAGCTGGAGACGGATCTGAACGAGGAGCGATCTCGCTACCAGAATCTCCTGACAGAACACCTTCGCCTCGAGGAGAAATACGACGACCTGAAGGAGGAGATGGCCTCCTCGGTGAGGGGCAGACGCAAACACAACCAGTCAATACTGTTAAAGTATTGACTGGTTGAGTATAATTATAATAATAAAACCGACGGCTGGTAACAACATTTAGCTGCACTTACAGTTACAGTTACAGACGGTGCAGCAGGGAGGACTTAAGCCCATCGTTTTTCAAATTAAAAGCTTTTTTTTCTCTCGCATCTGTAGAACGTCTCCAAGCCTGGCCACAGGAGAACAGATTCCACCCACAGCAGCAACGAATCCGAGTACACCTACAACTCAGAGTACGCCGAATTGGAAGAAGGTTCCCGTGCCGCAGAAGTAAGAATGTTGGCGTTAATAAAAGGGACAATCCAGAGACTTTGTTCCTTCTGTTTCAGACTAATTGTTGTTTTTAAATGAAGCATAACATACAGGACTCACAGCATTCATGACCTTTTCACACCGATCATGCATCCGTCCTAACATTTCTTTGCCACGCAGGATGTGACGCGAGGAATAGACACCTCGCTGACCCTCAAGCTGCAGAAACGTCTCACAGAACTGGAGCAAGAAAAGCAGTCGCTGCGCAACGAGCTGGAAAACAAAGAGGAGCAGTTTCAGCGGGCTAGAGCGAGGGTACTGACACCCACACTGGGCTCTGAAATATCTCGTTTTGTTAGCAAATTACGTAACGCTTAATGTTACAAGCCTTGTTCTATTGTGTTAATACAAGTGAAGAATTGTAAACATGACAACCCATGATTATTTTAATGTCATAGGGAGTTTTTCATTATTATGTAAATATTTAAAGTGTTTCATTAGTTAATAGATTATAGGTAATTATACGGGGGAAATTATATTATATTCAAACCTCAAAGACAACTTCTTTTTTCTATCAGGCCACGTTCCTATTTGTCTATTTCAAACTGTACTGCACCATTTATGTCAGATTTTATCCCAAACACCTCTCCATCACCACATTTTGCTCTTTGTTTCAGGATGACGCGGAGTTCAAAAAGGCTCGTGGGGCAGAGCTGGAGTACGAGTCCCTGAAGGTAAGCAGTCAGAGGAGACTGAAGTAGCGTCAGCACCATGTTCTCTGACTGTTTCCAGACAATTACTTCATCTAAAGACAGACAACTTATTAATTGATGCCGAAGCAAAGACTCATTTATCACTTGTTATTATGACCATGAATCCCCCTGATACTGAACTCTTTCACTTCTCAGCGTCAGGAGCTGGAGTCGGAGAACAAGAAGCTGAAACATAACCTGGCAGAGATGAGGCAAAGCTTGTTGGGTAATGCTGGCGCAGGCGCCGGGGCCCCGGGCTCCCCAGCCTACAAGGTGCTCCTGGAGCAGCTCAACGCCTCCTGTGAGGAGCTGGAGGTCCGCAAGGAGGAGGTGCTGATCCTGCGCTCCCAGCTGGTCAGCCAGAAGGAAGCCATGCACCACAAGGTAGAGGAACATCTTAATGTCTGTTTTCTCTGCGTTCAAAGAGGGAAAGTGCCTCCATCACCACTGCTTGACTGCAGAGTATTTTGGCCTGTAATCGTCCACATGCAGTTAGATGTTTGGGCAGTGTGGTCACATGGTGTGGTTGTTCTTTCACAACATGAAGGGGGATTTAAGCGGATGGGACCCTGCTCACTTGAATCCACCTTCTCACATTTGTGTGTGATGTTTTCACCTGTGTCTGCATCTCTGTTTGTCCTTTTGTCTGCACAAAGTGATCACTTTTATCACATTTAGCCAGTGATCCCCCATTATTTGTTTTTAATATTTCATGATAACTTTAAAAGCCTAAAATCTTTTTTTTTTACCTTTAAACAGATATTATTAATTAAAATTTACATGATTGACATTTGAACTCAACCTTTTGCACTAGTTGCATTACTAAATCACATTGAAATCACATGATTTGTTCACACTGTATGTAGCTGATGTTTTCACTGTACCCTCGGTGTGTCTAACTCTCCTGTCTCCACCTTCCCTCCACCATCCATGCTTTCCCACAGGATGAGAAGGTACAGTTTAAATGCACCATGCATGAGTATTTGACACCTTTTCACAGTGCGTCTTCTATGTAAAACCTCTTTAGGTAAGAAATCTGATCCCGCACGCTCAGTTTTATCTGTCATCTCAGTGATAATAAGCAGGAGAACAAAGTCAACACAAAGAAAATGTGTTCAATTTATTGAGCATATGTCTCCTATATTTTTAGGAAGAGAGGTATTCTGTTTTTTTGAATTCCCGGTCATTGTTTAGTGGTGGAAGTTTTGTATTTTTTGTCGGCAGCCACTCAAACATAACTGTTAGTTTCCAAACTCTCATTTGTAATCTTAAGAGTTTTCGGTACCTCAAAATTAAGGTACTTTCTTACTTCTTTTACTTGCTCCCCTCCCTTTGTCACTTCCTGTATTCCCTTTTCCATTTCCACATCCTGAATGAAACAAGTTAACGCCAGATGTATGAGAAAAGTGGGACATTGCTAACTCAGTTTTAGGATTGAATTAAAGAGAGAAAGTTGAGGAAAAGTGGTCACAACAAGAACTGCTGGAATGCTTTGAACACAAACTGACTGATATGAGACGGTGTGAAAACATTCAAGAGAGGAATTTCCCACTAAAGTATGAACCACAACGGGTAACATTAAGCACAGGTGACAGTTTAAATCACAGAGGAAACAAAGATCAGTATTCTTCCTGCAAGAGGCTTTACATACAGACTTTACATTTGATTATTTCATCTGTCTTGTCCTTTGTCACACTGAATGCATTTATGGACTGTTTGTGTCCCTGAAAGGCATTCAGAGTTCTGCTCTGTGTGCGTTTTACAGCGGCCATTTTGCATCCGTCATTGTGAACACTGTCTGTAATACATTCAGAGCCCCAAGGATTGTTGTTACCGCAAATTAAAAACCCCTGCAAGTTGAATTTAAAAACGCAGCCTGCAGATTTCGGTTAACAAATGACAGTATCACAGACTGTATCAAATTTCAGATACAGTTGACTTTGAAGTATATGCCTTCAGAACACAAAACTTTAAATCAGATCATGATTTTCAAAGTTCATTTGAATATTTAATTAACAGTGCAACTCGTAAGTTCAAAAGCGGCCGACTTCACAGTGCTGAGCCGTGTTGGCTGATGTTCTTATTTATTTATGTTGCTCACTAAAGAAATAAACTGTGTGGCAGGTTGTGTGCTGCATTTTACTGTAGCTCCACAGATAGACTGATATTCTGGCTCTCATTGTCAATCTAAGACTAATAAATGAGCCTCGTCTTCATATTAAACCGTCACACAGTGGTTACATGTAGCCTGCTCAAACATTTTGACCTCAGACCCTTGCTAACTTGTCAGCTGATGCTCAGCTTCCTCGGCACTGTCAGGTTCTACAACATCACCTATTGTCTCATGAAAACCAGAAGAAAAGGCCACCACTGTGAAGCAAAGTCCCCCGTAGATAGACGACTGTCATTTGATGGCCTGTCACTGTTTCAGCCCGAAGCTCCCACTGGCTGATGATTGTCAGAGTAAAAAGACAGTCGTAGCCGGCAGCCGCACTGATGCTGGCAGGGAGTCAGTGACACACATTCACATTCATGAAACCACTGACTCCCTTGTCTTCATTCATTCACCTAAACTGTATGAAACCAGAGCTTCATGGTGCAGCAGTTGTAGCAGCCAGGTCGCTCCCTTAACGTGGTGACACGCTTTCACATGTCTTCTTCCATCCTTGTTTGCCTTTTTTCTAGGAGACAATGACTGAGCCTTCTGTCTACGTCGAGGACGTGTCTAAACTGAAGGACGCCGATGAACTCAAACAAGCTTGCATAGGCCTCAAAGACACCAACAGGTACTTTGTTACAGCCGGTGCTCCTCCCAGTCTCCAGGTCTTCACAGTCGTCAGTGTCCAAGCTCCAACTCCATGCTCTGTCTTTGTACCATCATTAATATTACCGTGATGAATGTGCAAGATGTGTGTGTTTGTGAACACTGCCTTGTCCTGTGCAGATCTCCCAGGTTCATGCGTAAGCCGTTGGAAGTCAGTGACCTCCTGAGTAGGCTGAGGTAACCGATGAGACGTGGCCTATGCATCATGGAGTGGAACATGCATGGCCACGCTGACGCCAAACACAGCTGAAAATGTTACAAATGACGGATGATACTGAAGCTGATACAGCTGACGAAAGCTTGGGTAGCTTTGCGTTTGGCGTTTTTCTGCCCTAACAGCATGTCGAGTCATGTAGCAGCTCTACAGTTTAGGTCTTAACTTGAGCTCTAACGGACTGCAATTACCAGTATGTGAAGTCAAGGAATGTGTGTTTGGCTTTGGAGGTTTTCGGATTCGTAGGTGTGCATGGATTTGAATAGTTCAGCATGAGAGACTCTTAAACTGAAGGTGACTCGAAATAGTTTCTGTTTTCACTCAAAGGATGTTTTCAGAGGCTTCAGCAGCTCTGGTGTGTTTTTGGAGATGCTGCAGAACATATTTGCAGTATTTACAAAATGCAGCATGACAGCATGAAATGAGCTAAAGACGTGTGTCTGAAATCTTCAGCTGTAGTTGAACCTTTATTAACACGTAGATTCCCAACACGACTTCCTCACATAAGGACTGTCCGGCAGTGGTAGGTCTGAATCTGTTGTAGGAGGCCTCCCGTCTCAGCTTTATGGAATGAGCTTGGCTTAAATCCTGCATGAGAGCCCACTTTTGTTTTTTTTTTTTCTTTTTTTTTAAATTAAAGCAGAGATGCACAGAACACCTTTAAGGGATTGAGTGATCCACCGGTTGTCCACAGTCCTTTTGCACCATTTTTTTCCCATTACAATTGCTTCCTTCTGTAGCTGGTTTTGTCTCAAAATGCTGCATATATACTTTATCAAAGTGAATGAACACTTGATATTGTGCAGACATTAGCAAGCTAACTGCCGACATCCTCTCTGTTTCTAAGCAGCAGTGTTTTAAAGTTTTAAAGTTACAGTCTTGCATGGTTACTCATCAAAGTCATCCCAAAAGTTGCACTGTGCATCGCTGCCTTTATCCCTTTGTTTCTCCCATGTCGCTTCCTTTATTCCTTCTTTGTTGAGACGCTCAGACATGAGAGGAAATATTAACACAGCAGGCTGCACACGGACAGCAGAGGACTCCAACACTGTTGTAATCAGCAGTGCAAAGCAGCAGAAAACATGCATCAGATGGTGTCATCATGATAGAAATGCTTAGAAAGTTTGCACATCTAAAGAGGTTAGTTAAATCAAAATAAATCAAAATCAAAATAAATAAATAAGAGCTACCAAAAGCATTTCTATGTTTTCCCCCACAGTGACATTCACACACCTCAGCTCCACACTTCAGATTACATTTATTTTACACTCACATATACAGACACCTCAGGTAAAAAGAGGCATATCCTTGTTGTCGTTGCACGCCTCCCCCACCCGCTCAACCATCCTGCAATTTTTCTTTTTGTCATTGTGTTGTTCACGTTCCTTTTGTGTTGTGTGTCGGTCAGATCTGCTGCTCCAGACTTCCATAAGCTGAATGAGGACGGAGAGCTGTGGCTGGTTAATCAGGGCTTAAAGGAAACCATCAGGTGTAACTGTGTTTTAAGCACGAGCGTGACTTTTGAGCATGATGCGATTTGCCTTTTCACAGGAAAGGATGTGTGCTGCTGTTTCTCTTCCTTCACATCTTTCCTCTTAGTTTGCTCTCACATCTGTCTTTCTGTTCATTTTGTCCAGTTGGCCAGTTTTAGAACATATAAGATCGCTTTAGATGTCATAACTTAGGACATCCTTTGATTAAAACCTTTTTATACCTTTAGAGGCTGTTCTTACTACCAATTTCATTAACCTACATACATACATACATTTTAGAGTTAGGACTTACACGCCCATATATGCACTACTGCAAGCCTGCTTTATGTTTTATGAATATGGCCCCTAGCTTACTTAGATGGGCTCTACCAGGGTAGTTTGATGTTGTGTTATAGAGTTAGCATACCATATATTCTGCTTGCCTACTATCAATAATTTTTGCACAACAGAAGACTTATTCGTTTTTGTCACACACAACACTTTACAGAATTTTGTGCCTTACAAAAATAATATAAAATGAGTCCAGTTGCATGATAAGTCGTGATTAGAAGGTTTTGGTTCGATTATCTCATTTTATTTCTAACACTGCATCGCAGAATTTGTCCTCATCGTGTTACTAACCTTGTTTTACTCACTAAGCACAGCCTGTTAAACGCTAGAGCTTCATGTAACTCAATACTCACTGCAGACTTCATATAGTATTTGCTGCGTGTTATGATGTACTCCACTTTTGATGCTAGATGGACTGTATTTGTCAGCTGAGTAGTTGTGTTTCATCACAAGCAGCTTTCAGAGTGATGTACAAGTAGTTTAACATGGGGAGAACAATTTGATGACTCAAGACTTTCACATCTGTTTACTCTTTTCCTTGACCTGAAATTTAGACAACCATTTCAATGTTCTTGCTGCTATGCAAGTGTTAATAGGTGGACGTCTCTCTGAATGTTATTTGAAGTAATTTCCACATGACTGAACAGTTTGGGTAGCAGGCTCAGCCTCCCTCTCAGGCATCTCTACCTGCTCAGCTGCTGACCACAGCGTTGGCTTGGTTCAAAGAAAGCGAGGCTCGGTGACGCAGCAGAATCAAAGACAAGACAATTTGTTGTCTCTCCCTGTTTTTTGTTCTTTTACCCTTTTATAATGCTGAAATCCTCTCCTTCTCCTGCTAATGCCCTTTCTCTTATTTTCCTCCTCTCAACCCCCACGCCTCAACCCCTTTTTTCTCCTCCTCCTACCTCAAATCCTTCCACCTGCAACACACCTATACCTTTTCCCTCACCCCTTCATCTCCTGTCTATGCCCCTTCCTTGTTTCATCTTTTATACACCTCCTCCCTCCCTCCCACCCACCCACCAGGTTACTGGAGCACCAGCTGCAGACTCAGCGGAGAAGTTACGATAACGAGGTGGAGGCGTTGCGTGGCGAGCTGCAGAATGTCAAGGAGGAGAACAACCGTCAGCAGCAGCTCTTGGCCCAAAACCTCCAGCTACCTCCGGAGGCCCGAATCGAAGCCAGTCTGCAACACGAGATCACCCGGCTCACCAACGAGAACCTGGTATGCTGCAGCACGCACAAACAGATACATACAGGCAGAGGAAGAGGATTAACTTTATTTAACTTTAAGTGCACATCATAAAGAGACACATTACATAAATAGTTAATACAGGAGAACAATGACAGAATAAGGGCAACTTAGTAAGTAAAACTACAAGTGACCATAACAGAGAGAAAAACAATTGGATTTGAATGGATTACTCCAACTGAACATGAATTTTACATATAGACTAGACAAAACAAAGGTGAGATTTATATATACACACAATATACACGTTCCCTATAATAGATCCATAAGATGTACCCAACAATGAAAGACAATTTAGGAACATTAAATTGGAGTTGCTTTAAAATAAACAGAAAAAATCCAAAACCCTTTTTGCTAGATTTGAGCTATGTTCTTGAACACTCCCTTGGTGCATGACAGGTTGGCAGGAACAGCATCATCAGTATATTTTTTAGTTCTTTCACAGCAATCAGATAGATTTTTTTGTTGGTCACAGTTCATTTAAGGGAAGTTTGACATTTTGGGAAATGTACTCTGGTGGAGAGTTAACTTGTCTTTAACTTCACACTAAATGTGAAGGGACAGCCAGCAGCTGGATAGCTTAGCACAGCATAAAGACTGAAAACAGAAAAACATCTGCTTACCATCATTTCTAAAGCTCAAATTAAGTCATGTCTTTTTTTAAATCTATGCAAACTCCTGACAGTAGCTTCATATTTACTGTACAGACACGAGAGTGGTGTAAATCTTCTCATCTGACTATCTTTCATCTAAATATCAAACGATTTCCTTGAGGTAAAATCTGTGGCTCTCTCACAGATGTTGTTGACTTCAAATTACAGCAAAGATGAAAAAAAGATTGTATTGTACTGAACCATTTAGCAAATTGAAAACTCAACAACCAACAAAATAAATTAAACACAAATGTATTTATTTAACTGGCATTGTGAGTCAGGACTGTATGACATGACAGATTTATAATAATTTCTGAGGACTTGAAGACTTTGGGGACTACATCGTGCAGAAACATCAGGATTAGTGTTAATCACAGACATTCATACAGATGGCCAAAAATAAAAAAATATGTTATACAAATATGATTCATTTCACTTCTCTAAAGACAAGTGCTGTGATGTTCTTAACTGCTATATTTTACAAACTGTGGTTATTGCATTGATAAAACACAATGTGTGGATTACGTCACTGAAGCCCTTTTGGCTGGTGGTTCATTTCCACTTGGGCTGCATACACAACAGCACACACTACAGTGCTGTGTGACAGACACTCATTTGTATGGATGGTGTCACCTGACAGGAGCTCATGGCTGACGACCCCGCAGCGTCCAGAGAGACACGAGTCATCATTTTACGACGGATGGTTGTATGTGAGAGAGACAGAGAGTGTGTGTGTGTGTGTGTGTGTGTGCATGTGTGTGTTTGCATGTGTACGAACTAACTTGGGACCTGTGTGTGTTTTTAAATGAAATAGTGCCGCTCTAACTTTTTAAAGCAGCGTCTTCTAACTCACAGCGGAGCAGCTCGCCACCTTTTCTCTCTTTTCTAACAGCCAGCAAAGCCCATAACTTCTTTTCCTCTGAAAAAAACAATCAGCACAACAGCTCTCATGTTGATTTAAACAGCCCCCGTGCACTTCTTTGTTTCTTTCTGTCTTTCTTTCCAACACTGGTGTTTTGGCCAATGCAAAGGCAACAGCTGACTAACGCAATTGTTCCTTCTTACCACTGGAGGGCGACAGTGTGAAGCGGTCTGAGAAGTCAAAGGCAATTTGTCCTCACGATTCTCTCTCTTTTTTTTTTCTCCCTTTGTCCATCTCTCTCTTTCCATCACTCCAACCCTTGGCCTGTTTCAGGATCTAATGGAGCAGCTGGAGAAGCAGGACCGAACCATCCGCAAGCTCAAGAAGCAGCTGAAGGTTTACTCCAAGAGGATCGGAGAGATGGGAGGTACGGGAGATCAGCATCAGTCGGCAAATGCTTGAGAATCTGCAATTGTGTGTGTGTGTGTGTGTGTGAGTGCTACAGGACCTTATGTTGCCTGACTATCACGTCCTGTGTGTCTCCCAGCCGGTCAGACCGAGGGCCAGACGTCTCCAGGACAGATGGTGGACGAGCCGATCCACCCCGTCAACATTCCTCGCAGGGAGAAAGATTTCCAAGGGATGCTGGAGTACAAGAAGGAGGATGAGCTCAAACTGGTCAAAAACCTCATCCTGGGTAAGACAAGGGTATAAACAGATGGAAAAATTAGATCAAAAGACTCAGTAGTCAGAAATCTGTAAATGTAGGTAAGGATAATTTAGGTTTCCTCTGTAGTTGCAGCTTGACAAACCACGTAATTTGAAACTGTTCTAAATCTTAAGATAAATTTACACTGCCTGGTGGCTTGTTCCCAGTAAAAAGTCAGAAGTCAAAGTCAAAATCAAAATCAAAATCAAAAGACCACCTGTGACCATCAGAAAGTGAGGCTCTGTAATGACAGCAGAAAGTTCTTCTCTAGTGCTCTCCTCTGTGCGTCACTGACCTCCTCTTGTCTCTCCAGAGCTGAAGCCTCGCGGTGTAGCCGTGAATCTGATCCCAGGTCTGCCAGCCTACATCCTGTTCATGTGTCTGAGACACGCAGACTATGTCAATGACGACCAAAAGGTCCGCACTCTGCTCACCTCAACCATCAACAGTATTAAGAAGATACTAAAGGTATGTGTACTGTCTGTGTGTGTATGTGTGTGTGTGTGTGTGTGTGTGTGGTGCTCACATAAAAGATCATTAATAATGTAAATCCTACAAAGGATGGTGGTGAGTGCAGAGTGACCTTTACAGAGTGAAGTCATTTGGTCCTAAATGTATGTAGGTTGGTCACTGTGCGTCCTTGAAAGTTCTTGATGGGACAAAGGGCTTAAACAAACCTTAAAATTTTTGCTTTTCGGTACTTTGCAGGATGTCTTGAGTTGTAGAAGGTCTGATAGAGTTACAGTATGACCATTACTAGCTGACTTCAGTGTGTTTTTCCTCTTCCTGACAGAAACGAGGAGATGACTTTGAGACCGTTTCCTTCTGGCTGGCCAACACCTGCCGCTTCCTGCACTGTCTGAAACAATACAGTGGAGACGAGGTGAGACACAAAAACTGTCTCAGTCAAATAAGTACAGAAATAAAAAGGGTTTCTTAGACTTTAAGTTAATTTAGTCATTGTCCTTTGTGACAAACAAGCCCCTGTTGATGCACTGTCAACCGTCTACACAAATTAATTCACTGTTGCTTTGATTGCTTATTGAGTTACTAGTGATGGAAAGTAGAACAGCAAACAGTCATATAAAATATCCTATATTGGAAAATAACATTGACAAAACATTTTCTAACCTGCACCGTGTCTGTGTGTCTCAGGCCTTCATGAAGCACAACACAGCGAGGCAGAATGAACACTGTCTGTCCAACTTCGACCTGGCAGAGTACAGACAGGTGATCAGTGACCTGGCCATCCAGATCTACCAGCAGCTGATCAAATGCATGGAGAACATCCTCCAGCCCATGATAGGTGTGTCCATGTCCATATATGTCTGAGCGTATGTTCACTTATATAGCTAATGCTACAAATGTGGTGAAGGTCTCTGATAATGCATTTTTTGTGTGTGTGTTTATGGACATCTGTTTGCTTTTAATTTGCATGATACAAGTACTTATTAAGTGTGTGTGTGTATGTTCCCTGCAGTTTCTGGCATGCTTGAACACGAGACCATCCAGGGCGTGTCGGGGGTGAAGCCCACAGGTCTCCGTAAGCGCACGTCCAGCATCGCCGACGAGGGCACCTACACCCTGGACTCCATCCTGCGGCAGCTCAGCGCCTTCCACTCCACCATGTGCCAGCACGGCACCGACCCCGAGCTCATCAAGCAGGTGGTGAAGCAGCAGTTCTACATCATCGGAGCCGTCACCCTCAACAACCTGCTGCTGCGCAAGGACATGTGCTCCTGGAGCAAAGGCATGCAGATCAGGTAGGAGACGCTCAGAGAGGAGATGCAGAGCGACGCTGGTCAGCTCAATGTATTTTTCCCGCTGTGTTTTTTTATTTAGTAGTTTTGACCACTTCATTTATGGTGTGTGTACAGGTACAATGTGAGCCAGCTGGAAGAGTGGCTTAGAGACAAAGGACTCATGACGTGCGGAGCCAAGGAGACTCTGGAGCCTCTGATCCAGGCCGCTCAGTTGCTGCAGGTGAAGAAAAAGACAGATGAGGACGCCGAGGCCATCTGCTCCATGTGCCAGGCCCTCACCACCGCTCAGGTAAACTTGTCCTGTCATCCTTTACACCACATCCAGATGATCCAGAGCAGCTTTTTAAATCACTCGTCAACCTAAATAAGCCTGAAAGCTGTGGAAAACTCCACTGCGGGTAAAGTGCACGTTTTGGTGGAACAACCTTTCTGTGTTTTGTGTCTTTCAGATTGTGAAGGTCCTGAACCTCTACACTCCAGTCAACGAATTTGAAGAGAGGGTGTCAGTTTCATTCATACGAACCATACAGGTAATTTACTCCACATGTATCAATACAACCCTTTTCACTGGACATATTTTATGCACCTACAGTGTCAACATTAAGCACATGAATACTCCTGAAAACGCACCTTGAAGAAGTTACACCCTTCAAATTACAGCACAAACTGAGTCTAGTTATGTTTATTTCAGTTTGATAGTAACGTCAGCCCTCAGTTGGCACTGAGAGAAAGACTACACCAATTTATTTGAATGTTTTGACCCAGCCCCTCCTTGAACCGCCACCTTACTGTGGTTGGAGGGGTTTGTGTGCCCGAATGATCCTAGGAGCTATGTTGTCGAGGGGCATTACGCCCCTGGTAGGGTCTCCCATGGCAAACAGGTCCTAGGTAGGTGACGGGCCAGACTAAGAGCGGTTCACAAGCCCATCCACCATGAAGAAAGAATCAACAAGGACCGTTCCACGTCGCCCTGGATTGGCGTTACCAGGGGCCCCACCCTGGAGCCAGGCCTGGGGTTGGGGCTCGCAGGCGAGCGCCTGGTGGCCGGGTCTTTGCCCACGGGACCCGGCCGGGCTCAGCCCGAAATGGCGACGTGGGCCCGCCTTCCAGTAGGCTCACCACCCGCAGGAAGGTCCATGAGGGGCCGGTGCAATGTGGTTTGGGTAGCAGTCGTGGCAGGGGGCCTCGACGACCCAATCCCTGGAACAAAACTCTCTGGCAATAGGGACATGGAATGTCACCTCGCTGGGGGGGAAGGAGCCTGAGCTCGTGCGGGAGGTTGAGAGGTACCGGCTAGAGATAGTCGGGCTCACCTCCACGCATAGCTTGGGCTCTGGAACCCAGCTCCTTGAGAGAGGGGCTGGACCCTCCACTACTCTGGAGTTGCCCAGGGTGAGCGGCGGCGAGCTGGTGTGGGCTTGCTTATAGCTCCCCAGCTCAGCTGCCACGTGTTGGAGTTCACCCCGGTGAACGGTGAGCAGAGGGTCGCTTCCCTGCGCCTTCGGGTTGGGGATAGGTCTCTTGCTGTTGTTGTTTGTGCCTACGGGCCGAACAGCAGTACAGAGTAGTACCCTGGCCTTCTTGGAGTCCCTGGGAGGGGTACTTGATAGTGCTCCAACTGGGGACTCCATTGTTCTACTGGGGGACTTCAACGCTCACGTGGGTAAGCGACAGTGATACCTGGCCTGGAGGGGCGTGATCGGGAGGAACGGCCTCCCGATCTGAACCCGAGCGGTGTTCTGTTATTGGACTTCTGTGCTAGCCACGGTTTGTCCATAACGAACACCATGTTCGAGCATAAGGGTGTCCATCAGTGCACGTGGCACCAGGACACCCTAGGCCGGAGGTCGATGATCGACTTTGTTGTCGTTTCATCTGATCTCCGGCCGTATGTCTTGGACACTCGGGTAAAGAGAGGGGCTGAGCTGTCAACCGATCACCACCTGGTGGTGAGTTGGCTCCGCTGGCAGAGGAGGAAGTTGGACAGACCTGGCAGACCCAAACGTATTGTGAGGGTCTGTTGGGAACGTCTGGCCGAGCCCTCTGTCAGGGAGGTCTTCAACTCCCACCTCCGGAAGAGCTTCTCACAGATTCCGAGGGAGGCTGGGGACATTGAGTCCGAGTGGACCTATGTTCTCTGCCTCCATTGTCGACGCGGCGGTTCGAAGTTGTGGACTGCAAGGTCTCTGGTGCCTGTCGTGGTGGCAATCCCCCGAACCCGGTGGTGGACACCGGAAGTAAGGGATGCCGTCAGGCTGAAGAAGGAGTCCTATCGGACCATGTTGGCCTGTGGGACTCCTGACGCAGTTGATTGACAGGTACCGGCAGGCCAAGCAAGCCACAGCCCGGACGGGTCTGGGAGGAGTTCGGTGAGGCCATGGAGGAGGACTATCGGTCGGCCTCGAAGAGATTCTGGCAAACCATCCAGGCGCCTCAGAAGGGGGAAGCAGTACTCTGCCAACACTGTTTACAGTGCGGGTGGGGAGCTGTTGACCTCAACTGAGGACATTGTCGGACGGTGGAAGAAATACTTCGAGGATCTCCTCAATCCCACCGACCTTGCCTTCCAGTGAGGGAAGCAGAGGCTGGGGACTCTGAGGTGGACTCGTCCATCACCCAAGCCGAAGTCACTGAGGTAGTTCGCAAGCTCCTCGGTGGCAAGGCGCCGGGGGTGGATGAGATCCGCCCTGAGTACCTCAAGTCTCTGGATGTTGTGGGGCTGTCTTGGCTGACACGCCTCTGCAACATTGCATGGAGGTTGGGGACAGTGCCTCTGGAGTGGCAAACTGGGGTGGTGGTCCCTCTTTTTAAAAAGGGGGACCGGAGAGTGTGTTCCAACTACAGGGGATCACACTTCTCAGCCTCCCCGGGAAGGTCTACGCCAGGGTACTGGAGAGGAGAATTCGGCCGATAGTCGACCCTCGGATTCAGGAGGAACAATGCGGTTTTCGTCCCGGTCGTGGAACACTGGACCAGCTCTATACCCTCCGCTTGAGGGTGCTTGAGGGTTTATGGGAGTTTGCCCAACCAGTCCACATGTGCTTTGTGGATCTGGAGAAGGCATTCGACCGTGTCCCTCGTGGTATTCTGTGGGGAGTGCTCCGCTGAGTATGGGGTCCGGGGGGCCTTTGCTAAGGGCTGTTCGGTCTCTGTATACGACCGGAGCAGGAGCTTGGTTCGCATTGCCGGCAGTGCCGGTAAGTCAGACCTGTTCCCAGTACATGTTGGACTCCGGCAGGGCTGCCCTTTGTCACCACCGGTCCTGTTCATAATCTTTATGGACAGGATTTCTAGGCGTAGCCAGGGGCCGGAGGGAGTCCGGTTTGGGAACCACAGGATTTCATCTCTGCTTTTTGCAGATGATGTTGTCCTGTTGGCTTCATCAAGCCAGGACCTTCAGCATGTGCTGGAGCGGTTTGCAGCCGAGTGTGAAGCGGCTGGGATGAGAATCAGCACCTCCAAATCCGAGGCCATGGTTCTCGACCGGAAAAGGGTGGCGTGCCCTCTCCGGGTGGAGTGGAGAGGTCCTGCCTCAAGTGGAGGAGTTCAAGTATCTCGGGGTCTTGTTCACGAGTGAGGGAAAGATGGAGCGTGAGATTGACAGGCGGATTGGTGCAGCGTCCGCAGTTATGCGGTCGGTGTACCGGACCGTCGTGGTGAAGAAGGAGCTGAAGTCGAAAGGCAAAGCTCTCGATTTACCGGTCAATCTACGTTCCCACCCTCACCTATGGTCATGAACTTTGGGTAATGACCGAAAGGACAAGATCAGCGGATACAAGCGGCCGAAATGAGTTTCCTCCGCAGGGTGGCTGGGCGCTCCCTTAGAGATAGGGTGAGAAGCTCGGTCACTCGGGAGGAGCTCGGAGTAGAGCCGCTGCTCCTTCGCTTGCATCGAGAGGAGTCAGCTGAGGTGGCTTGGGCATCTATTTCGGATGCCCCCTGGGACGCCTCCCTAGGGAGGTGTTCCAGGCGTGTCCCACCGGGAGGAGGCCCTCGGGGAAGACCCAGGACACGCTGAGAGAGACTATGTCTCTCGGCTGGCCTGGGAACGCATCTCGGGGATCCCCCCGGAAGAGCTGGAGGAAGTGTCTGGGGTGAGGGAAGTCTGGGCATCTCTGCTCAGACTGCTGCCTCCGCGACCCGGTCCCGGACCAAGCGGATGAAGATGGATGGATGGATGGATGGTTTTGACCCAGATGCGATAAAATTGGTGGACCCTCTCTACACCAACCACCATTTTCATAAACCGATTGTAGTGTTCCATGTTTTGAAATATAAACTCCTCCATGTGTTTAACTCAACATTAGTCATAAAAAAAAATGTACAAGCATAGAGACACTGACAGGAGTATCATGTATCAAGCACAAGTATCATGACTTGTTTAACAGTGGACACAGGTGTGGGACAGATTACCTTACTGTGTGTAGGACTACTTACCTGTCTTTCATTTGATGTTAGTATCTACTGCTCACAAACACATGCCCAACCCCACAGATCTGATGTGGGGACAAAGAATGATTGGCCTGAATGCAACATATGGGCTGCATCAATAGATTCACATAGTCAGATTTTTCTTTACAAACAAAAGCTTACTTCATGAGATATTCATATTATACTTAAATAATGAGGAAGAAATAAAAAATGGAATCTAGCAGAAATGCAAAGCACCAAAGAATCTCTAAACAATCTGAAACTATTTTAGAAATGACTTTCTTTTCTGCATATAAACTGCATATTTTTCATTTGCTCTCTGCTTCTTCCCTTCAGACTCGCTTGCGAGACCGTTGTGAGAGTCCCCAGCTGTTGATGGACACGAAGATGATTTATCCGGTCACTTTCCCGTTCAGCCCTTCCTCCCTCGCCCTGGAGACCATCCAAATCCCCAGCTCGCTCAACCTGGGGTTCCTCACACGTGTCTAAAACGAGGCCCCGCAGGAGTTCCCCTGACGACCTCCCTGAGCCCCCGACCTCTGCGTAGTGGCCACAGTTGGAATTACAAGTCACTCAACACGAAAACAGACCCCCCCCCCCTCCACACACAGTCATCGCAAAAGAAATAAACACTCCAGAATTAACATTTCTATGAACACAATTTGATTATGTCTAAAACAACTAATTGAAAAGCCTCAAACAGCTGCTTGTTCCAGCTCTCTTACAGACACACAGACCATGCAAAGTTAAACACACAGACCCCACCACAAGCTGAACTTCCAACATGCATCTGTACAATACTCCCACAGACACGTACACCCACAGTTGCCGCCGCTGGTTTAAATGTGGCTGTAAAACGCCCTTGTCCATCCACCGCTTGTACAAACGCCTGCCTCTTAGAGAAGCCACAGGACCAGATCGATGCCTCCAGTGCTCGCTCTTCACCGACCACCTGGCTCTGTCCTAATGGTCGTGAGCCCGGTCACCCCAGCTCCCTCCTCTGTGTTTCAACTAGTTGTTAAGATAGTTCTTCCTGTCATCATCTCGTTCTCCAGTGAGAAGGTACGCGCCGACGCACGAGAGCAGGCCCAAAAGGAGGTGCCGAGACCTCACAAAGAGGAGTAACTTGAGAAGTCATAGTCTAGCTTGATAGGTGGGGTCTGTATTTAATAGACAATGTGAACCCTGAGGTCCAGTACGAGGTCAGATGCGTGATAAAGTTAGCTCTCTCCACCTGGACCAGGCTTCATTCTGTATGTTGTCGTCTTACTCTCTGAACACAGTCAAGCCAAGACAGAACTCATCGTCTGTACTATATTATTTATACATATATAAATATATATAAATATTCATAGTATATATCATGTATTTTATTTATTGCGTTTGCCTCCGTCCCCACCCTCCTCTTTTCACATTAGAAGCTTTCTCTTTGCAGAAAACATGTCCGATATGAAGGAGGGGGGCCATCATTTCACAGGATGGACAGCTTTGTGAGGAGAGCTTTAGTTTTAGTTCCATTGTAGGCTATTTATGTCGATATCAGGTAAATGATGTTGTGTATTTCGAGGAGGGCCAGCACGGATGATTATTCGCTAGGTCACATCTTAAATTAGAGATGACGCGTTGTCGTGTTTATCCTGCATTTCTGGCCAATGAAGTGCAACACGGGTTTTGAGAGAGATTTAGAGGGCGCGAGGTTTCGACCTCCGCCGAGGGTTTAACCTGCTTCAATCGATTACTGTTTACAGCTGTGACCAGAGCCGAGCTTGACGGGGAAACACCGCCACAAAGATATTCACTCTACTTCTACAAACACACACACACACACTACTTACTGCTGTATCAGTGGGAGCGTTTCACTCCAAATGCTTTCTTCTCTCCACTTGTCTTCTCTGGTCACAGCTCTAATGTTTTACTATTATCAATGTGGAATAATTTATTTCAGTATTGTCAGAGTTATGTATATGGGAAAGCCATGTATGATTAAGCAGACGGGATAGAAAAGAGTTTCACTGAAGTGGGTTTTGAAGTTTTTGCCTAAGTTCTGTCCAGCTTTAAAACAGTGCTTTCTGCTTTTCCCACACTAACAATAACTGCAGCTTTGTGGGCCCATTCCTCTCACCTCCTCTTCTTCGTGTCCACCCCATTCCCTTTCTGTTTAGCAGCCAAGAAGGCACAACATGGGCTTTTCTCACCAAAAAACCAAAAGACTTTGTGGAGCTCTCACTTGCACCGCAGGGTTAAGCTTGGATAGAAAGATATTTTGTCTTTCTGTTTGGTAAATAGATTTGTTTGGTTCAGATATTCAGGCGTATTTGGTACTCACTTCACAAAGGCTGAGGGTGATATTGTGCCACACCCAGTACTCAGTCAGTATGGCTGCAGACAAATATAAAAACTGCAAAGCATGTGCTGCTGCAGCCCTCATCTAACCTGCATGAGCCTCCACCAGAAATGAACCTGCATGCTATTATTTCTTTACTTTTTGTTCAGTTTTTTTGTACAGAGAAACCTCGGTGTAGCTGAGAGCCGTTGGATGAGTTTTATGGAATCCGCCCATGTTGTGACAAAAAGTCCTTCATCTGTCTTCAACGTCGTCCTCGCTGCCTCATGTTTAGCACTTTTGCTTGTTTACTCCCTGCTGTGCCATTAGTATTAACAGTCAAACCAAATTTGCCTCTTGCCCTCACCTTATTTTTGTCTAAAGACCTTACCTTTTCAAAAAGCGTTAATGGAGAAATATCAGCTGAACCGGTGAAGCTGCAGTACATGCTGAGAAATAAATGAAAAATATTTAACCAAGGTGAAGCATCTCATTAAATGCCACATTAAGTAGACCACTCTCACTCTTGACAGGAACAAGCTACAGACGAAAAGTTGTAAGTGGAGCAAAGAGAAGTCGGTGTGTGAAGATGTTTTGTGTTGCACTTGTGTTTAAAAACTAATTTAATATCCTTATGCTCTCATTGGGACCACATGTTATCAATCTGCCTTTTGTTATATATTTCGGATTAATAGGTAGTTTAAAGTGCGGTTCATGTAACGAGTACATATCAGCAGGTTGTGAGAAAGAGAGACGGGTACTGAAGGAATCAATTAACCACATGAATGTTTAAAGCTGTCAGTGAAGTGTATCATGATTTTAGCTGCACATTGTGGACAAAGCCTTATCTGAATTGTTTGCTATTTGAATGACTCAAACACACAGTCAGCAGTGTGGCATTGTTTTGTTCTGTCAGTGTGGTGTTTTTTTTTTTTTTCACTGTAAAATGAATATAAATTGTTAAATGTAATCATTTTTATTTTGATAAGGTGTCCTTTTGTCCCATAACCGGTGTTATAGATGGGTTGCACTGTTTAGCCATCAGTCAAAATGCACTTTTAAAGACATCACTGAGGAGGTCAGATAAATAATAGATGGATATGGATTGCAAAAACTTCTTTTTCTTTGACTCCCACCTCCTTTTTAATGGACTGCGGCCCATTAAGCTTCCTCCGCCGCATTACCTGTGTGAGCGGGTGCTTCACTTTCTTAAGCAGTGATTATTGTTCTTGCCATTTTAGTAAAGCAATCAATTAATGTGAGCCACAGGTGAGAGGACACAAGCTTGTAAATTTACATGGATGCAGCACCAGCCTTCTGAGACTTGGTCAGACTACCAGTGGACTAGTTTATTGAGAATGCAGAGGGGGAAGGCTGGCCTAGTTTCAGAGGAGAAAGAGAAACACATGTTCATTCGCTGATGATCGGAGACGCGGCGTCTTGTTCCCCTGAGCTTCTCTTGGGCTCTCAGACAGGAGAAAATGTCATTCCTTCACTCTGTGTTTTTAAATTAAGGAGAGAGTTGGTTGTGTGATACGACGTAGACATTATAAATGACCATTGTTCTTATCAGCACTAGCGTTGATTGTGCCATTTAAAAAATGTAAAAAAAAATATTAAAAACAAAAAGATAAGTCATCACCCCCAGCTGTTGTGGTACTGGTGTGAACACGCTGACACCAGTGCCTGATGTTTCCTCTCTGACCCATATGTACATTTGACAAACTGGACTGTTTGTAGTTTCTGGTAGCTGTGCTTAGTGAATGTGTTCACCGTTAAGAAATTAAGAAACTTGGAATAAATTGTCAAATCTGTAAAAGTAAAATAAAGAATTCAGCACTGTTGGATTGTCTGTGAGTAATTATTTCTGTTGTTGTGATATGTGAAAATGTGATTCTTTTGGTCATGTAAAAAAATAGGAAACACTAAAAGAAAATCTGCTGTATTCATCTGTGCTGGTGTAGCTTTATACTGATTTTTCTTCAGAGGTGAGACATCTAATTTCTGCTATTACAGCACAAGACTGATTGACCGATGTAACTGATTACATTCAATGGGATTAAGTCTTAATACACCAATAATCCTATATACCTGAAGGTATGAAAAAAATGTTAAAGTTGTCTTATAACACTGATAAAATGCCACCTTTTAATTCAGATTTGACTTGAGTAATCTTTAAGCAGCAGTGTTCAATAACATCTTGCAGTTTGAGGTAATCTGAAGGATTTTTAAAAATCAAATTCACCATGTGTATTGGATTAGACCGTAAGTGTAACTCTCCAGGTCTTGCAGGTAAAGCTGCAGGGACACATGAAGCACTGAAGTAAAAGCAGAGCAGAGTCGCAGCTTAAACGCTTTACTAAGGAGCTTACTGTTCCCTGCTTGTCCCTCACTGATCCTCTTCACCAGAAAAACTCAATTTAGTTCTCCAGAGACAAATACCTGCTGTACAGGAGGCAGAAAAAAATTCTCTTGTGAGGTAAGATTTTAGAAACAATATTTTACAAAGTGATGTTGGTGTATTTTGTGTTTGTGAGTTCAAGTTATAGTACAGTTGTGTAGACATGTAAATCATGTTTATAAAATTATAGACTGTGGTAAATTATATTATGTTCGCTATATTTTGTACAAGAAAAGAGAGTGGTTACCTGAACAGGTAGCCTAAGTGACAAACTCACCTATGAACTGCTGTATATGAGATATTAATGTTTGAACATAATGGTGTTTATAGTAGATAGTTCAAATTTCTTATATAATTCCATATTATCACATTATTTTACTCTCATACAACAGTTCTGTACTCTGGATAATGTTGATATTAATGCAAGAAATGAAAATGTAATGATAATAAACTTCAGTTTCAGTTTTCTGAATATGAACATGTTTACATTTTTACAAAATGTAACAGAACCAAATGAAGGCAACTACAAATATCAGTGTGTTATGATGTTATTGTGTCTGCCGCAGTACATGTACAGTAGAAATAAGATACACATTTGTAATGTGAAAGGTCATTTTCAGTTGTAGTTTGATTTTGAAAAGTGTTTATGTTGTACAGCACTGTGTTGCACTGGATATGTTCAGTTCCCAGAATAGCTGTGCTGCACTCCTCTGGAGCTCAGCGGGATCAGGCTGGAGTAGATTACCAGCTACTTATCTCCTGACAAACACACACACTCACCCATATGAGCCAAGTGGTCCCAACCCTAGTACAAAGATCAATAAAACAAAATATCTTCAACCTGTAGTCGAGCTGATTCAGTGAATCTGGATGTGTGCATGTGTGTGCGTGTTTTCCACAGGGCGTGTTGGTGATCACCTGCAGCCATGTGCGACCAGACATTCATGGCGGCCACTTTTGGCCCCTGCGACAGCTGCAGCAAACCCAGTCCTCTTATGAACATCTACATCAAGAACGAGCCCATCAACTACTGCTCCTTCTGTGTGGAAGTGGTGCGTAATGTTTTCCTGTCAGCATCTCTAAACAGCTGCCACATCATTTCACTGGGTACAAACATTTGTCGTATCTGAAAGCTCATTTTGATTTGATTTAGCTGGATGTTGCACAGATATAACAAGATACTTATCTACTACAAATTTAATGCAATTATTCATTTCACCTTCTCATTTTCTGCTATAAGCCAAATTACTAATTGATTGGTTAAGTGACTCTAAACTTTGGGAATTAGAGGGGCCGACGGTTCATATAGCAGCCAATCAATAACAGCGGCTGACAGATGATTTTTAAAATGGAAAAACAGAGATTAAATCCATACAAATGCATTAAGGCCTGCTCTCTGTTTCAACTCGCGGCCCTGAAGTGTTTATCTCTGAACATGAATGATGATAACAGCAAATCCGCGAGGCAGCAACCGAGCTTCTGCATATTATAGCTTTAGTTTGATGAGGATTAACACTTTGTACAACATCTGTTTAACTGAGGACACACCACTCTGCAGCACCTTTTGACGTGCAACTAGATTAGTCTATCTCAAACGCACACAGCCACACAGGAAGTCATGAGGACCTTGTAGAGAGAGATCCATGCCACTGAGGCCACCCCTCCTCATCATCAACAACTCAGCAGTGTCTGCTGTGATCGTGTCCAAACAGGCGCAGGAGCACCTGATCAGAACACATTTACAATTGTAGGCAATGAAAAACAAATACAGTCTTTAGTTTATGTGATATTAGGATAAATTTGGATCTAAATGTTTGGATATCCTAAAATGTGTGTCTTTAAGTGTGTCGAACCTGCTGATGGAGACATCTATTTTGCAACCTCCCCCCTGTCTTTTAGATTCACTCTATGTATTACTGAACTGTAGTGATCCTTTTGGGGAAATGAGCCATTCAAATGACATGTGTTTAAATGTCTAGGGAGGGGTGGATTATTTAATTTCTAAATGCTTGGTTCAACTATTTTGGGTACATTTATATGCATTTGTGATTCTTGATGAACCTCAGTCAATCTATGGTCATTCAAAAGATGTCCTTGCAGAAAAGAGCAACTGGTTAATACGCCAATATGCTGCACTGTCAGCACTGAGCAAACAATTAGTTGATCAGTTTATTGACAAAAAAAAAAAAGAATTTCCAATGATTTCTGATAATCGTTTCATACTTCCAGTTCATAAGTGTGAGGCTGTTCTCCTTTTAATCATTCCAATCATTTAAAGTTGTTTTCAGTCATTTCTGGACTGTCAGCTGGACACAACAAACACTGTGAGGTGTCACTTTGCTTAACTGTGATGGCATTTCTCACATTTTTTACAAACCAAACAATCAATCGATTAATGGAGAAAATAATCAGCAGATTAATCCAGAATGAAAATAAGGATCAATTGCTCTTCTGTAAAGAAAAAAAATGAGCCAGCCAACAGCAGCAATAAAATGCTGCTTTTACATAAACCCATGAGTAATAATACTGTAAAGATAAAATGTATAAACGAATCTCAGTGAACACATTTCTGCTTCTTTTACTTTGAGCAATTTAAGGACATTCCCCTGATTATATGTGTATATTTTTCTTCAGTAACATGTTGAAGGCAGGACTTTTCTCGAGCGTGTTAAATGTACTTGAATAATAAAAAGGAGGAGGGGGGGCACGAGCCGAGCGGCAGCATCACGGGCTCGCGCACACAGCCGGCCGTCCGTCAGTCTGTCCGTCCGTCCTCCCACCCACCTCTCTGTCCGTTTGTTTGTTTGCTGTTTGTTTGTTTGTTTGTGGCGGTCGCCTCTCGAAGATGGCCTGTCAGGGGCTCCAGAAGGGGGAAACTCTGGCGTCGCTGAAGCGGGAGAGCGACAACCTGAAGAAGAAGCTGGAGGAGGAGCGGGGCAAGCTCAACGACGTCGAGTGTAAGTGTGCGAGAGAGAGAACAACAAAAAAACTACCTTTAAAGAGTCGGTGCTGTTTTTACTTTAAACAGGCGGCAGCTCGGAAACTGTAAAACAAGTGCGCGGGTTTGTCTCTGTTTGCTCAACATTATCAGATGGTACAAAACTTCACGAGTCAAGTGCACTGCGTCCAGCGAATGGATAACTGCGTGCTTTTATTTTGATGCACAGAAGTACAGTTTTTCATTGGGGCAGCTTACAGTTTAGGTAGATGCTGCAGTAATTTCATGTTCTGCTACTTTACGTGCTCACCTTTGTTTGTATGTATTTATAAAGCACGTTTTTACACAAGACAGTCAAAAGCATTTCGGCAAAGTAGAGACAAAAGTTAAAATCAGTCATCAGAGTAGAGAGTAAAAACAGGATAAAACAGCAGCTGCAACAGAAGGACAGGCTTGAAATACAAGAATAAAAGTAACCGTGTAAGAGATGAATGATTTGATTTATAAAAGGCTGCTGCAGTCTTCAGCCTTGACGTTAAAGAAGAGCGGAGAGTTGCAGCAGACCTCCAGTTTTCTGGAGTTTGTTTCAGATATGTTGTGCATCAAAACTGAATGCTGCTTGTGCATGTTTAGTTTTGACCTGAGAGGTGTGGGCGGGTCATCGTGTAGAAGAAGATAAGAAATGTGCAACCATTCAGGGCTTCATAAACCAACATTATTATGATTTTTTATCAGTTCTATGACAAACAGCATAGAGACACAGTCACTAGTAACTTTGCAGAATAACACTTCACAAACGAAACTAATAAACATGTTTAAAAACATGTTAGATTATTAAAGAATAATCCACTAAATGCATCTCAAGTGATAAAAATCAGGCCCAGTTTGACCAGATAGAAACATTCAATGCGGCTCATGTGTTTCGGCATCAGTAATAATAATTCAATAATGTATTATATATTATTATACCACAGACAGGCACCATTCTTCTGCATTTTACGCACTTTTACTTCTAAGTACACTTACCTGATAATATGTCTTTGCTTTAAAGTAAAGCTTTGAATGAGTGAATGTTTTGAATTTAGTAATGGAGGTTATATTACTTCAAATTTAATTTAAAATGAAGGACCTGAACTTTCAAACCCAATCCAATGCCTGTGTGTGTGTGTGTGTGTGTGTGTGTGTGTGTGTGTGCCACAGTGCACCAGGTGGCTGAAAAGGTGGAGGTGTTGGGTGCTCTTTCCATAAAGACCAGGCGTGTGCTGAAGGGTCATGGGAACAAGGTGCTGTGTATGGACTGGTGTAAAGACAAACGCCGCATGGTCAGCTCCTCACAGGTACGTATACACACCTGTACACACTCATCTCTATGCACACACACACACACACAGATATATTAAGAGAAATACAGTGTTGTATTGTGTAATGTTAATTCAAAGGCACATATGTTCTTTATGCTATGTGAGCCTGCAGTAATGCAGATTTTTTATAATCTAGGATGGAAAAGTAATCGTCTGGGATGCATTCACTCTAAACAAGGTGAGAAGAGGTGAAGATGTGTTGTTTTTGTGTGTGTGATAGAGAATGTGTGAATTCATTTTTAGTAATAAATGGTCACAAAGACGAGCTGAATATCAAAAACAAAAAAATTGGAGTATTCCTTAGTGAGTTTTACTTTTATGGCAAAGTATTTTTACCACTGTAGATTTGTATTTGAAAGTTTAATCTGTGTTCTTGATACATACAAACATACTGAATAATTCAATGATACAATCGCCATCTATTGTTACTGTTTCATATCTAAGGAAATATTTTCTTCATCACTATTATATGTCAAAAGCCACTACATACTATAATACCCATGATAAATCAGGGTTAGAAATAAATCCACCGATAAAGTAACGCTCAGTTGTGAGCTCAGCTGGATGTTTCTTACTTGACAGTTTTTCGGTCAAAGTCTGGGTCTGGGAGTCTGGGTACTCCAGCTTCCTCCCACAATCTAAAGACATGCAGGTTAGGTTAATTGGCGACTCTAAATTGCCCCCAGGTGTGAATGTGAGAGTGGTTGTGGTTGTCTTCTTAATGTCAGCCCTGTGACTGACTGGTGTCCAGTCCAGGGTGTACCTGCTGCCTATCGCCCAAAGATAGCTGGGACAGGCTCCAGCACCCCTGCGACCCTGTGTGTGCTCAGGATAAGCAGGTTTAGAAGATGGATGGATGAATGAAAAGGTAGACTTTAATGTCTATCCAAGACAACGAACTGACTGTCTGCCTTTGAAAAAAAAAAAAAGAATAGGAGTGTTACTCCCAGAAGCTTGGTCGCCCAATTTAACCATACCTTCTCTGCTCTGTTACTTAAAGTTAAGTGTTCTTTTTTTTTTCCTCCGAATGCTTAGATGCTCATGTCCACCATATGTAGTGGTGTTGAGTGGGTTGGTGGGCGGGTCATCCTCTGCTGCCGTGCTCCTCTGAGGGGGAGGAGGCAACACAATCACATGGAAATATGCGTTTAAAGATTATCTATCCATCTGTCCCCTGTAATGACTTTGTGTGTGTGTGTGTCTGAGTGCACTTAAATGGCAGCCAGGATTCAGCCTGGTTTAACCATCATGCCTCTTGATGGAGCAGACATAACCACACTGAACATAATCCCTATTAATACTCACCACATCCAGGTTCACTGCAGCTGTGTCTCTGTATATGTCAAAGAGGTTGTTCTTATTAAAGAGGATGTGTTTTCTTAAGAGTAATGCAGCATCAAAAACACCAGTCATGTTTTTTTTGCATGCATCTGTGTGTGTGTGTGTTACAGGAACATGGGGTGACCCTGCCGTGTACGTGGGTGATGGCGTGTGCTTATGCTCCCTCAGGTTGTGCCGTGGCATGTGGGTGAGTACAGGTCAAAGACCTGCATAATAATACTGTTTAATCATAAAAAAGTGAGCGATAACTGCCTGGTCCCCCCACTGGCATGAGACCCATCATTTTACTGCTGATGTCTTTGTCTCTTTCAAAAGCGGGCTGGATAACAAGTGCTCAGTGTTCCCACTGTCGCTGGACAAGAATGAGAACTTGAATACAAAGAAGAAGTCTGTCGCCATGCACACCAACTACGTTTCAGGATGCACCTTCACTAACTCTGACATGCAGGTGAGCCTTGTGAAGAGCTCGAAATAAGAGTATTTCATACATGAAACTTTTATAGTCCATTATCAATGATTAAATGCATTTTTGCACTTTCCACTGCCATGGACTCACATTTCAATGACTTGGTGAACTGCTGTTCAATGACTTGAAAAATGCTGTTCAGAGAGTTTTAAATGACAGCAGCTCTATTGCCAGTTTCACATGAATATACATTACATTACCATATTTTGTCCTAATGCGCTCTTTACAATCAGTTTACTGTCATTAGGTGTCATATGTTGAGCTGCCAACATCCTGCTAAAACCAACTGTCCTGTTAACACTGGCAAGAGACAATCACCCACATTGTGAGAGGAGGGGCTCGTCCGGGATTTGAACCCGGGACCTCTCGCACCCAAAGCGAGAATCATACCCCTAGACCAACGAGCCACCTGTCTGTTGGTTCCTCCTTACTTTTTTTATTTCAAATATTATACTTTGGGTTTATATTTTGTCTTCTCAGATTTTTGTTTGTTTTTTACTATATACACTACAGGCAAGTTTCTGTTCACAATGCCTTTCTTAAAAACCAGCATGAGTTATATGTATTATATACGTATACATTGATGTTACCAGACCACTGCTGAATAAATGTCAACAAAAGAAAAGAAGGGCTTAGTTTTAGGGTCGAGAAGATTTGCAAGAGTCACAACGTTCAGTGCAAAAGTTAAAAAAACAAATCACAGTTTGCATTATTCACTTTAACTCTTTGGCTTTTGAGAGTATGCATACAAAAATCCCAAGTAAATCTCAACTGTGTTCAAATCTCTGACAAACTACCTGCAGAAATGGCTAGAAAGAAGCAACTGAGTAAAGAAACAAGAGTACAGACTTACAGAAAGAAGGATACACTGAAAGAGAAATTGCAAAACGCCTAATGGTGTCTAACAAAAATGTTTTCTGATAAGTTACTCTTTATATAATAATCTAGTTTGCGTCCAAACTTTTGGCCTGTAGTGTATGTCTATTTTAGGTTGCTGAGTCAGCTTCAACTAGATTTGTTGTTGGCTGTGTCTGCAGGGGGACATTAAGGGATGGACTCGAAAAGCAGAACGTGAAGGAAACAGCCCAAGATGTTTGGCTTGAATAATTTACTCTGCTCTGGCCCTCGGCGAGGCAGAGGAGCAGGATGACAGGAGAAAATGACAGGAAGAGGAGGGGGCAGAAAAGAGACAAGGGAAGGGGGTGATGATCCTCTATCCTGGGTGTATTAATAGACGCGGAGTGGCTTTTATCGAGGAAAGAGCAGAGCACAGTGACCTGAGGGCAGAACATTTAACACATGGACACACAGCACACATGCATGTACGTCTCTCACACATCTCCTCCCTCATACTGTGTCTCACACATAAAGACGCATGCACGCACAGGAGCATAGTGTAAAGCTCGCAGCCTTTATGCCATTGAAATAGTCCTCAGAGCACAAAGCTGTGGATAACACTGAAGGCTCAGAAAATGTCTTTATTATTAATTTTTAAAGCAGCTGTAACAGTGCTAACAGGAGAAGAAAGAGAAGGAGAAACACAGTGTGGTGTAGTTGTATTTCAGTGTGTGTGTGTGTGTGTGTGTGTGTGTGTGTGTGTGTGTATGTGTTCAACTGAGGGCAACATTTAACTTAACCTCCTGTTATGTTATATCCTGTTATGTTCGTTTCTCAGGAACAGCAATGATGTTCCTAGGTCAGTTTGTTTAATTATCTAAAAGTGACAAAAAACAAAAAATCCCTATAAAGATTGTTTATATTAGCTCCAATATTAAACCATTTCAATCAATATTTAGTTCAGTGGTTTTCTTTACCTCTCACAGATCATGGTTCAATGAGGATAATTCAATTTAATAATATTAAATTAATTTTTCATAAAAGAAATGCATGTTAAAACTTTTTTTAATGTACACTGGAAAGACCCACATATAAAATACAATCGTTTTACATGGCATTGATTTGTTTTAAAATTTTATTTTACATTTTTATTTTTTTTAGTTTTATGGAGTGATGTTGAAAAATTAATATGAGACAATTCTTTTGTTCAGGGTCAAATTGACCCGCAACATAACAGAAGGGTTAAGAGGTCTGTCAGGTGATGACTTTTTATATATCAGATATGCTGATTTGTGATTATGATGTTTTGTCATTAAGACATTTACATAAGGGATCATAAGGGATCATCAGATAGTTTAAGGAACCCCTCCCCCCCGCAAGTATTTTGTGTGTGGAGATATGTTCTGATAGATCAGTGAAGTTCCCATCTGTGTGTGTCAGTAATTGTGGCTTACTGATAATTGCATTCATGCTGAAACTGGAGCTACCTCTCGGCGCAGGCAGGATGTGGTGTGTTTTTGTGCCTGAGGTCATCCAGCAGGAGCTCTCTAATCCACCAGCCAGCAGGGATCTCTGATGTCTGCATGTGTCTCTAAGTGCCCATAATCTGTTTTCATCAGAGGGGTCGCTGACATTTTGTCTATTTTGTGCACTTGCTTGTATGTGGGTACGTGATGCACAGTGAGTTTTCTGTGTTAGTGGGGAGGTGCTGACCTTTGCTGGTTGTTTTATATATATATATATATATATATATATATATATATATATGTGTGTGTGTGTGTGTGAATGCATTTGTAGATAACATGCACAGAGAGTAGCCACAGTCATGGTGCTAGTTTTAGTCATATGATAGAAGAGAAACTCAACAGCGTATCAGCCTATCTACCGCTAGTGATATGAAAATGAGCATACTCTTCAGTAAACACAGGGGGGGGGGTTCAAGTGTTAAAATTGAGAAATGAAAGCAGAGCCGGCAGCTGAGGTCATATAGAGAACAAATAACTCCAAAAATAACATTTAATATGCATTCTGTAGGTTTCTGTAATGAAAATAATTGTTTTGGTTCTCTAGGTTTAATCCTGCAGTGTAGTTTTCATATGACCGTTTTATCCATAGCTCTCTTTCTCTGATCACCAGCAGTGCCAAAATAGACCGATTCAGCCTGGAGTTGGAAATTCCAACAGAATACAGATTTACCCATCAAGTCCCTCTGCGATGGCACTTCCTCCTGTTTAGTTCCTCAGTTACATAATCAGACTCCCATTGTTTGTGCTGTTTTTAATCTGTAGGTTAATATTCACAAGTCCCCTCAGTGAATCTTACCACTGTGTTTTTATGACTTTTATGATGAAAATGTGACAATACGCTGACTGTGCCCACCGTACAGTGATATAAGCATTTTGTTTTCATATTGTTGGTCTGACTTGGTGTTTTTCCGTGTGTATGTTGAACACGTGTGGTATCTCTGTGCTCTTGTATGCATGTGTGTGGGTGCATTTGTCTGTGTGTCTGTTAGATCCTGACCTCCAGTGGTGACGGCACATGTGCCTTGTGGGATGTGGAGAGCGGACAGCTGCTTCAGAGTTTCCATGGTCACACAGCTGATGTCTTGTCCCTGGACCTCGCCCCCTCTGAGACGGGAAACACTTTTGTCTCTGGGTGAGAGAGAGAAGAGAGAGAGAGAGAGAGAGAGAGAGACTGTTTCATGTGGCTGTGGCGAAACACTGAAACTCATGATCCTCTTTGGGGTTTTCATGAAACCCTGACATTTTGAAGAAACTAGATTTCTCTAATGAATATTTATATAATGTCTCTAATGTGTGTGTGTATGTGTCTGGGTTATCAGGGCTGTGATAAGAAGGCCAACGTGTGGGACATGCGTTCTGGACAGAACATTCAGTCTTTTGAGAGCCACGAGTCCGACATCAACTGTGTAAAGTAAGTCCAGCTCTTTGTGTATTTTCCCACTTACTTAATATTACAGTAAGTGGGAAAGAGTAGAAGTATTCTTAGTACTGGTACCTCTGCTTCTACGATTACAAATAAAGACCTAAATGAATTCTACACTTAATTGTCACTTAACACATCTGCACACATGCTCAGCGTCACAGAGAACATCTGAGGCACTTTGCTACCCTTTAATTTTTCTGTCTTTGATAAATGAGAGACTGGAGTGTTCTTACTGTAGATCATGTTTCTGTTTTGGTAAATGTTACTGAACAAAAATTAAAGTTAGGCACTTTTGTTGCATGTCCAAATTTAAGCTTTCCTTGGATGATTGTTTATTCAGTATGTAAAATATCTGTAAAAGTGTTGAGAAAAGTGTTAAGATTTCAAAAACCACATTTTCTTTGGGTTTTTTTTTCACATTTGTTCATATACTGTGTAAGACAAAGGACCAAGCTCCTTCTGATGTTGTTCAAGCCGCAGATTCACTCGCTTATTTAAAATGATAAATCAAATGTCATATAGAAAGTTCACTGGTCCCTCACTGTAGCCCCTGTTATGTGTGTGTTCAGGTACTACCCCAGTGGAGACGCATTTGCTTCTGCTTCTGACGATGCTACAGTGAGTCCCGTTATATGATCCTCTTATCAGTTTGTTGTGATGTGCCCGCCGTCTCCTGTGCAAGACTCAGTGCATGTGTAGAAAGACAGTTGATTTATTGGGCTCGCTCTTAATGACCTTGGAAGTTTTTGTTATCAGGTGTTTGTCAGACTGGTAAAATTGAAAACGTACCTACGCTGGTAAAATGTCAAACAGAAAAAAAATTTTTTTTTTTACTAAAAAACTAAAAAGCAACTTTCCCTGTTGCTGTGACACACCGTAATACTGCTAACTGTAGATCAACCACAGGTTAAAATGACTTGTCACCTTAACCTTGTGTGTCCTATTTGTGTCAGTGCCGTTTCTATGACCTGCGAGCCGACCGTGAGGTAGCCGTCTACCAAAAGGACAGCATCATATTTGGTGCTTCCACCGTGGACTTCTCTATGAGTGGTAAGGAGCAAGTTGAGCAATTTAAGCTGAATCATTGTTGAATATGTTTGTTAATGTCCCCAGCAGATGTTGATTTGTTTTGACAAAAGGTTCAGAAAATGCTAGCCTTGGTTTTTGAGGTTAAAAAAAGCAGCTGGTTCTGTGACCTCTTGATCAAATAAGCACTGATTGGTCCTCTCCCTGTTTTCTAGATATCTGATTAATCATCAACTTATATGTATTGGTTAATAAAGATTACTCATCTACTGGGAAAGTCCCAGCTCCAGGATGTAATACAATATTTAACATTAAACTACTTTCATTGGTCAAAGGAAAAGTTTATCTCTAAATCACAATTTCAAACAATCTGTCTCTACTTCCTCTTCCAAATTCCCTTCCCAAATTATCCTCTTTCGCTATCTCTCTCTCGCTCCTCACTCACACAGGTCGCCTGCTTTTCACTGGTTATAACGACTACACCATCAACATTTGGGACGTTTTGAAGGGAACTCGTGTGTCTGTCCTGTTTGGCCATGAAAACCGCATCAGCAGAGTCAGAGTGTCACCTGATGGCACAGCGCTCTGCTCGGCCTCCTGGGACAACACCTTACGGGTGAGCAGGACTTTCCCTACACAGTGTGACTTTACCAGTTGGCTGCTGTTCATTTGTTTTGACACGTCCTAATTAGTTGATCTACATGATATAGTGTAGAGGGTTTCTATGCAGTATAGCAACTTCCAGGTCTGGATGAATATTAGAAAATATTTGTCTTCCAAGCTACTGGGGGAAGAGGGGAGTCTAAAGATATGACACCAAAACATATTCAAAACAAAACAAAACAAAAACAGTGACACTGTTATTTCCTAAAAATTGGATCCCTTCATTCAAGTATGCAACAAGCAGATATTTTTATTACAGATAGGACAGCTGAAGAGAGACAGGAAAGGTGGGGAGAGAGAGAGGAAGACATGCAGCAAAATGGACCCCAGCAGGAATTGAACCAGGGTCCACTGCGGCACATGGCCTCATACATGAGCACACACCTGTGCACCCAACAGGCAGATATTTTAAACCAAGAGGCAGATGTTTCTTGAGCTTGTAACTTCTGTTTGAAAATGCTCAAATGTGTTTTACGTTTTTAACCTGTATGTGTCGCATTCCCCCCCTGCAGATTTGGGCCTAGACTTATCATCGTCTATATATCATCGTCTGTGATCCAGCGAAGACACCAGCACATCAACACTGCTGCAGGAGTGTGTTCATACACACCTTCAGTCAGCTAAAACATCTCCCCTGAGTGAGACTAGATCATCATATCATAACTGTAGGGAGGACAGTTGGTCAGGTTTGGGTTATAATCTTTGTTGTTGTTAGCGTGATGACTGATTGTATAATCATGTAACTGTTGTCACTAATATAGTGTGGAAACCATTGTGAGTATAAAGAGCCAAAATGAACTGTAGAAATGAGTGTCTGCTCTGCCATGTAGACCTGCAGACAGTATCGATGATTGTCCTTTTCTTCTTGTCTTGTCTATAAATGATGTACATCAGTTCACTGTCACCTCTCCTGTAAGAATCACATCTGTCCAGAGTCACACTGTGGGTGTGTACACGCCGTTATTGTTGTTGTTGCACTCAGCCATAGATAATGTCATGATTAGTCAAAGGAACACATTTTTAAATGTAGCCACATTTGTTTCTTATTTCAGCATACTTAAACCTCGACAGCTTAGGTGCTTTTCTTGTGAGAGAAATTAAAAAGATTTAAAGTATTTTTTGTACCTGTTGTGTTCTGCTGTCTTCAGGCCCCATGTGCACGTGGAAAAACACTGTTTGCCAACACAGATAAAGGTGACCCGACGTGTCTCATTCAGCTGCAGCCTCATGCCTCTCAGGTTGACCCAGATTCAAACCCAGTGGCTGACATTTGCATTTCTCCTCTTCTGTGGGAGAAATGTAAATAGTCTGACAGCTGATGGTCATTATGACGTGGTTAGCTACAGTACAATACCTCTGTTGTTGTTAGAGGAAAAGTATATTTATAGTTATATCTTGCTTAAAAAAAAAAAAAACAGCTAAATGGGCTGACGGAAACTTAGGACTGAACACTTGTTTAGTTACACAGGATGCCACCAGGGGGCAGACTATCTAGACATACTAGACTATCATTTGGCTTCATCAGGGTCGCCATAAAAATACATTACAGGAAAGGTTTAAATAGGAGAGGAATGAAGCAGAAAAAAAAATCATATATTCAACACTGTCTTCTACTCAGCTCTCTATTCCTGAACCTCTCTCTCTATCTGTGAGTCAATCTGAACTCTTTTTAGACCTTCAGAAAGTTCTCAGAGATGTAAAAGATGTAGAGATGATACCTCTCATAACTCTACTCCAGAAAAACACTAAAAATTTAGATCAGTTTTTACCCACCCAAGAACAGAAACCATTCAGCAGAGACATGTTGACTTGTAGATCGTGTTAAAAAGAAAATTCACTCAAAACAGTTTAACAAAAGAAATCAACAATGACACTGCAGTTCTCATAAAACTTGGAAATACATCTGTTTTTTTTAATAAACCTGATCCAACCAAGAAGTAGCCTCAGGAACTGTGAATGTTACTTGAAGAGTTTTTTTTGTAATGGTGACATAAGGAGTCCAAATTATCTTCCTTTAAACTCCTTCTTATATATTCTACCTTAAAGCTCCTATCAACTGTCTGGTAGACCCATGATTCCTGGAAGTCCTATGAATATCAAGCTTTAAAAGCATTACAGACTTTGTACCCACTTCTATTAATATTATTATAAGACTTCCATTAAAGACAGCTCTCTGTTTTCACTTCTTCTCAAGTGACTCCCAACAATTGATCCAGATGTACTGAACTTTGATGAACTTTAGACATTTAATCTTTATACATAAATATTGATGACCAACAGGGCCAAGACACACTGGAACAGTTCCTCAACACCAGACCAGTGAGAACAGACTGACACGTTTATCTTGGCTTCTTTTGTTCTTCGGTGAAACTACTTCTGTTTTAACAACATACCATACTGCAGAGGCTAACAGAAAAAAAAAAATCCTTCTTCCCTTTTTATTATTACTTGGAAGAGTCATGTTGATGATGCGTTTTTCTTTGGAATGGACCAGGCCCCACTCCTGGTCAGAGTGTTTTAAAGTTTTTTAAATGTAACTTTGCAGGCCTGACAGTCACTCTTAATCAGAGCCTTGAATAAATTAATTTGCTTGATATAAATGTTACAACAAAGATTAATAGAAGAGTCATAAAAAAGACATGTTATTCAAATCTAGAGATAGAAATGACCAAGAGAACTGGCCTGTATGTGCCGAATACAAAGTGGATTCATCATCTGCAAGTTGAAGAACCACAACTTATTTATTGCATTACACTCATCCCTCCAACTAAGAAGGACATTATTCTAAAACACTGCCATATCCCTCTAGATCACTCATCCTCACAGAAAACCTTTTAAAGTCCTTTAACCACCGCACCACTGGAAATACCATTTACATTAAGGAAAAAATATTGTCTCACATAGGTTAGCTTAAGAGTTGATGTAACCAGTCCTTCTGCCAAGTCATGTCCGAGACGTTTCAATGAAAAGTAACATCTCGATAAAGTCCAGCCATAGACGTGGTAATGTCAGTTTTCTAAAAAAAAACAAATGAAACATTTTGAATTTAATCGTGGCTCTAAAATATCTCTTAAATATCTCTCATTTATGTGATTTTATTGTGGTTTTTATGATGGATTTTGTTGCTCTTTATATTCGTTTTATATATCACACTTGGTAAAAGTCTTTAAAGTAAAGTGTCTCTAAAGTAGGCCATATCAAATAGGCACTTTTGACCTCTGACTGAGTACAACCCCACACACACACACACAGTTTCTCTTCTCCTGTCTATGTCCTGTTTATGTAACGTGATGTCACCAATGTCTTTTATTGAGCGCTCCCTTTGTCTCTCTGCTAGTCTTTGACTGGCCATGACCACATGACCTGCCCATCTGTGTAGGTTCACTACTGGCTGATATGTGTGTATATATAATAAATTGGGTTTTATACTTTTTTTTTACCTTTTAGAAACCTTTCTCTGCTGCAGACCTTTCCTGTTTAAATGTTCCTTGAAGACTCTGATGAAGGCAACAAGTTGTCAGTCTAACAGCAAAGACAATAAAACCTGAAACATTCCTACAGGACTTTGCAAAGTCCTGTAGGAATGTTTCAGGTTTTATTGTTTTGTTTTGTTTTAACGTAATCACTTGAATAATTTAAGAAGATATATCCTGAAGATTAGACCAATCCATTTAAAATGTCACTTGTGAACACTCTTAGGTCCCAAACTTTTTTCACATGTTTTTTACTATTATTCATCGCAACTAATATTATTGCAAAGCACGCTGATGTTTGATGTTTTAGATGTTTTAGATGTTTTCTTTTGTTCCATTCAAGGTGTCCAGTGGTTTCCATTCATCTCTGAATGATATTAGCAGACTCTAAAAACTCATTGATTGATTTTTAAAAACCTGTACTGGTTTACTCTGCGACAATGAAGCCACGTTGACCAAAACTGATAAAGACTTGATGTTCACTGTGGCTGAAGTTAAGAATCTAAAGTATACCACTGATAAAGTGTGTGTCCAATAATGCAATAATGCAATAATGCAAATACCACTGATAAAGTGTGTGTCCTATAAGCATTATTGATCAGGCAGATCAATAATGCTTATCAATAAAGCAAATATTTGTTTTAACAGCAGTCAAAGGTCAGTTGATCCAATCCACATCATCACTGTAGTGCTGAGAATATACATGAGGTGTTTTTATATCACTGCTACACTGGTGAAAGGCACCAAAACTAAAGCATATTCCTGAGAATTTCCTGGTTGAGATGCTGAGGTTTCCCGGCAGCTCATCTCTAAAAATTTGTCACCAGCTTTCTTTTTTTATTTCATTTGGATAGCACCTGGAGGGAAACACCAATGTAAAGAGCGAGGGGGAAAGACTGCATGAGAAAGGGCAGTGATGGAGAAGAGAGCGGGGTATTACCAGGAAGAGAAAACACCTAAAAATATCACAGGATGCACCAAACCAACTGAACCATTTACTCTGACAGACATTCATCTGGCTACGGGCACACTCTCTGCAGTTTTCACTTCCTCATGATGATCGTTAACCTCTGGTCTGTGTGTGGTTTACAAACTGTGATCGTCACATTGAGAGTGAGAGTAGTCGGCTGTGTGCTGTTGAATGAAACTCACTGAACCCTGAAATCACGGGTCTTCTCTCTTCGTAATAAGCGGTATTTTAAGCTCTGATTCATCTCATGAAGGTTACTTTGATTAACAATAATACTATACTAATAAATGGTGATGTAACAATATGTATATATTCAAGTTTAAGATAAACCTTTATTGATGCCCAGGGTAAACATTCACAACCTCCCTTGCAGATAGATCAGATGAAATTAGCTCCATCTTTACCAGCTGAAACATTAAAGTAATAAACACATTAGTGTAACAATAATTATAATCCAATGAGATTATATTTATTATTCTGAAATGAGTCATACTACATTATGAGTACTTTTTGTACTTTAAGTGTATTTTGATGTTTATGCTTTGGTATGCTTTTATTGAGGACTTGTATTTCTTCAGTACTTTTACTCCGGTACAAAATTTGAGCACCTCTGTCTCCAGTTCACAATATCTAAAATAATACGATTATTTGCATTTTTGGTTGATTGAACGATTATTGTTCTGGATAAATCAATGAATTTGTCTATAAAATATCAGAAACACAAATTAGAAAAAATAAATAAATTAGCAGACCAGCACTCCAGAGTCTTTAAATATTTTATTTATGTGCACAGAAAGTAATTAGTCACATTTGAGATGCTGGAAGTGCTGCATTGGTTTTACTTAATAAAGGATGACCTCAACAATGCCTCTGTTGTGAAGACAGTTGTTGATTTATTTTCAATCAATACATCATTTGGGCTCTTTCTCTCTCTCTCTCACACACACACACACTTCTTACTTTAATTATTCCCTATAAAATGGAAAAGGGCTGTTACACCATTTGACACCTTTCCCTTTACAGAGTGAACGATGATGTGATAAAAGAAAAGCTCAGGACTCGAGGGGATTTGGTTTCCGTTTTCCAGTGGGATTGTGCGTATGGTGGTGGGGACTTTTAGCAGGGTTTTCCTCTGTGGGGCAGATAAAAAATGAGTCGGCTGAAGGAGGAGTCAGATGATGAACGTGCAGCCAGCTGAAGGGAAGCTGCGAGTCCGCGGAGGTTCTCCTTCCGCCGTCAGAGTGTGCACAGAGCAGTCTGATATCGCTGGGAGGGTAAGCTTTTGTCTCTTTTACCACCCGAAAACACGCGCCGTACACATGTGCACATGTGTGGTTTTGTACATTAAACCCTCCTGTCTCGTCCGGGTGTTTGTGTGATAGTGTAAGTCGTTTTTTTAAATCGCAGCCGAGCGCCTCGTAGTGGGTCTAGTTGAGCTTGTGAATGAAGCTCCTTTGTGTCCTCCATTGCTCCGGTGACAGATGAACGGTTCGTCAGCGGGAGCCGAGTTCGACACAAAACCTCGCTGACGAAACGATCATTTTTTATACTTAACAGGCTATTACAGGTGTATTTGTGTCCGTTTGTGCGGGGATCGGTGCATCATGGCTGTATTCATTCTTCGGCATCATCCGGCTTGCGTTAACGGAGGGTTAACCTTAACACAAGCGGAGTCTCCGCCGTTAAAGCGCCATTGCTAGCATAGTAACTTAGCTGCTGCCTTCAACACTCAGCCAGCACAACTCGGTGTAATTGTTTAATTTAGACACCTGGGTGAAATTAGAAAGAGTTTCAGAGGCTGCTGATACACGAAAGTCTCTTCGGTCGGGGTTTACACGTTTTTTTTTTGTGTTAGAGATAATAAAAAAAATTAAATTGGTTGTGTTAAAGAATAACGTGTCCAACAGTTTGATTATAGGAGCGTTAACCATTAAAACAGTTAGGAATTGTGGGTAATGTAGTTGTCGGCATGACGTGCAGTTTGAAGTAACAGATAATTGATCTAAAGCTGAAACTTGATTAATTGATTGGTTAATTGACAGGAAATCATACTGCTAAATGAACATTTATCCAACTCTTAGTTTAGGTCGGTTTTCTAGAAGGAAAAAAACAAACTATTCTCCCATAACATTTTAAAATGAATATATTTGAGTGAAAGTTGATGAGCCAAAACTAAGAATTTGAAGCTGCACCCATGGGCTCTAAAAACCATGATATCTTTTGTCTTTTAATAATTTATAGATAAATTAATTATCCTCTTTGTTCCTGTCAGCTCAGTAAACCATATTTATGGTTTCTAACAGTACAGTAGCTTGTTCCTCACATCATTAATTATGTTGTCTTCCCTCTTGGCAGAAAATGTTGTGCGGGCTGTGGAAAGAGACCCTGGCTCTGGCAGAGGACTACCTGTACCTGTGCTGCACAAGCCCGCGGCCAGCCCCTCCACCTCCCAGCGAGTCAGCCGCTGCCATGAGGCGCGTGGCCCAGGACATGGAGAAGCAGCACCAGGCTCGCTTCCACTCCCTCGCCCAGACCTTCCTGAAGCAGTGCGGGCCGGACCCCTGCTCCAGCCTCAGGAAGGTGATGGAGGAGCTGGTGGGGGACGGACACTTGAACTGGGGGAGGGTTGTTTCCATTTTCACCTTTACCGGGGTGCTGGCCAGACAGCTGCTGGAGCAGAAGAGCACGAAGCCGGGGCTGGACCCCGGGCAGGGGCAGGAACCGGGACAGGGGCCCGCAAGCTGCAGGGGACTGGCGGAGACCATAGCTGATTACCTGGGAGAGGAAAAGAGAGACTGGCTGCTGGAGAATGATGGATGGGTAGGTCACAACAACACATCTGCTCCTAAACTGATTGACTCACACAGGCAGAGATAAGAGGTGTGTTTTGATCGTATCAAGGGCAGAGAGACAGTTTTAAAAAAGGAACTGATAAAAAAAAAACCCCCAGCAATACTTCAAAGTGAAAGTGGTGTTTTTAGCCTTCTGAGTTTGGAAACCACCTAGTTTGATAGGATCATGTTTGTTTCCTGCTCAGTCATATATTTACATCGGTCTAGAAGTGTGGCTTAAAATACGTCTCGGTTGAGTTTTTAGACGCAGCCTTTTTGACTTTGCTCCTTTTTGACTCTACTGTTTGCCAGTGAGACGGGCGCTTAGATGTCTCATGTGGCCGCCATGATTATATGAATTGTAGAGTAGCAACAGGCCAGATTCTTGGGAATTTATTCTGCAACAGGACAAACCTCAGCTGTGTAAATTCAGGGCCACGATCAAACGCTGTTGGGGTTTTAGATTATCAGTGTTTTTCTGTAAGGGTTGGACAACAGCTGTGTTGTAAGGCAGTATCAAACTGTATACTGAAAATCAAAAGGACGAAGCTAATTTTGAAACTGCTTGGTGTGGTTTATTCAACTGGAATCGCTTAAAGGGACCGTTAGGATGGACTCTGGGTGGACTTGAGGTCCCACAAGCTGAACCAGGACGAATAAAACTACAGTTGAATGTCTGCTTTTGTGAATGGGCCTGCCCTGGCTCACTCCCAAACACCCACGCATACACGCACACACACACACACACCCCTCCCTCTTTTCTTCAGCTGGCAGCTGGTTTCAACAGACACGTAACCAGCTCAGCCAGATGGACTTTGAAGTAACAGTCAAAGCTCCCAGTGTGTTGAATTTCGGCATCAGCCATGTCGAAAGTTGTCGTAGTATGACCTGAAAAACAAGAAGCTGTAAGGCAGAGGAGCACCTGCAGCTGAGAGCAGGTGTGTTCACTGGTCAAATGTGAAGTTTGAAAACATAATGGAGAGATGCAGCTGCAGGATGGACTCAACAGCATAAGACTCACAGTTTTTAATGTCTGATGAAGCAGAAGAAGCTAAAATTAGCTCATACTAGGTGAAACTAAACTGAATAAGTTCTAGACAAACTGGAGCATCTTTTCTGTAACTGCAGGTTGGCATAATTCATTTTTTTTATTCTGAAGAACTGCTGTGCTGTGAGGATATTTGAAAAACTGCAGACATCAGCGGCAAATATTTTTCTGTTTGTGGAGAAACACGGTGCTGTCAGTGACTGTGACACATTTTCCAAAATACATCGTATAATTGCCTCCAGCCGTCAGCTAAGCCGCTGTTAGCTGGAAGTCATCTTGGCAGCTAATACTTGCTCTTTTTGTTCTGAAAAAATTTAAAGCAACGGAAATATTCTCTTACTCGTAAACAAAAAGTTTTCTGCTCTCAACTTAACATTTCTCTTTTTTTTCTCTTTATAGGAGGGGTTCTGTAAGTTCGCCGACAGTGCCAGAGAAGTGAGTCAGGACTCATCCATGAAGACGGCGCTGTTTGCGGCTGCTGGCGTCGGCCTCGCTGGACTCACCTTCCTCCTGGTGCGCTAGCTAGCCTTCTGCATCCTGAACGCGCCCTCATCCATGCCCTTTTTTTTTTTTGTTTGTTTGTTTTTTTTTTTCATTTGGCACAAGCTAAAGACATTTAAATTCTAACATCGATGCTGCAAAAACAGGCGTAATCTGTAGTGAATTCAGGGTTATAATCTCAAGTCATCAACTGAATGTTTGCACATACTCAAACCGCCACAGCCACATTAATACTGACATTTTGTCGCTTGCTCCTTAAGATTGTAAAAATGATCTCAATGCCTTCTGAAATTTTGGAGTAAGTGACTTTAGTTTGCATATCGTAGACAGGTTAATTACTAAAGCACAGGTTCTCACAGACTCGTCTTGCTTTCAAAGGTTTCAGCTGTGTGGCTAAAAGACATTTCAGTTTCTCCACCGCTTCTGGTTTTGATTTTTAAATTGTCTGCTGCCTTTTTATTCACGTGTTTACCTGTGTATATGGCATAGAGCCATGCTAGTGTACAATGTATAAATTAATATATTATATTTATATTAAAAGAAACTGTAAGCAGTGGCCCTTTTTTTCTAACTGATCCACAGCTAATTCAGTTGTTTCATTGTTTTCAAGTTTGTCCTTCATTCATGTGAAATGTCTGTGATATATGTGGGTCAGCAGGGCTGTATGCAGAGCTGATGACCACACAACGGTGCTATGATATGTTGTGAAATGTTTCTCATCAGTTTAACAAACCAGGGACCAATCTGACTTCAAACATTTTACCAGTAGAACAAACCGTTGACTTTCCCCCCACAGATCTCTAAAACATTATATTTTTACATTGTTTTGTTTTATTTATTTGTCACTGTTTTTGTTTTTTAATAAAAACAAAACAATCACAGAGTCTGCGAGTCTTATGTTTGCGTGAAATTTCTTTTTTTTTTTTTTTTTTTGGGTTATGTTAACGTAACCTTTTTTCGTGAGTGTCTGATTTCCCCTAAATGTCTCCACAGCAGCTCGGAGTGTGTGTAGGCGAATATGAATAGTAAATGACTCTTTTTATATGCAGACATATTGTCATAAATAAGAGATGTTCTGCTGTCTGTCTCTGAGCTGCTCTGACCATCACAGTGCTCACGTTACACAACAGCGGTCGCAGGAACAAAACATCCTGAAGCTAAAGACAAACTCCTGATGAACTGAGTGAGGAGAAACTTTTCTGAAGCATTTTAACACTGAAAGTCACTCGGAGCTGCAGGTAATCCTCCTCAATGCGTCAGTGTTTAGTTTCCATAATGAACTTAAAAAGGGTGCTTTGAAGAATCAGATCAGCTCACCAGGAGTTTTATTTCATGGCCATTAATGTTCTACAGGGAGAATAAAGAGAACTAGAAATAGTAGAATTTGTAGAAGATTTGTTCAGTGAAAATCATATTTTACTTTGTTCAAATATAAACTTTATATAATTTCCATTTTATTTTTAATATTATATTTTAAATGCCTCCCACATTTATTGACATACAACAGTTTTTAATATTAAACCCAATTTCTATATAACCCAGTCAAAACTACCTCACTGAATATTATATTAAACTGTTGTTTAGTCACACAAAGCTTTTAATTGACAAAATTATATTTTGTTCAGTGTATGTGCTCTGTGTTTTTGTTGTGAAAAGCTCTGAATCTGCTGCACCTTCTTCGACTTCAAAGAGAAAGTAGTAGTTAAATCAGGTTTCTTTGCTCTGCTTTGCTCTATTTATACACAGCACACCTACTGTCTCTCACGCCTGAAATCATCTAATGAACTACAGTATTAAACAGTTATTCATAAACAGCTCTTTAAACCTGCTTAAAGGTGATTCCTCTACATGCTGGACGAACAAAAATACACACAAATAAAATCACTGTACTAATGAATCATAAATGAATTTTTCTAGAGGATTAAAAACAACAGTGAGGTAGAGTTGAAGTCACAGCTGTCCGTGTCTCAGTGTTTAACACACCCGACTTTATGACACTATATTTAACTGACAGATGGGATTAAGTCACAGACCGATCTATTACTGATTAGGCCTGTGTGTGTGTGTGTGTGTCATGATACTGCAATGAGCCCATTGTGCCTATGTCTCTGTCACTTCTCACACACAGACAAAGAGCCCATGTGTTGGTTAGAGCACTGAAACTGACTATTTCCTACAGTATATACGTGATAGTTTCTGCTCACACACACTGAACACACACTGTATTTTTTTTCTGCTACATTCACCACACATACAGCAGTGCAGTTCACACGTTTGTGAAACAGAGAACCACGACTGGCTCTAATGCGGGCGCCTGAGCTTCCTGTTGATAGTGTTTCACTCTGCCACTGACACACAAACAGCAGATAAATCTCTTGTTATTATCTGCTTATTTTATGGATTATATGGCACAGAGATTACATACAACCGCTTTAAAACTCGATCTGAAGGGCTTAAAGACCCAAAGTTCAGAGCCACAATGTACGTATGTGCTTGTTGTGTGATCTCGTGAGCTGACTGATATCGTAAGTCTGGTTCTGCATTTTCATTACCAAACCAACCGTGAACTGAGCCTGTTAGTATAGTCTGTGTATCCAAAGCCTGATATATCTTATCTCTCTGTGACGTAGAGCTTCATTGATGTCCTTTATTATGGTGAACGTGGACACACACACGGTCTCACCAGAGCACTAAATCTGTGGCTGAAAATAGTCCAAAAACAAATACACCTTTGGCTCCTGTTTGAGTGACGTCTGCTAAACACTACAGCGTCCTGCTGTTTTAGGAAACAGTTTATCCTTTTTAAAAAGCATAAAACAATATATTCACGTCTCCAAAAGGAGCCAACAAGCTCCAGGCTGAGAGAAGTGTTGAGAGCTGGATTGTCACGCTGCTGGTTTTGGTCTTTTCATGGAATTTGTCGACAATAACAAAAGGATAATAACAAAATAACAAAATGAATATTGTTATCCCTCAACGTGATGTGGGACACGCAGCAGCTGTCGATCAGAGATCAGCGTGGCTAAGAGAGGGCAATTTCCAGATGGGTTTTGTCAGGATCAGACCTGCAGCTTACGCCACATCCTCGTTGAGCTGATGTGTTAACGTACGTGTACAAGTAACGAGGAACAAGTTAAACTCTGTGACCTCAGAGCCGACCATCACAGTGACAGACAGAAAGCTGTTCCCCTTATCGCAGCACAGGACAGCAGAAATGTGATGAAATGCAGAGATAATCACTGTTATTGTAGTTAGTTAGTTTATATTACTTCTACTTCTTTTCATTGAGATATATTTGACATATTTGACAGCTGTATTTAGTGGATTCAACTTTAAAAGCGGTAATAAGAATTTAAAATGTGGATTGTTTTTAAGCTCACTAACTAACAGACATGATGTGAAATAGGAAGGCATGTGTTTCCGTCCCGTCATGATTGCTGATATGATTAGACTGTATCTGCTGGGAACAGGGGGACCAGTTAGCGAGAACAGGCCAGGAAGTCTGGCCGATTCATCCGACCTTTCTGACCGTCGGATGATCGTATCAGCCTTTGCTGTCAACACTGATGACACCACACAGAGAAATTTGACTACAGACTTGTGCAACATCCTGAAACTGTTAAAAAAGCAGTGTGGAAATCAACTGAGAGGAGCAGATGATTGGGTTTTTTTGTGATTTTTTTATTGCATTTCAGGAAAATGGCTGTTTTTGTAACAGTGTATTAATACAATAACTTCATGCGATCAAACGTTCAGAGTTCAAATGTTCTGATGTTCAAAGTCAGATCAAATGTATAATTTGTATTTGTTTAACAATACACACACAGGGAATGATCACGTTAAGGTGTTTTGAAGTTGTGCAGCATTGAAAGACTTTTTTTTTTCCCAAATCAGAGAGAAAATTGGCAACAAATATTACGCCTGACTGAAAGATGAAAAGGACAATTTGATGTTATTTAGAAATGTGTTAATGAGCTTTCTAGCCAAGAGTTAGATAGGAAGACTGACACCACTCCCGTATATGTACCCTAAATATGAATCTATAGGCAGCAGTCAGATATTTCCTCACTCAGCTCAGCTCAGCATAAAGACTGGAAACAGGTGAAAACTGCGAGCGTGGCCCCGTCCAGAATCAACAAAAAAAAAAGAAAAAAAACCCCTATACGCACTTCCAAAGTTCACTAATTAACATGCTATATCTTGTTGGTTTGATCGGTACAAAAACAGAGAGAGAACACCAATTCGCTATTTTACAGGAGGGCCATGTGCCGGACTCTTTCCTGGCCTGGACCAGCAGCTCCAGGAAGTTTCTGGTCCCAGCCGAGAAACAGTCTGGCACATGACCCTCATCAAACAGCATATTGGCATTTTCACACTCGGGTTTTGCACCGATCAAACAAACAAGAGACAACGTGTGGTGACTAGTGCTTTGGAGGTGCTGGCAGGTGGGTTTGTTGACTGGATAGAGCCACGCTAGCCCTGTTCCCAGCCTTTATGCTAAGCTAAGATAAGTTAAGCTGAGCAGCTGGGAGCTTCACATTCATCACACAGACACGACAGTGGTGTCAATCCTCTCATCTGCTCGTGGCAAGAAAGCAAATCAGTCCATTTCCAAAAATATCAAACTATTCCTTTTTTAATTGAATAAAAAAATGTCTCAGTATATCCTCTCTGTACTATGTGCAGGTGTGATTATTTATTTTAAATTTTTTTATGTAGATTTTTTATTTTATTCTATATCCTTGCTTTGTATTTTTTTCCTACTGTTGTTTCAACTGTGTGTCTTGCTGCTGAGAACTTTCCCCCTGTGGGAGTAATACAGGCTATCTTGAATCTTAAATCAATCAGGTCACAGGTCTGAACGTGAAAGAGAGAAAAGCTAAATATGAAATATATATGAGGCTTGATTAAGAGTTTCCATTCCTGATACATGCAGCTGTAGATGTGTTTTATTTATGCCAGACAGACACGATGAGAGCAGATCTTCAGGCTCAGTTGGACTGAAAAGCTTCTGGGCTTGCATCATGCACACACTCTGTGTTTTTCAGTGTGTACATTCATAAACAGAAGTGCAGCTCAGCACCTTGCTCCTCCGAGTCGCTCTCATCGTTACCCTGTCTTTGTCTGTATTCACAGTGAAGACAGTGGTCCGATCTGCTCATTGCTGACAGAGACTTCACATGTTTTGAGGATTTTTTTTATGTTTAAATATCATATTTCAATGTTTGAATTGTTTTTAGTGTTCAGATAAACAGAAAACAGACCATTGTTCTTTCACTGTGAATACAGTTGTTATTTTGTTATCCTCATTCCTCTAATGGACAGAGCAATGGTTCTTCTGCATTTGAGGTGATCACTTTCCTCCATCGACCTTCCTCTTCACCATCTGCGCCACCTGGTCACATGAAACACAAAATAATCATATGTACAGGAGTGTTTACTTTTCTTGTTCTTATTATTTTATTATCATTGTATTATTTGTCTGTTCACCACTTTGAATGTGAAATTTGTTAAAATATTCATGGTCTCCTCAGGATGAAGTGTAATCACTTTGGTGATCCTCTAGCTTTTCATCTAGCGCCACCGTCAGTTCAAAATGTAGCATTTGTCCAATAATGCCTTCTCACTGATGAGCCTTGTGACTGGTGCTCATTAGTTTTCATTCATGAAGTTGGGGGTTATGTAGAATTTCCCCTGTCTTGCAGACTTTATTTTAAGGACAATTCAGCCGCAACAGCCTTTCAGTATTGTAATAACGAAACAGAAACTAGATAATCTGTTAAAGTCTCTCTATGGTATTTGGGTATGCCTGGAGTCCAGACCATAACAGGCTGACACATCACTTTGAAGAATGCAGTCGGGTGTAACGTGAAAGTCTTGGTTGACTGCTTTGCATTAAAAATTAATTAGCACTTAGGGAAAATGACATTAGCTGGCAGTAAAATATAAAAGTCTAAACATGATTACAAATGACAAATACAGTCCATTAAAAGTATGATTTTTCTTTGTATGTCATACTGTAAATAAGATATCACTTTTTAAAATGAGTAGATGTTCTGTCTCACCAACTTACTAACCTGCTCAGGATCAGGAAAAGCTCCTGTCTTAAGCTTGGAGTAGATGAGCTCACCGTCCAGTGACACCTCAAAGCTGTCTGTTAGGGTGGAAAATGAGACAACCGATTTAATATAAAGTGGTTTATGATGTGTGTTTACGGATATTATCTGTGCCAATAACACAGCAAGCATTAATACCAATAACCGCTTGCTGTGTTATTGGCACTGATAAAAAAAAAAGGACACAATAAACTCCCGTCACCACAAGGAAACTTGATGCATTTTCACCAGAGTAATAATTACATTTTTATTGTCTCAATCTACAGCAACTGCTGGAAATGTTACGATGAATTCATTTCTAAAATTAAAAGCATTTGGTGTTTTACAACCACAAGCTTTTTATATCCATTGGTTGTTCATACGACCCAATTATGTCTAAATTTGATTGATGATTTTACTTTGACAAATGTGGTAAAAATAGTACCTCAAAATCACAAACACGCAAAAAAGCATTAAAAAAAGGAAACAAAATTTTTCCAGATTCAAGTGCAAAAAATATTTATACATTTTGAATTATA